>CM046465.1:11301532-12501532 GCA_025506415.1 Flaveria robusta
TATACTTGTACGATTGGTTTTGTAAAACTAAGATTAAGAAAATATTAAAAATATATATTAAAAGAAAACAGTGACCAATAGCGGCGACAAATAATCTTGCCGGAATTTTTTTGGTCAAATCTCAGTAGCGGCGCATCATTAGCGGCTTTTGGAATGTTTGTAGTTTTTGCATGAAGAGTTGCAAACGGTTCATTGCAATGGTTCAACACTTATATAAAAATTCATTTGGTCAGATTTTAACACTTGTTTTAATATGAATTCCACATAAAAGGAAATCTCAATTTTGATTAAAAGTTTTTTTTTTTTTTTTTTATATCCGGTTGAAGATTTTATATACATATGGAATAACTTAATTTGAAAGTGGTTCATATTTGATTTGGAAATCCATCTTGGCATTACGAAATTAGAAAAACACAAATTGTCTGTGTTAAAAATAATGATGGCATGTTAATTTTTATCATACTTGGTTTATGGATGATGCTTTGTAGCTCGAGAAGATAAAAAACACTTTCCATCTATATGAAAAAAAAAATTACGAGACTAAGGATTTATGGTGAAGACTTTAAAATGAGTCATTTAATACTTATATATTATTCAAAAAACAGAAATCTTGTTCTTTTCACAGAAAAACATGTCCAAAAAGCACCATTTTCATTGTCCAATCCTCTTTTGTGTCTTTTCTAAAGTGGTGCCTTGATTTCTTCTCGTATTCAGTAATACCGAATAACTTACAAAATTACGAACACTAAACGACGTTGTTTCTCCCTTTAATTCTTTAAAGGCCAATAAAAACAAAAAATCTTAGTGTTCTCAGCCAAATTTTAAGCATAATCTTCTTCAAACCTCTATCACGATGCATTTTTGCATGCTTGCTCAAATCGAATAATGGATCGAAGACGGTTAAACAACAAAACGGATTCTAAAAATACTATCATTTACGTACATATCACGATTCATTTTGTCGGAACATTTTTTAAGCCACTGACAAAAAGTATATGTACTTTTAACTATTTCCGGATACAATGAAGAAATAAGATCCTTTTCTTCTCCATTTTTCGAAAATGAGCAACAAACTGATGCAAATCAGTGATCCGATACGTATATTACACATAAAAATAAGTATCAGATACTATATAACATATTAAAAAATTTTCTCTACTCTCACATGACACCTAACCCAAGTACGTATACAAATATGATGATTTAATAATATATTACTTAATGAATTATTAATGCAATTTTAAACATAGTACAAGGATTACATTTGTCATGTACTCATAGCTTTACAATAAATATGAGCTTTTGAGGACTAAAACACTTGAACACAAAAGATGGAGATCAAAAACATCATATCCAAGCTCATTAAACCCTCAACCCCAACTCCATCCAACCTTTATAACCATAACATCTCTTTCTTTGATGAGCAAATGCCTAACATCAACACACCACTCATTCTTTACTACACTTCTCCCCAAAAGCCACAAAATGATGTATATGTCAACAATATTCTTAATCATTTGGAGACTTCATTGACCAAAACACTAACTGATTTTTACCCGTTGGCTGGGAGATATATGCGCGATGGTTCGTTCGTCGATTGTAGTGATCAAGGCGCGCTATACGTTCTAGCTAAAGCAAACTTCCAACTCTCCGACTTTCTAGAGCTAAAGTGGGAGTTGAAATACAACATGTTACATGACTTTCTCCCTTGTGATGTAGGCGAATCGGGTGAAACTGATGATCCGTTGCTATCTATCAAAGTCACAATGTTCGCGTGCGGTGGTGTTGCGATTGGTATGTGCTTTGCACATAAAGTTTCTGATATGTCAACTATGTGCACATTCATTGACAATTGGGCTACTAGAAACAAAGAAACAAGCAATGCATTAGAACTAGAAAAATACTATCCTATTTTCAACTTTGCACATGACTTTCCTAAACGAGATCTACTTGATCTTAGACCTAGAATCCCAAGATCAAGCATTGAGGTGAAATCTACGGTGCGGGTGTTTTCAATTAACACGAATGCAATATCAAAACTGCGAGAAACACTCGCATACAATGATGATAGGAGACATCATCCCTCAAAGATACAACTCATCGTCGCGTTATTATGGAAGGCCTTAGTGCGCGTAGATAAACCAGAAAATGGACAATCAAAGGCGTCATTTGTTCAACAAGGAGTTAACTTGAGGGAAAAAGTAGTCCCTAAGTTATCCAACAAGTTATGTGGGAACTTTGTTAGTGTAGCAATTTCACGAGTTGAGCCTGAACAAGCAGACAACATTGATCTTCAAGGTTTCTTAATGATCTTGAATGACTCAATAAAGAAAATTGAGAGTGTTTATGCTAAAGCACTAACGTCGAGTAACAAAGAATATGATGTTTTAATGGAGCCCTTTTTGGAGTATACTCGAAATATAGCCAACAACGATGTAAACTTCTATGCGTTTACGTCTTGGTGCAAGTTCTCATTCTACAATGCTGATTTTGGTTGGGGTAAGCCGGTTTGGAGAAGCACCGGTCGTTATGCAGCCCAAAACTTTGTGCTCATGATGGACGATCAAGAAGGTGATGGCGTACAAGCGTGGGTTCATTTAGACGAGAAGCGCATGTGTCAATTGGAACAAGATCTTGATATCCAAGCCTACGCGATTTAGGTTCGTTTAAATGATGGCGTATGATTTCTTTCATGTTTTTCAGTTATATGTGTATGTGGACATGTAAAAAATAAATGATTATAGCAACTGTACAAGCTGCTGATCCAGTGTCACAATCAAATGAAATTCCAAAATCTAGTGTTCTTCCGTATTGTGAATGATACGATCCAGTCCAATGCCTCAACAAGCCCAATGATGCAGCCCAATTCAGAGGCCTATTCTGCGAAGCCCAAGAGAAGAATCGTTAGACCTATCCGGTTCCAAGACTAAGTCAACAAGCCGATCCACGTTTCCTTGTTTAGTATCTTGATTTATGGTTATTTTATTTCCACTACTGCCATGTTCTTGTTACTGCATTTAGTTAGTTTATTTTTTCTTGTATTTAAACAATTAAAGTTGGAGTAAATCAGGTGAGAAAATTGCCCAAGTCTTTCTTCTTCTATTCTTTCTTATTCTTGGAGTCTCACCCGCTCTAAGGGTGTACCTGTGAAGAATTGCATAAGTTGGTGCATCATTGTAAAATTTGTTTTTTTTTTTTATTTCTTGGATTTTGTTCTGCAGAATAATGAAAATAAAACAAAAAAAGAAGATTTAAATAGCTAATATTGTCGTTCAATTATGAGAAAGCAATAATTAGAGAAAATAGGAAGAATAGAAGTTGTTGGTATGGTATTCAAGAAAGAGAAGATTTAAACTAATATTTTCAAAGATAAATAAGAGAAGATTCGAAGCATATATTACTTCAAATAAAGTGTTTACAATAGAGTGGCAGGTAAACAAGCAACAAGTTGCGTTGCAACCCTCTTTTGAAGGTATAAATAGCTTATATTGTCGTTTAATTATGAGGAAGTAATAATTTTAGAAAAGAGGAAGAGTAGAAGCTGTTTGTATTCAAGAAACCAAAACAGAAGACTTGATGAAGATTAATACCAAGGATGTATACAAACAATCCGTTAGGTACAAATACTAAAGAGAGGTTAGCTGTAACCATATTCTTATTGGGTTCATAATTTTGGGCAAATTTAAATTTGGAGCAGTCGTTTTCTTTGGCTAGATTACAAGAAAGGATTCTAATTTGTGTTTCAAATTGTGGGTTAATTCAAGAACAATTATAAGACCTTAAGGTAAGTACAGTCAATTCAGACCAAATAAGAAGTCTTAATATCTTTAATTATAATGAAGAAGTTCTTAAATCACCCTATTCTTCTCTATTCACAAAAGTCGAATTTTCTCACCAAGTGTTTGAGGAAATGCCTAAATGAAGACATAGCAAATAATAAAAATAATACAGACCAAGAAAAAGAACAAGGAAATCATTTAGTACCAAACAATAGATTAGTTCATGTGGTCATTGTGGATGGTGTAAATTGTGGTGTAGGGTATGATTTAAAGAGATTAAATCAAAGGAAACTAAGGAATGTATTGGTTTCCTTGATTATTTATGCTGATGGTGATGATAATGTAAGAGGCTAACTCAAAGTGGTTTACCATGGAATCATAAAAGGATATATAGTTAACTTTTTGGTTTTGGAGGACACACGTTGGGTTTGTCATTTAATTTGTAAAGATGATGAGACTATTGAAATCAAAATGATTTGGGAAATGATGATGAAGTAACAAATGAGCAGGCTTTACTAAATAATAAGCTTTTAGTTCTAGATTACCACAACTTGCCTTTACTATATGTGTTGAACCATGAAAGGATCATTCATGCCGATTCAAATGATGAGATTCGTTGTTCTATTGTTGGAACTTTTACCAAAGGTTCAAGTGGTGTGGATGGTAGATTATGCGGATAGCATGTGATGCTAATAGAGGTTGAAGCGGATGTCTCAATGCTAATAAAGATTATGCGGGCACAGCATGAGGCTAATATGTCTAAGTCCTGAAGTCAATACGGATAAAGGACAATGCAGATGGTTGTATAAGTACACATTACGGACTACAATGATGCGAACTACCGAGTACGCATGACTAAGTGTTTAATGCGGATACTTTTCTAAGTCAATGCGAATGAGTAAAAGCCAATGTTGATGAAGACTAAAGTCAATATGGATAAGATGAATTCATCTGCATCGGTCAGTGCAGATGAACAATAATAATGCTAAAATAGTATTGACATTCTGAATTGTAAATACTCATGATGTAATAGAATAAATGTCAAGATAGTTTAGTTAATTTTACATGCCATATGCTAGGCCTTATAAATAGAAAGCTAGAATTTAGATGATGTAACCCTTGCAACACTAATTTCTCCCTTTGTGCATTTAGATCATCAATATATACAAAGAGAACTTTATGAGTATTTCTTCTTGTTATTATCAATATTGATCATTCTAATTCCACCATAATGATTCAATAGTATAATCACTATATTCGATCCATCAAAATCCACCCAGACAACATGTAAATGGAGTGATTATATATGTGAGAACAACTTTATATGGGTCAAGATTATCAATGTTTATAACTCCATCTAGAATCTTGAGATCAATATCAAGTGATCTAGAATCTTGAGAACAATATCAAGTGATCTAGAATCTTGAGATCAATATCAAGCGATGTAGTTCGGTCACCTAATGAAATTTCAAAAGTGTACTTGTTTGGTTGAGTAGGCTAGTCCAATATATTGCTAGTTGCTTATCAACTCAAAAGAATTCATAATTGATGTGGAAAATTGCTATGAAATATTATATCCATTTAAAATAATTAGAAACATAAGTAGGAACTTAATGATTTGAGGCTACAACAATGGCTAACAAGAAAATCATTGCCATTTAGAATGGGTGGACAGCTTTAGAACTAAAAGTTAGCATTAATAACACGACTGACCAATGAAAAACTTGTAATGTCCTTGAGCAAGAAAAATACATGCGAGGAGGAGCGTGTTAAGGGGGAGTTAAATTTAGCAGCTAAACATGGCTTTAGCGTTAGGATACCTTCAACAATTAGGTGTGATTTTACAGATCAAGATTAGCAACTATTCTTACGAAAATCTTTGTGACTCATGTAACATTTGATCTGATCCTTATTGTAAACCCAAAACTATTGTGATTGTTCCTGTAATAGTGAAATAAATCCATCATTAAAAAATATTGTTTGATTATTATGTTTAAACAATAATCATTTCACATTTTTCATTTAATAATAATCTTATAATTTATAAAATAATTTTAATAGATTTATAAAGTTTTTGTCACAAATATATGAAAATTTATTATTTTATTTAAATGAAACAATTAATTTATAATATTTCAACGTTTATAAATTATTAAGTTAGTTATTAATTAAATTAGGGTTTTGTTTAACAAGAATAACTTCATGGTTTACTTTTGTAAAATAAAAACTTAATCTAATCATTTTAAGCAAAAAATGATAGCCATGAAAAATTCAAGGACTAAGGTGCAAAATTTTAAAACCCAACTTGTAACAACCCAATTTTAGGCTCGAAAATTTTTATTTAGAAACTTAAACGGGCTACACAATAACACTAGGCTTTATCTAGACATGAGAGTCAATGAAATGGATCCAACAATAATTGGGCTTAGACGCACATATACACATACACCTCAATGGGCTTTGGCCCATCAAACCTAAAT
Organism: Flaveria robusta; assembly: GCA_025506415.1. NCBI lineage: Eukaryota > Viridiplantae > Streptophyta > Magnoliopsida > Asterales > Asteraceae > Flaveria > Flaveria robusta. Next base: position 11,307,792 of record CM046465.1, read on the forward strand.
AGGCGATTGGGCAACAAAGCTTAACTGGCTTTGACCCGCAGGACATTAACAGTCATTGAGCCATGGTATGATTATGTGCTATGACTTACTGGCCTTAATGGGCTTTGGTCCCAATAACTTAGTAAATCTAGTTACCATTCAGACATTTAGATGATACATAATTATAGGAAACTCTTTTTAATAAAATTAAAAATTATGGTATTGGCCCGATAAGTAAAATAATTGAATGAACCCGTATATCGAATGACTATCCAATTAGCTTGTATAAAATAAATTACGAGAACTACAAAATATAAATAACAAAAAATATAAATAACAAATTAAATAATAAAATATTAGATAATAAAAGCCTAAAGCATAACATATTTAAATGTATAAAAACATAAAATGTCATGAATTTTTGTATAAACAATTAGAACTTCTATAAACTAATACTTACACAATATTCATGTAACTAAATAAAATAAAATTCAATGTCATGTCAACTCAAATATATAACTTCTAGAAACTAACAAAAAACCTAGGAGAATCTTATCTAATTTAATTATAAATCCTATAAAAATCCTAAAAAATTCTATAAAACTATAACGAGACAAAACCCAAATGCATGCTTGTACTTACACACACACACACACACACACATATATATATATATATATATATATATATATATATATATATATATATATATATATTTGACCACACCACACACATATTATATAGAACACACCCCACATACATATATCACATGCATACATGCATGCAGATATATGACCCACACAACTATATAAACATTCGCAACCACGGGGAAGGTTCCTGAGAAAACGAATATTTATGTGAAAACCGAAAAAAACCACACAAACCAATAACATAATTCATAACTTTTAGTTAACTTTATGGTTTTGGAGTACAAAGGTTGGGTCTGTCATCTAATTTGTAAAGATGATGAGACTATTGAATTCAAAAGATTTTGGGAAATAATGATGAAGTAACAAATGAGCAGGCTTTACTAAATAATAAGCTTTTACTTCTAGATTACCACAACTTGCCTTTATCATATGTGTTGAACCATGAAAGGATCATGCATGGCAATTCAAGTGATGAGATTCATTTTTCTATTGTTGGAACTTTTACCAAAGGTTCAAGTGGTGCGGATGGTAGATTATGCGGATAGCATGTGATGCTAATAGAGGTTGAAGCAGATGTCTTAATGCTAATAAAGATGATGCGGCCATAACATGAGGCTAATATGTCTAAATCATGAAGTCAATGCAGATAAAGTACAATGCAGATGGTTGTATAAGTACACAATGTGGACTAATGTGATGCGAACAACTCAATACGGACGACTAAGTATTCAATGCGAATGCTTATCTAAGTCAATGCGAATGAGTAAAATCCAATGTTGATAAAGATTAAAGCCAATATGGATAAGAGGAATTCATCTGCATTGGTGGATGCAGATGAACAGTACATAATGCTAAATTAGTATTGAACTTTTTGACTTGTAAATACTCATGATGTAATAGAATAAATGTCAGGGTAGTTTAATTAATTTTACATGCCATATGTCAAGCTGTATAAGTAGAAAGCTAGAATTTAAATGATGCAACCCTTGCAACCCTAATTTCTAATTTTGTTTATTTAGATCATCAATATGTACAAAGAGAAATTTATGAGTATTTCTTCTTGTTATTATCATTGTTGATCATTGTGATTCCACCTTAATGATTCAATAGTACAATCACTATATTCGATCCATCAAAATTCACCCATACAACATGTGAATGGAGTGATCACATATGTGAGAACAACTTTATATGGGTCAAGATTATCAATGTTCATAACTTCATCTAGAATCTTGAGATCAATATTGTAAGGCCAAGTTCCCGGGAAGCCCCATGGTTGGCCATTCATAGCATAAAACATTCATAAACATAACATTGCAGCGTAAAACATATCTTACATTAAAAGCTTATACTTGTGTCAAAACATCGAATTCATTCCTTTACATTTCAAAAATGGTAGTATCATAAACATCTTTCCCAAATACAGATGCCAGACTTGAACTATCCCAGTGGCTTCCATGTCCATGCCTGCACCTCCTCAACACCACCGACTACCTACGAACTATTATGCATACAAAGTCAGTGATGCTGAGTGAGTCTTAGTTTAAATATATAATTAAATACTTTTCGTTTAACAAAACTTTGCCCCGTTGATATGCGAGCATGCATCAATACATACACGTCAATACATTCATTTTTTATCTTTCATCATCGTTATGCTTTTTTTGTTCATTCATCGTTATATTTCACTGTAATGGATCAATGCCATGCACTAAATCCCCAAATCATGCATACAGCTGATACTGTGCCGATGTTTATAAATAAATCCCAAAACATTGTGCACGAAGCTGATTATAGTACCGGGATAAAGCGACAAAGATCAAGTATCATTCGTGGTCAATCTCAAGGATTGGACTCGTGAATCGTATCCTCATGGGTTAGCTAAGCCGCACCTTAGTTGAGCTAACAACAACATGGTTATGCACCTCCATTCATTCTACTTGCAAGACTTTCATTCATTCATTACGTTCCATTTCTCGTTATCGTTATCTTTCACTTTTATTACATAATACTTTACTTATAGTAATACATAAGATACCAAGTAAAGATTAGGCAATTAACATTCACCAAAAGTAAAACATTCAAGGCACAACGCTTAGCTAAATGGGAACTTAGTCTAACAGGTCATGCGATAACTATCTTTTTCGCGTGAGAACTATGCCATGCGAGAACTATCAATCGCGCGAGAACTATCAATTGCGCGAGAACTATTCATATTTGAAGTTCTTACAGTACAAGTCATTTGATTCATGCGAGAACCTGACATATCACACGAGAACTTAAAGTACACCATGCGAGAACTTAAGGTTCTTCCCGCTAAAACTCAATCTAACCTGTCTAAGGCTAAAATCACATAAACAATTCATTACAAGCACAAACAAACTGGTTTGTATGCATAATAGCCCCAAAATATGTAAAAACTTGGGAAAAGGGCTAGAAACTCACTTCTTGAAGATTCTAACACCAAAGCGATTTTCTCGAGAGCTTTTCAAACAAACACTACATATTCATGCATTTTATTCATTTTATTCATTAATAATACGTTCTTAGTACATAACACGGTTTACTACACGAGTTACAAACCTTAAACACTTCAAATCTTGACTTTCTTTCTCTAACTTTTTAGCTTTCTCTGTCTATAGCAGCAAGTTTTCTTGCAGTAACTGTGGCAGGGGGTGTTCTATACTTTTATAAAGTTCAGAACTTTTCGCAAGGTTTTCGGGTGAGAAATTTTATTCGCGCGAGAACTTCAGCCTTCATCGATCCTTTGGAAATTTTGGGGTGTTACAAGTCTACCTTCCTTATTTAGGTTTCGTCCTTGAAATCTGTTAGTCATCAAAAAACTGAGGATAATGCCGTCTCATCTACTCCTTAGTCTCCCATGTAGACTCAAACCCTTCATGTGTCTCCATTGTACGAGTACAAGTAGAACCACTTTATTCCTTAGGCGCTTTTCTTTTCTTTTAAGAATAGCCACCGGCTGCTCTATATAGTTTAATCTTTCATCCACCTCAATATTCTCGAGCGGCACAATTGTGTCTTTGTCCGCCAAACCATTACTTAGATGACATACATGGAATGCAAGATGAATCCCACATAACTCATCAGGTAGCTCTAAGCGATAGGCCACCACTCCTACTCGTGCATAAATTCGGAAAGGTCCTATGTACCTTGGGCTCAATTTCCCTTGCTTTCAAAATCAGATAATCCCCTTCCAGGGAGATACTTTTAGCATCACCTTATCGCCCACTTGGAATTCTATCAGCCTTCGTCTTTTGTCAGCATAGGATTTCTGTCTATCCTTTGCCTCTTTCATGAAGGCTTTGATCTTATCCAACTTTTCCGTTATGGCTTCGATCATCTCAATACTTCCGAAATCCTTCTTCACTATGTCACCCCAACATATAGGCATTCTACACTTCCTCATGTATAGCATTTCATAATACGGCATGCCTATACTAGCACGATAAATGTTGTAATATGAAAACTTTGCTAACGGTAAGGGTTCATCCCAACTTCCTCCAAAATCGATAACATAGGCCCTTAGCATATCCTCCAGCGTCTGTATCATCCTTTCCGACTGACTATCTGTTTGACGATGATAAGCCGTACTGATATGCAACCTCGTCCCCATCGCGTCATGAAACTTCTTCCAGAACTTAGAGATAAACCGAGTGTCTCTATCGGAAACAATATACACCGGTACACCGTGACGAGTTACAATCTCCTTGGTGAGCAGATCGGCTAACCTTTCTAAGGAGTAAGTCTCTCGAATTGGCAGAAAGGAACACTTTTGGTTCAGCGATCCACAATTACCTAGATAGCATCATATCCTCTCGCCGTGCGAGGGAACTTTGTAATAAAGTCCATGGTAATGCGTTCCCACTTCCACTCGGGTATATCCAAAGGTTGGATCTTTTCGTATGGCTTTTGGTGCTCTGCCTTTACTTGGAGACGAGTTAGGCACTTACTCACATATTCTGCGACATCACGCTTCATTCCAGACCACCGGTAATCCTTCTTCAAGTTGTGATACATCTTTGTGGTTTCGGGGTGAATGGAATATCGAGTCTTGTGAGCTTCATACAGTATTCTTCCTCTTAGAACCCCATGATGAGGAATCCACAACGACCCAAATCGGGTCGTAACTCCAAGGGTGTTTTCTTCTAGCTCCCCGACCTGTCCCTTCATTCTTTTAGAATTGACCATTTCATCCTTTAATGCTTCATCTTGGAACTTCCTGATCCTACTTATGACATCTGGTGTCACAATCATGTGATAAGCTTTCACTCGAATCAGTTCGTGCCTTTCCTTTCGACTAAGAGCGTCGGCAACCACGTTTGCTTTGCCCAGATGATAATGGATTTCGCAATCATAGTCCTTGATCAATTCTAACCACCTTCTCTTTCTCATGTTAAGATCATTCTGCTCAAAAAGGTACTTCAAACTCTTATGATCGATGAAGATGGTACATTTGGTTCCATACAAGTAATGCCTCCATATTTTCAATGCAAATACCACAGCCGCCAATTCCAAATCGTGGATAGGATAGTTGAATTCATGGACCTTTAACCATCTGTAAGCGTAAGCGATAGCGATAACCTTCCTTATTTGCATCAGCACGCACCCTAACCCTGAGTAGGATGCATCCGAATAAACCATTAAGTCATCATTTTCTTCGGGTAGTGTCAAAATAGGAGCTTGGGTCAACCTCGTCTTTAACTCTTGAAAGACACTCTCCAGATTGTAACCCTATTCTAACTTCGCATATTTTTGTGTTAACTTGGTCAATAGCGAAGCTATCTTAGAAAAATCTTGAATGAATCTCCCGTAATAACCCGCCAAGCCCAAGAAACTACAAATCTTGGATGGCGTCGTTGGAGATTTCCACTGCATTACTGCTTCAACTTTTGCGGGATCCACCATGATTCCATTGGGATTAATCCCATGACCAAGAAATTGGACCTTGCGTAGCCAGAATGTACACTTAGAGAACTTCGCATATAGCTCTCATCTCTAAGTTTCTCCGGTACTTCCTTGAGATGACTAGCATGCGCTTCCTTGTTCTTTGAGTAAATCAAGATGTCATCGATGAATACGATCACCGATTTATCCAACATCGACCGACATACTCCATTCATGAGATCTATAAAAGCAGCTGGCGGGGGCATTGGTTAAACGAGAGGACATCACGAGAAACTCGTAGTGCCCATACCGCGTAACAAAAAGATGTTTTAGAGGTATCCTGCTCATTCACCTTAAGCTGATGGTAACTAGATCGAAGGTCTATCCTCGAGAACCAAGTAGAACCTTGAAGCCGATCAAACAAATCATCAATCCTTGGTAATGGATACTAATTCTTCACAGTCAGCTTATTCAGCTCAAAGTAGTCAATGCACATCCTTATGCTAAAGTCCTTCTTCTTCACAAACAAGACCGGGGCACCCCATGAAGAGATACTCGGTCGAATGAAACCTTTATCCATTAGATCTTGCAACTAGGTCATTAATTCCATCATTTCGAAGGGAGCCAAGAGATACGACGCCTTAACAACAGGCTGAGCTCTAGGTAACAGATCAATCTGGAACTCAATCTCTCGATCGGGTGGCACTCCTGATAGATCTTCGGGGAAAAATATCAGGAAAGTCATGCACGATCGGTTCATTAGACAATCGTGGTTCTACCACATCTACATCTTTTACCAAGGCTAGGTAAGCACTTCACCCTCGCCTCAGACACCTCTCAACCGTAATCATCGAGATCACCTTCGGGACCGAACAAATTCTATCTCTATAAATGGTAATAAGACTACCATCAGGCGTGGCCAACCGAATCATCTTTTTGCAACATATAATGTTTGCCTCATAGGCTGCTAGCCAATCCATCCCTAGGATTACATCAAATTATCTTAAGGTCATTACGAATAGCTTAGCTGAGAACCTATGGCCTTCTAGTTCTATCGCACAATCCTTTACAGACTCAGATATTTTGGTGGACTTGCCAATGGCAGTTTCCACATCAAAGGGCTCATCTATCTTTGTAGTTATAGCACGCAATTTATCACAGAAGGCAGCAGAAATAAAACTTTTACTAGCACCGAAATCAAATAGTATAGAGGCACAAGTGTTATTGACAGGAACGCGCCTAACACGACATTGGGATCCACTCTAACCTCCTCCCGTGTCATAGTGAAAGCTCTTGCCTTAGCTTGTTTCCCTTCTTTTCCTTTTTCCGCCTACCTCCTTGCCCCATAACTCCCAACCCTCAGCTTCCGGCAGTCTTTGCTCAAGTATCCCAATCTCCCATAGTTGAAACACTTAGTTTTCTCCACACAATCTCTCGCCATATACCCCTCCTTCCCACATTTGAAATACAAGTTCAATCCCCACCTACACTCATCTGGATGATTCTTCCCACACTTCTTGCAAGCCAATCCTCCGCTTGCACTGCCTGTAACCATTTTATGATCGACCACCCAGGCCTTCTTACCACCGGATAAAGAACCACCACCACCGAATCGCTTCCCATTCCCATTCTTGTCTTTCCCCCACTGCTTCTTTACCTCAACCACCGCTACTCCTCCTTTTCATCATAAAGTCTCCCCGCCAAATCAACCACCGACCTAAACGTACTCGATTGAGTAGCGATCATGTGTCTGTGAATATCAACAGGCAAACCCTGGATATATCCTTTGATATTTCGGGACACAGGTGTGACAAGTTTCGACACCATCCTTGCCATCTCATTGAACTTGGTCGTGTATTGCTTGTGAGTCATAGTTCCTACCTCAAACTGCAAGAATTCTCTCTCAAATTTGTCCATCTCCTGATGAGGCCAATATTCCTCAATCACGAGCTTCTTCAATTCGAACCAGCTCATCTTGTTAATGGCCCTGCTACCCTCAGCCTAGATGATATTGTCCTATAAACACAAGGCTGAATCCATAAATAAGTAGGTAGCAAACTTTACTTTCTAATCCTTTTTGCACTCGCTGATTTCTAGCATCGCCTCCATCTCTCTCACCCATTGGTGAGTGATAGCAGCATTTGCATTCCTGTCAAAAGTCAGGGGCTTACACCTCTGAAAGGCCCCATAGTTACACGCATACAATTCCATTTTCATTACATTTCATAAAACATTTACGTGCAGGCATGTAGCTACTTGGACTCACATCCCTTTCCTTTTTGAACCATTTTCATTTTAAGTTTTGGTTTTGAAAATGATTTTAAACATTTATCTTAAACTTTTGCTCTGATACCAACTTATAAAGCCCCGTTCCTGAGAAGCCCAGCTCACCATTCATAGCATAAAACATTCATAAACATAACATTGCAGGGGAAAATATATCTTTCATTAAAAGCTTATACTAGTGTCAAAACATCAAATTCATTCCTTTACATTTTAAAAATGGTATTATCATAAATATCTTTCCCAAATACGGATGCAATACTTGAACTATCCCAGTAGCTTCCATGTCCATGCGTGTGCCTCCTCAGCACCACCGACTACCTACCAACTATTATGCATACAAGGTCAGTGACGCTAAGTGAGCTCTAGTTTAAATAAATAAATAAATACTTTTCGTTTAACAAAACTTTGCCTCGTTGATATGCGAGCATGCATCAATACATACACATCAATACATTCACTATTTATCGTTCATCATCGTTACGCTTCTTTCGTTCACTCATCATTATCTTTCACTATAATGGATCAATGCCAAGCGCTAAATCCCCGCATCATGTACAATGCTGGTACTATGTCGAGGTTTATAAATAAACCCACATACATTGTGCACGAAGCTGACTACTGTACCGGGATAAAGCGATAAGGATCCAGTATCATTCGTGGTCAATCTTAAGGATTAGACCCGTGAAGCACATCCTCTTGGGCTAGCTAAGCCGCACTTCAGTTGAGCTAACAACAACATGATTGTGCACCTCCATTCATTCTACTTGCAAGACTTTCATTCATTTATTACGTTCCACTTATCGTTATCATTATCTTTCACTTTCATTACATAATACTTTAATTATAGTATTACATAACAGGTTAGTTAATTAATATTCACCAAAAGGAACATAACAGGTCTTATCAAAACGTCCAAGGCACAATGCTTAGCTAAACGGGGAATTAACTTAGTCCAACAGGTCATGCGATAACTATCTTATTCGCATGAGAACTATGCCATGCGAGAACTATCAATCACGCGAGAACTATTCAAATTTGAAGTCCTTGGAGTACAAGTCATCTCATTCATGCAAGAACGTGACATATCACACGAGAACTTAAAGTACACCATGCAAGAACTTAAGGTTCTTCCCGCCAAAACTCAACCTATCCTGTCTAAGACTGAAATCGCATAAACAACATCATAAACACATCATTACAAGCACAAAAAACTGGTTAGTATGCATAATAGCCCCAAAATATGTAAGAACTTAGGAACAGGGCTGGAAACTCACTTCTTGAAGATTCTAACACCAAACCGACTTTCCCGAGAGCATTTCGAACAAACACTACATATTTATGCATTTTATTCTTCAATAATACGTTCTTAGTACATAACACGAGTTACTACCCTAGTTACATACCTTAGACACTTCAAATCGGCTTTCAACCACTTCAACAGCAAGTTTTTGCGTGGTAACTGAGGCAGAGGGGTGTTCTTTACTTTTATAAAGTTCAGAACTTTTCGCAAGATTCTTGTGCGAGAACTTTCATTCGCGCGAGAACTTCTTCAGTTACGTGAGAACTTCAGCCTTCTTTGAACATTTGCAAATTTCAGGGTGTTAAAAACATCAAGTGATTTAGTTTAGTCGCATGATGAAATTTCAAATATGATAGTGTACTTATTTGGTTGAGTAGTCTAGTCCAATATATTGCTAGTTTCTTATCAAGTCAAAAGAATTCATAATTGATGTGGAAAATTGCTATGGAATATTATATACATTTTAAATAATTAGAAACATAAGTAGGAACTGTAATGATTTGAGACAACAATGGCTAACAAGAAAATCATTGCCATTTGGAATGGGTGGACAGCTTTAGAACTAAAAGTTAGCATTAATAACACGAGTGACCAACGAAAAAATTGCAATGTCCTTAAGCAAGCAAAATACATGGTGAGGAAGAGCGTGTTAAGGGCGAGTTACATTTACGAACTAAACACGGCTTTAGCATTAGGGTATCTTAAACAATTAGGTGTGATTTTGCATATCAAGATTAGCAACTATTCTTATGAAACTCCTTGAGACTTATGTAACATTCGACCGGATCCTTATTGTAAACCCGAACCTATTGGGATAGTGAAATAAATCCATCATTAATTTAAACAATATTCATTTTGTTTTTTTCATTTAATAATAATCTTATAATTTATAAAATAATTTTAATAGATTTATAAAGTTTTTATCACAAAAATATAAAAAATTTATAATTATATTTAAATGGAGCAATTAATTTATAATATTTACAGAGTTTATAAATTATTAAGTTAGTTATTAGTTATATTAGGGTTCTATTTAACAAGAATAACTTCAGGGTTTACTTTTGTAAAATAAAACATAATCTAACCATTTTAAGCATAAAATGATAACCATCAAAAATTAAAGGACTAAGGTGCAAGATTTTTAAAACCCAACCTATGACAACCCAATTTTAGGCCCAAAATATTTTATTTAGAAATTAAGCGGGCCACAAAATAACATTAGGCTTGATCTAGACATGAGAATCTATGAAATGGGCCCAATAACAATTGGACTTAGACCCACATACACACACACACACACCCCCCTTAATGGTCTATAGCCCATCAAACCTAAATAGGCCATTGGGCAACAAAGATTAATGGGCTTTGACCCGCAGGACATTAACGGTCCATTGAGCCATGGTATGATTATGTGCTATGACTTACCAATCTTAATGGGCATTGGGCTCGATACCTTAGTGATACATAATTATAGGAAGCTCATTTTAATGAAACTAAAAATTGTAGTGTTGGCCCGATAAGTAAAATAATTAAACGAACCCGTATATCAAATGTCTATCCAATTAACTTGTATAAAATAACAAATAATAAAATAATAAAATAATAAATAATAAAAGCCTTAAGCATAGCATATTTAAATATATACAAACATAAAATGCCATGAATTTTTGTAAAATCATTTAGAACTTCTATAAGCTAATACTTAAACTATATTCATCTATCTAAATAAAATAAAAATTTATGTCATGTCAACTCAAATATATAACTTCTAAAAACTAACAAAAACACTAGAAGAATCTTATCTAATGTAATTATAAATCCTATAAAAATCCTACAAAATCTTACAAAACTATAATGAGACAAAACCCAAATGCATGCTTGTACTTACACACACACACACACACACACACACACACACACACACACACATATATATATATATATATATATATATATATATATATGGGAGGGATCCTATGAAAACAATGTTATAAATAAAAACCATGAAAACTACGGGTTACATATATGTAAGTACGTATTACAAAGTGTACAACTAAGAGTTACGTATATATAGGGATTATGTATATGTAAGTACGTGTTACCAAGTGTACAACTACAAGTGGCGTACATGTAACGCATACAAGTTACGTATACGTATGTTGTTTCGTAATCATTGTTGTTCCTTGGAGTTTAAACTAAAAAATATATAATGACCTCAAAAAATAAGATTGAAAATTAATCATATATACTTTAAGCAATTAAAAGGTTAAATCAATTATCAATTATGTGATTGATAAACATGGTTTTCATTTGATCCCTCTCCTATATATATATATATATATGACCACATCACACACATATTATATATGCATGCATACGTACAACACACCCCACACACATATATCACATGCATACATGCATGCACATATATGACCCACACACATATATAAACATACGCAACCACACGTAGGGTTACTGAGAAAATCAATAGTTATGTGAAAAACAAAGAAACCACGGAAACTAATAACATAATTTATAAATGTTTAGTTAGTTTAGTTGTTAAAATGTTACTTAAGTATTTGGTACATATATGTTGAGCATACATACGAGAATGAAGAGTCTTACGTATACGTAACACTATGTCAAATGAAAAATGATTACGTATACGTAACCTATGTGTGATGTATATGTAAAACAATGCTACGGTTTTCATTTGATCAATACCCTTATTTATATATACTCACACACATATGTAGTGGGTAGTGATAAAAATTTATAAATGATGTGACCGGTTTCATTGGTTTATCTAGTTTTCTCATAGTTTTCTTAAGATCCCTCCTCTAACAACCACATCCATATATATATATATGTATATATATATGTATATATATATATATGTATATATATATACATATATATATGTATATGTATATATGTATACATATATATATGTATATATATATGTATATATATATATATGTATATATATATATGTATATGTATATATGTATATGTATATATGTATATATATGTGTATATTGATAGTGGTGCAGATCTAAACTGCATTCAGGAAGGATTAGTCCCGATAAAATACTATCATAGGACTAACCATGGTCTCAGCCATGCTGGGAAAGGAAAACTTGAGGTAAATTATAAAATACCTAAGGCATATATCTGTAAAGATAATACATGTATTAGTACAAGCTTTGTACTAGTAAAAGATTTATCAAACCAGGTTATACTTGGTACTCCATTCTTTGACAAAATATTCCCATTAATAAAAGTAGATAGAACCGGTATAACTGGAGTCTATCAAGGAAAAGAAATCATTTTCCAATTTATTACAAATCCAATTACAAGATCATTAAACAACATAAAACAAGATTTGTTAAAGGCAAAAATAAATCAGATAGATTTCTTACAAAAAGAAATATTTTCTTTAACAATTAAAGAGAGTTTGGAAAAACCCAAACTACAAGAAAAAATTAAACTTCTTGATAAGAATTTGATTAGAAATTCTAAATCTCCATGGTCATGTACTGCTTTCTATGTTAATAAACATTCAGAGCAGGAAAGAGGAACACCAAGATTGGTGATAAATTATAAGCCTCTTAATAAGGCTTTAAAATGGATTAGGTATTCTATACCTAATAAAAGAGATTTTTTAAACAAATTATACAAAGCTAATATATTTTCTAAGTTTGATTTAAAATCAGGCTATTGGCAGATTCAAATTGATGAACAAGATAGGTACAAAACTGCTTTTACAGTACCTATTGGGCACTACGAATGGAATGTAATGCCATTTGGTTTAAAAAATGCCCCATCTAAATTTCAGAATATTATGAATGATATTTTCATTCCCTATAGTGAGTTCATAATCGATGATATCCTTGTATTCTCAAAGGATATTGAAACTCATTTCAAACATTTGGAAATCTTCAAAAGTATAATTATAAAAAATGGTTTAGTAATATCCAGACCAAAAATGATGATTTTCCAAACCAAAATAAGGTTTTTGGGTCATAATATTGATCAAGGTAATATAATACCAATCAATAGAAGTATTGAGTTTGCATCTAAATTTTCGGATGAAATTACGGATAAAACTCAATTACAAAGATTTCTTGGAAGTCTAAATTACATTCTTCCTTATTACAAAAACTTGGCAGAAGATACTAGTCTGTTATACGATAGACTAAAGAAAAATCCAAAACCATGGTCAATAGACCATACTAAAGCTGTTCAAAAGATTAAACAGAAGGTAAATAACCTTCCATGTTTAATGATTGCAAACCCAGATTGGGAAAAAATAATTGAAACAGATGCCTCAGACATTGGTTATGGAGGTATTCTAAAACAAATTTCTCCAAATAATAAACAAGAATATCTTGTTCGATTCCATTCAGGGAAATGGAATAATAGTCAAAAGAATTATGCTACTATTGCTAAAGAAATTCTGGCAATAGTAAAATGTGTTTTAAAATTCCAAGATGATTTATATAATCAAAAGTTTATTATTAAGATAGATTGTCAAGCTGCTAAATATATGTTTAGCAAAGATTTTAAACATGATGTTTCTAAGCAGATGTTTGCTAGATGGCAAGCACATCTCGCTCCATTTGATTTTGAAATAATATACAAAAAAGGAACTGATAACAGTCTTCCTGATTTTCTTACCAGGGAATACCTAAATGAAGGAAATCTTTAAGAAGATAATGAAACCCAGTCTCGTTAATAGACGAGATGAAATTTTACAACAATATTATTGGGTTAACCGAAGGGTCGGGGAAATAGAACATGATCCTTTTTTATCAAAAAAAGCAAAGAGATATGCTTTGAATCAAATCGAATATCAAATATGGTCCTTAGACTCTAAATTAGAGGATTTGGAACACAAAGAAATAATAATTTCTTGTGCTTAATGTTTTCAGCCATGATAGGCAGAGGACATGGAAGAACCTCCTCTAATAGAGGAAGGGGAACTGGAAGGATTCTCCATCAAATGGGGAATAAAAAGCTTATAGCTTATGATAGTGCGTCATACGCATCATCTTCAACATCGGCTAATAAGCCTGATGATCAGCTCTATAAAGAGTTTTTGGCTTATAAAGCTGCTCAACAGGGACATAACCCTGAAAAACCAGCATCATATGCTGAAATCACTGTCAATGATAGTGAAGATGAAAACTGGATTCATAATCCAAAGAAGGATGTTATACTCCTTCTTGATCAAAAAGATAAAAAATGGAATGACAAACCTTGGTTCATTATCAAAAGATATTTTGATCAGGGATACTATCCCATCGAGACTTATAAGTCACGGACATATTATGAGGAAATCCTCAAAAAAGAATTTTGCGAAATCACCCATTATAGTGGGAGTAACAGATTAATAAGTTTCAGTAAAATTATTATCAAACAGATTATATCTGTTGAAAACTGGGGAATATCTCCATTAAAGGATAGAGAAGTTCTCCATCCTGAAACTAAAGTCCCTTTAAAATATAACTACTGGGACTATATAAATGCTTTTCATAAAACATTTTTGTTTGAAAACCAGAATTATAAACATTCTTGGTTTATAAAAATCTGTTCAAAAACATATGAATCGGATATTCCGATTTGGTTTTATAAATGGTGGCAATCATATGGCACCACTCCTGAGATATTCACAGGAGAATCCAAAAAGCTGAAAGCCTTGTACACTCAATGGGTGGAGTTATCTCCTACTCTCATTGAAGCACAACACAATGACAACTTCATTGAGGGAATGGCCTCATTACACTATTTCATACAATTCAGCATTCCATGGATATGGAAATGGATTCCAGAAACAGGTTATACCCAAGAAAATATGTTCTGCTTAAAAAGAGCATATATGACTAAGTTCTGGAAAAAGATGATGGACAAAGAAAACGGCAAGATTAAATGCCAGGACACATTGGATCATATCCAGCAAACAATAGAAACTTATAAAAAACAACAGGAAAACCTGCAACAAAGGGAGGCTCCTAGCCCTTTCCAACACATTGTTAGGAAGATTAAAATGATTAAAGGATCTGATGCTATCAGTGAAGAAGAGTTAATGGATTATTATCTTCAAGAAGTTAAGAAAGATATAGCTAAGAACTTCAAGAAGGTAAAATCTCCTTCAAACATGTCTGTATCAGAATCGTCCCAAATTGGGGAAGAAGATCAAGATCTTCAACAGGATGCTCAAGACCCAGAGGATGATATCCTTGATGACGAAGCATATGCAAAGATGATTCAAGAACTGAATGAAGAGTTCGGGCCAGCAAATGCTGGAAAGTCAAAAAGGCAACAGGCACAATAGGCCCCACATAAGGAAAAGGCGTGCCAATAATTCAAAAAGCACGAGATTCGTCCGACAAAAATTTTGTCGTCTAGCAACATTATTGCACCTACTTTAATTATTGTAACTTTACTTTTACTTTAATTATTGTACTGATAAACGCGTGATACGCATTATGCGAATATTCGCATTTAGGTGCGGTGTGAAACCCTCTATATAAAGGGTTATTAGTTAGATGTCATAGACACCAAAAATTACACACCGAAAAATTACACACCGAAAATTAGAAACCGAAAATTAGAATACTCTCTCACACTCTCTCACTCTCTTGTATAAACACTCTATAATAAAAGTCTAAAGCTTTGAAGCATTCATCTCTGCTCTTCTTATACTGGTAATCCTCTCTTCTCTTCTTATATTATGATCGTCGCCTCAATAAGAGGCTAAACACATAAGTGTTAAAACATTCACCATGCTCAGCAAGCTGTTCTGGCTTAATTAATTAAAAAAAAAAAAATTTATATATATATATATATATATATATATATATATAAAATTTATAATTATTAACCTGAGCAGGCTGGTTCAAAGGTAAGAGTGGGGAGAAGGTTTCGTGCCTATTCAGGGTGTTAGTGTGGGCGGCCGACCACGTGGGGACCCGTTTTGCCCATAAGCCAAGGGAGCGTCGTGGCGTTTAAGGGTCTTGCCCATTACTGGTCACATTAGCCCCCTGGAAAGTGGCTGAGTAAAATTACCTATAACACCCAACCTTATTCTTTGAATCCGGATTTCTGTTCAGATAAGTTTGACTTTCTGGGTTTTTGCTCTTTATCCCACTCGGTCCTGCTAGTGGTGGTATCAGAGCCAAGAGCTCATTTTTATTTTGTAAATAAAATCAATAAACAGCCATAACAATCAGTTGAGTCTTGTGTGTCTGTTTTAACACTTATCAAATATATTCAAATGAATATATTACGATCTGAAGATACTGTTAAAAACAGTATTGAAGAGGAGTATGATATACCCCATAATTTAGAATTGTTAAATAAATGGACAATTCCAAAAATCGATTATAAATTGATTTATAAATTAGGTACTTTTGAGAAAATAGGTCTCAAACAAGTTGTTAAAACAACAGAAGAAACATTTTCTTTAAATAAAGATGAAATGGTAGTAAAATTACTATCAAACAAAGATTTGAATAAATATAAAAAAGATTACAAATTCATCCATATTGGATTAGTTCAAATTGCTTTTAAACCTTTAACACTAGAAGGTTTACCAGAGAGTTTTATAGCAGCTCTCAGAGATGCTAGAAACCTCAATTGGAAACAATCCCTTATGGGAATAATCCAATCTAGTCTGGCACATGGTCCAGTCTATTTTAATGTTTATCCAAATTTACAATTATCTTTGTCTGATGTTAATATTACAGATGCTTTAACATTAAATGTTAAAACTAATGGTTATAACTATGCCCTAGGATCTGAGGTAATATGTGTTTGTTATAGGATTTATTATAAGCCTTTGTTTACTTTAAATCCTAATTGCAGAATGGTAGATAAACCATTAAATGAAACAATTGTCATAGAAACTAACTTCGGGAAATCTGAAGTTACAACTAGGAGAAAAATTAAGTGGGAAGAAATTAATTTTCCAGAAAATTGGGTCATAGAAAAATCTACCCCAACAAATCAATATATTGATAACAATCCAATAAATATATCTCAAACCTCAGAAGGTTTAGTTCAAATACAATTTGATAATATCAAACAAAAATATGAACCATTTGTAATAAGAATAAATTCTGATAATATTGTCAGGGGATTTAAACAAATAGATTCGGAACTAACCGAGTCAGAAATAAATTTCATATAATATGGAATATAAAGAAAAATTAGATTTTTCAAAAGGATCTCCAGTAAGACTGGAAATCTCAAAAGAATTTAACTTGCCAAAATGGGAAGTATTTAGGAATTGGTTTTTCAAAAATTTTGGAAAAACAGATACAGAATTCTTTCAAAAAGAATTTTATACAGATTTATCTGAAAAAAATTAGGTTATACCTTTTGTTCCATGGTTTATAGAAAAATACACTGAAAGTATAATTTCAGTAATTGAAAGACAATTTAACATAAATGGCAATATTGTGTCAAATGTTTACCCTCCTTCAAATGGTTTCAAAATTGAAAAGCAAGGAGAAGAACGGTATTACCAAGCTTTTCAAAAATTATTGGAAGGTAATACTTTGTCAGTGACAATTAGTCACATAAATGATTTGATAAAACAGAATAATTTTTCAAATTTATACCTAATTATATTAGGAGAACAATTACAAGATATTTCGAAGAAAATGGATAAAATATTATCTCATTTAAAAGAAAAACAAAATATCATAATAAATGATAAAAAGAAAGAAATTGTAGCTACTTCGAGTATTCAATTACCTCCGAGAGTAGTAGATTTTAAAACAAAATCAGAAGAAAATTTAATCCATGCATTAAATGAATCAATTAATATTTTAAAAGATTTCAAAATTAATACATTAAGTGATTTTGAAAAAGATTTAAATGATGAAAATTATAAGCAAAAAATAAATGAAGAGATAAATAAATTATCTAAGTTCGCTGATAAGCCAACCCAAAGGATGTATTATTATCCTAGGCCTACTCCACAGGATGTTCTTATAGAAGAACAAGAATACGTAATTAATAATTCGTATAGTGGGAAAATGATCTATGAATGGAACATAGATGGTCAAACGGAGAGTCAAATTTATAAGACTGTCCATAGAATGCTAATGTATTCAACCATATGTCAGAATAATAGGAATCCGACAAAAACCATAGCCAATATGATTATATCAGGTTTTACTGGCCAATTAAAAGGTTGGTGGGATAACTATTTATCCGCAGATGATAGAGAAAAAATACTTAATAGTATTAAGGAAGAAGGAAATAATACTGAAAATAATTCAGTATATACTCTAATAGTTAATATTATAGAACACTTTACAGGCAGATGGTCTGATAATTCTGAAAATATCAGAACTCTGTTACAAAACCTTAAGTGTAGAACCCTTACATCTTTTAGATGGTATAAGGATACTTTCTTAAGCAGAGTAATGGAACTCCCAGAGTCTAATAGCTCTCACTAGAAGTCTAAGTATATAGATGGTCTTCCTCACCTATTCGCAGAAAGAGTAAGAAATAGCTTACGAAAAGAAGGAAAAATAAATTATGATGATTATACATACGGGAAGCTCATAGAACCTGTATGGATTAAACCTGTGCAACGAAATTAAGTTGAATCAACAAATTAAGAAACACTCTTTAAATGAAAAGAGGCAGTTAGGTCAATTTTACGATCAATTTGCAATGGAAGATAGAAAATTAGCATCTTCTTCTAAGCCTAAGAAAATTAGGAAACAATCGAGTCCATATAAGGATTTGAAGAAGAAAAAAAGAAGAATAGATAGAAATAAAAATTATTTCAGAGAAAACAGGAATAATAAATTCCCAGAAAACCCTAAGCTCATATGCAAAAGATGTAAAAAATACGGTCATACCGCAAAAACCTGTTGGGTTAGGAAAAAGCTTAATAAGCTAGAAGATGAAGATTTAAAAAATAAAATCTTAGAAATATTGTTAGATTCAGATGATGAATCTGAAAACCAATCTCAGTTATCTTCAAATGAAGATTTAAATATTTTAGAAGATTTTACAGACTCTTCTGAAGAAGAGAATTGTTGTAATAAACCTTGTTGTTCTTCTGAAATTGAAGAAGAAAACCTTTATCAAATAATTTCACAATTCCAAAATATGGAATTAAATGTTTTAACCAGTGAAATCATTGATTTATTAAAGGTCATAAAAGATCCAGATACAAAAGAAAAAATAATTTCGTCATACATGAGAAATCATGAAGAAGGTGAGTCATCCAACTCACAAAATGATTCAAAACCATTTACCTTAGCTGAATTAAAAAATCAGTTAAACAAAAGAAATATTTATAAAAACCCTTTTGATATAAAGGAATTGAAATATGAGATTGATAATCTAAAAACAGAAATAAAACAATTACAAAAAAGTAATACGGATTTAGAACAAAGAATTATATGTCTTGAAAAATCATCTGTAGTTCTCCCTAATAAGGAAGAACAAGAGTCGTATTTACAGAATATAATGGAAATAATAACTTCTCAAAAATGGTATGGGAAAATAAAACTCCTGATAGGAGAAGATTTCTTTATAGAAGTCACTGCTTTATTTGATAGTGGTGCAGATCTAAACTGCATTCAGGAAGGATTAGTCCCGATAAAATACTATCATAGGACTAACCATGGTCTCAGCCATGCTGGGAAAGGAAAACTTGAGGTAAATTATAAAATACCTAAGGCATATATCTGTAAAGATAATACATGTATTAGTACAAGCTTTGTACTAGTAAAAGATTTATCAAACCAGGTTATACTTGGTACTCCATTCTTTGACAAAATATTCCCATTAATAAAAGTAGATAGAACCGGTATAACTGGAGTCTATCAAGGAAAAGAAATCATTTTCCAATTTATTACAAATCCAATTACAAGATCATTAAACAACATAAAACAAGATTTGTTAAAGGCAAAAATAAATCAGATAGATTTCTTACAAAAAGAAATATTTTCTTTAACAATTAAAGAGAGTTTGGAAAAACCCAAACTACAAGAAAAAATTAAACTTCTTGATAAGAATTTGATTAGAAATTCTAAATCTCCATGGTCATGTACTGCTTTCTATGTTAATAAACATTCAGAGCAGGAAAGAGGAACACCAAGATTGGTGATAAATTATAAGCCTCTTAATAAGGCTTTAAAATGGATTAGGTATTCTATACCTAATAAAAGAGATTTATTAAACAAATTATACAAAGCTAATATATTTTCTAAGTTTGATTTAAAATCAGGCTATTGGCAGATTCAAATTGATGAACAAGATAGGTACAAAACTGCTTTTACAGTACCTATTGGGCACTACGAATGGAATGTAATGCCATTTGGTTTAAAAAATGCCCCATCTAAATTTCAGAATATTATGAATGATATTTTCATTCCCTATAGTGAGTTCATAATCGATGATATCCTTGTATTCTCAAAGGATATTGAAACTCATTTCAAACATTTGGAAATCTTCAAAAGTATAATTATAAAAAATGGTTTAGTAATATCCAGACCAAAAATGATGATTTTCCAAACCAAAATACGGTTTTTGGGTCATAATATTGATCAAGGTAATATAATACCAATCAATAGAAGTATTGAGTTTGCATCTAAATTTCCGGATGAAATTACGGATAAAACTCAATTACAAAGATTTCTTGGAAGTCTAAATTACATTCTTCCTTATTACAAAAACTTGGCAGAAGATACTAGTCTGTTATACGATAGACTAAAGAAAAATCCAAAACCATGGTCAATAGACCATACTAAAGCTGTTCAAAAGATTAAACAGATGGTAAATAACCTTCCATGTTTAATGATTGCAAACCCAGATTGGGAAAAAATAATTGAAACAGATGCCTCAGACATTGGTTATGGAGGTATTCTAAAATAAATTTCTCCAAATAATAAACAAGAATATCTTGTTCGATTCCATTCAGGGAAATGGAATAATAGTCAAAAGAATTATGCTACTATTTCTAAAGAAATTCTGGCAATAGTAAAATCTGTTTTAAAATTCCAAGATGATTTATATAATCAAAAGTTTATTATTAAGACAGATTGTCAAGCTGCTAAATATATGTTTAGCAAAGATTTTAAACATGATGTTTCTAAGCAGATGTTTGCTAGATGGCAAGCACAACTCGCTTCATTTGATTTTGAAATAATATACAAAAAAGGAACTGATAACAGTCTTCCTGATTTTCTTACCAGGGAATACCTAAATGAAGGAAATCTTTAAGAAGATAATAAAACCCAGTCTCGTTAATAGACGAGATGAAATTTTACAACAATATTATTGGGTTAACCGAAGGGTCGGGGAAATAGAACATGATCCTTTTTTATCAAAAAAAGCAAAGAGATATGCTTTGAATCAAATCAAATATCAAATATGGTCCTTAGACTCTAAATTAGAGGATTTGGAACACAAAGAAATAATAATTTCTTGTGCTTAATGTTTTCAGCCATGATAGGCAGAGGACGTGGAAGAACCTCCTCTAATAGAGGAAGGGGAACCGGAAGGATTCTCCATCAAATGGGGAATAAAAAGCTTATAGCTTATGATAGTGCGTCATACGCATCATCTTCAACATCGGCTAATAAGCCTGATGATTAGCTCTATAAAGAGTTTTTGGCTTATAAAGCTGCTCAACAGGGACATAACCCTGAAAAACTAGCATCATATGCTGAAATCACTGTCAATGATAGTGAAGATGAAAACTGGATTCATAATCCAAAGAAGGATGTTATACTCCTTCTTGATCAAAAAGATAAAAAATGGAATGACCAACCTTGGTTCATTATCAAAAGATATTTTTATCAGGGATACTATCCTACCGAGACTTATAAGTCACGGACATATTATGAGGAAATCCTCAAAAAAGAATTTTGCGAAATCACCCATTATAGTGGGAGTAACAGATTAATAAGTTTCAGTAAAATTATTATCAAACAGATTATATCTGTTGAAAACTAGGGAATATCTCCATTAAAGGATAGAGAAGTTTTCCATCCTGAAACTAAAGTCCCTTTAAAATATAACTACTGGGACTATATAAATGCTTTTCATAAAACATTTTTGTTTGAAAACCAGAATTATAAACATTCTTGGTTTATAAAAATCTGTTCAAAAACATATGAATCGGATATTCCGATTTGGTTTTATAAATGGTGGCAATCATATGGCACCACTCCTGAGATATTCACAGGAGAATCCAAAAAGCTAAAAGCCTTGTACACTCAATGGGTGGAGTTATCTCCTAATCTCATTGAAGCACAAAACAATGACAACTTCATTGAGGGAATGGCCTCATTACACTATTTCATACAATTCAGCATTCCATTGATATGGAAATGGATTCCAGAAACAGGTTATACCCAAGAAAATATGTTCTGCTTAAAAAGAGCATATATGACTAAGTTCTGGAAAAAGATGATGGACAAAGAAAACGGCAAGATTAAATGCCAGGACATATTGGATCATATCCAGCAAACAATAGAAACTTATAAAAAACAACAGGAAAACCTGCAACAAAGGGAGGCTCCTAGCCCTTTCCAACACATTGTTAGGAAGATTAAAATGATTAAAGGATCTGATGCTATCAGTGAAGAAGAGTTAATGGATTATTATCTTGAAGAAGTTAACAAAGATATAGCTAAGAACTTCAAGAAGGTAAAATCTCCTTCAAACATGTCTGTATCAGAATCGTCCCAAATTGGGGAAGAAGATCAAGATCTTCAACAGGATGCTCAAGACCTAGAGGATGATATCCTTGATGACGAAGCATATGCAAAGATGATTCAAGAACTGAATGAAGAGTTCGGGCCAGCAAATGCTGGAAAGTCAAAAAGGCAACGGTCACAATAGGCCCCACATAAGGAAAAGGCGTGCCAATAATTCAAAAAGCACGAGATTCGTCCGACAAAAATTTTGTCGTCAAGCAACATTATTGCACCAACTTTAATTATTGTAACTTTACTTTTACTTTAATTATTGTACTGATAAACGCGTGATACGCATTATGCGAATATTTGCATTTAGGTGCGGTGTGAAACCCTCTATATAAAGGGTTATTAGTTAGATGTTAGA
Organism: Flaveria robusta; assembly: GCA_025506415.1. Taxonomy (NCBI): domain Eukaryota; kingdom Viridiplantae; phylum Streptophyta; class Magnoliopsida; order Asterales; family Asteraceae; genus Flaveria; species Flaveria robusta. The sequence goes on from CM046465.1 coordinate 11,331,018, forward strand.
CACACTGAAAAATTAGAATACACCGAAAAATTAGAATACACCGAAAATTACACACCGAAAATTACACACCGAAAATTAGAGACACAGAAAATTAGAATACTCTCTCACACTCTCTCACTCTCTTGTATAAACACTCCATAATAAAAGTTTAAAGCTTTGAAGCATTCATCTCTGCTCTTCTTATTCTGGTAATCCTCCCTTCTCTTCTTATATTATGATCGTCGCCTCAATAAGAGGCTAAACACATAAGTGTTAAAACATTCACCATGCTCAGCAGGCTGTTCTGGCTTAATTAATTAATAAAAATATATATATATATATATATATATATATATATATATATATATATAAAATTTATAATTATTAACCTGAGAAGGCTGGTTCAAAGGTAAGAGTGGGGAGAAGGTTTCGTGCCTATTCAGGGTGTTAGTGTGGGCGGCCGACCGCGTGGGGACCCGTTTTGCCCACAAGCCAAGAGAGCGTCATGGCGTTTAAGGGTCTTGCCCATTACTGGTCACATACTAGCCCCCTGGAAAGTGGCTGAGTAAAATTACCTATAACACCCAACCTTATTCTTTGAATCCGGATTTCTGTTCAGATAAGTCTTAATATTTCCTTATATTTCTGGGTTTTTGCTCTTTATCCCACTCGGTCCTGCTAGTGGTGGTATCAGAGCCAAGAGCTCATTTTTATTTTGCAAATAAAATCAATAAACAGCCATAACAATCAGTTGAGTCTTGTGTGTCTGTTTTAACACTTATCAAATATATTCAAATGAATATATTACGATCTGAAGATACTGTTAAAAACAGTATTGAAGAGGAGTATGATATACCCCATAATTTAGAATTGTTAAATAAATGGACAATTCCAAAAATCGATTATAAATTGGTTTATAAATTAGGTACTTTTGAGAAAATAGGTCTCAAACAAGTTGTTAAAACAACAGAAGAAACATTTTCTTTAAATAAAGATGAAATGGTAGTAAAATTACTATCAAACAGAGATTTGAATAAATATAAAAAAGATTACAAATTCATCCATATTGGATTAGTTCAAATTGCTTTTAAACCTTTAACACTAGAAGGTTTACCAAAGAGTTTTATAGCAGCTCTCAGAGATACTAGAAACCTCAATTGGAAACAATCCCTTATGGGAATAATCCAATCTAGTCTCGCACATGGTCCAGTCTATTTTAATGTTTATCCAAATTTACAATTATCTTTGTCTGATGTTAATATTACAGATGCTTTAACATTAAATGTTAAAACTAATGGTTATAACTATGCCCCAGGATCTGAGGTAATATGTGTTTGTTATAGGATTTATTATAAGCCTTTGTTTACTTTAAATCCTAATTACAGAATGGTAGATAAACCATTAAATTAAAACAATTGTCATAGAAACTAACTTCGGGAAATCTGAAGTTACAACTAGGAGAAAAATTAAGTGGGAAGAAATTAATTTTACAGAAAATTGGGTCATAGAAAAATCTACCCCAACAAATCAATATATTGATAACAATCCAATAAATATATCTCAAACCTCAGAAGGTTTAGTTCAAATACAATTTGATAATATCAAACAAAATTATGAACCATCTGTAATAAGATCAAATTCTTCATATTATCATATATCTCCCATAGATTATATGGTCAAAAGTCCTTCTAGGGCGTCTACTTCGAAGGTCAGGGAAGAATTTCTTGAAAAAAAAGTAGAAGAGTTAAGAATAAATTCTGATAATATTGTCAGGGGATTTAAACAAATAGATTTGGAACTAACCGAGTCAGAAATAAATTTCATATAATATGGAATATAAAGAAAAATTAGATTTTTCAAAAGGATCTCCAGTAAGACTCGAAATCTCAAAGGAATTTAACTTGCCAAAATGGGAAGTATTTAGGAATTGGTTTTTCAAAAATTTTGGAAAAACAGATACAGAATTCTTTCAAAAAGAATTTTATACAGATTTATCTGAAAAAAATGAGGTTATACCTTTTGTTCCATGGTTTATAGAAAAATACACTGAAAGTATAATTTCAGTAATTGAAAGACAATTTAACATAAATGGCAATATTGTGTCAAATGTTTTCCCTCCTTCAAATGGTTTCAAAATTGAAAAGCAAGGAGAAGAACGGTATTACCAAGCTTTTCAAAAATTATTGGAAGGTAATACTTTGTCAGTGACAATTAGTCACATAAATGATTTGATAAAACAGAATAATTTTTCAAATTTATACCTAATTATATTAGGAGAACAATTACAAGATATTTCGAAGAAAATGGATAAAATATTATCTCATTTAAAAGAAAAACAAAATATCATAATAAATGATAAAAAGAAAGAAATTGTAGCTACTCCGAGTATTCAATTACCTCCGAGAGTAGTAGATTTTAAAACAAAATCAGAACAAAATTTAATCCATGCATTAAATGAATCAATTAATATTTTAAAAGATTTCAAAATTAATACATTAAGTGATTTTGAAAAAGATTTAAATGATGAAAATTATAAGCAAAAAATAAATGAAGAGATAAATAAATTATCTAAGTTCGCTGATAAGCCAACCCAAAGGATGTATTATTATCCTAGGCCTACTCCACAGGATGTTCTTATAGAAGAACAAGAATACGTAATTAATAATTCGTATAGTGGGAAAATGATCTATGAATGGAACATAGATGGTCAAACGGAGAGTCAAATTTATAAGACTGTCCATAGAATGCTAATGTATTCAACCATATGTCAGAATAATAGGAATCCGACAAAAACCATAGCCAATATGATTATATCAGGTTTTACTGGCCAATTAAAAGGTTGGTGGGATAACTATTTATCCGCAGATGATAGAGAAAAAATACTTAATAGTATTAAGGAAGAAGGAAATAATACTGAAAATAATTCAGTATATACTCTAATAGTTAATATTATAGAACACTTTACAGGCAGATGGTCTGATAATTCTGAAAATATCAGAACTCTGTTACAAAACCTTAAGTGTAGAACCCTTACATCTTTTAGATGGTATAAGGATACTTTCTTAAGCAGAGTAATGGAACTCGCAGAGTCTAATAGCTCTCACTAGAAGTCTAAGTTTATAGATGGTTTTCCTCACCTATTCGCAGAAAGAGTAAGAAATAGCTTACGAAAAGAAGGAAAAATAAATTATGATGATTATACATACGGGAAGCTCATAGGAACCTGTATACAGGAAGGATTAAACCTGTGCAATGAAATTAAGTTGAATCAACAAATTAAGAAACACTCTTTAAATGAAAAGAGGCAGTTAGGTCAATTTTGCGATCAATTTGCAATGGAAGATAGAAAATTAGCATCTTCTTCTAAGCCTAAGAAAATTAGGAAACAATCGAGTCCATATAAGGATTTGAAGAAGAAAAGAAGAAGAATAGATAGAAATAAAAATTATTTCAGAGAAAACAGGAATAATAAATTCCCAGAAAAACCTAAGCTCATATGCAAAAGATGTAAAAAATACGGTCATACCGCAAAAACCTGTTGGGTTAGGAAAAAGCTTAATAAGCTAGAAGATGAAGATTTAAAAAATAAAATCTCAGAAATATTGTTAGATTCAGATGATGAATCTGAAAACCAATCTCAGTTATCTTCAAATGAAGATTTAAATATTTTAGAAGATTTTACAGACTCTTCTGAAGAAGAGAATTGTTGTAATAAACCTTGTTGTTCTTCTGAAATTGAAGAAGAAAACCTTTATCAAATAATTTCACAATTCCAAAATATGGAATTAAATGTTTTAACCAGTGAAATCATTGATTTATTAAAGGTCATAAAAGATCCAGATACAAAAGAAAAAATAATTTCGTCATACATGAGAAATCATGAAGAAGGTGAGTCATCCAACTCACAAAATGATTCAAAACCATTTACCTTAGCTGAATTAAAAAATCAGTTAAACAAAAGAAATATTTATAAAAACCCTTTTGATATAAAGGAATTGAAATATGACATTGATAATCTAAAAACAGAAATAAAACAATTACAAAAAAGTAATACGGATTTAGAACAAAGAATTATATGTCTTGAAAAATCGTCTGTAGTTCTCCCTAATAAGGAAGAACAAGAGTTGTATTTACAGAATATAATGGAAATAATAACTTCTCAAAAATGGTATGGGAAAATAAAACTCCTGATAGGAGAAGATTTCTTTATAGAAGTCACTGCTTTATTTGATAATGGTGCAGATCTAAACTGCATTCAGGAAGGATTAGTCTCGATAAAATATTGTCATAGGACTAACCATGGTCTCAGCCATGCTGGGAAAGGAAAACTTGAGGTAAATTATAAAATACCTAAGGCATATATCTGTAAAGATAATACATGTATTAGTACAAGCTTTGTACTAGTAAAAGATTTATCAAACCAGGTTATACTTGGTACTCCATTCTTTGACAAAATATTCCCATTAATAAAAGTAGATAGAACCGGTATAACTGGAGTCTATCAAGGAAAAGAAATAATTTTCCAATTTATTACAAATCCAATTACAAGATCATTAAACAACATAAAACAAGATTTGTTAAAGGCAAAAATAAATCAGATAGATTTCTTACAAAAAGAAATATTTTCTTTAACAATTAAAGAGAGTTTAGAAAAACCCAAACTACAAGAAAAAATTAAACTTCTTGAACATCAATTTACTTTACAAATATGTAATGATCATCCCAATGCTTTTTGGGATAGGAAGAAACATATTGTTTCCCTTCCATATGAAGAAGACTTTAAAGAAAGTCAAATACCGACTAAGGCAAGACCGTGTCAAATGAATTCTGAATACATGGAATTATGTAAAAAAGAAATAAAATCACTTCTTGATAAGAATTTGATTAGAAATTCTAAATCTCCATGGTCATGTACTGCTTTCTATGTTAATAAACATTCAGAGCAGGAAAGAGAAACACCAAGATTGGTGATAAATTATAAGCCTCTTAATAAGGTTTTAAAATGGATTAGGTATCCTATACCTAATAAAAGAGATTTATTAAACAAATTATACAAAGCTAATATATTTTCTAAGTTTGATTTAAAATCAGGCTATTGGCAGATTCAAATTGATGAACAAGATAGGTACAAAACTGCTTTTACAGTACCTATTGGGCACTACGAATGGAATGTAATGCCATTTGGTTTAAAAAATGCCCCATCTGAATTTCAGAATATTATGAATGATATTTTCATTCCCTACAGTGAGTTCATAATCGATGATATCCTTGTATTCTCAAAGGATATTGAAACTCATTTCAAACATTTGGAAATCTTCAAAAGTATAATTATAAAAAATGGTTTAGTAATATCCAGACCAAAAATGATGATTTTCCAAACCAAAATAAGGTTTTTAGGTCATAATATTGATCAAGGTAATATAATACCAATCAATAGAAGTATTGAGTTTGCATCTAAATTTCCGGATGAAATTACGGATAAAACTCAATTACAAAGATTTCTTGGAAGTCTAAATTACATTCTTCCTTATTACAAAAACTTGGCAGAAGATACTAGTCTGTTATACGATAGACTAAAGAAAAATCCAAAACCATGGTCAATAGACCATACTAAAACTGTTCAAAAGATTAAACAGAAGGTAAATAACCTTCCATGTTTAATGATTGCAAACCCAGATTGGGAAAAAATAATTGAAACAGATGCCTCAGACATTGGTTATGGAGGTATTCTAAAACAAATTTCTCCAAATAATAAACAAGAATATCTTGTTCGATTCCATTCAGGGAAATGGAATAATAGTCAAAAGAATTATGCTACTATTGCTAAAGAAATTCTGGCAATAGTAAAATGTGTTTTAAAATTCCAAGATGATTTATATAATCAAAAGTTTATTATTAAGACAGATTGTCAAGCTGCTAAATATATGTTTAGCAAAGATTTTAAACATGATGTTTCTAAGCAGATGTTTGCTAGATGGCAAGCACATCTCGCTCCATTTGATTTTGAAATAATATACAAAAAAGGAACTGATAACAGTCTTCCTGATTTTCTTACCAGGGAATACCTAAATGAAGGAAATCTTTAAGAAGATAATGAAACCCAGTCTCGTTAATAGACGAGATGAAATTTTACAACAATATTATTGGGTTAACCGAAGGGTCGGGGAAATAGAACATGATCCTTTTTTATCAAAAAAAGCAAAGAGATATGCTTTGAATCAAATCAAATATCAAATATGGCCCTTAGACTCTAAATTAGAGGATTTGGAACACAAAGAAATAATAATTTCTTGTGCTTAATGTTTTTAGCCATGATAGGCAGAGGACGTGGAAGAACCTCCTCTAATAGAGGAAGGGGAACTGGAAGGATTCTCCATCAAATGGGGAATAAAAAGCTTATAGCTTATGATAGTGCGTCATACGCATCATCTTCAACATCGGCTAATAAGCCTGATGATCAGCTCTATAAAGAGTTTTTGGCTTATAAAGCTACTCAACAGGGACATAACCCTGAAAAACCAGCATCATATGCTGAAATCACTGTCAATGATAGTGAAGATGAAAACTGGATTCATAATCCAAAGAAGGATGTTATACTCCTTCTTGATCAAAAAGATAAAAAATGGAATGACCAACCTTGGTTCATTATCAAAAAATATTTTGATCAGGGATACTATCCCACCGAGATTTATAAGTCACGGACATATTATGAGGAAATCCTCAAAAAAGAATTTTGCGAAATCACCCATTATAGTGGGAGTAACAGATTAATAAGTTTTAGTAAAATTATTATCAAGCAGATTATATCTGTTGAAAACTGGGGAATATCTCCATTAAAGGATAGAGAAGTTCTCCATCCTGAAACTAAAGTCCCTTTAAAATATAACTACTGGGACTATATAAATGCTTTTCATAAAACATTTTTGTTTGAAAACCCGAATTATAAACATTCTTGGTTTATAAAAATCTGTTCAAAAACATATGAATCGGATATTCCGATTTGGTTTTATAAATGGTGGCAATCATATGGCACCACTCCTGAGATATTCACTGGAGAATCCAAAAAGCTGAAAGCCTTGTACACTCAATGGGTGGAGTTATCTCCTACTCTCATTGAAGCACAACACAATGACAACTTCATTGAGGGAATGGCCTCATTACACTATTTCATACAATTCAGCATTCCATGGATATGGAAATGGATTCCAGAAACAGGTTATACCCAAGAAAATATGTTCTGCTTAAAAAGAGCATATATGACTAAGTTCTGGAAAAAGATGATGGACAAAGAAAACGGCAAGATTAAATGCCAGGACACATTGGATCATATCCAGCAAACAATAGAAACTTATAAAAAACAACAGGAAAACCTGCAACAAAGGGAGGCTCCTAGCCCTTTCCAACACATTGTTAGGAAGATTAAAATGATTAAAGGATCTGATGCTATCAGTGAAGAAGAGTTAATGGATTATTATCTTGAAGAAGTTAACAAAGATATAGCTAAGAACTTCAAGATGGTAAAATCTCCTTCAAACATGTCTGTATCAGAATCGTCCCAAATTGGGGAAGAAGATCAAGATCTTCAACAGGATGCTCAAGACCCAGAGGATGATATCCTTGATGACGAAGCATATGCAAAGATGATTCAAGAACTGAATGAAGAGTTCGGGCCAGCTTGCTGGAAAGTCAAAAAGGCAACAGTCACAATAGGCCCCACATAAGGAAAAGGCGTGCCAATAATTCAAAAAGCACGAGATTCGTCCGACAAAAATTTTGTCGTCAAGCAACATTATTGCACCTACTTTAATTATTGTAACTTTACTTTTACTTTAATTATTGTACTGATAAACGCGTGATACGCATTATGCGAATATTCGCATTTAGGTGCGGTGTGAAACCCTCTATATAAAGGGTTATTAGTTAGATGTTATGGACACCGAAAAATTAGAATACACCGAAAAATAGAGACACCGAAAATTAGAAACACCGAAAATTACACACCGAAAATTAGAATACTCTCTCACACTCTCTCACTTTCTTGTATAAACACTCCATAATAAAAGTCTAAAGCTTTGAAGCATTCATCTCTGCTCTTCTTATTCTGGTAATCCTCCCTTCTCTTCTTATATTATGATCGTCGCCTCAATAAGAGGCTAAACACATAAGTGTTAAAACATTCACCATGCTCAGCAGGCTGTTCTGGCTTAATTAATTAAAAAATATATATATATATATATATATATATATATATATATATATAAAATTTATAATTATTAACCTGAGCAGGCTGGTTCAAAGGTAAGAGTGGGGAGAAGGTTTCGTGCCTATTCAGGGTGTTAGTGTGGGCGGCCGACCGCGTGGGGACCCGTTTTGCCCATAAGCCAAGAGAGCGTCGTGGCGTTTAAGGGTCTTGCCCATTACTGGTCACATACTAGCCCCCTGGAAAGTGGCTGAGTAAAATTACCTATAACACCCAACCTTATTCTTTGAATCCGGATTTCTGTTCAGATAAGTTTGACTTTCTGGGTTTTTGCTCTATATCCCACTCGGTCCTGCTAGTGGTGGTATCAGAGCCAAGAGCTCATTTTTATTTTGTAAATAAAATCAATAAACAGCCATAACAATCAGTTGAGTCTTGTGTGTCTGTTTTAACACTTATCAAATATATTCAAATGAATATATTACGATCTGAAGATACTGTTAAAAACAGTATTGAAGAGGAGTATGATATACCCCATAATTTAGAATTGTTAAATAAATGGACAATTCCAAAAATCGATTATAAATTGATTTATAAATTAGGTACTTTTGAGAAAATAGGTCTCAAACAAGTTGTTAAAACAACAGAAGAAACATTTTCTTTAAATAAAGATGAAATGGTAGTAAAATTACTATCAAACAAAGATTTGAATAAATATAAAAAAGATTACAAATTCATCCATATTGGATTAGTTCAAATTGCTTTTAAACCTTTAAAAGTAGAAGGTTTACCAGAGAGTTTTATAGCAGCTCTCAGAGATGCTAGAAACCTCAATTGGAAACAATCCCTTATGGGAATAATCCAATCTAGTCTGGCACATGGTCCAGTCTATTTTAATGTTTATCCAAATTTACAATTATCTTTGTCTGATGTTAATATTACAGATGCTTTAACATTAAATGTTAAAACTAATGGTTATAACTATGCCCCAGGATCTGAGGTAATATGTGTTTGTTATAGGATTTATTATAAGCCTTTGTTTACTTTAAATCCTAATTGCAGAATGGTAGATAAACCATTAAATGAAACAATTGTCATAGAAACTAACTTCGAGAAATCTGAAGTTACAACTAGGAGAAAAATTAAGTGGGAAGAAATTAATTTTCCAGAAAATTGGGTCATAGAAAAATCTACCCCAACAAATCAATATATTGATAACAATCCAATAAATATATCTCAAACCTTAGAAGAGTTAAGAATAAATTCTGATAATATTGTCAGGGGATTTAAACAAAAAGATTCGGAACTAACCGAGTCAGAAATAAATTTCATATAATATGGAATATAAAGAAAAATTAGATTTTTCAAAAGGATCTCCAGTAAGACTGGAAATCTCAAAAGAATTTAACTTGCCAAAATGGGAAGTATTTAGGAATTGGTTTTTCAAAAATTTTGGAAAAACAGATACAGAATTCTTTCAAAAAGAATTTTATACAGATTTATCTGAAAAAAATGAGGTTATACCTTTTGTTCCATGGTTTATAGAAAAATACACTGAAAGTATAATTTCAGTAATTGAAAGACAATTTAACATAAATGGCAATATTGTGTCAAATGTTTTCCCTCCTTCAAATGGTTTCAAAATTGAAAAGCAAGGAGAAGAACGGTATTACCAAGCTTTTCAAAAATTATTGGAAGGTAATACTTTGTCAGTGACAATTAGTCACATAAATGATTTGATAAAACAGAATAATTTTTCAAATTTATACCTAATTATATTAGGAGAACAATTACAAGATATTTCGAAGAAAATGGATAAAATATTATCTCATTTAAAAGAAAAACAAAATATCATAATAAATGATAAAAAGAAAGAAATTGTAGCTACTCCGAGTATTCAATTACCTCCGAGAGTAGTAGATTTTAAAACAAAATCAGAAGAAAATTTAATCCATGCATTAAATGAATCAATTAATATTTTAAAAGATTTCAAAATTAATACATTAAGTGATTTTGAAAAAGATTTAAATGATGAAAATTATAAGCAAAAAATAAATGAAGAGATAAATAAATTATCTAAGTTCGCTGATAAGCCAACCCAAAGGATGTATTATTATCCTAGGCCTACTCCACAGGATGTTCTTATAGAAGAACAAGAATACGTAATTAATAATTCGTATAGTGGGAAAATGATCTATGAATGGAACATAGATGGTCAAACGGAGAGTCAAATTTATAAGACTGTCCATAGAATGCTAATGTATTCAACCATATGTCAGAATAATAGGAATCCGACAAAAACCATAGCCAATATGATTATATCAGGTTTTACTGGCCAATTAAAAGGTTGGTGGGATAACTATTTATCCGCAGATGATAGAGAAAAAATACTTAATAGTATTAAGGAAGAAGGAAATAATACTGAAAATAATTCAGTATATACTCTAATAGTTAATATTATAGAACACTTTACAGGCAGATAGTCTGATAATTCTGAAAATATCAAAACTCTGTTACAAAACCTTAAGTGTAGAACCCTTACATCTTTTAGATGGTATAAGGATACTTTCTTAAGCAGAGTAATGGAACTCCCAGAGTCTAATAGCTCTCACTAGAAGTCTAAGTTTATAGATGGTCTTCCTCACCTATTCGCAGAAAGAGTAAGAAATAGCTTACGAAAAGAAGGAAAAATAAATTATGATGATTATACATACGGGAAGCTCATAGGAACCTGTATACACGAAGGATTAAACCTGTGCAATGAAATTAAGTTGAATCAACAAATTAAGAAACACTCTTTAAATGAAAAGAGGCAGTTAGGTCAATTTTGCGATCAATTTGCAATGGAAGATAGAAAATTAGCATCTTCGTCTAAGCCTAAGAAAATTAGGAAACAATCGAGTCCATATAAGGATTTGAAGAAGAAAAGAAGAAGAATAGATAGAAATAAAAATTATTTCAGAGAAAACAGGAATAATAAATTCCCAGAAAAACCTAAGCTCATATGCAAAAGATGTAAAAAATACGGTCATACCGCAAAAACCTGTTGGGTTAGGAAAAAGCTTAATAAGCTAGAAGATGAAGATTTAAAAAATAAAATCTCAGAAATATTGTTAGATTCAGATGATGAATCTGAAAACCAATCTCAGTTATCTTCAAATGAAGATTTAAATATTTTAGAAGATTTTACAGACTCTTCTGAAGAAGAGAATTGTTGTAATAAACCTTGTTGTTCTTCTGAAATTGAAGAAGAAAACCTTTATCAAATACTTTCACAATTCCAAAATATGGAATTAAATGTTTTAACCAGTGAAATCATTGATTTATTAAAGGTCATAAAAGATCCAGATACAAAAGAAAAAATAATTTCGTCATACATGAGAAATCATGAAGAAGGTGAGTCATCCAACTCACAAAATGATTCAAAACCATTTACCTTAGCTGAATTAAAAAATCAGTTAAACAAAAGAAATATTTATAAAAACCCTTTTGATATAAAGGAATTGAAATATGAGATTGATAATCTAAAAACAGAAATAAAACAATTACAAAAAAGTAATACGGATTTAGAACAAAGAATTATATGTCTTGAAAAATCGTCTGTAGTTCTCCCTAATAAGGAAGAACAAGAGTCGTATTTACAGAATATAATGGAAATAATAACTTCTCAAAAATGGTATGGGAAAATAAAACTCCTGATAGGAGAAGATTTCTTTATAGAAGTCACTGCTTTATTTGATAGTGGTGCAGATCTAAACTGCATTCAGGAAGGATTAGTCCCGATAAAATACTATCATAGGACTAACCATGGTCTCAGCCATGCTGGGAAAGGAAAACTTGAGGTAAATTATAAAATACCTAAGGCATATATCTGTAAAGATAATACATGTATTAGTACAAGCTTTGTACTAGTAAAAGATTTATCAAACCAGGTTATACTTGGTACTCCATTCTTTGACAAAATATTCCCATTAATAAAAGTAGATAGAACCGGTATAACTGGAGTCTATCAAGGAAAAGAAATCATTTTCCAATTTATTACAAATCCAATTACAAGATCATTAAACAACATAAAACAAGATTTGTTAAAGGCAAAAATAAATCAGATAGATTTCTTACAAAAAGAAATATTTTCTTTAACAATTAAAGAGAGTTTGGAAAAACCCAAACTACAAGAAAAAATTAAACTTCTTGAACATCAATTTACTTTACAAATATGTAATGATCATCCCAATGCTTTTTGGGATAGGAAGAAACATATTGTTTCTCTTCCATATGAAGAAGACTTTAAAGAAAGTCAAATACCGACTAAGGCACGACCGTGTCAAATGAATTCTGAATACATGGAATTATGTAAAAAAGAAATAAAATCACTTCTTGATAAGAATTTGATTAGAAATTCTAAATCTCCATGGTCATGTACTGCTTTCTATGTTAATAAACATTCAGAGCAGGAAAAAGGAACACCAAGATTGGTGATAAATTATAAGCCTCTTAATAAGGTTTTAAAATGGATTAGGTATCCTATACGTAATAAAAGAAATTTATTAAACAAATTATACAAAGCTAATATATTTTCTAAGTTTGATTTAAAATCAGGCTATTGGCAGATTCAAATTGATGAACAAGATAGGTACAAAACTGCTTTTACAGTACCTATTGGGCACTACGAATGGAATGTAATGCCATTTGGTTTAAAAAATGCCCCATCTGAATTTCAGAATATTATGAATGATATTTTCATTCCCTATAGTGAGTTCATAATCGTTTATATAGATGATATCCTTGTATTCTCAAAGGATATTGAAACTCATTTCAAACATTTGGAAATCTTCAAAAGTATAATTATAAAAAATGGTTTAGTAATATCCAGACCAAAAATGATGATTTTCCAAACCAAAATAAGGTTTTTGGGTCATAATATTGATCAAGGTAATATAATACCAATCAATAGAAGTATTGAGTTTGCATCTAAATTTCCGGATGAAATTACGGATAAAACTCAATTACAAAGATTTCTTGGAAGTCTAAATTACATTCTTCCTTATTACAAAAACTTGGCAGAAGATACTAGTCTGTTATACGATAGACTAAAGAAAAATCCAAAACCATGGTCAATAGACCATACTAAAGCTGTTCAAAAGATTAAACAGAAGCCATGATAGGCAGAGGACGTGGAAGAACCTCCTCTAATAGAGGAAGGGGAACTGGAAGGATTCTCCATCAAATGGGCAATAAAAAGCTTATAGCTTATGATAGTGCGTCATACGCATCATCTTCAACATCGGCTAATAAGCCTGATGATCAGCTCTATAAAGAGTTTTTGGCTTATAAAGCTGCTCAACAGGGACATAACTCTCCATCAAATTGACAGTGATTTCAGCATATGATGCTAGTTTTTCAGGGTTATGTCCCTGTTGAGCAGCTTTATAAGCCAAAAACTCTTTATAGAGCTGATCATCAGGCTTATTAGCCGATGTTGAAGATGATGCGTATGACGCACTATCATAAGCTATAAGCTTTTTATTCCCCATTTGATGGAGAATCCTTCCAGTTCCCCTTCCTCTATTAGAGGAGGTTCTTCCACGTCCTCTGCCTATCATGGCTGAAAACATTAAGCACAAGAAATTATTATTTCTTTGTGTTCCAAATCCTCTAATTTAGAGTCTAAGGACCATATTTGATATTTGATTTGATTCAAAGCATATCTCTTTGCTTTTTTTGATAAAAAAGGATCATGTTCTATTTCCCCGACCCTTCGGTTAACCCAATAATATTGTTGTAAAATTTCATCTCGTCTATTAACGAGACTGGGTTTCATTATCTTCTTAAAGATTTCCTTCATTTAGGTATTCCCTGGTAAGAAAATCAGGAAGACTGTTATTAGTTCCTTTTTTGTATATTATTTCAAAATCAAATGGAGCGAGATGTGCTTGCCATCTAGCAAACATCTGCTTAGAAACATCATGTTTAAAATCTTTGCTAAACATATATTTAGCAGCTTGACAATCTGTCTTAATAATAAACTTTTGATTATATAAATCATCTTGGAATTTTAAAACACATTTTACTATTGCCAGAATTTCTTTAGCAATAGTAGCATAATTCTTTTGACTATTATTCCATTTCCCTGAATGGAATCGAACAAGATATTCTTGTTTATTATTTGGAGAAATTTGTTTTAGAATACCTCCATAACCAATGTCTGAGGCATCTGTTTCAATTACTTTTTCCCAATCTAGGTTTGCAATCATTAAACATGGAAGGTTATTTACCTTCTGTTTAATCTTTTGAACAGCTTTAGTATGGTCTATTGACCATGGTTTTGGATTTTTCTTTAGTCTATCGTATAACAGACTAGTATCTTCTGCCAAGTTTTTGTAATAAGGAAGAATGTAATTTAGACTTCCAAGAAATCTTTGTAATTGAGTTTTATCCGTAATTTCATCCGGAAATTTAGATGCAAACTCAATACTTCTATTGATTGGTATTATATTACCTTGATCAATATTATGACCCAAAAACCTTATTTTGGTTTGGAAAATCATCATTTTTGGTCTGGATATTACTAAACCATTTTTTATAATTATACTTTTGAAGATTTCCAAATGTTTGAAATGAGTTTCAATATCCTTTGAGAATACAAGGATATCATCTATATAAACGATTATGAACTCACTATAGGGAATGAAAATATCATTCATAATATTCTGAAATTCAGATGGGGCATTTTTTAAACCAAATGGCATTACATTCCATTCGTAGTGCCCAATAGGTACTGTAAAAGCAGTTTTGTACCTATCTTGTTCATCAATTTGAATCTGCCAATAGCCTGATTTTAAATCAAACTTAGAAAATATATTAGCTTTGTATAATTTGTTTAATAAATTTCTTTTATTACGTATAGGATACCTAATCCATTTTAAAACCTTATTAAGAGGCTTATAATTTATCACCAATCTTGGTGTTCCTTTTTCCTGCTCTGAATGTTTATTAACATAGAAAGCAGTACATGACCATGGAGATTTAGAATTTCTAATCAAATTCTTATCAAGAAGTGATTTTATTTCTTTTTTACATAATTCCATGTATTCAGAATTCATTTGACACGGTCGTGCCTTAGTCGGTATTTGACTTTCTTTAAAGTCTTCTTCATATGGAAGAGAAACAATATGTTTCTTCCTATCCCAAAAAGCATTGGGATGATCATTACATATTTGTAAAGTAAATTGATGTTCAAGAAGTTTAATTTTTTCTTGTAGTTTGGGTTTTTCCAAACTCTCTTTAATTGTTAAAGAAAATATTTCTTTTTGTAAGAAATCTATCTGATTTATTTTTGCCTTTAACAAATCTTGTTTTATGTTGTTTAATGATCTTGTAATTGGATTTGTAATAAATTGGAAAATGATTTCTTTTCCTTGATAGACTCCAGTTATACCGGTTCTATCTACTTTTATTAATGGGAATATTTTGTCAAAGAATGGAGTACCAAGTATAACCTGGTTTGATAAATCTTTTACTAGTACAAAGCTTGTACTAATACATGTATTATCTTTACAGATATATGCCTTAGGTATTTTATAATTTACCTCAAGTTTTCCTTTCCCAGCATGGCTGAGACCATGGTTAGTCCTATGATAGTATTTTATCGGGACTAATCCTTCCTGAATACAGTTTAGATCTGCACCACTATCAAATAAAGCAGTGACTTCTATAAAGAAATCTTCTCCTATCAGGAGTTTTATTTTCCCATACCATTTTTGAGAAGTTATTATTTCCATTATATTCTGTAAATACGACTCTTGTTCTTCCTTATTAGGGAGAACTACAGACGATTTTTCAAGACATATAATTCTTTGTTCTAAATCCGTATTACTTTTTTGTAATTGTTTTATTTCTGTTTTTAGATTATCAATCTCATATTTCAATTCCTTTATATCAAAAGGGTTTTTATAAATATTTCTTTTGTTTAACTGATTTTTTAATTCAGCTAAGGTAAATGGTTTTGAATCATTTTGTGAGTTGGATGACTCACCTTCTTCATGATTTCTCATGTATGACGAAATTATTTTTTCTTTTGTATCTGGATCTTTTATGACCTTTAATAAATCAATGATTTCACTGGTTAAAACATTTAATTCCATATTTTGGAATTGTGAAAGTATTTGATAAAGGTTTTCTTCTTCAATTTCAGAAGAACAACAAGGTTTATTACAACAATTCTCTTCTTCAGAAGAGTCTGTAAAATCTTCTAAAATATTTAAATCTTCATTTGAAGATAACTGAGATTGGTTTTCAGATTCATCATCTGAATCTAACAATATTTCTGAGATTTTATTTTTTAAATCTTCATCTTCTAGCTTATTAAGCTTTTTCCTAACCCAACAGGTTTTTGCGGTATGACCGTATTTTTTACATCTTTTGCATATGAGCTTAGGTTTTTCTGGGAATTTATTATTCCTGTTTTCTCTGAAATAATTTTTATTTCTATCTATTCTTCTTCTTTTCTTCTTCAAATCCTTATATGGACTCGATTGTTTCCTAATTTTCTTAGGCTTAGACGAAGATGCTAATTTTCTATCTTCCATTGCAAATTGATCGCAAAATTGACCTAACTGCCTCTTTTCATTTAAAGAGTGTTTCTTAATTTGTTGATTCAACTTAATTTCATTGCACAGGTTTAATCCTTCCTGTATACAGGTTCCTATGAGCTTCCCGTATGTATAATCATCATAATTTATTTTTCCTTCTTTTCGTAAGCTATTTCTTACTCTTTCTGCGAATAGGTGAGGAAGACCATCTATAAACTTAGACTTCCAGTGAGAGCTATTAGACTCTGGGAGTTCCATTACTCTGCTTAAGAAAGTATCCTTATACCATCTAAAAGATGTAAGGGTTCTACACTTAAGGTTTTGTAACAGAGTTCTGATATTTTCAGAATTATCAGACCATCTGCCTGTAAAGTGTTCTATAATATTAACTATTAGAGTATATACTGAATTATTTTCAGTATTATTTCCTTCTTCCTTAATACTATTAAGTATTTTTTCTCTATCATCTGCGGATAAATAGTTATCCCACCAACCTTTTAATTGGCCAGTAAAACCTGATATAATCATATTGGCTAT
The DNA here is from genome assembly GCA_025506415.1 of Flaveria robusta. Taxonomy (NCBI): domain Eukaryota; kingdom Viridiplantae; phylum Streptophyta; class Magnoliopsida; order Asterales; family Asteraceae; genus Flaveria; species Flaveria robusta. The sequence continues at coordinate 11,348,325 of CM046465.1, forward strand.
GGTTTTTATCGGATTCCTATTATTCTGACATATGGTTGAATACATTAGCATTCTATGGACAGTCTTATAAATTTGACTCTCCGTTTGACCATCTATGTCCCATTCATAGATCATTTTCCCACTATACGAATTATTAATTACGTATTCTTGTTCTTCTATAAGAACATCCTGTGGAGTAGGCCTAGGATAATAATACATCCTTTGGGTTGGCTTATCAGCGAACTTAGATATTGGAGTATGCTTCTACCATTTGCAGGGGAAGGAGACACTCTACAGTTAGAACACATAGTCAACCTAGAAGACGGATACAACGACGAACAGAATTGTTCAAGCCCACAGTCGATTAACAGCACACACAGAGACTTCTAGAAAACATGATGCATGCAATGACGACAGATTACACAAGACAAAAACAATAACGTAGGCCATGACGTAAGCAGCAATTATTGGAAGATAATCATGGCAGACAAAAGTTACTTTTTCTTTTTAGGCTTTTTGAATTTAATGTATAGCCTTTTTGACTTTTAGGTTTACGGTCTTTTGAATTTAGTAGATTAGCAGATTTGTTTGCCTATAAAAAGGCATTTGTAATTCATTTGTAAACACACCCCGAAAACCATTGAAAGCAATAATACTATGACTTTCAGTGCACACTAAACTCTTCGCCGCTCTTTAACTCTCTACTCCCTTACTCTCCCAGTTATCTTCAGCACTTCATATTATACCCAGCATACATAAAAAAAAAAAAAAAAAAAAGAAAAAAAAAAAATTCCCCTTTTTGTACAACTTTCAACCGCTGTGAATACTCTCGTCTCAATACCAACCATCCGCTGTGCATACTTTACCAGTAAGTTTCTCTTAAACCCCCTCTTTTTATGGCAAACCTCTGATTTGATACCAATTTATCAGAGGGGGTACATAGGCAAAATCAGAGGTTTGCCATAAAAAGAGGGGGTTTAAGAGAAACTTACTGGTAAAGTATGCACAGCGGATGGTTGGTATTGAGACGAGAGTATGCACAGCGGTTGAAGGTTGTACAAAAAGGGGAATTTTTTTTTTTTTTTTTTTTTTTTTTTTTTTTTTTATGTATGCTGGGTATAATATGAAGTGCTGAAGATAACTGGGAGAGTAAGGAAGTAGAGAGTTAAAGAGCGGCGAAGAGTTTAGTGTGCACTGAAAGTCATAGTATTATTGCTTTCAATGGTTTTCGGGGTGTGTTTACAAATGAATTACAAATGCCTTTTTATAGGCAAACAAATCTGCTAATCTACTAAATTCAAAAGACCGTAAACCTAAAAGTCAAAAAGGCTATACATTAAATTCAAAAAGCCTAAAAAGAAAAAGTAACTTTTGTCTGCCATGATTATCTTCCAATAATTGCTGCTTACGTCATGGCTTACGTTATTGTTTTTGTCTTGTGTAATCTGTCGTCATTGCATGCATCATGTTTTCTAGAAGTCTCTGTGTGTGCTGTCAATCGACTGTGGGCTTGAACAATTCTGTTCGTCGTTGTATCCGTCTTCTAGGTTGACTATGTGTTCTAACTGTAGAGTGTCTCCTTCCCCTGCAAATGGTAGAAGCATACTCCAATTTGTTTTTGCATAAACCTGTATATAGTGTCCTTCTCCTATTAATCTGTATTGTTGCCAAAGAAAACAATCAGGGATTTCTGGAGTTTCCTGATGTTTTTTGACAAACTGTTCGAAGCTTGTTGTAGGTTGGCTGTGTGGATCATCCATCCATGGTAAATTTGCAAAGTCTATGTTGCTGACGGGATTGGTCATCGTTCTCTGTAGATAGCCATCTGTTTTTTGTTTATTGTGTTCGATGAATATTCTTTTTCTGGCTGGTCTGTATGTATAAGCGTCTGAAAACGGGAATGAAGCAAAAATCTTACAACCAATGATTGGTGTTGTAGATCTTGCTGTAATGTTTCCTGCTGTTAAAATGATCTTCTCTCCTAACTGGTTTAGGAGATCTTCTATTCTTTTGTCTAACCTTATTTCTAAATAATCAATCATACCATGATGGTAAAATTGAATTATCTGTTCGTCTGTTAATTTTGTAGGGTGATGTACTTGAAGTAACAAGAGGCCAGTTCCCTCTCCATCTTCGTCTGTTCTTTCTACTACTGCAAATCCTTGAACTTCACTGTCGAATCTGAAGGCCAAGTCTATGAGTTGGTGCTGTAGATTGTACAGAATTAAAGGGAATTCTGCACAAACCTTCTGTGAGACAAGATTCTCAAATTCTGGGAATCTTTCTGTAACTGGTTTCAAAGTTTACCACCAGGGTGTATCAAGAATCCTTGTTCTAAAAGATTCATAAGTTCTGTGTACAATTGTTTTTTCTTCTTTTTTCTCGAGCCTTTGTAATAACTGTATATTTTTTGCTTCGAGTATAGCATTTTTCTGTTTTAACATGCTATTTTCAATTTTTATCTGTATATTCTGTGTATTTTTTGCTTTTTCTTCTAACTGTGATTTCAGTGCTGAAATCATTTCTTGCTGAGCTTGTATATACTGCTCAGGATTTTGTTTTGCAATATCTGAAAAGCTTTTAACCTCTTCAGGTTCTATGTAAAAATTTTATATACCAAATTTTTCTCTTGCATCTTTCAATGCTTCAGAGAAGTTTGTAAATACTTTCCAGGTTGCTCCCCCAGGAATATTTGTTATATGAGGGATAACACTGGTCCATTTGTTAAAAATACCAATTTTTGTACCTCTGTATATAACATAATGTGTAAAATTAAGTTTTGTTTTAAACTATCTTTCAGGGGTTTTTAAACTTTGTTCCTGAAAGTAAATGCTCAAAGCATTTAGAACCTGTACTTTAAAAGTTGATGCCTGTGGCATGGTTTGAATATGCCATAGGTTGTCTAACAAGCATTGCTACTTGTCTGTAAGTTTCATTCCTATAATAGGACGAAACTTTTTAGTAGAATCTGTGCAAATCTGTAATGCATATGTTCCGAATTCCAATACCGATTTAGGTATAGAACTGGGATGCAAAGGGCGTTTTTCCCTTGACTGTGTAAACTGTTTTTGCTGTCTATAGAACTGTGTAATTTCATCAGGTCTTATCATTAACTGTGGTAGTGAGCCTTGCGATGAACTGTGTATTTTTTCTATTGACTGCTTGTATATCTGTTGAATCTGTTCTTCTTCTTCTGTCAAAGATTTATCCTGTTTAGGATATATAATCTTTGCTTTTCCTTTGTCCTTTTTCCTATCCATCTGCAACAAATCATTTGTTTATATTTCGAGATAACATATCTGCTATCCCATTATTTTTTCCTTTTATGTGTTCAAAATTTATAACATAACCATTTCCTTGTATAATGTTTTGCAAATTGACCCATCTTGTTCTGTTTATCTTTTTACTTTGGTCATTTTTTACAAATTTAACGATTGCTTCGCAATCTGCTCTAACTGTAAATTCTTTGTTGAGAAAGATTTTGAATTTATCTAAAGCATATATTAATGCTTGTATTTCAAAATCTATTGTAGTCCAATTTGTTTTGTTTTGAAAATTACCGCTTGTATAAGCGCAAATTTTCTCTTCTTTCTTTGTACTGTATTTACTTGGTTTACATAGAAGGACTGCTCCCCATCCTTCTTTGCATCCATCTGTTTCAATTATTATATAATCTGTAACTAGAGGTAACTCTAGTGGTTTAATATTTTTAACGGCCTTTTTAATTTTTTTAACCAGCTTAATATCTTCCTGGTTAAAATACCTTTGACCATTTGTTGTAGTCTTACTGTATATTGGTCCGACTAATTTTGACAAATTTGGGATAAATTTTCTGGCATAATTTACCAGGCCCAAAAATGCTTGTATTTGTTTTAAGTTTACAAATTTTTCTGGAAAGTTTAGAATTTTTGTAGAAATATGTGGCTGTAATTCTACTTTTCCATTTCCAATTTCTAATCCTAAAAAAGATATTTTTCTTTTAAATAACTCCATTTTTCTTTTAGAAACGACTATACCGTTTTTCTTTATTTCTGTGAAAACCTGCTGAAGATGTCTTTCGTGTTCCTGTACTGTATTACTTGCAACTAAAATGTCATCAATATAAACTAAACAAAATTCAAATTTTAAGAATATACTGTCCATAAATCTTTGAAAAATTGAAGGAGCATTTTTTAGTCCAAAACTTAGGACATTCCATTCGTATTGCCCTTCAGAACATGTAAAAGCAGTCCAGGGTTTAAAGCTTTCTTCAAGCTTTAACTGCTTGTATCCTGATTTTAGATCAAATTTTGAAAAAACTTTTTTATTCTGTATAAGATTTAGTAAACTGTCTTTGTTAGGGATATTATATCCATCATCTATTGTGTTGTCGTTTAATCTTTTATAGTTGTAAACTATCCTAGCCTTTCCTCTTTGTATTTCACTGTGGTTTCTTACTAAAAAGGCTGCAGATCTGTGAGGACTTTCTGATTTTCTAATTAATCCTTGACTCATCATCTCAGGGATTTGTTTTCTGAATTCCTCTTTATCTAATGGGCTGTATTCTATGTTTGCTGTTCTGATTACTATGTCGGGGTTTTTTAGTTGTATTTTACAAATGTAATCTACTTTTGCTTTTGTTATATCTTCTCCTATGTATCCTATTTTTTCTAAGTGTAAGATCATAGGATGATTTATACTCTTTGTAATGTCTTGCCCTTTTTCTATTTCATGATTTAAAAAATCTGTGAGAAGTTTTAATGATTCGCTTTCTGTCAAATTTTTTCTGTTGTGTGTTTTTAAGAAGTCTAAATTTCCTTTATTACCTCTTTTTTGAACAATCTCTGTTGTATTTATGTATCTAAGGGTTGGTATTGTATATAACTGTTTACTTAATGTTATAAAATTTTTTGTAATTGCTACTGCCCCATTTAATCCTAATATAAAATTTAGTCCTATAACAAAGTCTTTAGATTTTATATTTGGTGGGTTTATATTTATCTGTGGCATATCGTATTTGATACTGTAATTGTTTGCAAAGTCTAAGAACTGTATTCCTACTGGTTCTAGATAATGTGTAATGTCTATTAGTCTATCTTCTACTGTTCTTGTACTTAGTTTATATGAGAGCTTTCTGTGATATTCTACTGGTGCTAAGCTATATGATATTAAACTTTTTGTTGCTCCAGTATCTACTAATGCTTGTAAATCTATGTATTTATTGTTATCTAACCATAAACGGCTTTGAATAGTTATCATGTTTGTCGAACCCTCTGTTTGTATATGTATATATGTATATGTATATATGTATATATATGTGTATATATATATATGTGTATATATATATATATATGTATATATATGTGTGTATATATATATATATATATATATATATGTATATATATAGGGTAAGGTACGAATTTAACCATGCATAATTGCGATAACCTATTAACCATTCGTACTAATAGATCTCATCCATCCTAATAGATCTAATGGATCTAATAGATCTAGTGGCTGTTAATTTTTAGTAATATTTTATTAGTAATCGGATGTTTCACTCGTATTGTAAGGGTATAATAGTCTTTTTATCGTTATCCTATATTATATTTGACCTCCATCACATCTGCACCGTAAAAGCAAACCTTCACCACCGGTTGTAACAGTTACTCCATACCGACAAGACAATACATGATATAACTTTACCTTTTCCCAATTTTGAAATGAGATTCAAAGAAACCCTTATCGTGAAGAGGTAAGAAATCCTTCGATAATCTTAGATTTTCTCAAATATCGAAGGATCAATCTTTCATTCTTAGTTTTCTTACAATGTCGATTACAGGTTAGTAAAAATCAAAATCAGAGATATGCCAATAGAGGTAAATAAGTGTTAAGTTCTCATTTAGATAATCGTTCGTTTTTTTATGTGAAATCAGTAAGAAGATGCAATTTTCAGATGATTGGCTCGAAACAAAACCCTAGTTGTAGTTTGTTCTTTTAAAAATTGTAGTTCGTTTGTTGTAATTTAAAATTACATTTCTTCGAGGTTAAACCCGAGGATGAAAACAGGTGTTCTTGGTAAAGAAAGTATACTTCATTTATTTTTTACAGTGTTTATACGGTAGTGTTTGGAGTAATAATTTTATGGCTTTTTACATGTGTAGGGGCTGTAAGGTCTAGTGAACAAATTGCAAAAAATGTTTTGGTAGATTTAAGAATATGAAAAAAACAACAATCTATGTTAATAACCAAAAAGATGATTCTGGTAAATGTTTATGTATTTGTTTATTTCTTCTATAATGTAGATGATAAGGATGAAAAGTTTTTGACATTCTTTATTTTTATTGTTGTAGATTATGAAACAGAGTCAGATGTCCGTGTAATTCAAATTAGCTCTTCAAAAGTTGGTAGCGATAAACATTTTCGGAAAGGTGAATTTATTTTTGGAGAAAATGATATTATTGTTAATGTAATCACTGTAAGAAAAAACTAAAAATTAAGAATAGCAGTTGTTTATGGTAAATATTTATAGCTTTTTTTCTCTTTCTATAGGTGGGCCAAGCAAAACCTCGGTCCCTATCCTGCTGCTGTGTTAGGTGAAAGATCTGATGTTAGAAAGAGGAACGAAGGTTTGCTTCAATTTTCAACTTATCTATTGTAATAAGTTTAAGAAAATAATATAAGGGCTAATGTAAATTTATTGATAATCGTCAATTACAAACACATTCACGCATTTCTAAAACTCCAAATATTATTGGATGGGTTAGTTTATCTGCGAAAATGAACTTCTAATATAGTCAGTTCATTATTTAAAAGACCATCTTATTATTTTCTTTGTTGTGAGAAATACTACATTGTTGTAGTAATTCATTACTATGTGTTTTACGTTGTTGATCTTTTAAACATCTATTTCAGGTAAACAGGTCAAGTTTATGGATATGAACAAAGATAAAACAAGCTTTAGTGATGGTAGCACAAAAAAAGGCTTAGGTGTCTAAAGGAAGAGGGAGGTTGTTGGAAATAATTGAAATAAAGTAAGCGAAGCATCAAGATCACCTGATTCTTCAATAGAGTGGTGTTCTATCACGAACAGATGTTCCCCAAAACAACTTTATAAGGCTATCATAAAACTAACAAAAAAACAAAAAGTTACAATAAAGGAAATGGGGTTTGGTCGGTTATTGTCAATGAGGGTAGAGGGAAAACCCCAAAAAATGGGTCATTATGTTGTGGGCATGTTTGATCCTGATTTAGTGGAAATTGTTCTCCCTCGGGGTAGAATAAGAGTGGGCGAGAAGGAAATTCATAAACTGTTAGGAGAAACAATTATGAAGATTCTTACATTGCACCTGCGGATATAGTTAGCAGAATCGTTGAATGTGGGGATGATGTTGGGTTCAATTTTATGGTGGACTTTTTGATTTTGTTCTTGGTTACAATGGTGGAATGCCATGCACATGGCAACAAACTGGATATACTGTACTACTTTAATGAGAAGACAGATATAAAAAGTATAAATTGGTGTGCTTATGTAGCTAGGGCATTGAAGAGGTGTAAGGATGGATGGAATAGGGCTTCCAAGAATCCATTCAAAGGACCTCTGACAATACTAACGATATTATATTTGTACAGGTTTCTATGTATTCGAGTTGTTTTAAACAAAAATAGTCGTGTTTTAACATTTACTATTTATGCAGCTAATGTATGTCCGGTACATGAAATGCTGGGGGATAGATGATGTTCTTACAATTCCTGCGATATAGTATTGGACCTTGGAACGTTTGCAGTTTAGGGAGAAATTAGAGATCAGGAATGGAGGATTTGGGTGGTAATTTACTAAAAATAGAAGATTTGGATGCAATGAATGGTAACTTAAATAATGCAGCAGCATCTTCATTAAACATTGAGCATACAAACATGAAGGAGTACATATCAAAATTAAATGAGTTAACGGGGGTTGCAGTGGAGAATAAGGTATGTTTAGAAGATGGATTACTTAAGATGAAGGAAAAATATGGTGAAAGTGAAGAGACAGAATATCTTTTTTCTAAGTTTGAAATTGTGTTTAACCAAAAACCAAGACGTGAGGTAGGGGGTTGAAGGTTGTTGAATGATCCTATTTGTGATTCAACTCAGCGTAGTAACTTTAATAGTGAGTGGGGTGGTTGTATGGATGGCATGGTAATGGATCTTTGCATGGAGATTAATGCTCGAGACAAAATATGATTGAAAGCGAGGAGGAGGAAGAGGAAACCGGAAATGAAATATTACAGCCAAACATGCCTGCTGCAAGTAACATCATATATTATTGTTCTATTTAATAATATACGTAGGCAGCTTTCTCTATGTTTGTTTAAGAAAGAAAAAGTTTTTTTAAAGTTAATTATTTAATAAAGAAACAAAATACAACAGATATCGGTTGTGCAAGCTTCAACACATGGTTGCTCGAAGAAAATGTTAACGGTACGTAATAATTTATCGTTTTGAAAGATTGAATTAAACATCCATTACAGTATAGTAATTGGATGTTACAGTATGTATAAAATATCATGTTGGGGTGTGGTGTAATTTTAGTTACATTGTGTTTAGAAGTTTCTATGTGATTTTTGGAATAAGTGATGTAGATGATTAAAGCCGCCAAAGAAATATGTTACAACCAAATCAGAAAACCTAATCTTGGTTAGATTTGAAAATTAGTTGTGGATACAGCAGGAAATTTAAATTGGCCTTTCGGAAGTGTTGGAAGTATAGAACATAGGAAAGGTTTGGTGATATCAGAACTGAAAATCCAACTGTTGGGCATAAACAACAAAAATACAACGAATCAAAAGTAAATCAACTTACAATTTAAGTAAATTGAATTAGTGTAAGTTAATATAGTAATTTGTTTTAATGTATATCGTTGAGTGTCATGTAGATAATCAACAAAACATTCAAAAAGTGGGAGCCCGTTGTAAAGAAATGACAAACCAGGTTGAGGATATATATATATATGACAGAACCAAGGGATAATGATGTTTGCTTAGAAGGTAAAGAAAAGTAACCTAGCTAGTATTAATTGAAAAACTTAGGAATGTAACTTTAGGCTACTTGCAGATAAGATGTTGTCTCCTTTGGAAGGTCAGCAGAAGAACGATGAACGTGACAACGGAACTGAAGGAATGAAAGGTATCAACTATTTAGTAGAAGGCAGATAAATTATATTATGTAGGAATGTGATTAACCAAAAAAAGTTGTAGGGGAAAATGTTGCAGGAGTAGATACGTTAGTTGAAGGTAGAGTTGCAGTTCCATGTACTGATTGACCATGCTTGAAAGGTAGAACTTCGAAGAAAGATGATAAAAAAATATGCCACGGAGATCCTTGAATTTGCAAATGCTACATCAGTGAAGGAAAGGGGTATATTTTACAAAATAAAAGTATTATACTTGGTTTAATGTTATTACAATAATAAGGTTATGAGTAATTACTTGTTAACACAGGGGTGGAAGCAGGTGCAGAAAATTTGGATTTACCTAAAGGAACACAATTTCACGGTTAACACCTTTTCTACAGAGTGTTGGTATGAAAATTGTATCTAGTGCTTGGTACAAGTTTTATTAAATCAATATTCTAATAATGCGTTACGTAATGCAGCAATGATCCACCCTGAACTGTTTTTGGATGAATATGTTGTAGATTTGAAAAGTAAAGACAATTGCACAAGTATAGTAAGTCGATCCTGGAATTAACAAATGAATTTACTCGGTTTGTCTACTAATGTTATAATATTACGTTGGTGGGGTAAACCTCTAGTATAGTTGTATGCAATATGTGTAGTAGAAAATACCATTAAAAAGAAACACATATTGTTGCTTGTATAATTATTGCTTGTAAAATACATGTTAACCAAAAAAAATTATACATTTCTTACAAGCAGAGAGATTGACAGGGGCGAACGCTACGAAAAATCAGAGAAAAATAAAGATGAAGGGCCTAGTAACAGCTTGGGGGTAACTAGGATAAAGAGATTGCACATAGGAAAAAAGGTATGTTCCCACAATAATTATAAGTGAACCTAAATTGTTAAGTTTGTTTCCAACAAAAGTAAAACTTTTTTAAAGTATGATGCATCGTTAGAAGCTTTGTGGTCAGATAAGGAAAAGGAAAAACTGTAGAAAAAAGAAGGTGCAGTTTAATATTAACACAGGAGTTAAAAGGACCAAGTTACAGCTTGGGCTTGACTCAGGAAGGAATAAATAATGAAATAGAAGGTTTGTTCAATAGTAGGATTAAAAAACTGTTATATGCGAAATATATAAATAGAAATAAACATTAACTTTGATTGTTAAAACAATTGCAAGGCGTGGGATTGAGGGGAAATCAGGAAGAAAAATCTCACAAAAAAAGATGCAGTTTGGTAGCGACACAAGAGTTACGAGGACCTAGTTACAGCTTGGGCCTAACGTAGGATATAGAATGAATAATCAATGAAGGCATACACCATTTACACAATGTTTTGAATATATTAAAATAAAATTAAGTAATAGTAAGAAATAATGGTTATAATTTGTAAGTTTTATAATAAATGAGTTGTCAGTTAAGGATAGAGTGGAGATGGTAAGACAATGGGTGAGTGAATGTAATGTTACAATTGAACAACCATACAACCTTGTTTTAAGAAATGTACTAATTTTATTATAGGTCATGGCAATGATGTAGATAAAATGACAAGCAAAAAATCTGAAAGAGTAAGAGTAGTGTCATCCAAGAAAAAATCACCATTTAAAAAAAGAGAGACAACAATCGAGAAAAATTTTACGAAAGAAGAGGACGCAGTTTGGGATTTGATTTTTAAAGAAGCGGAAGTGTACGTGCTTTGTTAATATCTTACTGGATTAATTGTTTATTTATATTTAATGTTACAATATTTTATGTTACAATTTGTAGAGTTAATTAGTGTTACATATATGTAGAAATAATAAAGTTAAAAAAAAGAAAAGGAGTGGAAAAGCGATTGATGAAGTTGAAAAGAAGGAGGTTTGTAAGTCATCGTTACTACTAGTGGTATTGATGTTTTATATAGTCTCGTATATTATTAGGGTGATGACGAAGTAAATTATTAATCTAACAGAGGAAAAATATTCGACACGTTGAGAGGGCCAATATGTGAGATGTTCATTCTAAGATCGTTAAAGCCAGATAACGAAGTGTATGGAAGCGTAATTGATTGTTGGGCGGCTGTTTTGAACAACGATGAAAAACTTTGAAGTCTAGATTCCCCGCATCGGCTATTCTGCGGTCATCAAACCTTTTTAAGTGTGAAACTTGTTGATTGTATGGAATGGTAGTGTAAGTTAAATGTGTTATATTATCAATGTTTGGTAGTCTTGTAGTTTCTACTTTTTGCACATTAAGGCTTACGTGATAAGATATTTGAGGTCCCCAAGGTAAAATGGACGTGCATAAATGTGAGTAGTAATGGTACGCACAATATAATGGTAATGTAAGCAGTGTAAATTTCTAAAAAGTACAATTTCATTGACTGTAAATGCAGCTTACAGTCCTGTAGTTTGTAGTTGTAGCACATGCAAGTATATATTATTTGGTTGGTTTTTTTATATATTATTTCATAACATGTAAGCAGTGTAAGAATTGTAATTTTTTTACGTTAGTACTGTGTTCATATCAACGAAATTGTCTAAGAAAAGGTAGTATTAGAAGGCACCTAATAGGTAAATGTATGGTTCATTACCCATATAGGCAGTGTAAGAAGTGTAATTTTTTTACGTTGGTGATGGCCTATTAGTAATTACGTATTATAGGCATTTGTTACACCTATATATTAAACATTGTTTAAGATACTGGGGTATTTTGACAAAACAGAAGGAATGGATGTTCACAAACATAGAGAAAGATGATGAAAGCAGATTAAAAAGTTTCACAAGTAACATGTTTTAAGCAATTGGTAGAGTTGAAAAAGGAAGGGATCTTAAGGAATATGACCTGGTGTACTTCCCAATACTAGAGAACAAGCATTTCAACTTGATTGTCTTTGAGCTAAGAAACCCAGCAATCTACCTTCTAGACAACATGCATGAAAATGAGAGTGTTGTGAATGTAAGTGACTGCGAGGACTACTTCAAAAAAGACACGGCTTATAAGGTGGTAAGTGCATAAAAGTTAAGACATTCAGTTATGTATTTTTCTGAAAGAAGGCTATGATTATCAATAGAAATTCAATGCATATAGAGTTAGTAACATGCTTTTAAAATTTTGCAGAAACATATATTTGTTAAGTATCTAAGGAAGTGGGGCAACGCAAAAGCTGATAAGTTAGCACGGGAAGGGGTGACTAGAATGGAGTTGGATTGGGCAACGGTTGGAAATGTTAAAGATTGTGCAATATTTACCATGCGACATATGGACGTGTTTATGGGCAGCTTCCGTAAGGCATTCAAATGCGGATTCAAAAAAAATGAAACCAAGCTGCAGCGCTTGGTGGGATGAAGAAAGGGTAGGCGTTTGTGTAAAAAGGTGGTTATGAGAAGGTAAACTTCAACTTTTGGGTGTCAATTAAGAAACGATGTAGGTGTATTTTAGGATGCAGGGGTGTAATGCTCTTGTTAGAAGTGCATGAATTATTATAATGTTGAACATGTTATTTTGTAGTTGTACTAAGACTTGTAAGAAAGGTTGTTCATGGTATGTAGAATGGTTCATCATGTCAAGTAAGTAGCTTATGAATTATTATATGGTAACAACTTTTAAAGGCTATATGAGAGGGAAAAGCAGTGGCATAATAGTTAATAGACATTAAGTTTGAAACAGTGGTGTAACGTAATGTTACAAATATGGTGCAGATAACAATTACGTTATTATAGTAATATTGATGTTATAAGTGTTTCTTTAAAGCTTCCTTAAAATTCATGTCTAGCTAGATTTTGTAGCGGTAGTATTTTAGTGTAGTATAACCCTCAAAAAGTAACAGTGTAGAAAGTTGGAGAACATGTGGTTTTTAACTTTGGTGTTGTATTTATGAGAAAATAAATAAGCTTGGAAGAAACACGTGCCTTAATTTACAATAACTGGATGCAGCATGTGACAGTGTTGTAACAATTACAGTAATATAGTAACAAGGCAATTAGAATTGTATGATTAAATGTTCAAACAAAGTTATGTTCTTTGTTGATTTTTTGGCAGAAGTATAATAATGTAACCACCAATTAATGGTATGGATAGTATTTGAATATACATAGTTTATAAAAAAAATGAGAAAATGTATCAGTACCATAAATAAATACAAATTAGACAATAAATATAATTTACATTTGAAGTGGTACTTTTGAATTTGTTAAGGCTTAAAGAGTGTAAGATGGGGATTAACATAAATGTTTAACATGATGGTTGAAACAAGTTACTTATGGAATTGCATTGGTAATGGTAGAATTTAAGTTGTAGATGTAAACATTAAGATGGGTACATTATGGCATGAAACAATTAATATTGTTACAGTGATGTGACATATGATAAACCACTATGGTGCAGGTAAGAAGTATAGTACGATAGTATGATGGGAATTACAATTTTATGTTTAAAGGTTCCCAAAAAACATTGTCTTACTTGTTAATTTAGGAGTCCTCTGTTAGTGTAGTATGTAAAAAAAAGTTGGAACTTTAGAAAGGTGGAGAACAAGTAGTTTTTAACATTGGTGTTGCATTTTATATAAAATAAAGAATTAGGAAAAAAATATAGAGCAATGTTACATCAATGCAGTAAAACAATTTAACTAGTGTAGGATAATGTTATGGTTGTGGTGTAGGTATTCATTATAGTAATATAGTTATAAACCAATTAAAATTTTATGTGTAAATGTTCCAACAAACATCTTGTCTTTGTTGATTTTAGTAGTACTTTTGTAACTTAAACACCAATTAATGGTATTCGAATATACATAGTTTTAAAAAAAATAATGAAATCCAAGCAACAACATCAATATAAAAAATATAGTTGAAAAAGGCATTTTACATTTTAAGTTGTAGTTTAGAAATTAGTAAGGATTAAAGAGTGTAGGAGGGGGATTAACATAACTATTTAGCTTGATGGTTGAAACAGGTTACCTATAGAATTAAACTGGTATTAGTAGAATTTAAGTGGTAGATGTAAATATTAGGATGGTTACATTCTAGCATGAAAGTACGTCCTAGGAAATATGTATATGGTCATTCAAAGAACTTAAAATGTTACCCCAATGGTGTGAATAATATTATACCATTAAAGTAATAAACGTAACCAAACATATGTGTAATCATGAAAGGCGACGTAGATGCTAAACATTTGTTGCAACCCTTATGTTCATCCATAAACGTAACCATACATATGTGTAATGGTAACCAAAAGGGATGAAACATTAAACCATAATAAATTAAACATAAACATAGAAAAACCTAGAGGTTTGCCATAACAAGTTGCATCTATTCTAACCAAATGACCAAAATATACCTTGTGAAAGTTATTGTTAGAAGAACAATTAAACTTTCACCACAAAAAATGGCAAGCCATGAGAGAAATACAACTACTCTTCGCCGCTGGAGGTATCAGTGGTGGAAAAAACATCAGTCTCCTTCAAATTGCAATTGCGAGAGTCATGGTCAGTATACATATTGCACGTACGGCACTTCCTTAGTTTCTTTAGACTTCTCTCAATTGCCTTTTCTCCCGGCCCAATAAGCCTTCGGTTAGTACCACAACCCTTGTTGCGTATACCTTGAGAGGGGGGGCGGGGGCAATTCGTCTCCGTTTTCATCAACATTACCTATCAAATCATGCATTACTCCAGTCCTTTTTGTGATGCTACAGCAGAAGGGTAATTTTTAACAATTAGGTCCTTCAACTCCCTAACTTTGGATGCAAAACCTCGAAGGCCGTCAGCATCTCCAATAAGATGATCAATGCATACGTTAACGCAGTCTAATACTTCATTACGTAGGATAGAGTTATCGTTTTTGTCAACTACAAGGCGATTGGTTACGCTGTAAACAGGAGATGGAAGAGCCAATCTTCTCCAACGCTTAGAAACGTAACGATGAGGAATTTGGGTGACTTTGTTGACCCTAAAAACATAGAAAATATGACGACAGAGGTATCCAATCCTTGTAAATCCCATACAAGAACAATCATAAGATTTTTCGTGGACGTGGTAATGAACCTGAAAGTTGACAAATAATGTAAATTTAATAAGTTGAAGGATATTAGCAGAGTGTTTTATTTATAGGTGTATGTGTAGTAAACACCTTGAATTCATTCACATAGTCTATACGCTTGTCTGTATGTGATATGGTGTACACCTTGAGCTGCTCCACACCATCAACATTGATTATGAAACAGTTCATCATTCCTTTTACAATTTCCTTCTGAACCTCCTTAAAAAGAGAGTATGTGTATAATGCTGTAGCATGAGCTTTAATGTCTAAGCTGGTCCTGAGATCTGGACGTGTCTGGTTAGTTTGAAATTCTAAGGTGCGCTGGTTGTAACGTTGATTTTCAATTGCAGTATCGTAACACATAAAGAACTGCACTAATGTATTGGCTGAACTTGAGTTAACCTTAAACATTGCATTCGAACTCTCACATCTGGACGTAGTCTTCATTAAACAACATAGTGGTATTTCATGGAAAAATGCTGGAACCCACATGTGACGAATGGTGTACACATCGTTCAACCAGACATTTTCATGTAACTTGAATTTGGATATAAGGTCCATCTACCTTTCTTCAAACAACGAAGGAGAAATGTATAGATTCCAAACAAGCTTGTGAGTTGATGATCATAGATTGGAGTTGGTATACAAGTCAATAGCAATCTGTGTGGAGAAATTAGAATATAATTTAATATATGACATTTGGGTGGAGGGGGATCATTTTAAACAAAGTAGGTAAAGACAGATAGTGTGGTTTTTACATTACAGTAAGGATTTGCTGCATTCGACAGCTATTATAAGCAATTACACAATGTAATGTGAATGAGAGATATGACATAAATAGTTTAATTACCGTGGACGGTAGTTTCTTCATAATATGCTACATGCACAGGCGATAGACTTGTTAAGGACTACAGACACTGCAACCCGCATTACAGCGTCTTGGTTAGTTAAAACCAAATTAGGTTGTCGACCGTGAGTTCTTAGAAATGATCTAAGCAGCCATTAATAAGACTCAGTTGTCTCATTGAATATCAAACCAGCCACGAAAGTAACACAGTGTTTGTGATGATCTACACCAGTGAAAGGAACAAAGATCATATTGTACTTGGGAAAAATGTAATGAGAAATTCAATTAATCAAAAGTGTATATATGCGAAAAGTTGAAATTTAAAGTGGGTAAAAATAGATACTTGTTGGTAGAATAGGTGGCATCAAATGCTAACACATCTCCAAACATATCATAATTGGTCTTTGATACACCATCATCCCAAAAGAGGGCCTTCAACTCACCACCATTATGGTACATCTCATAAGAGAAGTTTGATAAATTATGAGAGCGTTCTTTCAATTTGGTTACGACCATCTGAATATCACGGTCGCCGATAAACATCCTAATATCACAGCTGACACTTTTTTAAACGTTTTTGTTGCCTCGCATGCTGTGGTAACCACCTTTCAAAGCTGAATGCAACCGATGAGCAACTGTAGGAATAACTCGATGTAAACTCATCTTATGTATGAATTTGATGTCGTCAAAGTTCAAATGCTTACCCTTCCGAGTTAGATCCATATCATCTAAGGAGACCAAATCATGATTGTGGTTCTCAGCGAATTCATAAAGAACGTAATTCTCAGACCGCTTTACAAGTTTCAACCTAATAAGTGCCTTACAATCGGTCACTGTAAAATGCTGCCACGCGATGGTGCAAGAGACATAGGATCAACGATGTTAAGTTTCTTACCCTTTGGTTTACCACCTTATTACATACCAAAGTCCTATGTGTAATGCTACCCTTATATTTCTTATAACCACCTACACGAACAAGAAAACCAGACATGTTGGCATATTTTTCATACATTCTAACAACTTCATCCCAGTTGCTAAAAACAGAACCTACGACATGTTTAAACTCAACAGTAACATCTGGAGCCCAATATTTGGTACCATTTGGGGTCTGATAAAGTAGTCTCGAATGATCCCCTGCACTTATTAGGAAAATAATATACTGTTAGAATACAATTGCATTAAACCAGTTCTAACAGATGCATTATATCGCTCTTCCAAATATATTGTTTCAACAAACATGAAAAGGCTTAGAAAATAACTAAAATCACAGCATAGGAGTCAGCTACTAGAAAAATAATGCTAATGGACAAGGAAATATAGTGATGAAATAAGGAGAAGTTAGAAACATTTATCAGTAAAAATAGTAATGGTAACAATCAACCTACAACACAACATTAAGCCCGTGTTGTAGTAGTGTAACAATGATTTTGTTAATGTTTGGTGGGGAGTGGAAGCCAAAAAGTAAGAGAAGAAAAACATGAAACTTTTATGAACATTTAATTTCCTTAGGTTGAACTTCTGTTCATTGAAGTTCCACCAAAACATTAAAGTTACACTACTGAAAATACCAGGAGTAATGGTTGTTTTTAGAATTATACCCCTCCTGTCATGTATTGGTGGAAGTAGAAGCATATAATATTTATGAAGATTAAAAAGACATGAAACTTTTATGAACATTTAATTTCCTTAGGTTGAACTTCTGTTCATTGAAATTCCACCAAAACATTAAAGTTACACTACTGAAAATACCACGAGTGATGGTTATTTTCAGAATTATACCCCTCCTTTCATGTATTGGTGGAAGTAGAAGAAAATAATATTTATGAACAGAAGAAAATCATGAAACTTTTATGAACATTTAAGTTCCGTAGGTTGAACTTCTGGTCATTGAAGTTCCACCAAAACATTAAAGTTACACTACTAAAAATGCCAGGAGTGAAGTTTGTTTTCAGAATTAAACCCCTCCTGTCATGTATTGGTGGAAGTAGAAGCAAATAATATTTATGAACACAAGAAAAATATGAAACTTTTATGAACATTTAAGTTCCGTGGGTTGAACTTATGGTCATTGAAGTTCCACCAAAACATGAAAGTTACAGTATTGAAATTACAGGAAGTGATGCCTGATTTCAGAATTATACCCCTCCTATCATGTATTGGTGGAAGTAGAAGCAAATAACATTTATGAATAGAAGAAAAACATGAAACTTTTATGAACATTTTAAGTTCATTCAGTTCATTAGGTTTTAAGAATTATACCCGTCCTGTCATATCTAATGTAACGCAAAGGAGTGTTGCGTGTGAGAATATCAAACGTGTCATCGTAGACACCTTCATCGTCATCCAGCTCACTGATTTGTTTGACGAAATGATCATCAACAGATTCATCTCCAGGAACATCACCACCACCCATCTTTGTTGATGCTTCTATCCTATTTGAGATAAATAAGATAATGTACAAGTATATACTCAGCTTCTTCAAAATCTATTTGAGTATTTTTATGATAGATGGTACACACAAAACGTATGGTGATGGGTCATCATACACCCACATCAAAAAAGAAAATGTCATATGTAAAAAACCGAAAATACCCCTCAAAGAGGTGGTGGGAATGAGGTGATGTGGATCAATCTCAGCCACATAAAAGAGTTAACGGGTTATCGCAATAAACACCGGTTAACATCCGTTCCCAATCATATATATATATATATATATATATATATAAAGAGAGAGAGGAGGGATCCTAAGAAAACCAATTAGTTTTAAGAAAACCAAGAAAACCAATTCTAGCCAATCAAAATTTTTCATTATTAATATGCATTTATTATTTTCAAAGGGTGTTTTTGTAATTTGATATACAATATAATTATAGTAAATATCCATTGTTGACTAAAATCCCATCTTTTTCTCCCTGATTGAACAAAGTAAATCAATTTACAAAGTTTTTGAAAAACTAATTCATCGATCAAATAAATTCTTAAAAAATTTGAGTATTTAGTTGTTTCTGCATAACCTATTTGAAAAAGATTCAACCGATTGCAGCATTCTTATGTACATTTGATCAAGAAGGTAATTGTTTATTGTTTCTTTTCAACTTAATAGATCGATTCTAATAGAAGAAACTGATAATGAAGTTTAGCAAGGAAGAGATTGTCATGAAATCAAGGTCAAAACTTAGTAATGGTGATGAAATCAAGTTAGAGGCTAGCAAAAAAAAGAAGATGAAATCACCAAAATCAAGTTAGAGGGTAGCGAAAGAAAGAAGATGAAACGAAGACGATGAGGGAACAAAGCGAAGAACTCAAGGAAGATTATGTGAGAATAAAGAGAACCAGTGGTGAAGATGATGACAGAATGCTAGGGTTACGTATACGTATCAGTTAAGTATTGATACCAGCAATGAAGATGATGGCAGAATGCCAAGGTTACGTATACGTATCATTTGAAAATTATTGATGAACTCAATGACTATATCCAAAAGTTAAGTAGTGATGATGGACTCAATAAAGCGAAGAACTTAATAAAGATAATGTCAAACAAAGATAAACAACGATGAAGATGATGATAGAACGCCACAGATACGTATACGTAACAATTGAGTATTGATGATGAACTCGATGACTATATCTAATAATTGAGTAATGATGATGTTCTATGCTGAACTCGATAAACAATATGAAGTATAAGCTTAATATTCAAAAAAATTAGTTGACCCTCAAAGATAATATTGTACTCGGTTACTTGGTCTGAATATGATGAATTCCAGGAAGATGAGGTTTTGCTTAAAATTTTTATGTGTGTTTCTTGTTATTTACATATATCAGAACACTATTTACAAATACATAATCACTTGTTTACATATGTATAAACCTAGGTTTGCATGTATGAAACTTTAGTTTGGTCCATGGTTATGTGTTTTAATTTTGTTTTTGGTCTTAGATCGTATTACATATATGTAATAGATACTAGTTAGATATATTTGTTTTTAGCTTCTTATTCTTCTTCTATATAGTGTATCACTTACATGTATGCAAACAAGTTTACTTACACGCAAACATACGTGTTAAAATGATCACATAACAAAAGCATATACGTAAGCATGCTTACATATACGTAATCATATATGTCGATGCGCTTAAATATATATGTAGGAATATATGTGAACATGTTTACATATACGTAAACACGTTTATACATACACAAACATATATTTGAACTTGTTTATGTATACGTAAGCATGTATGTAATTACAAAAACGACTGCAAAAAATAATTTCATTCGTTTAATATACTTTGGGTTTGTGTTTTAAATTAATGCATATGATTTTAAATAGAGTTGTTATTGTGATTGACTAGGGAGATAGTGAGAGAGAGAGAGGGAGAGAGAGATTTAAGGGATTTAGGTTGTTACTAAAATAAAAAAAAACTACAATCTACCCAATATACCCCTAAATCATTTAAGTAAATTAATTATCTATTAAATATTTACAAATTTATCATTGATGAATATCAACCAATGATCAATCTTGATCAATGGTTTAACAATAGTTTTCTTGGTTTTCTTATAATTCAAGGTTTTCTTGGGAACCCTCCCCTATATATATATGTATGTATATATATATATGTATGTATATATGTATATATGTATATATGTGTATATATACATATGTATGTATATATATATATGTATGTATATATGTATATATGTATATATGTGTATATATACATATGTATATATGTATATATATATATATGTATATATATGGGCTGGTTAAAAAAAACCTATTTGCCTAAAAAGCCTAAAAAAAGATCTTAGCCTCTATTTTACAAATCCATGGTTGAAATTAATTTTTATGCATAAAAGTGGTGTCAAGGGTAATATAGAAAAAAAATACTTTTGTTGACTTTTTTTCAAATCTCTCAACTTTATTTAAACGTTCGTAACTTTTTATATACGATATTATTTTTTAAAATTAATTGCACCATAAAATCAAGCATTTTATCCTCTTTAATTTGAGTATAGTATTGTAATATTTTTTCAATAAAAAAATCATTGTTACGAAAATATGCTGTTTTATGAAAAAACAACACATTATGTAATGTTTTGTCGTAAGACAACACTTTTTGTTGTTTAACGTTAATACAACAAGTTATGTACTGTTTTTGGGTAAAATAACATTATGTGCTCTTCTAGGAAAAAAAACATGCTATGTTCTGGTTCAGGATAAAACATAATGTTTTGTTTTATATAATGTTAAAACATCACTTAAAATTATTCTAAAATTGTGTTGTTTTACGATAAGAGGGTGCATTTTGTGTTGTTCCATTATAAGAAAACATCCTATATGTTGTTTTAGGTTATATATTGTTTTACGATAAAAGATCATGTTTTGTTTTGTTTAGTGTAAAAGATTATATAAAACATAACAAATTTGTGTTGTTTACAGTAAAATAATAAGGTAAAACATCATATACTATGTTGTTTATAATAAAACAACACGTTCTTTGATAATATACATAACAATATGGTCTTAACGTAAAACAACACATTCTTTGATGTTTTCATGTGTTAGTAGTATGTAAAATAACACGTTCTAAGATGTTTTCAAGTAAAACAACTCATTATGTTGCTTTCTTGTAATATAGGACATTATGAGTTGTTTTCGTGCTAAAAAAACAGATTTCGTGCTACTTTCATGTAAAACAACACATTATTTGCAGCTTTTACATAAAACAATATGTGATGTGGTTATTTAACATAAAACAAGATGTATCTAATTAAATTAGGGTGAACCAGCACATTTCGGATAAAGTAGCACAAAACATGTTGTTTTTATCTGATATTTTGACATATAGTGCATAGTAAAAAACATAAAAGTAGCACATAATAAAACAACAAACAAACTCATACAAAAACAGCAAAAGCAACATAAAAGCAAAAGATAGCACATAATAAAACCCAACAAAAATAGAACTAAGATGTTTTTAGTTGATTCAGAAAACGAGCACGTTTAAGGTAAAACAACACAAAACATGATATTTTTATTTGATATTTTGACATATAACACATAATAAAACATCAAAAGTTGCAAACACATCATATAATAAAACAACAAACAAACTTATAGTAAAAACAATATGCTTATGAAAACAACACAATGATTAAAACAACATAATGTAAAAACAACATGCTTATGAAAACAACATTATGTTTAAAACATCATCTTATGAAATTACAAACCTAATATCATTCAAAAAGCATAATGATGAAAACAACATCTTATTGTAACCAAAACAACACCTCTTCACTTGTATTATATTAAAAATAAAAACAACATAAATTCGATGATGAAACACATATAAAAAACAAAAAAAATGAAAATTGATGCTTATACAATTAGTACATTCTTGTACGATGTTGCTTGAGGATATTCCAACAATAAATATTTATCAATTCTAGAGCACCTTCTTTTCAAATGCTCTATTATTATGAGAAACAATCTAATAACTGATTGAGAAGATGAACAGATATAACACCATTTTGATTAAGAAAGATAATATGTACATATCTCGTGTGGATCAAATTAGAATGAAATTTAATTCAAATCTAGTGTGTACTTCGTGATTTGCTAGAAATCAATTGAAGAAGATTATAAATATTAGAAACTTTTGATTCAATAATAAGATATGCGCAGATATCACATGGAAATACATGTTATGAAGAAGATAACCAGATCTACTCCTTATTAAAACAATCTGAGAGCGTAATACTTTTTACCAAGGGAGCTACGAAAGCCTGAAATTAGCAAAAAAAACAAAATAAGAAACAAACAATGTAACGAACACCTACATCATGTAACGAACACTTACACCATGATTGTGTAGTGTAACTAATTTTTATATTACGTTACACCACTGATGTAACAATTTCCCCCCCCCCCCCCCTCAAAATTTCCTTCCTTCTTTAAAAACATCACTCTTTTTTTAAAATCTTCTTAACTTTTTTATATGATATTATTTTTTTATATAAATTACACCATTAAATTGATCATTTTAATATTTTTAATTCGAGTATAGACTTGCTATATTTTTAAAATCCAAATTTTAACGTTTATTGTGGACCATTAGTTTTACCACTGTAATTCTAACTTACAGTGGTTGTGAGCCAGTAATTGAGTTAATAGGTTATCACAATAAACAATAGTTAACATTTGTTCTCTATCCATATATATATATATATATATGTATGTATATATATACACCCAAGTGTATACATACATTCGCATAACACATACAAATGCATACACCCATACATACATAAATACATATATATATACACACACACATAGCACGACACACACGATCATGCATACATGCACACGCACATACATGACAACACATGCATGCATGCACACTCGACACACACCCATATACGTATACATCTATACACACACACACTCGTATATATATACATGCATACATAAATATTTACGACATGCACACAACACCTAACCATATCTTAAAAAATCCAAGACTTTTCCTAAGATATACAAATTTTGACTATCACCATCCAATTAAACCAATGTATGATCTAGCATATCTTGCTAGCTTGATTCACTAAGAAAAATCATTCAACTCCTAACCATATCTTAAAAAATCCAAGACTTTGTGATTCCCAAACCCACCGCCCTCCTCTCCATTTCTCAGCTGCCCCTTCACAAAAACAGACACACCTCACTTGACTTCTCAAGTTTCATCTCAAAACTCTCTCTAAAGATTTCTCTTTTAGAGCCTATAGAATCCATCCTCTTGTTCACTCAAGAACATCTAGACTTTAGCCACCTTCAAGGCTTATAATCGACCCAAGTGTTGAGGCATACCAATCATCTTGTGTCAAGGTAATCACATAATGCACACACCTACACTTTGAGTATTTTTGATCTCTCATTTCTATTCATTTATGAACTTATGATATTCCGCAATTTTGGGCAAATTCTTCCAATAAATCCAAGACCTTACAGCAGCCCTCTAACTCATCTCAACCAACTCTCATGAAAAGGTAGCCAAGCACTACCCGAAAATACGTGAAAAATCGAATATCATCACCTTGTTAACACAACCAACCCCATGACACCCCTAACATCTTATGAACCATTAACACTTTTTTTTAGTAACTAGAAGATGTAAATGCTTTTTCAAAACCCTGATTAATCGCAAGTATGGTTTTGGTAAAACTAATATACACGAAAACCCGGTTTTCTTAGAAAATGTAAAATTACGTGAAATAAGTTTAAAATCATAATCTAAATATATCTAAAAGTTATTCGTGTCTAAAATAAGTTAAACATAAAATTTCTTGACATATGGATATGTGTTGTACACTTACAAGAGGTTTAAAGCTCATATATATATATATATATATATATATATATATATAGATATAGAGAGAGAGAGAGAGAGAGAGAGAGAGATAGAGAGATAAAATATAAAAATAAAGTTGGGGATATAACATTTGAAAATTTGGGGTTATTTAAATGGTTTTTTATCTTATATGTCTGATTGGAAAGGAAAAAAGCATAACTAGAGTACCTAATATATCAAAACCGATACTTCACGAACATTTAAACGGACTAACCGAAAATGTAACGAAAATGCCAAAAATATAAAAGGTTTAGAAAATAGAAAATTATAGCAATCTTAGAATGGTAATAATATCTACAAATAAAGTTTCATAATTTTTAGAATTTATTTAATTAGTAAACAAAAATATAAAATTTAAACATACTAAAATAAATAAAATTGATAAAAATGAGCTCTTATGCTAAAATATTAAAAAATCCTGAACCCCAAATATGCTAATAATTACATGAAATAATAAAAGCCATAATAATCAACTTTAAAATCATAATATTAATATAAAAACCAAATCACCAATTTATTAACCCAAATACACGCTTAAAAATATAAAGACCAACTCACCAATTTAAAAATCATAATAATCCAGGGAAAATTTATACTTAAAATACGTTATATACAAAATATGAACATATATTAAGCCACTCAAAAAGTCCGAAGTAAGAAATTTCAATCTTATCAACATAAAATGCCTATTTTAAAAATAAATCTCTAAAACTGTTAGAGGAGCCATGATAACATAAAATTGGATATATTCTAGTATCCTAATCATATAAAATAATTAAATCCATAATAATCAAATAAAGTGAAAAATTTCAAACTTTGGGTTAAAAGTGTCTATTTAGCAAAGTCTAGGGACCAAAGTTACCAACAATTAAGACATTACTATTTTTGGATTAAAAGACACTTATAAAAAATTTTAAAATCTAGAATTATAACACGTTAACCCACACTTAGATGTAACACAATTTAAAAACTTATAATTGGGCCTAGATAACCCACACTTATAAAAACTTAAAGACTTAAAGTAGATTACACATGTGTAATGCAAATCAACACTTAAAGTGAGATAAATCTAAAACTCAATAATTGGGCCTAAATAACTATTTAATGAGATGCTAATTCATATGAAATAAACTTAGGAACCTTGTCGGTCATTAGCGCTCTTGACCTCGAGCACCTTCCTCAAGAACGGAGCTCAAGTGAGTCTCACAAACCCCCTTTTTACTTAAATCATTTTGGGATGAAATACATACTCTTCAAATCAATTTTATGGAGCAATAGTTACTGCTATTGTCTGTGAATGTGAGCACAATCATTAACTCCATCAGAAGCAGCGTGATTTTGGATCGTACTATTTGAAGAGTCCTCTACACACGATCGGGCCTTATGAAAGGAAAAAACCCCATTGGGATTGAATAATCATTGTGTCACAAACTAGTGAATATTAACTTTTTTTAGCAAGGCACACATAAATCTATAAAAATAAGAAGTATGGTTAGGGGATGCTTTAGCACTCGGGAGGGTAACACGAGTCAAGGTTTGATCGTGATTCTTTCTTTAATGCACCAATGTAATTGTTAATATATTGTATTTGTGATAAGTCATCTGTCTTAAACTTATGAGCTCACCAACATTATATTGATGTATTTTGAGTGTGTATTTAACGAGAATAGTAATTTTAGCAGGTGACAATGGATATTAGCAGGTGACAATGGATAGGAGCAGCCTTAGTTGCACCTTTGGAGTTATAGCCACCACCTTATTCATTAAATAATGTTAGAATTTCGACAAGGTTTCATTAGATACTTAAGTTTGAATAATTTCCACAGACTTTTGACTTTGGGATTTGATAATATTATAAAGCTCAATTATAATTTCTGTTGCATTATGTTGATATCAATCAGTCATAGCCATTCCTGATAAACGGGGTGTGACAAAACCACAACCCCCCTCCCCCCTTGAATTTTTGGAAACCGGACTTTGGCCATTATCTGGCCAAGCTCCGATGATGCGAATCACCAAAGATAACCGGTATTAATCAAATAAAACTATTTCCCATCATTATCACACTACTTTCGAACCTAAGGACTGTTTAAATCGATTATCCAATGATTAATTCATACTCAATTGAAACCAATGTGCCGCATTTAAAATCCAAAATCAGTTGGAACTCAAAACGTGTTCAAATGATCAAATAAATTAACGAGAAATGCTATTGTAATCATTGTGACTTGAAACTTTAGAATCATTATAGTTGTGATAGTAGAATCATTCTTAATTTAAATCAAAACCCCCAAATACACTGATAAATCATTCAAAATGAAATAGACTAAAGTGACACTATGTAATCTAGGCTAGTTCAATCGAAAAATGTTAACTCTCTACAACCGTAATTTCACTCAAAACACACAGACTCGGCATTCATCATCATGTTCTTATTGGACCAGCAACACCATTGTTCATGTAGGGATCAAACCAAGTGGCTCGGAAAATGAAAATTGATATTAAAGAGTTTAGATTAAGTTGCGCGAGAACTTGGGTTGCCATGCGAGAAGTATAGCTCGCACAATAACCTCTTTTTGTTATATGTAGATGTTTTCACTTGTAATTAGAGAGCTCTTGATCATTTTTCCAAATTCATAAGATTTATTCAATTGGAATAGAAAAAAGCTTAAAACTTATTTACTGCTTGATTCTATTGATCTTGTATGACGTTTAACCAATCTGTGCAATATTCATTTCGCATTTTTGTACGAGATCGATACAATATTAAAATCTTGGGGTTTATAGTTCATCATCTTCTAGGTATTCTTTGTTGAAATTAACAAAGGGGTTTTGATTCTCACCTCCTTTGAAAGCTTCATATGATTTCAATTGGATTATATGATACTATTTTTCTCGGATTGAACTCTACATCAGTCGATTATTACTTATCCTTATTAACATCAATACATCCTTGAATCTGGTAATTAAACACACCCACACACTTATTATTTCATGTAGAATTAAAGTCTCAAGTTTATTTTCATATTCAAATTCAATTTCAGGTTAGATTCGAATGATTTAGAAATAGGGTTTATAGAATTTGGGGATTTACTCAATTACTGAGTTTTATTATTAAACATGTAGTGTAAACCAACAATGGGCTTTGGCCCAAAGGTAATCGCATCACATACATATCAACTAAAAACCCCAATCCGTACTTGAAACCCTAGTGCTTAAATCAACCTTAGAATTCTAAAAGTTTATTATTCTAACTTTGAACAATGTTCCTTGGGTCAATTAGTAAAAAAGATCTTCTGGTGACTAGTTCTAATATATTATTATTTTCTCACTTGCAATTTGTCAAGTGAATATTCATATCCCCTTTTATGCTTTAATTTTTGACAAAATCCAATTTGTCAAGTGAATATTCATATCCCCTTTTATGCTTTAATTTTTGACAAAATCATGTGAACTTATGCAAACTACTATTTATTTGTTTATTCATTTTATTTAATTCAATTCAATTAATATTGTGTTATTACTAGTAAATTTTTGTTCATAGCTTGATAAACATTTATTTTAGCATTATCATTAATTTATTCAAACCATGTGAATAATGATAGATATATTGACTTGACAAACCCAACACATCAAAATACTCTAGGGTGATTGAACCGGATTCATACATGTGCTTTTATTTATTAAGACTTCATCTACGGATCGAGTTGGTTCAGTCATTTGGTTTTGTTGTGTACTTTTTGTCTTATATGTTACAATTTTGCACTATAAGTCTTGACATGACATGAGAATTTAATCACTTCAATCATTTTAATAATAATCAATATATATATATATATATATATATATATATATATATATATATATTTATGTATGCAAACCTATATTTACTCATCGGCTAATAGCTTACTGTACTATTTTTCACATGATTTTAGGAAATGATGCTTAGTTGAATCTCATGAATGCTTACAACTAGGATTATGAACCTAGTTAATAATAAAGAAAAATTTTATGTTTTGAATTATTTTATAGTTATTGAACAATGTCTTGCTATCTGAATTAATGAAATTGTATTTAATATTATTTTAACGAATTAAATAGCATGAACTATGATCAATCGATTCACATTTATCCGCCACAAGGTTTCTACTATTGGTTGGGGCGTGACAGATTGGTATCAAAGCCATGGTTCATAGGAAATTACGTTATTAGAAATGAAATGACCTAGGTTATAACAATATATAAGTCATCTCATGTCCCTTTATGTTAAGTCATGATTATTTATGTATAAACATATGTGATATGCCCGATGTGATTATGCATTTACACTCATTTATGATCAACAAACTCACGAATCTTAATTCCTATTCTAAGGTATATAATGCCAAAATCAAAAGGATTTTTTCAGACTTTAAATTGTGTTTTTTTTTAATGGTTTACAAATATGGTCAAAGTCTGAGTGTCATAATTGAACATGTACAATGCTAGAAGAATAGGTGCTTGTACCTTGGGGTGTTCTATCTAGGAAAGTTATTCATATTAATCCAAATTAAATGATGGATCTGTTACCTTACATGGGAAACCTTCGGGTGAGTGTCCACTTATCGGTAAACATGTCTTCATTAAGGTCGTGGCAAACTTAATACTTTATTTCTAATATTTATTTTATAATCCATAAATACGATCCATACTAGATCTGACCAACTGCCCATCCTACCTCCTCTATGTTCTTGACAGCCCATCTTTGACTCAGTAGAGTCTTTCAATAACATATTTCGGTCCTCCTCCCCATTTCATAGGAAAAGTAAGCCACAAGTGTAGGTAAAAGATACTAACATTACCACCTAGACAACTCACCATCCAATTCTCATAAGATTTCCTAATATTCTTTCAGAATATCTACTCATCAAAAGCGTTCTTGTTATGGTAGTTCTATCATCAAAATTACTTTCAACAAAAATTAAGTTTGGAAACGAATTGGACACATCACATACGGCGCTGCCGCACATGTTTATTTTATGTATGTTCTGAGTTGGTCAATGTTTTCATGTCAATTTAGTTTGAAAGCGAGTCAATTGATTGTAATATATACTTTATCAAGACGCATACGCTGTGCCCGTAACGCGCGATAGATAAAAAACCTAGTTATGCAAAAATCTTCACACCTTTTTTTCACTTAAACTTCAGCAGCAAAAATCAACCTATTTCACACAGTTACACAGAAAACAATTTGTTTCACACAGATCAGTTTCCCGCTTCTTCACACGGATCACCCGCTTTCCCACACTGATCAATCACAGATCAATTCTTCTCGAACCCGCTTTCACAGCAAACTTGGTTCAATTCTTCCCGGTTTAAACAACATCTTCTCAACACCTATATCACACCTTTGTAACCAGTATCACACAGGTCTTCTGCTTCAATTATGTCACACAACCTATCTTCATTCGATCTGTCAAAGATTAGTCACTTAATTTCACCCTATTTTGATTGCTTCTTGCAACCGGCTTTCACAGCCCTTTGATTTTTCAATAGAAACATATTATAAACTTCACAAATTTGGTCTGCAATTTAATTGCTACCCAAACAACCCTTTCATCAGAACCTCGCAACAGCCTTCATAATCAGCAGCTCCTCACCAATATTTGAACCAATCACAGGTTCATTATTGGTTTAATGGTGGTTGGTTTTTGACTTTAGTAGCCCTTGATCTTTATTGCTCTAATACCAATTGCTAGCCAACTGGTCATGGAAACACAAAGACAGCAATAACATTTTGTTGAAAAACACACCCACGACTCTTTTCTTTTATTGAATAAAAACCACACACTAAACTCTTAGACAATGAATCTCATTTATACTAATCCTACCCTAAATTGCTAAGCAACTTCACTCAAATACAGCTGGAATGACAACCCATTCACAGCCAAAACATAACCACTAACTACCTTAAATAAAACTAATTAATTCTTACTAAATAAAGCAAACCTATTTTTAGACTCTTAAATATTCAACCCCCTAAACTTCCACACATGAACCACAATTGTGGGCCTGTGGTTTTTGTTTTCATGATGATTGTTGCAATGCTTTTAATGTTTGAAAGAGTTGGTGAGTCTATGACAATATATGTGATTACTTTAAATTGAAAAGATATCTTTATATAATGGCAATGTACGGAATTTGATAATTACCAATAAGATTAAATTTAGCAACTAGCAAATTTCTATAGAATCAAATGATTTATAAGGGGTCATGCAGGGGCGGACCTACATTGCTTGGAGGGGTAGCCTCCGCTACCCCTCAACTTTTTACGCCTAGTTTTTAAAAAAAAATTTACGTTTTTATGTTAAAAATATCTTTTTTACGGTTTTACATTACCCCTGAAAAATTTTTACGTTACCTCTAAAAAAATTTTAAACTCAAAACTTTATAGAAACTTTTAAATTTTATAAAAATTAGTCTAATATTTTATAAAAAATATTAACTTTTATAAAAACATTATAAAACCCAATTATCCAATTAACATTAAAAGCCCAATTCATTTTAAAACCCAATTAATTTTAAAAAGCCTAATTTATTATTAAACCCAACTAATTTTAAAAAGCCCAAATTAAAGAGAAACTAAAAACCCATTTAGTATTAAAACACCCAAATCGGCCCCTTCCCCCACCCCCAAATCAAACAGCAGTTCAGGCGCAGGAATGATTTTGAAAGATAATCCATCGGCACATTATATACATTGCTTTGCTCATCAACTACAACTAGTGATTGTGGCGGTTGCAAAAAAGCATGAAGGTGTTAAAGAGTTTTATGATTATCTTAACATGGTTGTTAATATGGTTTCTGCTTCTTGCAAACGAAAAGATATGTTACGGGAGGCAAAAAGAAAGAGTGTGGAGGAAGGAATTCTATCAGGTGAAATTAAGACCAGAAAAGGATTAAATCAAGAGAGTTCCATAGTACGAGCCGGAGATACAAGATGGGGTTCTCATCATGCAACAATCATAAGTGTGCTTAAATTATTTCCGGAAGTTGTTGACGTGCTTCGTTATGTTAAAAAAGAAGAAGATAGCACTCAACAACGAACTAGTGCAAAAGGTATTCTATCGTATTTTAAAAAACTTGAGTTTGTTTTTTATGCACACTTGATGGAACATATTTCAGGACACACAAATGTTTTATCTAAACATCTTCAGAAAAAAAAGTCAAGACTTATTAGAAGCCAGTAAGTTGATAAATGGAACAAAACAAGCGTTGAATGATTTAAGGCAAAAGGGGTTTGATGCTATGTTGGAAAAAGTGACTTGTTTTTGTGAAAAAAATCAGATTAAGGTGTTGGATGTGATGGAAAGTTATGGTAACCCAATAAACCGAAAGAATGTCATTACTAATCGACATCATTTTGAGGTTGAGATTTTTAATACGGTTTTGGATATGCAAATTCAAGAATTGGGAAATCGGTTTAATGAGGTATCAACTACATTGTTAGAAAATATGTCGGGTTTAAATCCTTGTAATGGATTTTCAAAGTTTGACATATCTAAGATAGTGGCTTTTTCTGAGATGTATCCGGTTGATTTTAATATGAATGAAAGAGGATGTATTTTGGGTGAGCTTAAAGTGTTTTATCACTCGGTAAAAGAAGATGATAGATTTAAAAATTTGAATGGAATGTGTCATCTTGCTAGGCTAATGGTGGAAACCGGAAAAAATCTATCTTTTCCTTTGTTTTATCGGATATTGAAGCTAGCATTGATTTTACCGGTTGCAACCGCAACGGTTGAAAGATGTTTTTCTAAACTGAAGCTTATCAAGACGGATTTACGGAATCGAATGGGGGAGGAATATTTGAACAATGCTCTAGTATGTGCGGTTGAAAGGGAAACGTTTGATGAAGTGACAAATGAGGATGTAATGCTTCTTTTTCAAACTACGAAAAACCGAAGAGGAGAGTTCTGAGATCAATTAGGTATTTCTTTAACTTTTTTTATTATCATGTATTTTATTTATTTATATTAATGTACGGTAAAAAAAATTTTAAATTACGTTACCCCTGAAATATATTTCTAGATCCGCCACTGGTGTCATGTATGGATGTTGAATCGAAGATGTTTCTAGTTATAGCACATGTTTAATATGTTTTGGTTGAAGCTATGATACACAAGAGCCGTTAAGCTAGACATTGTTTTTTACTTTAAGAAGAAGGTTACCAAATTATGAATCTAGACCCAGTTTGCCATACAACTAGATTGCTAATTTTGTTGACAATTTTAAACATTTCTTATTGTAGGAATCCGAGTTAACTTATTACATCAAGTCAAATATAATATGTTTCTATTTGATTATATAAATTTAAGTCAGCACTACTTTTCAACAAAAATTAAGTTCGGAAACGAATTGGACGCGTAACATACGACACTGCCACACATGTTTATTTTATATATGTTCTGACTTGGTCAACGTTTTCATGTCAATTTAGTTCGAAATCGAATCAGTCAATTGAAATATATACTTTATCAAAACACATACGTTTTCGTCGAAACACACGACGAATAAAAACCTAGTTATGTAAATATAGTTAGTTTAAGAAATAGGATTTGACTTCTCTTGCAAAGTATTTAATGCTGACCATTAAAAACCTCACACGTGCCTTAGGCATAGACAAAGAACATAAAAAAATAGCCAGATTTGGTAATAATCGCACTTGTGGTAGTTCCAACTGTACTGATTTGTTGGCTTAATCAGGACAAACAGCTTTTCCTTATTTTAGTAATCATCGATATCTCCGCTTTTCTTGGATGAAACCATCGTTCTCGATCTGACCACAAATACCAACTTTATATACTCCATGCATCACCTATTTTGATGCAAAAGAACCCCGAAAACCCATCAAGAAACACCCTTTAATTTCGCTCCAAATGGCACCCTCAGTTCTTGGATCTTCCCCTGTTTACAAATCAGAGTTTCCTAGATCCTCTGCTTCAACATCAACTGTAATCTCTCACCCTTTTTTTCCTTCTAGCTCTAAGTTCAAATGATATGCACTTAAGGTGTTTGATGAAATGTTTGGGCGTGTTTTATGACTGATTATTGTTTTTGTTTTGGTTTCTGGGCCAGATCTCTGTTCCCAAGTTGAAGTTTTTGGAAATTGAGCAGAGAAAGGTGGGATTTTTGAGTTCATCCAAGTAAGTCTTGTAGAAAACTCACAGCATATATTGAATTATTGATGGTTTGTTTTCTTTGTTACAACTTTGTTTTCTTGAATTGTCTGAGTATTTTGTGTGTTCTTTATGATGGGTTCATACGTTAATTGGGAATTTTGTTATGATCCAAGATAAGATTCCTATTTAATGAGGATTGCTTAATATTGTCACAGAATGCTTTAGATTGCAGCATCAGAAATGCTGTTAAGATGGAGGCTAAGGGAACTTTATTCTTTATATGATCATGTTACTTGGTAGAAACAGTTAATTCGAGAATATTATTAAGATCTGGTTCCGAATCTTGAATGGTTGTCATCTACCTTGTGAACCAGTTAATTAGGGGTATACATGAAAATGTTTGTGTTTAGCTATCTCTGTTAAAGTTTATTCTACGCAATGTTCTTAAACATCTTTCATTGTGGATAAGTCTTATGGTTAATTGGATGAAATTGCAATAAGCACTTGGTTCAGATGACAAGTTTCTGATGGGATGGTTTGATGGTTTATTTATAGGAAAGACTTAATTTTTAAGATTACAGACATCAATGCAACCTGCGGGATTGAACCCAAGAGATAAGCGTGTATTAAATTTTGGTTTATGTTATCAACAGGGCTAACTGTTGCTTAAGTTTACTAAGAAATATATTGTGTTTTTCTTAAACAATACACCTTATGCATTAATAGGAGTCATCTGGCTTTGAGATTGCGTGCTTCAAGTGACGGG
Source organism: Flaveria robusta (assembly GCA_025506415.1). Lineage (NCBI taxonomy): Eukaryota > Viridiplantae > Streptophyta > Magnoliopsida > Asterales > Asteraceae > Flaveria > Flaveria robusta. The sequence continues at coordinate 11,382,657 of CM046465.1, forward strand.
GTAGCTCTGGTTCAAGAAACCACAGAAACTACACCAAAGCTCATCAAGAATTCCGATGATGCCAGTCATCCATTCACTGAGATGAAGCATAGATTCTTGAGTTTCAAGAAACACAAATACTTGTAAGTGAAAACTATCTTTGACCAAAATGTTCTGAAGATAGAGCTTATTGTTTCAATTATCTTGTGACATTATTCTCCAACAGGGAAAACCTACAGTGCTATCAAGAACTTGCTCAAGCACAAGCCCCAAAGGTGTTCATTTATCAACTATCATTTTGTCTAGTCTTTATTATTCAGCCTTATTGTAACTGTTCTTCTTACTGATGATTGTAAGACAGTTCCTGGTAATTTCTTGTGCAGATTCCAGAGTTTGCCCATCGTATATCCTAGGATTTCAACCTGGTGAAGCTTTTGTGGTCCGTAATGTGGCTAATCTTGTTCCACCATTTGAGGTATCTTGTGCATCACCTCCTAGTTTTTTTCACTTTTCTGATTTTCTTCTTTCTTTTCCTGATAGTATTTCAGGATGAGTTTGAAATTAAGCTCTTGTCCTTTTTTTTTCTAATTTTTCATTAGTTCGCACACCGTTTTAGGAGCTTAATTGCGTTTGAATTTTGATTCTTAGAGTGGTATCCTTTTCCGATACAAGTCTTTATGTTGTTTCTACTTTCATCTGCAGAATGGACCTTGTGAAACAAATGCTGCCCTTGAATTTTCTGTGAATGCTCTTCAAGTAAGTAAATGTTAATATTGGCAAGGACAAAATTATTCTGTTGTTTTTAGATACAAGTGATCTACATTTTCAACATAGCATGCTACTTGAGAGAGTTGAAACCTGTATATGATGTCGTGTTTTGACTTTTTTCTCCGTCAATTTAACGATTGCTTTGCTTATGAGGGGGCAATTTTTGGATCCAGAAGTCCTAATATGCCGCTTGGTTTATGTTTTATCTAGATCAAGCTAAAAATTCTACGTAAGAATTAAGCGTGTCAAATGGGTAGGTCGAACGGTTGAAATTTCCCAAAGTGTATTTTGAATTCATACAATCTCATAGAGTGGGTTACCCAACTGTAGATCACTTTCTTAAAATTATTGGATTATTATTTTTGTATTTAGTTTGTGGCAATAACACATTAGTTATGTATTAAAAATAAAAGAAGGGACATGAAAGTGTTTACGGGTCAACATGACACGTTTTCTCCTGCAACAGAATTTACCCATTCAGACCTTTACATAACCTGCCATTTCTCCCATTTTGCCACTTCTATAATATTGTTATTGTCATCTACAAAAAATGGTCCTGAACTCCTGATGGATGTTTTGCATCTTTTGGACTGAAAATCTCTTTAATGACAGTTAATCAATCAATTTTGTGTATTAATCAAATGCAGGTTGAAAATATACTGGTGACTGGACATAGCCGTTGTGGAGGCATCCGTGCCCTCATGAGCATGGAGGATGAAGAAAATTCAAGGTTTGGCCTTGATTTTTATTTTTATCCTCTAAGTCTTCAGTTTGTATGGTGTCACTCTTTGCTCTAAACGCTTATTGACACAAAGTGTCGTAAATCTGCATGATTTTCAGTAGCTTTATCAAGAACTGGGTCGTGGTAGGAAAAGAAGCACGATCAACGACAAAGGCCACTGCTTCTAACCTCAGCTTTGACCAGCAGTGCAAACACTGTGAAAAGGTGCTTATGATTATGTTCGCTTTTATAGTATGCCATTAACCATTACTATTGCTTATAGTCAGAATTTGACTTTTGAGGTCAGACAAACTAAAATTCCCATCTTCATGTGATATGTATTCCACAAAATTGGAGGGTAATTTAACAAACACATCAGAGTTTATACCAAATGCTACATTAATAAAGAAAATGGAGTTAAGTTTTGTTAAAGAACCCAAATCAGATTTTGAACTCGAACGTAGTTGTTTGACTTTTGCCTTGCAACTTCAAAAGTCAAAGTGTCTGTTTCTGTATCTAAGAAGTTGAGTGTTTTCTTAAACATTGGCTTTCATCCAACTTTTCAGGAATCAATAAATAGTTCACTGTTGAACTTGCTTACGTACCCATGGGTCGAAGAACGAGTTGCAAAAGGCCTGCTTACTCTCCATGGTGGCTACTATGATTTTGTGGATTGTACATATGAAAAGTGGACTCTTGATTACCAAAGGAGCAATCCAAAGCAGGAAACAAGTGGGTACGCCATAAAAAACCGTGAATTTTGGTCTTGATGTTCATGTTACTCTTATTATTCTTGATTTAAACAACTTGATAAAAAAATTCGAAATAATCATAAGATTGTTGTTTGTGTTGTATTATTAGATCCAATTAGGTCGAAGTGGAATTTATGTATTATCTCTATGTAACATAAATATAACATTATTCAAAAGTAATGATAGTGGTATGCAATGACAGTTAAACGCTTATGGTTTGAAACATATAATTCATGGATTGACAAACGCCCTTGTAGCATTTATAGATTTGATGAATTGTATTTGTCGTTCAATGTTGGACAAGTTAGTTATTGTGTTTATAGACGACATGAATTACTCAAAGAACGAGGACGATCCTTCATGTCATGATGCTAAAGATAATTTAGAAAAGATAAATTGTATTTTATATTCTTGATATGTGCATTTTGACTTTAGGAAGTTTAGTTTCTAGGCTATGTGGTAAATGTCGATGGTATCATGGTAGATCTCTAGAATATTTGAACAATCATGCAATGAAATCCTCTAATGTTTTGAGCAGAGGTTTAGGACTTTCCTTGGGTTAGTAGGTTAGGACTTTCCTGGGGTTAGTAGGATGTTACCGTAGGATTATTCATGACTTTTCAAAGATAGCTTCATTTTTTACAAAATTTGCTAGAAAGGAGATAAAATTTGATTGGGGTCCAACCCAAGATTATGTAGTTTAAGAGTTGAAGAAAAAATTAACACCAACTCCTATTTTGACTTTACCTGAGATTACTAAAGACTTACTGGTGTATTCGCATATGCCTTACACCAAGGATTATGGATGTGTACTCATGCAAAGGAGTAAAGTAATAGCTTATGCTTAACACAAATTGAAATCCGATGAGGTTTACTCCCTAACTAATGATTTGGAACTTGCTGACATTGTATTCGCATTAAAGACATATAAACATTATGTTTGCAGGGTTATATGCACCATCTACACAAATTACAAGAGTTAGAAGTACTTTTTCTAACAAAGGATCTAAATATGAGGTAACAGTAGATGGTTGACGATAATTAAAGATTATGATTATGAGTTCTTTTACCACTTAAGAAAGACTAACGAGGTACCTAATGCTCTGAGCTGAAATGAGGAGAGGTACACCCCTATTATGGTGAAGTCTTGTAAGCTTTTAGCGATTCCATATTTTATAGATGGGTTAGAAAGGCTTAGGTTTTAGCACCAAATATAAAAAAGGAACAAATAGTTAGTTGGTGGGCTTCACAAGATTTAATTGGATATGGATAACCAGAGTAGGTAAACATAAAAACCAAAGTTCCTGATAAAGCATACAAGTCTTGATAATCCATCCATGTGGAACTACAAGATGTATCAAGACTTGAAGTAAGATTAGTATGTGAGCAAATGAAACTACTTACAAGATAAAGTTAAGTATCATAAACCTTATGGTAAAATTCAATTTTAGATATACCTGAGTGAAAATAGAAACACATATGTATTGAATATATAACTAACCAAGCTCGTACAGCTAATGGTTGTTGATACCATTTAGGTGATCATGCAGACCATGCAACGAAAAATGCTCACCTTTTATCCATTTCGAGAAGTGTAAATATCATGAAGGTTCTGGAAAAGGTTGGCAAAATTGTTAATCGTAGAGATTGTGCCTATGGTCAATTGTTTTAGACAGAGAAATACAATTATGTGAAGGTTCGGGTTCCAAGAGACAATGGGAACAAGACTGCATATTAGCATGTTGTATTAGTCTCAAAATATGGTTATAAAAGAACTATCCAAACACTTGAGGATATGTTTGTGTTATTAGTCTTGGAAGAAGTTAGGATAGTCATATTCCGAGTGTATGTCGTCTCAACTAAATGCTCTATGCAAGAAGAAGATGTACAACTCTAAGCGTAGGGGAGAAATTGGTTAGAATGTGTTAATCGTAAATGTCATCAAGGAAACTTCTTAGAAATTCAATCAGATTAAAACGCATATAGAAGTTGTTTAAGAAAGATTGAACACATATGCGAACAATGGACAGACCTATCAAATTTAATGTCGGCGATAAAGTGATGCTAAAATTATTTCAGTGGAAGGGTGTAATCATATTTCGTAAGGCTATCTAAGTCTGAGATACATTTGACAATTTAAAATAGTGGCAAAAAGTTGCATACACATACCAGAACTATAATAGGAACTAAATGGTATTCAATCTATGTTTCACGTGTTGCATAGTGATCCTCGACTGGAAGAAACAACAACTATGACACAATTTAATCTGAAAGTTCAAAGTTCAATGGACACATAGGAAAGGATCTAAAGCTATATATATGTAGGACTCATAAGAAAAGATGAAAGCGTATTACCTGCATTTATTTTATTACATGTTTTAAGGGCGAAACCTAATGTAAGATGGGATGATTTGTACTCTCTAACTTTTTATAGTACTCATATCTACATATGTTAAACTTTGGGTTAAAAGTGTAACCTAAGCAATATAAGAGGAGATGGGGGATTGATTATCAATTAACTGAAAGTTTCACGTTTAAAAATTGTGTGTTGGCAATGATTACATTTAGAATGTTTTTATTTAAAGGTTTAACATGTTTTAACGTAACAATCTTGATGTGTTTTGATTGAAATAAAGAAGATTCGTGCCATTGTTATTCTGTTACGATTCACGTTGAATCATGACTTGTTTGAGGCACAAGCACAAATTCACACAAATGTCTTATTTCGTGTGAAAGTAATACCGAAATTTATTGACAAAAATCATTTTACACGTATGTTCATGCGAAAGTGTCTTGCACATGAACATGTCCCGGATGAAAGTTCACTACATAAGAATGATTGTTCTTATTAAAGTCCGCACACATTAAGACAAATGTTTACATGAATGTTGTATTCAGAAGTGTCATGCAGATGATTTTAGTATGCTAAAGTTTGTTGCTACTTTTGGTTTCTTATGAATGTATTGTTTCACAAGAAAGTCTACATGAAACTTGAAAATTTTGCATGAGCATATATTACACGAAAGTTGAAACCCATTTATAACATTTGAAATGTTGTTCGGATTGTTAAGTGATACAAATATCCTACAAGGATAAAGATCATCAAGCTATAGTACACAATGGCTCTTCTATATTTTTTTACTTATTTTGTAGTGTTGTGCATACTTTGTAAATGATTTATTATGAAAGTGATTTATTCACTATGTTAAGTGTTTTAACTCAATGAATAGTCGAAATTTGTTGCGGTCCTTGTATGGATGTATGGTCCTTCTATGGATGTAATGTTATGGGTCAATGGCTTTTTATAACTTGGTTATGGGTGATGGTAGCATTGGGAAATAGTATGGAACGATGATGATCATTCATTGAAGTGCTCACAACCTTAATGTTATGTTTCTAGGTCTAGAAACTAATTTTAATGACTTATGTTATGATCTATGTTCAAAGTTAGTTCAAAGTTGTGCATTCTTGTGGTATGCATTTATTATGATTTGATGCTATTATTATGATATGACATAAAGGTTATGTTTATGTAAGTTGAAAGACCATGTTTTATGAAAACTACACCTCATTTAGCATAGCTGAGTTTTTATAGTATGCATATAATGTTAAAGTGTAAGTTTTCTTCGAGGGCTTGTAAGGATATGTTGTGGCAACCCTAAAACTCAACATATTCAAAATCTGAAAATGTTATATCGAAACCATAGAACATATATGAATCAAAACACAAAGACATATTGAACTATAGGTAATCAGACATATTGAAAGGATACAGTCTTGTAAGACCCGAGACCCGATAAGGCCTATTAAGAGATTCAGATTCGTTTGACACCAGATTTGGTAACCCCAAGCTCAAACAATAGCTAAATAAGCTTAACAAGTCTTAACGTACTTATCATGAACTTACAAACGATTGTTAACATTGATAAACAGTTAACGTGAGATATAGCTAGCTTTTTTAGAATCTTGACACATTGAGTGTCATGGTAATAAAATATCAGCATGTTCATTAAAATTAACATGTAAAGTATTCCCAATACTAGATATCATGCACTATTAGTACTCAAATAATAATACTAACATTTGGTGAGAGAAAAAGAATAAAAATGATCAAACACATTAAATACATGATATTAAGGCATTTTGACATGCAAAGCATGAATTTGATGAAATAAATATCTCATAATTATTTATTACATTTATTACAATTATCATTACTCTTCATAGAATAAAAACCAAAAACGCGATGCGGAATCGGATTGAATGCAATGTGAACTGTTATGCAATATACACTGTTATCTTATTCTTTCACATTAGCAAACCCTAAAGACCTCCTTTCTCCCCTAGCTGTCACTGCCGGAAAAGAGGCCTCATGGCAGCGGCAAGTGCACCCCTTTCCCTACCTCTTGAGTTTGATGGTTATAGTAGTTTTCTGCAATTGGTTACTCCAACAAAACCAAATCTATTTAGCTTAAACAAGTTTTTATGACCTGACCCAATTAAACAACCATTTTGGTGACCCGACACGAAAAAGTACCTCCTTAGTTGATCAAAAAATCGCGAGCCTAGTGAAAAAAAACTCCTACATATTTTAAGGGCGAATCTTAATGTAAGGTGGGATGATTTGTACTCCCAATTTCTTATAATACTCATATTTTTCATATATTAAACTTTGGGTTAAAAGTGCAACCTAAGGAATATAAGTGGATATGGGGGATTGATCATTAATGACAACATCACCATAGCCTCGATTTTGGGTCAATGACCAATTAAGTGAAAGTTCCTTGATGGTAGTGATGATGAGTTGTCGGTCTAGAAACGGTGGCTATGGTGGTTGGTTGTCTATTGTAGTAGTTGTTTACATGGACAAAATAGGTTTTGTGATGTTGGTGCTCGACCGCAAAGGATGTGGTGGTGAGTAACGTGGTTTGGGTTGGTGTTACAGATACTGGTGGTCATTAGTTAAAGGAGGCTCAACCACACATGTGATAATGTTATCTTCTTGTTAGAAACTAACAATAGGTGTGAAACTAGGGTGGTTGCATCAGCGAATGTCTATACATAGCTGCAAGCCGGTAACATAGATATACAAACATTTGTAAGAGAAAACACACCAATCTTCACAGTCCCTTACTATTTAAATTACTTGGAGAGAAAAACATGCTTACGATACTTTTAAGACTTGAAAAACTAACTGAGCATTTGACAAGTCACACACACGGAAATCAAATGAAAACACATTCTAAATTAAGGAAAATTAAGTGATAATATTTTATATGTTTTCCAAGATTATTACCATCAATACGCGTATTTCGCTAGATGTCATGAAGTCAAGAAAACAACTAGCATGTTGGAGTTAATACCTAGACCTCATTAGTGTCTTTATCATTAGATCGTATGTAAACTTCATTTCCAATGAGTTTCATCGCCTCATCTTAAATGTTTTATAACTATGAGGGGAGACTTACACATACTTGTCTTTGTATGATAACAAGCAAGCAATACCCAACCTTTATGTTTACATGGCTTCACCTTTGGAGCTCGAAAAGTCCTTATCACATTACATTACATTTATAACCATTACTTATGGATTTAACATGGGATTGTATAAATAGTACTACTATGATTGACACCCCCTTGCATGGTTAGTTGCGCTAATCGTCTATCCGTTTGGTCGAATAATTGCATATTGTCCACTTATTATCCCGTAAGGTATGAGGGAGGGAAAAACACTTAGGTCTGGCTTAAGTTATACCTCATGTAGTTCATAATTTTCGTATTCCTTGCTATGTTACAAAGGGTCAACATTACTTGTTTTGTTTTTCATATACGTATAATCGGTTCAATGCAAAAGGTTTTGCTAACTTCTTTTATGTAATGTCTCCGAAATATTTAAACTTCTAAACTCACCAACTTTATTGTTAAAATATTAAGCATGGTTTTCAAGAATTAGAAACAAAGGATAGCTTGACTAGATATACATTTTAAAAAGCTTCATGTGATCCCCTGCACCTGACATCTTTTTGTAGCATATTGTATCAAGCTATAGATGTCTAGATTATATAGCCTTTAAGGGTATAATCATTGTATTGAAACTTTTAGTTTTCTATTGTAATAATGTTGTTTTTGATATTCAGTCTTGTTACATTCTCGTGGTTTCGTTTTAGTGGGGGTGTGACTTATGTTGTTTTTATATACTATGAGAAAGTTTATTTCCCTCCCTAGGAAAAAGCAACCACAAATGTATACGATGACAAATTTTCCTACTTTGGGTGGACGATTCATAGTAGATGATCTTTACTATGCGATATATAAAATAATTCGTGTGATCTACTCACTACTTTCCTATGTTTGATTCTAAATAATTAATATTTTATTTAATTTACGTGTAACATCCTTTTTTCATTTAACATCTCACATGTCAAGATAGTGTTTGCTACGACAAAAGCTTTATATATTACTAAGAGAAAGTTGTAAAAGTTGTACTGCGGTTTGACCATATTTATAGTTTAATCCCTGTATTTTAAAAATTATTTATTTAGTTCAAATATTTAAGAGTTGTTTACGAGTTTAGTCTCACACTTGGTGACTGTTAGTTTTTAACAATTTGTCAAATAAGTCTTCTATACAATCAAGCCATTGGACCAATTATATATTTTTCTCTAAAAATTGAAAAAGTTTAAAAAAATCAAATAAGATATTAAAAAATTAAATTCAATTTTAAGTAATTCAAATAAAATTTAAAATTAAAATTTAATAATCATTAAAAATTTAAATAAAGGTTAAAAAGTTCAATCAAATTTAAAAAGGAAAAAAGTAAAAATAGATAAAAGTATATAAAAATTAGAAAAACAGAAAAAAAAACAAGTTTAATTATTTTTTTAATTTTTGAAGAAGTGTATATGTAATGGCTAAATTAAAAAATCAAAATACATTGTCAAACTCCAAATCCAGAAATCAAAAACACGAAATTGGACGAATTTGTTTTTTTTTTTCTTTTAACTTTGTGTTGATTTTTTCAATATATATTTTGAATTACATTAATACTTATTCTATTTTTTTAGATTTTATTTGATACTTTTTTTCATTATTCAATTTTGTTATGTTTTAGATTTATTTCATTTTTAAGCTTTTATTAGAATTTTTATATTTTTAAAATTTAAAGAAATTAAGATGCAGATTGTCCCTATAGTTTGATAATGTTACAGATTTAGTCATCACATCGTTAAAAATTAATGAACAGTAACGACGTGAACTAAAATTACAACCAACTCTCAAATATTTGAACTAAATTTTTAATTTTTAAAACTAGAGATCAAACATGTAATATTGTCAAATCACGTATTAGTAACTATGTTTATTAAGTGCAAATTAAATAAATAATAGTATGTATCAATATGAAACACATCCAAGAGTAAGCACAACTTTTACTTGGAAGAGCTAGACACATGGAAACATAACTAAAAAAACCTAAACTTCAAAAGCACATAACTTGAGCCAGAAGTAGATTAGTTGACAAAAAAATCTTGACAATAGAATCATGTGGCATAAGGCCAGTGATGGTTTGGTCTAGTAATCAGACATGAATTCTTTTAATTAAGGCCATGATTTTGTCACAGAAGATTTTTCTCAAATTGTAACGATTTTAAAAAATTTTCTTTAATAGTGTATAACACAATATGACTGTTACATCCTTCTGTAATATTTACATTTAGCAATGTGTGACAAATTTAATATTCCGTCTATAAGGAGCTTTGATGTGTCGTTTTATTCATTACATGATATATTATTTTCTTTGAGCGTCATGTGTTTATATCGTTTCTTTCGCACTACCCATCCATGGTAGGCTCCAATCAAACTTTTAATCCTTTATGAGGGTCACCACACTTCAAAGCTAAGAGAATATTACATATTCATATATCAAGGAAATTGTAATCTATTGTTGTGTTTTACAATTACAAGTACACAATTATATTATTTCACCAATATATTTTTCAAAATTCTAGTGTTATTTTATACAAGTTTATAAACACATTGTGTTTTTATACAAGTTTATATAATGTATAATAAATCAATGACAAATGTGTTATTTTTAAAACTATGATTTTTTATAAATACATTGGTAAAAGTATATCATTATACACTTATAATTGTAACGCACAATAATAGGTAAAAAATTTATATAATTTGTTGAATTAATGACAAAAATAACTTAAAATGATCTAAAGAGTAAAACACAATGATTAATACATATAACAAATGAGGTAAAATATACGCTACAATTAACTTATATTTGACACAATGAACGTTCATGACACAATTAGATGATTTACTTGACACGATGTTCAAAATGCTTTACTATTTAAAACAATAGAATAACATGTGTCAAGCCCATAATTTTTCTTAAACTTTTTAAATTAAATACTTTTTTTACTATACCTTACCCAACATATAAGTAAATAACTTGAGCTATAAGTGCATATACAAGTTTGAAATTAATTAAGCCCCTAGTGTCACTAAAGACTAATATAACGATTTTAAAATCTTTTGCCAACATATAAGTAAATAACTTGAGCTATAAGTGCATATACAAGTTTGAAATTAATTAAGCCCCTAGTGTCACTAAAGACTAATATAACGATTTTAAAATCTTTTGCTTTCTAGTGTGTAACATAATGAAACATTTGCGTAGTTCTTTATGTCCTTAACATCACAAATTGGCCATGATTTTAATAATTCAAAGATTTGGTAACCCTTTCAATTTTGTTAATTGTTTTTAATAAATTACATATAATTATTAAATATCATTTTATTTGACAATTACATAATAATGCTATTTTACCAATATATTTTTCAAAATTCATAGTATTCATGACGATTAAAAACACAGTAAGATATTGTAGTATTTTATTATTGTTTTTAATGTATTAGATTAATTAATTGCTAATTTATTATTATGTTTTACATATTAGAGATATACAATAATGTTATTTAATCATTATTATTTTTTAAAATTTATTAATATAGAAAAACATAATAGTATTTAAAAAAACATAATAACTAATCAAAAGATACTGCACTAAACACAATGAAGAGATATAAGTTAAAAATATAAAAGGAATTATTATTTTTTTATGAAACAATACCGTAATCGTTTTAAAGATAAAAAACACTCGTCTTTTGGTGTAAATTTTATAAAAAAATAATATTGTACTTAAAAGTTATAAACATTTAAGAAAAAATAACGAAACATGTAAAAAGTAAATAAAAGTGTCTATTACTAAAATAACACTCTAACGAATTTTTCTCTATAATTTGATTTTAACCATTTTTTAAAAAGATTCACAGTTGGAATTATTTATTATATTTTTTAGTTTTAATTTTTTTATTTGAGCATTTCAAAGATTTGGTAATATTCTCTATTTAGTCTGCTGCTTCCTCCATGTATCGTTTCCTCCAATCACATTTTGTTGGACGTTTGTTTGATTTAAAAATGTATCAATATCTAATATATTAATATAACATATTTTATGTTACAAACATGATTTGGTCTTCTTTTATTTTGACAATATTCTAATCTCATTGTCAGAATATATTTGTTTTAAGTCGTAAGAGAATATAACATATTCATAGATCAATAAACTTGTAATAGAGGAGTTCGTTAAAACTTTACTATTAGACATCTCCAATTGTTAAACATAAACTCATACTCACAAATATCAAACACAAATGGCATTCTCCAGGACATATCTAACCACTTCATTCCTTTTTATTTTGATCCCTTATGCAAGTTCATTAAAATTCAATTTGACTCCTATCTTTCCACATAGTGAGAATCTTGAAATAGTTATGGAAGGTGACGGACCTTATATCTCTCCCTTTGGAATCGAGCTGACCCCATTTTTGTTTCCTTCCACGGTGTTTGCCGGACGGGCGACATACATCAAGCCACTTCATCTCTGGGACAACAAATCAGGTGAGCTAGCAAGCTTCTTTACCAATTTTAGGTTTGTGATCGAGTCGCACCACAAAACCAATTACTGTGGCGGCCTTACATTCTTTCTTGCTCAGAATAATTCTGTAATAACCCGCGGTTGGGGCATGGGGCTTCCGGTTGATATCAAATCAAAGAAGACATTGAGCCGCTTTGTTGCAGTGGAGTTTTCTACTCTTTGGAACACTCATGAGAATCCATTAGTATTTCATGGTGATTACGTGGGTATTACGATCAGCTCTCTTGATTTCGTTAATTACCAAAAATGGCTAGGCAATGTACATGACGGGCGAGAGTGCCAAGCGTGGATTACATACGATTCGATATCGAAAAATCTTACTGTTTCATATACTGGATTTCAAAACATGTCAGTAGTATATCAAGAGCTAGTTTACACGGTTGATCTTAGGAATGAGTTGCCTGAATGGGTTATTTTTGGATTTTCAGGGGGGACTGGAGCTTATTGTTACCAAAGTCATATCATAACATCTTGGAGTTTCCATAGTTCGGATTTAAATTCAGCAAAAAATGGGAAAAACAATGAGGTGGGATTAATAGTTGGAGTGTGGATTGCTGGTACAATTCTAGCCATGTTGGTTTTTCTTCTTTGGATGTGGAAGAAGAAGAAAAGTGTTGAAAATGAAGAGGAACATGGATTTGATGTTGAGATGAATAATGACTTTGACAAGGGCATAGGCCCTAAGAAAGTTTCCTACAAAAAATTAGCTCGTTCCACATGTAACTTTGCCGAGACTCAGAAGCTTGGTGAGGGAGGTTTTGGTAGTGTTTACAAAGGTTTCTTTAAAGACTCGAGCACATATGTTGCAGTTAAAAAGGTGTCAAGGGGTTCCAAACAAGGAATCAAGGAGTATGCATCTGAAGTCAAGATCATTAGCCGATTGAGACACAGAAATCTTGTGCAACTCATTGGATGGTGTCATGAGAATAGAGAACTCATACTTGTTTATGAGTTTATGGAAAATGGGAGTTTAGATTTACACCTTTTCAAGGGAAAGAGCTTCTTGACATGGGACATAAGGTACAAAATTGCTTATGGACTGGCTTCTGCTGTGCTATATCTTCATGAAGATTGTGAGCAATGCATTTTGCATAGAGATATTAAATCCAGCAATGTGATGTTGGACTCAAATTTCAATCCAAAGCTTGGTGATTTTGGATTAGCGAAGTTGGTTGAGCATGAAAAAGGCTCAAAGACCACAGTGTTAGCTGGAACCATGGGTTACATGGCTCCAGAATGTGTAGTAACCGGAAAAGTAAGTAAGGTATCCGATGTATATAGCTTTGGAGTAGTTACTTTGGAAATAGCCAGTGGGAGGAGAGCTGTTGTCTATACGGCCGAAGAAACACAAATAAGGTTAGTAGAATGGGTTTGGGAGCACTATAGTACTAAAACTCTAATTGAAGCTGCGGATTCATGTCTTGGCATAGATTTTGACGAGGAAGAATTGAAGCGCTTGATGATTGTTGGGTTATGGTGTGCACAACCTAACCCTGATCTTCGTCCATCAATGAGGCAAGTTATTCAAGTACTCAAATGTGAAGCCTCCCTTCCGAAGCTACCATCTGAGATGCCAGTGGCAACTTATTCTGCACCTTCAGCACCTTTGCTGTATGGTGTCACCACCATCGTCGAAAACCAATTGTTAAAATTGTATGATTTTACTTAATCAATTGTAGACTCACTAAGATGTGTTAGTGTTTAAGCCACTTAGATTCACATTAGTTATTGTTCTTTTGTGAAGAATGAAATGGATTAGTTTCCTGATCAGAAAGTTTATGCAGGAGAACATAGTTTATTTTCATATGTAACAAAGGATGATGTTGTACAAAAAGATTGTCGTCTCATTGAAAGTTCGCTATAAGTGTTATTTTTGTATCATGAGTAAATATTAAAAAATCATAGTCCTCACTATTGGTGTAATTCAAATAAAGTATCTGCATGGAAGTATCCTGTATGTAATGCATGGAGGCATGGAGGCATGATGTTTAGTACTTTTTTTATGTATTTCTTATTTTGTCTTATGTGTCTATCCACGTCAATGAACTGGAGTAGTTGGGTCAATCGTGGGTCCTATCTTTCTTAGATTGTGGTCAGTTACTTTCTGCATTTTCCTTTATGTACTGTACGAAGTTTACTTTCAAGGTTATGTGAGTTTTAGCCAATTTCCATTACTTGTCGAGAGTAGTGAGTGTGATATATACTAGTTCTATACCAACACTCACATACTTTTTTCAAATATTTAGTTATGTGATACATGCGATGGTTATATGACATACAATGAGTATAAACATCATAATTTGAACACAATCTTTAAAATAATAAGTATAAAGACCCAATGACCTATTTAAGATCATGAACATCCAAATTGACAATAACAATATAAATTATTCTAATAAATATAGCTGTGAATTTATATAGGTGGCCTTTTCAAGTGTTTGACACATGAAGACGTTACATATCATATTGTTCTTGTAAAACCAAACACCAATGTTATAAGTGGGCTTTTCAATGTGACATTATATCTTTTTACACTTAATAGTCGATGTTAGATAGTACATTTTCAAAATGTTATAAGCTTCCTTGAAAGTCACTATAAAACATCTCAAAGTAGACAAAGGTATTATACTAGAATACAAACAACACCTTAATGGTATGGAAGGGATTGTATTTACAAAGCAAAATTATTATTTGCGCTTGTGAAACCCACCAAACAAGGAGATAGAGTTTGGATCTCCTAGGAAACAACACCGGTTGTTGGATTTTTGGTTGAAGATGAAAGACTAATTATAAAATCAAGAAGAGTCCTAAAGAGGACATTCTCTAAAAGATCAATAATTTAAATTCTCTAATGACATACATATATGATTAATAGAAGTATATTAAATGTTGTATTGAACAAAAAGTCTGAGTTTTAGGTAGTTTCACAATGGAATAAATTATGGCTATGGATTTAGAAACAAAATATTAGTTGCCATGACTTTGCGATAAAATTAACGACTTATCTTTTGAAATTATTTTTTATGTTTATTATTTCGACTGAAGTAGTAGCAAAGTTTTTTATTTATTTATTTATTTATTTTGTGTTGCATACCTAAAACATAGAAGGATTAAAGATGCATAAAGTTATTTGAGAATAACTTGAAGGTGAGAGATATGAAATTCAAGATTTTGATTTGATCTAGGTAACGAGCTCCATATTATTTACATCAACGTTTTTAGTCGTTACATCATGTGATGTGACTTTGGTCTATATATATTTTTGTTTACTTTATAAGTTTTAACTAGTTTCTTTAACCCGTCACGTGTTGCGGCGGCGCCGTACATGGTGTGATATAGTATAAAATACAATATCTCGATTTGTTTTCGAATTTAATTTATGTAAAAAACGTAAACAAACTCAAAACGTGCATTTGTCGCCCATACTTGAAATCTTTGAAACCGGAGTAGATCTAACTGACATTTTATAAACTTTTAAAAAATTAGAGATGTTAAAAGTGTAAAATTCTAAGTGGTCGTAGCAATTATGAAAAAAAAATAAAAACAAACCTAATTATTTTGCATGTCGAAGTTAGGTAATTGACAAACAAAACTAAAAGTTTATTGCTTGGATTTGAACCAAGGTTTACTCGATTACGATCCAAAGAATTAACCAACCCAACTTGACACTTAGTATTTAGTTGGTTAACATAGTTATTTAACCAAGAAAACGAAATAAAAATGAATATAAAAATCCATCGACTTTGCTAATTGAAATAGAGTATATATGTAATGTTTATAAAAAACTAATACAAGTTAAGATATATTTTTATCTTTTATTCTAAAAAAATTTGTATCAAATATACAAACCAATAAAGTTTATATTTGATACAACTACAAGTTTTATTAAATTTAAATCAAAATATATATTAAAATAATTATATCTAATTGTCATATTTATTTTTCTTTGTAAATTAATATATATTAAAATTTATAGAAAATATATAGAAAATAAAGTCATATTATTGGTGCAGTTATAGAATATGATCTCTAATTTGATTTTATGAGTGTGAATTTGTCGCCCATACTTGAAATATTTTTAACACACTATACAACGTACACAACAATTTACGTGGTATATATATGAAGGAATAGCAGCCAGAAGATCATTTCAAGTTTAGTCACAACAAAATTTAGAGAGAGAATTTTATTTACAAAATGCTGTTGTTTAGAATATTGTAGTTGTTTCTAGTAGTAAAATAAAAGAAAAGTTGTTTCACTACAAGAATAATGCATAATAGCGGCGACACCTTTAGCGGCGACATAAGCAATAGCGGCGACACCTTTAGCGGCGACGCTTTTAGCGGCGACACGTCGCCGCTATTGATGTCTGATCCGTTTGTGCGCACCATAAACAGATCTAACCGTTGATCAGCTTTCAGATCTGACGGTCTTAGTTTAATCGTACATTGACCATTAGCGGCGACACCTTTAGCCGCTAATGGTCTTGTGAAAAAATTAGCAGGCTATTTCCCTTCACATCTGCCATTTCCGACTTCACACATCTCCATTGATCTTTCTCTCCCCTGAACAAGCTCCGTCGCCGCCGCTTACCTCCAAGGCCACCGTCAACCACCACCATTACCTCTTACACCGCCATCACCTTAGATCGACCACCACAACCGGTACTACTATCCTCGCCTACAACCGCTACCACTATCCCGTACCACTATACTCGCCTTCAACCCTCGCTACAGCTACCACCACTGCCGCTGCCAGAACCTACAATCACTATCAAATTGAGGACTTTCATCCACTCTTTTAATTTTCCTTTTTTTGACATCTTGGTTATAATGGTTTGCCCCAATTTTTGACATCTAGGTTATTATGCTTGTTATATTTAGTCTCAAACTTGAATTTATACTATGTTGATATATGGATTTGTGTATTTTGTTGGTTTTAATCTAATGTAGTGAATTTATGAAATATCTTACAATTTTATAAATTTATGTTTAGAGTTATGCTTGAGTTTGGTATGCTTGAAGTTATGCTTAGTAATTTATGAAATAACCTAAAGTTATGCTTGAATTTATTCTTAGTTGAGAAATAGATTTGCGTAATTGTAGGTTTTTAATAAAAGTATTTAAAGATGGTGAATATATAAGATAACCTACCTTTTATGCTTGAATTTATCAATAGTTAAGAATGGATTTGTGTAGCTTGTAGGTTTTAAGTAAAAGTAGTTTGATTAGATTTTATTTACTTGTGTTATTAGGTAAAAATGTGTTGTTTGATGTTTGATATATGTTGTTATGCAGTTGTGTTATTTTGTTAATAATATTTAGTAATTAGGTCTTAATTTAGGTGCTTAATTGGTTGAAAATTAATTAGTAGTTATGTTCTTCGATCTTTCATATACAAAAAGAAATTAGTAAGAAACTAAAACGAAACAATTTCTAACTATTATGTGTTATGAGCTTTTAGGATTCGTGGGTTCGTTCTAATCACCATGAGCTTAGAAATACCTTCTAAAATTAAATTGTTTTAACTTTATATTGTATATCTTATAATTTTCAAGACATGATATCACTATGGATTGTTTTGGTATACCTCATGGCTGATGTCATGAGTCATGGAAGTGATGGCGCGGGAGATCCACCACTTCCTCCATTTGGCGGTCCCGGAAGTCATGAGTTAGATGGTAATTGTTATGATAATATATTTATTTACTATGTTTATTCATTTATTATTAATATATATTGTAACTTCAGAATTTTTATTGTAATTGTAGGTACGCCTTCACGAAAAACAAGAGGAAAGGCGAAGAACAAAAAGTTGCAGCAGGAGTTGGCCAAAAAAGGGCCCCTTTATCCCTCCCTATTGATAGAGCTGCCACGTATACCCCCGTCGGTGAACTTAATGATATGTTTGTTCGCGAGGTGGGGATGTACATGGAGGCCAATTATCCTTTTAATGTACGATCATATGTTAATCTTTCCGATGCTCAAAAGAATGCCTTAGAAGAGCATATGGCGGTAACTTTTTATAAGTTCTATGTTTGTTATTCGTTTTTACTTAACTAACTTTTTTTTGTTTAACTTAAGTGCAGCGGCGCTTTGACTTTGATGAGATTTTGCGAGATCGTGAACGCGCTCAGATAGAGGGTGGCATTCGTTCGATCTTTCTCAAGCGATTTAGAGATCGGAAAAATATGGCAAAGCGACACTTTGAACGTGTTGGAGGATATGAAAATATAGAACAAGCAAGGGTCAACCCTCCAATGGGCATGAATCATGAAAATTGGAGGAAAACCATTGACTATTTCATGATTGACGCATATAGAAATGCGTCAAATTCAAACAAAACAAATCGTCAACAACAAAAATACACAAATCGTGGGGGGACTGCTTCATATAGTAGTTATTGTTACAAGAAGGTAATGCTTTAATTTTATATATGTATGTATTATATATAAATTTTTTTTAATATATAATATACATTTGATGTTAAACAGAATAAGAGCAGACTTGATGCATTTCATGATGCTCATACAAGTAAATATGGGACATTTGATAGCGAAGTAGCAGCGCAACAATATGTAAGTATTTCTATAAACTACAGTTTTCAAATATATATATACATATATATATATATATATGTATGTATGTACTGTAAATATGTTAAATTAATTTTGTTAATTAATGCAGAACCGATTAAAAGAACGGTTTGATGAGCTAAGTCAATCCCAAAATGAAGAACAAAGTGGTTCATCAACGACGAATGAGGTCGATGTTTTCGAGTCAGTGTTGGGACAACGACGTGGACATATTAGAGGAATTGGGCGTAAACCGTCTTCATCTGTAGGATCAACTTCTTTTGTTCATGAGCAGGAACAAACAACTCAGTCATTTACACAGGTAACTGTATCATAGTGGATTTAGATTATTTTAACTCTTTATAGGTAAAGCATACTTAAATTATCTAAATTTTAGTTTAAACGGGTCAAAATGGATCAAAATAAAGTTTGAACACTTGATATACTTAAAAACATTTTATTTTGAGTTTAAACAAGTCAAAATGACTTAAAGTAGACTTAAAAACATTTTATCTAAATTTTATTTTGACTCTATTTAGCTAAAATAGACTTAAGTTATCTAACTTTTAGTTTAAACGGGTTCCAACACACTCAATATACTTAAAGTTGAATGTGTTATGTTATAATATATTTACTTTGTCAAAATACAACTTATAACGTATATTTTGTTTTATAGGCTCAAATTTCAAGTCTGTTTCAAGATCCGAATTTTATGTCACAACTTACACAAATTATTGCTTCGCAAAAGGCTTCAAATCAAGCCGACGAAGATGATTCAGACGAGGGGGACGAATAGCGTATCAAATGAATAGTTTAAGTTGTTTTAGAGTAAATTTATGTTTAAGTTAAACAATTTTAACCTACTTACTAAACGTTTATGTATATGTGAACATTGTATGTTATTTATGATCACTAGTGTATTTTATGTTACTAGGAAATCTGGATTAGATGTATGATTGGTTAGTTTGTAAAACTGGAAACAAGAAAATATAAAAAAAATATTTTTTTAAAAAAAGTGAGCATTAGCGGCGACAATGGTCTACCAGATTTTTTTTTAATTAATATATTAGCAGCGACAACTGACGGCGCTAATACAACCTTTAGCGGCGACATTATTAGCGGCGATTTTTTGATCATTAGCGGCTAATTAATAGCGGCGACACACTAGCGGCGACAAGTCGCCGCTAATAGTAATAGCGGCGACAAATGATATCATTAGCGGCGACACTAATGGTCGAATTCTTTGTAGTGTTTCTGGTGAGTCCGCCGGTGGTAGTAGCGGACTCTTTCGCCGGTCAGAGGTCCGCTCAAGTGGCAAGCAAGGTTGTGATCTATGCTAATATGGCATCCAAGTCGATGTGGTAATGTGTACATGAGTTCATTGGTCCAACAAACGGACATAATTAACACCTGATTCCTATCACTTTTGCAAGATTCCAAAAATTCAAACTTGAGTTCGCTTGTTTCACCCGCAGACTCAAACCTAGTCCCATCACTTTTTGGAGGGTGGGATTGGTTAAAAAAACTGAGTTTCTATTTTTATTATATGGTCGGTGGGATGGATTAAAAAAGTGATTTTAATGTGGTAGTTGGCATTCAAATAGGTTTTGAGTGATTGGTTAAAAAAACTGAGTTTTGAGTGATTTGGCAACTCACAATGAGTTCGCTAGTCAACCAATGGATTCACCTTTTCACCTCCACGTGCAGCAGTAATTTCATGGGTTCTTATGTCGTTTTGATGTGTCCAGAATTTGTTGTCACCACAAGCAAACACTATTATTTTTTTTCAAGCTTTGCATGGTTGTTGAGGTGGAATTAAGTGTCACTTACTCCATTGGTCTAACAAGCAGACTCAAGTCCACCTCACCAGCGCCACATCAGTCATCAGCTCGAGCATCTAGTCACTTGGCTTTGCTTGCCACTTGAGCAGACCTCTGACACGCGGGTGAGAGTCCACTCGTACCACAAGCGCACTCACTAGTAACAACTTTTTTTTATTTAGTAGAAACAACTCCTAAACAAAACCATTTTAGCCAAAGAATTCTTAAGAGATAAGATAAAGAGAAAGAGAGGGTGCATTGTCGAGAAAAGAGTTGTGCTTGTAGGGGCAACTCAAATATTAATAGGCAAAAGAGAAGTAAAAAATTTAAGATCTTAGGATGCATTTGATTTGTGGAATTTGTTGTGAATGAAATTGTAATTGGAACTGTAATTTGAATTAGAGAGAATTGGAATTGAAATTTAATATTTTCCAAAGAATTTGGATTTCAAGGGAATTGAAATCTATAAAGAAATTTAAATCCAAATGCATTATTAGTAACAAAACACTCATAAAGGAATTGAAATTTATCACACATTGCAAACCACCATCACCTCCATGATCACTGATCTCCGCCGCTACATACCATCGACCGCCGCCGTCACTATCAACAATTGATCGCGACCACCAACCGTGCCCAACGACCGCGCCCTTTAAAACTAACTGTACCCAACCGTGGCCACCCACCGATCACGCACGCTGTCGAGCACGTCTAAAACTGACAGTTGCTGTCGAGCACGTCTAAAACTAACACGGTTCGGAGTCGGTGGAGACAGACGTTTATAGGCGTGGGTGCGGTTGGAGTTTGAGGGCGGCAGAAGTCGGAGTACGGCAGTAACGGCGGCGCCGGATGTTGCGGTCGGCGATAGTCAATGGTTGGGGGTGGCGGCTTTCGATAGTCAGGCAGCAGAAGTCAAGGGGCAGGGGTCAGAGGTTGGCGGCGGTCGGTGACGGGGGCGGTGAGGCGGTAGCAGGTAAGGCGGCGACAGTCTAAGGTCGGCGTCGGTCGGCGATGGCAGCGGTCAAGGGCCGCGGCAGTCGGGGGTGGGCGGCGACGGCCGTCGCGGTGGTAGTGGTTGCAGGTGGTCGGAGTTGGGGGTCGACGGCGGTGGCATTCGTGGGCGTCGGCGGTCGGGGTCGGTGGTGGTCAGATGTCAGGAGGTTGGTGTCGGGGTCGGTGGCGGCGTCAACAAGGGTCGTTAATAGCGTTGGTTGGTGGTGGGTGGGGGTGGCATGTGGCGGTTGGTGGTGGAGGCGAGTGTCGGTGGAATGTGAAATCCTTAAAAATTTGGAAGGATTTTGAAATCTTTCATTTAAGTAATTTTAGGTAATTAATTTCAATTCCAATTCTACTTACTTTCAAAACCAAACACGTTAAGAATCGAATTCAAATTCCAACAAATTTCTACGAGCTAAACACAATGACCATTGAAATTCAGATTCCAATTCTATTAAATTTATTTTAATTCTGGCACAGCAAACGCAACCTTAGTTTTTAACTAGCTACCTTTGTTATAGTGCCATCAGATAATATTAAGTATTTAAAGAAACAAATAAAAAAAAGTCGCATGCATATTGCACTCTAGTTAAAATAAGGAGTATATAACAGCACACCTAATTGAAAGCAAACAAAGAACCCTTGACAACCAACACATATAAACCTATATAGTTCTTTTGGACCAATTCATTCTTGTTTTCCAAGTGTCTAAATGACAACCAACACATATAAACTATTGGATTCAGTGGTATATTGGTTAGATATATCAAAACAGTTTTTGATCATTATTAATCGGATTAATAATAGTTAACGCAGCGGAGTAAATATTAAATATCAAGAGTGAACCCGATAGGATCTGATTACAAACGATGCAAATACAAATTATAATTAACCTACTTATGAGATATAATATACCTTGGTTAATAAATAACCGTTTGAGACACCAATGGTTCAACGAACAAGTGCTAGAAAACGAACCGAACAAGGTTACGAGACGTGATCGTGGCTGCAAAGGGGCACGACTTTCTGGTCTAGGCCTTGTTACACGGGACGCAACCGTACCCCTGCGGTAGAACACGACAATAATATATGGTGGTTCAAAGGTTCACCGGTGATGAAAGCGGCGAATGGATGTTCGTTTTTTTATGGTTTTGCGAATTGAGGAGAATATGCTCCTCCAAACTTGTGGCGGTGGGTTTTTATGAATGGTATATATATATATATATATATAGGGTGAAGTTCTATTGAGAATCCATGATTATTGTAAGAACCCTTTAACCAAATATGGACCATTGAGTAAACCCTTATGGCATAAGATGATGCCAAGTGTCTTATATCTTTTTTTAATAGAAAAGGGCATTTTTGACATTTCAATACTACCCAAAAGTCAGCTTTTTATATGGTAGTGACAAGTGTCACCACCTACTCTCAAAAGATTCTATCTATTTTTTACTTTTTATTTTATAAAAGTTTACCCCTTGTGTTTTTAAAGTACTATAACTTTTTTATCAAATGTTAAATTTTTATAAAAATAACACCATTAAATTCATCTCATTTTTCTCTTTAATTTCATTATACTTTTGCCAAAATAAGACCGTTCGAAATTACTGTAACATGACATAATGCACAAATGTAATAATATGTTATACCATAAAAATTTAAAAAAATTAAAATACAAATCAAAATAAAATTACACTACAATAATTATGTTTAGATCCAATAGTGATGTAACAAAAAAGAGGATTACACTATTTTAACACAATCATTACAACAATTAAACGACATTACATCAATGTAAACCAATGTAAACCAATAATAACAAATGTAAAACAATCTGTAATACCGTAACAAATTTAAACCAAACGACATTACATCAATATAAACCAAATGTAAACTAATGTAAATGACATTACACCATTCAAACTTATAGTAATACCGTCATTACAACAACCTCACAACCAAATGACATTAAATCATGTAACTACGCTACTGTAACCAAATTTTAAAAATGTAAAGAAATCAAATAAACAAAAGTACACCACTATAACAAAAATAACCTAATGTAAAACGATCTATAAAATAATGTAAATTAATCTGTAAACTATTGTAATTACATCACTAATATTTTTTTAATGTAAACCACTGTAACTAAAGAAAAACTACATTTTCTCTTGTGTGTCTTCTACTATTTTGTAAACATGCTTGAAAACTTGAAAGAGAGATTGAAAACTCATTTGGGTTTGTGTTTTGAGAGAGATACTTACATTTTGATGGAAAACCCACTTCTAGGTTTTCTTTTTCCTTCATTTTTAACAAAAAACCTCTTTTTCTTTTGAAGAAAAACCCACTTCTGGTTGATAAACCCAGATCTAGACCATAGTGTGAACCCATGAGCCTATGAGAACAGAGGCGAGTGGTGGTAGTGGTTGATGTCACGATGGGGGTGCGTAGTTGATGTCGTGGTGGGATCTTTGATGTTGGTGGTTGATGTCGTGGTGGGATTGGTGATAGTGGTGGTGATGAAGATGAAGACAGTGGCGGTAGAGGCGGTAGAGTGGTGGGGGCGGTAATGTGCTGCTGGTGGTTGATGTCATGATGGGGTGGTGTGTGGTGGAGGTGACAGTGTAGTAGAGTTTAAAAGGAGTGAAGATGAAGATGAAAATGAGAAAGGAAGATGAAGATGAGAAAAAGGGATATGAAGATGAAGATAAGACATGGAGATGATGATGGTTTATTTTGGATTAAAAAAGAAAAGAAAGAAAGATAAGAAGAAAAGGAGATGGTAGGTTTGTGTCTGACACTCAAAAGTCAAAAGTTGTACAAAACCAAAATTATAATTTTACCCTTGATATAATGACAGCCATTCAAATGGAATATTCCATCTTTGATACCAAATGAAAGGATGTGATTTAGTTAAGGGGTTCTTACAATTTCTTAGGGTTCTCACATGAACCCAATCCTATATATATATATTAGATGATAAGATAATAATTAAAATCTAATTAAGTATTTTAATTATCTTAATCTACTTGCGGGCCCCGGGCCCGATTAGATTAATATTATCCCACATTATAACCGAAACCCGAAACATAACATTTAAACGTTTTAACTAAATAATTTATAAACTTTTATAAATTATTAAAAGCCGATACCATTCGTAAATGCCAGTTAATTAAATTAAGTGGACTTTAATGTTTCGTTGCCCAAGGTGTAACTCTTATGGGTCATAACTCGGTAGGTAACGTGGATTGAATCGAACTCGTACACATTGAATCCAAGAAACTTGATGTTCAAAGCTTGAAATCGCAAAGAATGGGATGTGGGGGAGGGGTTGCGGCCAAATTAGGGTGGAATGGGAGGTTTGGGTGTGATTTTGGTCTATATATGGTAAGTTTTTGACTACAATTACCCTTGATGTTTTATAATTTGTAAAACTAATCTTTTATTTAATCTTTTAAATATTTTTTCATCTTATAATTTATGAAATTTGTTAAATAACAAAAGATCAAGAAAGTCAATTGATAATATACCATCCATAAGATCATGCATTGCACATAGTCACATTGTAAAACGAAACACATTCAATGATGTTCAACTCCTTAATTCACATAATCACATAATTGAAATCAAAACTACAAATTAAGTTATCATTTGTTAACCATAGTTAATTATTGTTTGGTCACCAACGTTCAACGACAACTAGTGTGTGCTCACAACATGTGTATGCAAGACCTAACGAAACTAATGAAGTTTGGTAATGGAAAATTACCGGATGTCACATTATCCCCTTGTTGAAAGAATTTTCGTGCCGAAATTTGCGTTACATTACTAGTCTATTGCATTGGCACAAAGAAATCGAGTGAGTTGTCAGTTGTCACATATGTTACTCGATAACGTTTGTTCATCAACGTATTCTTCATAGCGATGTGAAATAAGTAAAATTAGGGTTTCTTGCATCAACTTCATATGAGATTATTATATTCTGAATTCTTTAAGCAACCACTTTAATACGAGTCTGAAGGCCATAAAATAATCAAAACACCATTATGTCAATTTGTTGTGAAATCTATATCCGTTATACCTTCTGTTCTTTGTTTGTTTTTTAACTTTTGTGATAAAGTTCCTTCTTGTTATTTATTGATTTTAATAACCACGATCACCAATTGTTTTCTTTCTCTCAATTAGCATGCCTCATTCCCTTCAATTGAACTACACCTCGGGTTTTTTTTTCTCATGTTATATTCACATCTCCAAAGCCATTAAATTACTAAATCTATTTAGATTATATTCTCCCATATATATACCAATTTGCCGCAATATATTAAAATCATTGTTAGTGTATGTTTGTATATACAAATCGCCTTTAAAAAATTAATTTCTTTTTTTGACATTATATAGTATTTAAAACATTTTATTTCTGAAAGTCTACTTATAACTTTAAATATTTATAGATATAAATGTGTGTAAATACTTTTCTAAATAAATTCAGTTCATTGTTTTTATTAATATCTCATTATGCTATATAGTTTTTTTTTTAAATTACTTAATGTATCAGCTTTAACCGTAATATCAATTAGTCTTGAATTTTAAATTTTAAAAGGTAAGTATTGACTTTAATTTGTAACTAATTAATGATAGCTAGCATTTTTTTAAAATATTTTCCCTGATTTGTGGTATGATTCAAAATTTAAGTTTCAAATTTAATCATATTTACCAAAAAAAATTTTAAGAAATTTTCCTAAATAGTTTTGTATTTCAAAATTTAAATTTAGAAAATAAATGATATTTATAACAACTTTAAAGATTTTTCTATGATTTGTGTTACATTTTAAAATTTAAATCTTCAAATTAAAATTTATTACATTTTAATTGTAACAACCTTATTTCTGTAAATATTACTCTTTAACTATCTATATTGATAAAAACCTAAATTAAGATTTTCAAAATTTTAAAAATACCTTATATATAACATTCTCTTAATATAAAAAATAAAATTGTGTTTATTTGATTTTTCTGGATTGTTACGATTTACTTATTACAAACTTTTAAAAACTTATATCGTAAATCTTCCATTGTTTTTCTTACATATATTAGTAACAGATTTTGAAAAAATTAATGTTGACTTTATTTACGATTATCAGTAAGAGAAATCTATAATTGATACTTCGAAAATCTTAATCTTAATTTTCAATTTTACACTTAAAAATTACATATATTAGTAACAAAATTTGATATAACTAAAATGACTTTATTTACAATTATCATTAAGATAAATCTTCTAAAATTTTTTTTGTTTCTTTACTATTTGTAGTAAAAGTTATACAACTAGTTATTTAGCCAACACTAATATTCTTAAATCATTTTTTTTTATTTTTTCCAATTTCATCTCATACCTTTATCTATGCACTAAAAAGTATTCAATTTGTTTATTTCTATCTCAACTCATGTTTTTTACCATCCATCTTATTCAACGGGTATGTACTCTCATAATTATATTCATTACTTATGCGTATATAGAAATTGATCTGTATAATTCATTCTTCTTATGGCTTACTCTCAAATAACCTTGCCGAAAGATCTGGATGTGAAGGTTTGTGATTTTACCATTCAAGTTCGAGTTATTAGGCTTTGAAGACAACAAAGTAAACAAAACCTGAATGAGACATTCTCCAGTGGAATGATTATTGTTGATGAGGAGGTACCATCCAAAACTATCGCATTTATAATTTAAATACATTTTACATATAATATAAAGAGATCTTTGTTAATTTGTCATTACAACTTCAAATCAACTTGTGTTTTCTAAAAAAAATTCTTAACTCTTGCTATTTTTCATTTCCTACGCGTGTATTACACGGGTTTATAGGCTAGTAGGCTAGGTTATAATAAAAGAAAAGGTTTAAGCTCCATGGCTTCATTTTAAGCAACAAACATCCACATGGTACATTTTTATTAACTCAATACCACATGTCATATTTTTAGCAATAAAACTCATATACACTATAAGAAACAGCAGCTATAGAGGTGACAAAGTCGTTGCTATAGGTTATAAAAGTCGTCGCTATAGGATATAGCGACGACACTTAGTCGCTACATGGTCGCCGCTATAGACTCGTCGCTAAATCACACCCATGTCGTCGCAACACACGTCGTCGCTATAGTGTACACCTATAGCGACGACATGTCGTCCCTAAAATGTTGTCGTCAAAATCTAAGAAGACGAAATTTAGAAAATAAAAAAATAAAAATAAAAAAACATATTTAGCTATAGCGACGACATTAGAGGCGACATGTCGTCGCTATAGAGTCTGTTTAATTTTTTTATTTTTTTTATTTTATAAAAATTTTCAAGGTTTGTAATATATATTTAATCTAATCCCAATTGTTCAACGTGTTCAAATTTCACAACATTATAATATAAAGTCAAATAGTTAGATGTCAAAATACATAAAGTTGTTTAAATATGCTAAACATTTGACAAACAACTTCTTCATTTGATCAAACACAAACAAACAACTTAATCACTTCTAGTATCTTCTTCATCCCCTTCTTCATTCGGTTGACACGATGATTTGTTGTTGTTGTTGTTTTGTGACATTGAAAGGAGTTGATTTATTTGTTTTTGCATTCGTGCATTTATTTGAAGTTGTTGTTGCCATCTTTCATTTGATTGTCTAACTTGTTCTTGCATTTCATCATATTGTGACGGGGGTGTATACGTACTAGAAGTCACATCGGGGGTAACACTTTTAACTTTTCTACCAACGCCCCTTATATGACCACGCCTAGATCCCAAGGAACGTGCAAGAACCTCAACCTCATCAACTGATGTCTCATCTCCCGCCGAGCTCGACAATGATCTATTCATCTCATCTTGAATTTGTCCCTACATTAAACAATAAAATAAGCATACATTAAATATTTTACTAAAATTTGGAAGCGTAACTACTTTATAATGAATAACTAACATGTTCAACTATATAAAAAATGATAATAATTCTTGAATTTCAATTAACATATACTATAGAAACAATCCTACCTACATTAGTAACAATTACATCAACTAATAGTTATAATAAATCCAACTAATAGTTATAAAGTGTCAAAGTCAATCAAACCCATTTTATTAGTCATCATAGATATATAAATGATTGTTTTTTACTCACCTAATGTCTTTCTGCATTTTCATTAACCCATCCTGACCCTTGCTTAAAATACATAGCCTTCTAACCCTCCACATGCTTTGCCCGCCAAGTTTCTTTTATGTGCAAACAACAAAAGTATTACTATTCATATTTCAAATAACTATTACAACTTTATACAATCCTAATATTTTACCTTCGTGTGTTGCATTTGAGCATATGATTGAGTTCCATGATAACTTCCATAAAGTTGTTTTGCGCTATTTGCTTTGTTTTTCTCGGAGCGGTTTTGATATGTAGTAGTTAAAAACAACTTCTCAATTACTTATACCCACGCATCCGGGTCCATGCTTTCTGAGGGATTTCTCTTTGCATTATCAGGATCTTCATAACCACCAAACTTATCAAAATGTTTTTTCAATTTGATTTTTCGATCCTTGTATCGGTTTGCGCAGTCCATTTGGATCCCCAACTTTATTCCTTCCCAGTGTTCCGTGTTATGAAGACTTTGTAGATCAAAATAGTTCTATGGAAGGAAGCAATTAGAAAACAATTAAAAGATATGAAATTGAAATACAAACAAAACACTTAATAATATACTTACATGAAGTGTGGTAAGTATAGATATTTTATACTCATAAGGAACATCCTGCCAACTATTATAATAAAAAGGAACATGTCTATCAACTTCAGTAGAAATTAGCCTGACAAACATTTGAAAATTATCTCCAACGGCTTTAAATTGTTGGTCTGAAGGATCAAACTCTATAGGTAATGGCTTACTACCATTCTTTTGAAATTTATCAAATAAGTTAAGATTTTTCCCATGAGAACGTCTTTTCTTGGGTTGGGCTACATTTATAAATGAAATTTAAAATTTAGAAAATTAAAAAGATAATAAACATGAAGAAATAAATTTAACTATAAAAAATAGCTTACAAGACTTGCAACCCATCTCGATCCTATATGGAGGACCATGTGGAGGTTCGTTCCCCCCATCTCCACCATGTGATCGTGCGGCATCTATCATACCTTTCAACAAAACAAAATAATAAACATAACTTTTTATGCAAGCATATATAACAAACAATTTTAACACAAATATTAATAACATACATTCATTCAGAATCATCACTAAAATAAGGTGTGTCTATAAGATCATCGTTTTCGGCATCCTCGTCATCATTTATTTCGTCTTCCTCATCTGAAGGGTATTCATCTTCATCTTCTTCTTCATTATCATCAATGAATCCTTCATCATCCATGATGAGGGTCATAGAACTTGGGTCACCAGCTTCATCTGAAATAGTCCTCCTAGGTAAGGAGCCTAAGTCGATAACAAAGTTATAATAAGAAGATTGAGTCTCTGGTAAGACATCTATCTCATCATCAACAACCAAGTTATAATCAGATGATTGATTGTCATGCAATACATCTATCTCATTAAGAACACCCATACTTGGATGATCCCAAAGTTTTCAATGGTGAACATCTTCCACAACCATCCAATTGCCGGTGGCTCGAGAAGGATCTTGTAGATAGAACACTTGTTTAGCTTGTGTGGCCAAAATATACTGCTCATTAACAAACCATTTATGACTAACATCGATAGCAGTAATATTATTTTTCTTAACTAATCGCTTACCCGACGTGTTAAACCATTTATGACGAAAGAGTACAACGGAGTTACCATTTACATAGTTCAACTCTATAACATCCTCTAGTTAACCATAAAATGGAGTACCATCTTCTCTTATTGTAATGATACCACTGTTTTGAGTAGTTTGTCGGACATCACGACTGTGTACCACAAATCTAACACCGTTGACAATGCAAGCCGTGTAAGAATATGCGTTCAATGGACCATGTGCTAAGGCCATTAATTCATTGGTATAATCTGGCGAGACATATAACGACGAAGAAGTATTTGCTTTATACCTAATCCATGAGGAAAATTCTGTTTTCATATCGCGTTTGGGAAATTCGGATTCAAATTCACTAGATAAGAAGAAAAAGTTCAAATTAGTTTATTGTAAAAACTAAAAAGAAATTTAAAAAAACAAAAAACTTACAGTTTGTAGTCTTTGATTCAATCAGAGTTGTTTAGCACAAACCATTCCAATGTTCGTCTGCTTTCTTCAGAATGAGAGATGATTTTTTTCTTTGAAATGGGTCGACATTGAGATGAAAACACATAAAATTTCCTCTTAGCAATGTCAGCATCTGCATTTCTATTGGGACGGTTAAATTTGGTTTGCATACCCTCAAGATACATAGAGCAAAATGTTAATGCTTCATCTACAATATAACCCTTTGCTATTGAGCCTTCAGGCTTGGCTTTATTTCTAACATATGCTTTTAACCTCTTCATGTACCTTTCAAATGGATACATCCATCTCATATACACAGGCCCGTCAAGGATAGCTTCTTCAGGTAAATGAA
Source organism: Flaveria robusta (assembly GCA_025506415.1). Lineage (NCBI taxonomy): Eukaryota > Viridiplantae > Streptophyta > Magnoliopsida > Asterales > Asteraceae > Flaveria > Flaveria robusta. Next base: position 11,413,864 of record CM046465.1, read on the forward strand.
GAACTAGATGAACCATTATGTCAAAAAATGCACGAGGATATATCAATTCTAAATTGCATAATATTTTGATTACTTCCTTATTTGCTTTTTCCATATCTTTCACATCTAATGATCATGCACAAATTTTTTGAAAGAGGGTGCAGAGGTCAATGATAGTTGTGGAAACATTTGCATGCAGACATGCTAGAACCCGTACCGGTAGCAAACGTTGCATTAGGATGTGATAATCATGAGACATTAACCCAATTATATTTGAATCATTAGGAAGCACCTTGTTTTTAAAGTTAGATCCAAAACCATCAGGTAGTCTCACTCCCCTAATAAACTTACAAAAACGTTCTCGATCGGTGGGTGTGAAACAATAAGAAGCATGTGGTTGGTAGACCTTGTTATTGTTCTTTCTTAGCCATAGATTTTGTCGAATACCCATTTTTTCCAAGTCCTGTCTTGCTTTAGGTGTGTCTTTTGATTTTTCATTCATTAGCAAAGTACCTAACAAGCTCTCACACACATTTTTCTCTATGTGCATAACATCAAGATTATGTTGTAGAAGAAGAGAAGACCAATAATCCAGCTCGAAAAAGATACTACGTTTAGTCCAATTCAACTCCGACGCATCACATTTTCTTTTCACACCTCCATGGCATGGATGTTTCCCCGGAACACGATTAGGAAGTGTTTGTAGTTGTTTTAATATGTGTGCATTACTCAACGGTTTAGGAGGGTCTCTTGTCTCTTTTTTACCATTAAACATCAAATCCTCCCTCCACTTATGATTTTTTGTCAAGAATCGTCTGTGACCAATAAAAACGATCTTATTGGTTATAGGGCACGAAGGTGTGTTTGCATTACAAGTGGGGCATGCCTTATAACCTTGACCACTCCATCCAGACAAGCTACTACGAGTAGGATAATCAGTGATAGTCCATAATAGTGCTGCACGCATCCTGAATATGGTTTCGGTTGATGCATCTCTCGTTTGAACTCCATCAGTCCATAACATTTTCAACTCATCCTCCAAAGGCCTTAAGAAAACATCAATGTCTTTTCTAGGTGATTTAGGTCCGGGAATTAGCAAAGTTAACATAAAAGAAGATTCTTTCATACATAACCACAGAGGTGTGTTGTATGTTGTCATCACCACCGGCCACATACTATAAGTCTGACTCAAGTTCCCGAATGGATTAAACCCATCAGCAGACAAACCCAAACGGACATTCCTAGGTTCTTTGGCAAAATGAGGATATTTTTTATCAAATTCTTGCCATGCCTTACCATCAACTGGATGACGTATCATGCCATACGTTGATCGTCCAGTATTATGCCAGATCATATCTTTTGCCGTGAATCTGGAACTATACCCTTGTCGAAGACTAGGGGTTAAAGGAAAGTAACGCAACATTTTTTGTGGTACTTTCTTTCCCTTTGTGTTTTTATCAACCCATCTGCTCTCGTTACAAACTGGACAATTTTGCATGGAGGCATTCTCCTTCCAAAACAGAGCACAATCACTAATACAAGCATGGATAGATTCATATCCCAACCCAATCTTTCTTAGCTTCTTCTTAGCTTCATAATGTGATGCTGGAATATGATTTTCTTTTGGGAATGCAACTTTTAGAAACTCTAAAAGTTGATCAAAAGAACTATTCATCCATTTGTTAATAACTTTAATATGCATCAATTTTGCAAGAAAGTTTAAAGAAGACATCCAACTACAACCAGGGCATAATTCGGTATTAAGCTCCTTAAACAATGCATCAAATTCTAAGTCTAAACCAGTTCCACCTTCGTCTATATTTTCGTCATATGTATTCTGTGAGCAATGCGTTTTGCATAGAGATATAAAATCCAGCAATGTGATGTTGGACTCAAATTTCAATCCAAAGCTTGGTGATTTTGGATTAGCGAAGTTGGTTGAGCATGAAAAAGGCTCAGAGACCATAGTGTTAGCTGGAACCATGGGTTACATTGCTCCAGAATGTGTAGTAACCGGAAAAGTAAGTAAGGTATCCGATGTATATAGCTTTGGAGTAGTTACTTTGGAAATAGCAAGTGGGAGGAGAGCTGTTTTCTATACGGCCGAAGAAACACAAATAAGGGTAGTAGAATGGGTTTGGGAGCACTATAGGACTAAAACTCTATTCCAAGATGCAGATTCATGTCTTGACATAGATTTTGACGAGGAGGAATTGAAGCGATTGATGATTGTTGGGTTATGGTGTGCACAACCTAACCCTGATCTTCGTCCATCAATGAGGCAAGTTATTCAAGTACTCAAATGTGAAGCCTCCCTTCCGAAGCTACCATCTGAGATGCCAGTGGCCACTTATTCTGCACCTTCAGCACCTTTGTTCTATGGTGTCACCACCGTCGTCGAAAACCAATTACTAAAATTGTATGATTTTACTTAATCAATTGTAGACTCACTAAGATGTGTTAGTGTTTAAGCCACTTAGATTCACATTAGTTATTGTTCTTTTGTGAAGAATGAAATGGATTAGTTTCCTGATCAGAAAGTTTATGCTGGAGAACATAGTTTATCTTCAAATGTAACAAAGGATGATGCCGTACAAAAAGATCGTCGTCTCATTGAAAGTTTGCTATAAGTGTGATTTTTGTATCATGAGTAAATTTTAAAATATCATAGTCCTCACATGCTTTTTCAAATGATTACGTTATATGATACATGCGATGGTTATATGACATACAATGAGTATAAACATCATATTTTGAACACATTCTTTAAGAAAATAATTATAAAGACCCAACGACCTATTTATGATCATGAACATCCAAATTGACAATAACAATATAAATTATTCTAATAAATATAGCTGTGAATTTATAAAGGTGGCCTTTCCAAGTGTTTGACACATGAAGACGTTACATATTATATTGTTCTTGTAAAACCAAAAACATCAATGTTATAAGTGGGCATTTCAATGTGGCATTATATCTTTTTGCACTTAATAGTTGATGTTTTTTCAAAATGTTATAAGCTTCCTTGAAAGTCACTCTAAAACATCCCAAAGCAGACAAAGGTATTATACTGGAATACAAAGAACACCTTAATGGTATGGAAGGGATTGTATTTACAAAGCAAATAGTTTGGATCTCCTTGGAAACAACGCCACTTGTTGGATTTTTGGTTGAAGATGAAAGACTAATTATAAAATGAAGAAGAGTCCTAAAGAGTACATTCTCTAAAAGATGAATAATTTAAATTCTCTGATGACATACATATATGATTAATAGAAGTATAATAAATGTTGTTTTAAACAAAATAGAATCAACAAGAATAACCGTGGAGTTGGTGGTGCAATTTTATTTAATCTACCGCTAGAAATATGATTATTGTCAAGTCCACCTCAAAAAGTCCGAGTTTTAGGTAGTTTTACAATGGAATAAACTATGGCTATGGATTTAGAAACAAAATATTAGTTGCCGTGACTTTGCGATGAAATTAACGACTTATCTTTTGAAATTTTATTTTTTATGTTTATTATTTCGACTGAACTATTAGCAAAGTTTTTATTTATTTCTCACTTATCTTTTGAAATTCAAGATTTTGATTTGATCTAGGTGAAGGGCTCTATTATTTACATTAAGGTTTTTACTCGTTACATCATGTGATGCAACTTTGGTCTATATATATTTTCGTTTACTTCATAATTTTTAATTGTTTTCTTTAACCCGCTGAGTGTTGCGACGTCGCCGTTAGCGGTGTGATATAGTATAAAATACAATTGTCCCGACTTGTTTTCGAATTAAATTTATGTAAAAAACGTAAACCAACTCAAACGCACATTAAAAGAAGCACATGCAGTTGCGTTGTATGTGGCGTGATAAAATATACACTATATTCAAACCGACTCGTTTCCAAACTAAATTTATATTGAAATGTAGAGTAACTCGAATTTATACCGTCGAATGAAAATGTATATATTAGATCCAACTCGTTTCCAAACATAATTTACATCGAAACGTTAGCTAACTTAAAATGTACATACAAATAAACACGAAAGTGTTTTATATTTGATCAGGTTTGTTTTACAACAAAATTTACGTCAAAACATAAATAGACTCGAATTTATACTAACACATACATACAAATAATAACATAATAATTTATTCTTTTTGAGTAAAAATATACATGGAGTAAAACCGAAATTTTTGTAACCGGAGTAGGTCAAACTGACATTTTATAAACTTTTAAAAATTTAAAGATGTTAAAATAATAAAATTCCAAGTGATCGTACCAATGAAAAAAAAAAAGTAAAAATAAACCTAATTATTTTGCATGTGGAAGTTTGGTAATTGACAAACCAAAACAAGAAGTTTATTGCTCGGATTCGACCCAAAGTTTTACACTTTTACTAGATTACGGTCCAAAGGATTAACCAACCCAAGTTGACACTTATGTAGTGTTTGGTATGCATGAATAAGAGGTGCAATGAAATAAACCATTGAGTGTGAATGAAAAAAATACATGTTTGGTTGGTGAATGTAATTCAATAAATACATAGTTGATTCCATTCTCTCAAATTCATTCTATCTACCCCCTTTTTTTCATTCTTTTCCTTCTTCGATTATTAGTCACAAACACCACCCACTCACCCACCACAACCACCAGTGGCTACCAAGATCGATCGTCACGGGTCATCGCCGTCGCCGCCACCCACCAACCACCGTCTGTTGCCGCCGCCGCCAACCAACGGCCACTGTCGTCGCCGCCGCCCAACCACGGCCACCGTCGCCACCAACCACTGGCCACCGTCGCCTCCTCCAACCATCGGCTACCGTCCTCGTCGTTGCCGCCAACCCCCGGCCATCGACGGCTTCGCCAAGGCAACGCCGCCTACCACCGACCACTCGCGGCACCACGCGCCAACCAACAGCCCCCGCAGTCACCAACACTAGTACTGCTGACGCCACCGTAGTTGCTGCCAACCACAAGCCACCGTCGCAGCCAACCATTGGCTACCCGCGGCACCGCCAACCACCGCCTCCAAGAACCATCAACAACATAAACATTTTTACATTTCATTATTTCGTCTTTTCCTTCCTAACAAACAACACAATGTAATGATTTATTCAATTTCTAAAGGGTAACCAAGCACGACAATAAATGTAATGATTCGTTTCATTTTCTAATCAATTTCATTCCTTTATTCATTCAATTCCTTCTGTACATTACATTACAAAATACCAAACAGACACTTAGTATTTAGTTTGTTAATATAGTTATTTAACCATGAAAATTAAATAAAAATGAATATAAAAATCCGTCGGCTTTGCTAATTGAGATTGAGTATATATGTAATGTTTAAAAAAAAAACTAATGCAAGTTAAGATATATTTTTATCTTTTATTCTAAAACAATTTGTATCAAATGTGCAAACGAATAAAGTTTATATTTGACACAACTACAAGTTTTTTTAAATTTAAATCAAAATATACTTTAAAATAATTATATATAAATGTCATATTTATTTTTCTTTGTAAAATAATATATACTAAAAATTATAGAAAATATCTAGAAAATAAAGTCATATTATTGGTGTAGTAATAGAATATGATCTCTAATTTGATTTTGTGAGTGTGAATTTGTCGCCCGTACTTTAAATCTTTTTCAACACACTATACAACACAACAATTTACGTGGTAATATATGAAGGAATAGCAGCCAGAATATCGTTCCAAGTTTTGTCTCAACAAAATTTAGAGATAGAATTTTATTGACAAAATGCTGTTGTTTAGAATATAGTAGTTATTTCTAGTAGTAAAATAAAAGAAAAGTTATTTCTAGTGAGTCCACTTGTGGCAGGAGCAGACTCTACCGTCTGTGAAAGGTCCGCTCAATTGACAAGCAAAGTTGTGTTCTGATGTGATAAGGTGTACATGAGTTAGTTGGTCCAACAAACGAACTTAATAACACTTGGTTGCCATCTCTACTATAAGATTACAAAAATTTAAACTTAAGTTCGTTTGTTTGAGCAACGGACTCAAGCCTAGTCCCATCACTTTTTAGCGGGTGGGATTGGTTAAAAACTCAGTTTTTGATTTTTTTATATGGTGGGTGGGATGGATTAAAATAGTGAATTTAATGTGGTAGTTGGCGTTCAAATGAGTTTTAAAGTGATTTGGCAACTCACAATGAGTTCGCTAGTCAACCAATGGATTCACCTTTTCACCTCACCTCCACATGCAGCACTAATATCATTGGTTCTTATGTCCATTTCATGTGTCCAGAATTTGTTGTCACCACAAGCAAACTCTATTATTATTTTTTTTAAGCTTTGCATGGTTGTTGAGGTGGGAATTAAGAGTCACTTACTCCGTTGGTCTAACAAGCGGACTCAAGTCCACCTCACCAGACACCAGTGTCACATTAGCTTGAGCATCTAGTCACTCGGCTTTGGTTGCAACTTGAGCAGACCTCTGACACGCGGGTCAGAGTCCACTCATACCACAAGTGTACTCACTAGAAACAACTTTTTTTTTATTTAGTAGAAACAACTCCTAAACAAAACCATTTTAGCAAAAACTTCTTAAGAGATAAGATAAAGAGAAAGAAAGGATGCATTGTCGAGAAGAGAGTTGTGCTTGTCAACATTTGTGCTTCAGTAGCGCTGCAAAAGCGTGATGGTGGTGTATAATAGGGGCAACTCAAATATTAATAGGCTAAAGAAAAAGTAAAAAATTTAAGATCCAAGGGCACATTTGATTCGTGAAATTTGTTAGAGTTGAAATTGTAACTGGAACTGTAATTTGAATTCAAAAGAATGGAATTGAAATTCGATATTTTCTAAAGGATTTGGATTTCAAGGGATTTGAAATCTATAAACGAATTTAAAATCCAAATACATTTTTAGTGACAAAATACTTATAAAGAAATTATACTTTACCACTCATTGCAAACCACCATCACCCCCATGATCGCTGATCTCCGCTACTACATACGATCGACCGTCGCCGCCATCACCACCGACAATTGACCGCGCCCTTTAAAAGTAACTGTACCCAACCGCCGCCGGCAACCAATCACGCACGTTGTCGAGCACGTCTAAAATCGACAGTCGCTGTCGAGCACGTCTAAAACTAACACGGTTCGGCGACAACAGTCGGTGGTCGCTTGCGGATGAGGTCAGTGGAGACGGGCGTTTCTAAGTGCGGGTGCGATTGGAGTTCGAGGGCGGCAACAGTCGGACTACGGCGACGGCGGCAACCGCCAGATGTTGCGTTCAACGGCGGTCGGAGACAATCAAAGGTCGGGGGTGGCGGCTTTTGATGGTCAGGGAGCGGCGGTCAGGTGGTAAAAGTCAAGGGGGTAGCGGTCAAAGGTCGGTGGTGGTCTGTGATGGCGGCGGCAGTCTAAGGTCGGCGATGGCGGCAGTCAAGGGTCACGACAGTCGGAGTGGCAGTGGTTGCGGGTGGTCAGCGACGGCGGTGGGGGTGGTTTGCAACAGGCAAGAGAGTCGGTGGAATGTGAAATCCTTCGAAATTTGGAAGGATTTTGAAATCTTTCATTTAAGGAATTTGGGGTGATTAATTTCAACTCTAATTCTAATTATTTTCAAAATCAAACACGTTAAGAATGAAATTCAAATTTCGATAAATCTCTACCTGCTAAACACAAGGACCATTTAAATTCAGATTGCACTTTCATTAAAGTTCTTTTAGTTCCTGCACACCGAATGCCGCCTTAGTTTTATTTTTTTAACTACCTTTGTTATAATGCCATCACATTATATTAAGCATTTAAAGAAACAAATAAAAAGAAGTCGCATGCATATTGCACTCTAGTTAAAATAAGGAGTATATAGCAGCACACCTAATTGAAAGCAAACAAAGTACCCTTGACAACATTGTGTGAACCTCAAAACCTATGTAGTTCTTTTGGACCAATTCATCCTTGTTTTCCAAGTGTCTAAGTGACAACCAACACATATTTAACAAGAAAAGACCAATAACAAGATTCAAATCATAGACGACCCTTCATATTTAATAAAATAAATTTAGCTTCTTGAGAACACCACGAACAACCCATTGTGATTGTTCGCTTTGACATCAAATTGATTGTAGATCCAATCCTAATGAATAAAAAGTTAATTTCCCAACATTTAATTCATGAAAAATCCATTTCTGACGGATGTTACTATTACAAACTAAAGGAAACTATTGGCTACGAAAGATACCTACATATGTCACACCCCAACCAATGGCATAATCATTGTGACTGACAAAAGTAAATCGATTCTTTACAGCTGATGGTAATTATAACATTGAAGTACTATTAAAAGCCTATTTCATTTCATCAAACATTTCAATAATTGTCTAACAAACATACAACATTCAAATAAAATAAATTGATTTCATTCATGTCAAACATCCTAGATGTAAGCATCTAATCCAACTAAGTTGCATTTATATAGATCATGTGAAAATTACGAGTCAGCTAAATAATAAGTTGATGTATAAACACAAGGTTTTCATGCATAGATATATTGCATAAATTAATTGAAACAATTCAATTCTCATGTCAATATCAAGAAATATAATGCAAAAATAAAACATATAAGACAAACTAAAATACAATCAAACCTAATGATTGAATTGAATAAGTACTCAGACGAAACCTTATGTTTATACACATGTATGAATTTGGTTTCAATGATCCTTGAATAATCAAATGGGATGAGTTTTTTAAACCAAAAGATCTATCATTATTGACATGGTTTGTATAAATTAATATATATGCTACCATCAAAGTTTATCTAACTATGAATGCATAATTGCAAATAACAACATAACATAATCTATAGTACCTAATAAAAAAAGTTTTCTTTTATAACTTGTTATTATTTTAAACAATCTTTTTAACACTTTTCATTCTCCTAAACATCTTCACTTTATTTTCCCTCCAAAAAGATATCATAGTAATTTAAACACTCAAACGAATTTTTCACTCTTAATAAAAATCAGTTTTATTAATTAATACATTTCTCTCTCATCTAGATTTTTTAAAATCAAGCTATGTTTTTAAAAATAAAATTTATTAAGAAAATTAAAAATCACATTTTTTATTAAAATATAAAAAAATTTATATAATATAAAATTTTCTAAAACACTAAAACTCTTTGAAACAAAATATTTTAAATCGATCCTTTTTTAAAAAAAATTATAAAAAATATGAAATTTTCTAAAAACAGTTTTACTAAAACAACCTCAATAATTAGAAACCCAAGTTTGTAATAAACAAGATTTTTACAAACAATAATTTTTTATTAAAAAAATCTTAAAACAAATTTTTAAAAATGAAACTATTTAGATAATAGAGTTAAAAAATATTATAATTGTTTTATTTCTTTAACTATTACGTATATACAACTTTAATGATATCTTATATTAAAATATCGTAATATAATTCTTCGTATTTGTTACTAACTATAATCCGTTTAATAAATAAGTTTCTAGCCTATTTATTTATCTATATATCTATCTATCTATAATAAAGAAAATAAAAAACTAAAACTTGACGCAATTATAAGTTTTATCATACTAACTTTTTAATTTCTCTTTATTATTATTGTTAATAATATTAAATACTAATTTTACTCACACCATTTTCAAATTAAAAAATATATAATTTAATAAACTAAAACCTATTTTATTAAAAACACACTTTTTAAAACAAAAGTTTTATATAATACAGAATACAACAAATATTTTTTATAATAAATTCATTTTTCTTAAAACAAAATATTTAAAACCATGTATCTTTTTTAAAATAAAAGTTTAAAAAAATATATATATTTATTTACTTAAAATAGCTATTCATCTATAATTATAATAATATTTTATTTTCAAATATGGTTTTATAATTCATAAACTTTAATACTAATTAGTTAGTATTTATTTATTCAACCCATATAATATATGCGGTACTAACCTAGTTTAATTTCTATTTTGAATAAAATAAAAAAATAACTATTAATTGAATATTAACACATAATTTTATCAAAATGTAAAACACATTAAAATAGGCTATGAATACTCGCTTGATAATTAAAAATGATTTGAATATTAAAATACATGAATAGACACCATAACTTTCTCTCAAATTAACTTAAAAAAACAATGTATAAAGCTAAAATAATAATAATATTAAAAAATTAAATATTGATTCAGGAAACTAGGTATATTTAGGATATTTGGTTTAAAATAAAATAGTGTATTTGATTATATAATTTGGTTTAAAGAAATAAATTTTTAAATTTTGAAAAATAATGATTAGTAATTAATGGAATAAAATAATAAAATTATATTTGAATAATGCATGTTTATTTTATAATAATTTAATGAATAAAATTTGAATATTAAAGTGTGAAGAATAACTAATTCAATAATTAATTATTTAAATAAATTTGGTTAAGATAATTATCCTATATATTTAAAAAGAAACGAAATGAACAGTAAAACATTGTTGGTCATGCGCAGCGTACAACCTTTGTTTCACCTTGTTTGGTATTAACGTACGGCCCTCTACATTTTCCATTTGTAGAAAGAGAGAGAGAGGAGTTATGTGGCTGGGCCTCGGGTGTCGGGGAGCTTGGCCGCCGCCCTTCGGTTTCTTGCTAGACCGAGGTGGTGGGCTCACTGCATGTACCTTTCTTCTTCTTCTTTAACGCCACCGGGTTTGTGTAAAGGATTCTTGGACGACTTTGTGGTGGTTGTGGTTTCGATCATTCCATGTTGCTAGAACTCGACATCTTGATAAGGGGTACAGACACCACCGAACCTTTGCTCGTATGGGTGCCTTAGCAGCCGGCGACAATCTGTCTTCCCCCTTTGATTTTAGGGTTTTGGCCTTGGGGTTATTTAGGGGATCCTGACGGTGTATGTCGCTAGTGGCCACGGTCTATCTCCCTTCTTTTATTTTAGGGTTCTTGATCTTCGGTTTGTGGAAGAGATGCCAGCTGTAACGTTTCGTATTTTACATTTATTTTTATTTCAAATGTAATCGTACTCTTTATTCAATCCTTTTAATGTCAAGACTTGATCATAGTAAAAATCCTTTTTTTTATATCATTTTTGTTGATTATATGCTTGTTAATGCTTAAACAATTGCGAATTCGCATTTTAACGTAAAACCGAGCAACTTATCGGGACTTATATTTTTGGAAAATTATTTATAAGTTTTATTTTTATGGTTCATATGTTAAAATACTTATGACTAATCAAGAGTTATGGTCCAAATTAATAAGTAAAATAAGTTGAGGGGTTAAAATTAAAAATTTGAATTTACTCTATACTCATCTTTCCAACTACTTTCTTTAATACCCAATCATAATTTTTATCTATAAATACTAACCCAAATCCCTCTCTAATCACTTTCATCACTCTAAACTCTCTCATTCCACCCACCAACTTCATATTTTGCAAAAAATCTTCGGAAACAACTTGTGAGTTTTATCTATTTATTTATTTTACTTTCTTTTCTTACTTTCTTCCATTTTCTTTACCACTTGGAACAACCTCTTGGACATAACCACTTAGTCACCAATGTGAACAAAGTAAGGTAAACCCCCATTTTTGAGGTCCAAGTTGGAAATATTCTACTTGATTCTTTCATACATGTTTTCTTGTCTTGTTTCTAAGCTTTTTACATACTAAACCAAGTCACCAACAACTTCATTGTTAGAAGGCTTGTGTTGAAGTTATATTCCAGAAATTTTGAGACTTTTATACCCCATTCTTTCATCTTTATAAAACGCTAAGTGATCTACAAATCAAGAAGTGGATGAAATCAAACCGAGCCTCCAAACAATGTTGAAAGGCTTGTGTTATGGTCTACAATGGTGTTGTTGAACCTTGTTTCTACAACTAATCTATCCACCATACCTGACTTGAACACTTAGTCAAATTAGTTAGTTTACTTTAGTATTTTTATTTATGTACTCATAACCATCCGAATCACCCTTATGTGGAGATTTTGTGCAATGGTGACAATCTTGAGGTTTGTGGATATCTCCACCTCTAATACATGACTTATATGAATATAAAACTTGAGGTTTGTGGATTACCTACCTCTAATGCATGACTTATATTTATATCTACATAATACTTAATCAAAACCAAACCCTAATGTCAATCAAACCATGGTTGAATGTTATGTGTTAAGGTAGATATTATACTAATCTTATGATTTCTTATTTTGGACTTCCAATGAGTGACTAATACTCATAAAGAACACATACAATACATGGTGTCCAAATAAGTGTCTAAGTAGTATATACTTTCATGTACTCTCATATATGTAATTTTCATGTACTTTCCAATTTCTAACATCTCAAACTTTAAATCCTAAACTTACACCCTTTTGTTTACCTTTTAGGGTGACTTTGGTGACTCAAACCATTAAACTCATTCATATATTCTTGTGGATTCTAATCACCAAATCGTGAGTCATATTTCACCTCTTTTGTTTTAGCACTATTTGGGTTGCAACATGTATCAATTATCAAATACACTCAATCATACATTCAATCAATCTCATTCTAAAACTCAATTCATACAAACATGCCTACTTGTTATACTATTTGTGAATACATGCTAGAATACATTATCTTGCAAGCAATCTAAACCTCCCTTAACATGTATAGCGCTATAGGACTAGCACATCCGCCCTATTATGATGGGTCTATGTTAAGTTATTCAATCTTTATGGTCTTGGTTATTTTTATGCTAAGATTACGCTTGTTGACACTTTGGTTTGATTATTCGCTTCGCATGCTAGCAATGTACAAACTTTAGTATACTTTACTCATGTTGAATTGAGATTTATTTACTATTATGCTATGTATTCAAACTTGTATGCTCACCAACATATTCATATGTTGACCAATATTTTATACATGTTGCAGGAAATGCTTGAAGCTTTATAAAGAAATTCAATTAGGTGGACTTAGAAACACACCAAATCTATCATTGTAGATCCAATTTCAGATGAATGCTAAAACCTAACATTTAAAGATAGTTAGTTTACTATTTTCCCAGATTTTAGTGTTTTGGTTCTAATGTGCTTTTAATGTTTTTGTATTCTTGGATTATGAAATATATTAGTTTGCTATTTCTCGTAGTTTATATTGTTGTGTTTTAGTTTTACTTTGAATGTTTTGTATTGTGATGGTCAACTGTTTATGCTTTGAGACGTTTGAAGATTGGAGTTTTAATATGTTTTTGTGTTGTGCTTTGAATGTTTTTGTATTCTTGGCTTATGAAATAAATAATTAGCTCGACGTTTCTCCCGGTTTATAATGTTTTGGTTTAGTTGTGCTTTAAATGTTTTTTGTATTGTGATGGTGAAACTGTTTATCCTTTGAGATGTTTGAAGGTTGTAGCTTTTAACATGTTTTTATGTTGTGCTTTGAATCTTCTATTTTTATTTTTATACTTAGCTATATCAAAGAATGTAAGACCGGTTTTGATGACTAAATTTTATAACTTGTTTTGAAAAAATAAGCTACTCAAACTAACTTTTGAGTGATAATGTAGCAAAAGGAATAAAAGATTTTTGTTCCACGAAATCCGGCCAACTATACCTTTTATAAAATTACAGACTCATCAAAAGGGATGCTTAAAAGAGCTTAGGATGATTTGTTTATGTAGTGGTTATCATCTTTGAATCCAGTTCACATAGGTTACTGTTAATGTTCTACTCTTAGAGCGTCAATGTAACTGGTTCTTCCAACGCGCAACGCGCGTAGATGATTAACACTAGTTAATTTGATAATTATTTAAATTAATTACGTTGATAATAGATTTTTGTTTAAAATAATTTGAAACAATATATTTTTGTTTTTAGAATAATTTTTTTAAATATTAAAACTTATATATAATTTGATAATATTTATAAAATATTTAAACCTTTAAAAATAAAGAAAATGGAATTTTATTATTTTGTTAAATTTTTAGAATTTAAAAAATAAATTCAGGATTAATGTTAACTAGGATCAACCCCGGCGCGTTGCCGCGGGGTCTTCTTGCAACACCGTGGAAACCATTTTAGCACAAAAGAGTAAGAAATAATCAATATATTTTCAGTGTTAAAATATGATGATAGTTTTAAACATAAGAATGCATCGGCGTCATATATTGACCAACGATTATACAAAAACATAGTTTGGTAAAATATATATGTAAACTACGTGATGTACTGACCAACGGTTGTAACACAAACATATGTACCAATTTTTATAAATAAATAGTAGTTTATTTAACTTTCTAATTTAATTCCAAAAAAGTTTTTCAAAACATGTTTTCTTAGATACCAATTATTACACAATAATTAGTGTTATTCACTTCAATCCTTCAAGAAAAGCTAGTGCACATGATTGCTGTTGATTTTTTCAATTTGAATATATTTATTATCGGTGAGAAAATGAAAAAAGAAAAAATTACTTTGATGGACTCGAACCATCAACCTGTATTGTGAGAGCACAAAGACCAAACCACTTGCACTTAATAACCTTTTGTGTTTGGAAGTGAATGTATAATATATAACATAAATGCTTTTATAAAAACTTCACACAAGATCGGTAGCACTGTAGCTACCGACATACAATTTTAATAATATATATAATTTACAAAATTCTTTTTATATTAATTTAATAATATAATAATAACTTTCTAAGTCTTAAAAATGATTAAAAAAATGTTTTTTTTAAATATAATAGTTGGTGCTTGGGTCAAACCCGAGTCCCTGTATATTATGTGTATGTTTTATCAGTGGCCTGATGGCCCATATTTGATTTTTCTCCAATTGAAAAATATAAAACAACATTAATTCCAAACCTCAAATCAGATAAACCCTAGAATTTAATTTGATCCAATTGAATCCTAATTTGTTAACGTTAATCAAATTAACGAGAGGGCTTTGATTCTTCATGTGTAAACGAGTGCGTTTGTGTATACAATTACCTGATTTGGTAACAAATCGATGAAAATAGATAGAAGAAACAGTTGTGATTGGGGTTGTATCGGTTTGAGTTGACTGAGGATGACTTGATTCATCTCAAGCTCTAATAAGCTTCTAAGGATGATGATAATCAATAACCCTTTACCAATTTCGGTTTAGAATACTCAAAAACTTGATCTCAACTAGGTTGTAGGTTCGATAATAACACGTGATTGAATGCAATGTGTGTATCTGTTTAAATTATGATACACAAGTACATGAAAGAAATTGGATAGATGGTTTACCCCCTATTATGTGGGTTTCATTTTGTCTACTTTGAGTCGTACATGTTCAATGAGTTGATTCAGGGGGTTCGAGTCAAATTAAGAGCAATTATATGGTTTAACTGCAATATAATCATTAGTTTGAGTTAACATTGATTAGAATTATGTTCCTAATCATCTAATTTGACTATTTGATTGATGATTGAATCAAAACCGATTAAAATTGATCTTGAAACATCGGTTTCGAATAGAAAAGTTTAAATGGTGAATTTATTCGAATTGAGAATGGGTGAAAGTTCAAAACAGGTTCATGGTCCAAGTAAAATGAATTAATTTGGTAGAATCGGTCCATTTCAAGGTTTTTGGGGATCACCAAATTGGCTAGATATGTGGCTGGAAAAGCGTGTTTATTGGTATTTGAGTTTTAAAATATTTTCAATTTAGACCCTGAATTTTGTAATTTATGACATATTATGTAAAAACCTTTAATTTAATATTTTAAAATTTACACTTTAAACCCTAAATTATCAAAACTCTAATTTAAGGAATTTATCAAATTATTAATTTATAAAACTTTATAAATCTTATAAAAATTGTATTTTAATTATTTGTTTTATTAAATAATTAATTTATAATTAATAATATAACCCAATAAATTTATTAAATTATCTTTTATAAAATATAAAACTATTATAAATTGAAGAAATGATATATTTATTGTATTTGAAACATCAAAATAAATGAAATAATTAAATGATGAACTTCATTTACATAAGTGACCCAAATTGTGACACCCTACAGAAATACCACATCGGCCGTGGACATGAGAGATTTCTACTTCATAACTAATGTCTGGTCTCTAATATTATCAATGTGTTTTGGGCCTATTGGTTGTGGATAGGAGGAGAACTCCATAGTTAAGCGTGCTCAGGTGGCAGCAATCTAGGGATGGGTGACCTCCCTCGGAAGTTTTCACTCGGGCAACCAAAAGCAAATCCGTGACCTACTCGTGGGCGAAGCGGACAATATTGGTGGTAGGAGGGGCCGAGTGTTACAGAATGATATGAGAGCCACTCCTGTGCCGTTCAGGATGGTGGGACAAACCTCACCGAGGATGGTGAGTTCTCGGGCTCATCGAGGATGATGAGTCCAAGGGGGGGGGGTTTGATTGTGACACCGTACAGAAATCCCACATAGGCCGTGGACAGGAGAGATTGTTGTTTCATAAGTAATGTCGGATCTCTAATATCACCAATGTGTTTTGGGCCTATTAGCTGTGGATGAGAGGAAAACTCCATAGTTAAGCGTGCTCAGGTGACAGCAATCCAGGGATAGGTGACCTTCTTGGGAAGTTTTCACCTGGGTAACCAAAAGCAAATCCTTGAGCTCCTCGTGGGCGAAGCAGACAATATTGGTGGTAGGAGGGGCCGGGTGTTACACAAATGAGTTCTCATTTACATTGTAAATGGTCAAATGTTACAAGATAATGACGCGTAGTAGATCAAATGTTGAAGACTTCACCACGTTTGAAGGCGATCACATATCAGAAGATCTACTTTGATTCATAGACTAGATCTCATTTATGTTTGCAAACTTATATACTACACTTAATGAACTAGCATAAATAATCAAACATAGAGCATCAATTTTGACAAGATAGATAATCAAATCCATTTAATCTAGAATTTAAGATCATAAATTACCTAACTATTGCAAAAAGAGGATTGTGGGTGGGCCTCACCTATATTCTGGTCTATAATGACCTAACTAGTGTGGATTACAATATCAAGGGAAAAACAAAATTCGAGAAAGCGAAAACATCTAAAAGATGCAAGTTTTCAAAAGCAAGCGAGAACTTTTAGTCCGTGTGAGAACATTTAGGTCACGCGAGAACCTTTAATTCAAGTGAGAACGTTTGAAGGTTTTCTCATGCAGTACATCTTGGATAAATAGTTGTTTTGCTTCGTATTTGATTATGTGTGTTTTATTTTGTAAAAGTGCTCTAAAACTGAAAGAGCAGAGAGTTGTGTGTTAGGCGAGTGGATCAAACTTAAACAACATAAAGACATGTGGATCGAACTTGAACAGCATAAACTCCATTGATATTGTAATTGTTTGATTAATAATATCCATTTGAGTTTATTTAGTGTTCATTGATATTACACACACACACACACATCCTTCTTAATTTGATTACCAAGTGCAACATATTGTGTATTCGCTCGTTATGAGAACTTTACATTTGGTAGGTCATGTTGGTTTTTCTTTTATGGATGTGGTAGAAGAAGAAAAGTGTGGAAAATGAATAGGAACATGGATTTGATGTTGAGATGAATAATGATGTTGACAAGGGCATAGAACCTATGAAATTTTCCTAACAAAAATTAGCTCATTACACATGTAACTTTATAGAGACTTAGAAGCTTGGGAAAGGAGGTTTTGGTGGTGTTTACAAAGTTTTCTTAAAAGACTCGAGCACATATGTTACAGTTAAAATGGTTTCAAGGAGTTCCAAACAATGAATCAAGGAGTTTTCTAAGTTGCCTCTCGGAAAGCGTTAAGTTTTAGGTCTTTAGCGAGATCGTACCTGATATAGTTAAGGTGGTTTAAGTGAACATTTTCCTACTGAATTCCCAATAAACACTCGGTAGTTAACATGCCATTTCAATAATAGTTTCCCACTAATTGACATATAAGCAAAGTAGTTGTCGAGAAGCCACTTATTAAAAACTCGTCCAATGTATATTGGTGTTACCTTCTTCATCTTTGTCTTCAAATCTTCTTCCACAACTTTGGTGGTTGGAGTAATAAGCATAGAAGAATGGTCGGGATAAACTTGGACTGTTTTTGGCTTTCGCTCCTCTAGTGATGCTATGAATTCAATTAAATTTAAACAATCAGATTCAGGCTCTGAAAGATCCATTACCTCTTCCACGTCATCACTATTAACCACGATACCTTTGGCCAACTCATCTTGTTCTCGTTTAAAATCTGCCACATCATTAGCAAGTTGGTCAACTTGCTTAACCAAAGCCTTGAATGTTTTATCTCTGAGCTTGTCTTCCTTCTTTATTTCCACCATCATGTTCACGATTGCATCAAGCTTAGGATTCATTGAATCTTGTGGCTCCTCGTATGCCAACTTAGGGTATTCATTGTAGTCGTCGTCACACTCCTCTTGATAACTTGAGAAATGTGGTATCTTAGGTTCATAATTGGTAAAATTTTGTTATTGAGTATAGTGGTAATTCATGTCTACATGATAATATTCTTGATAACTTGATAATGGTAGTGGTTCAGAGTATGAATAATATGAGGGTGTATCTTCATCTTCATGGTATGCTCTCACATATCCTTTATGTCGTTTATATTCAGAACATCCTCTCTCTATGTTTCCATATTTTCTCTCTAATAGTGGACAGTCTTGAACCTAGTGACAATGGCTCCCGCAACAAATACATGGATCATAATAATCATCATAATCCCAATCCCAATCCATGATTCTACTAAACCTGTAAGGAAATCACTCTGCAAAAACAACTAAAATACCCAGGGTAAAGAATCACAAGTAAAGCAACCAATGACAAACAAATAATATTTAAAATTTTTTATTTTTTTGTATATATATTTTTTATTTTTTTTGAAGCTTAAACAAATACTAAAACAAAAGAAAATCAATCAAATCAAATAACACTAAGCGCACAAGCTACCTGGCAACGGCGCCATTTTGATGACCTGTCGTTTGGGTCATGTAAAAACCTAATTAACCTAGGTAGCTAGGGTAAGTCAGGTATCGTATCCACGGGGAGCATGTTGTTAGAACACTTAGAACACTTAACAGATCAAATAGGGAAGTGGACAGCTTATGATGATACTAAGATAAACACAAGTAAACAAGAGACAGAAAGCTTAAGAACAAGATAATTGGTTTTCAAGAAAGATTTATATTGCTCTCAAGTTCTATTACAAGTGCTACAAAGCATACATTAAAATACAAGAACCTGAGATACTTTATACTACATCCTATAGCCGGCCATACTTTGAAAGCCAGCTGGAAACACTAATTTAGACAACAAGATCAATGTAAAGTCAAAAGGCAGATTGTCTTTTGACATGTGACTATGACATGCCATAGCTCACATCCTATTGTAATACAAAAAGGATAAAAGTACATAAATTAGAAAGTTACAAACTCAAGACCTTAATCTATAGCTTCCTAAAGCATGGACCTTTTCACCAACTTGTGTAAAGTTGGTGAGCCTGCAGAGTGGCAGCGGAAAGTTAGTCAGCTTTTCTGAAAAGTTGTTGATCACAGAGAGCATGTCTTCTCTGTCTTCGGAAGAAATCAGTCTTCTATCTTTGAGGCTTCGGAAGACTTTGTCTTCTAAGCTTCGAAAGACTTCATCTTTGGCTTCGGAAGAATTAGTCTTTTGGCTTTCGAAGATTTTACACTTGTGTAATTTTCTTGTAGAGTGTAAAACTTCCGAAGTAACTTCTACCATGCACAAAGTGCATGCATGCAGGAGACACCTTGACTATTTTGAGTGCATCAGCCTCTTCAATAATCTTTACAAACTCCCCCTAGGCTGATGCTACCAAAACAAAGAAGTTCTTCAGCAGTTGATAGTCCTCATTAGGATCAGAAGCATTCCCTTTTTCATTAGTTGATCTGGATCCTTCAAACACTCATAGAACCTTCTCATGTCAAAGAGATCATGCAGAGGTAGATCAAGCATGTCCTGCCAGAGACAGACATCTTAACCACCTTGATCTTTGACAACATACCATCTGTCTGGATTTGCAGCAAAAGTCCAGGACAGAATGGGTCTTCCTGATGCAAGAGGCTCAACCTGAATAGGAATTGATTGGTCATCCTCTTGTTGCACATCCTCAGGATGTCTTGACTAATCCTGAGATGATGAGGTGGATGCCTTGGACTTTTTTTTCTTTCTTCTATCCCTTCTGATGGCCATCCTCTTCCTCACTCTATATTTCAACTGAGGAGCTTGGCCTGCAACACCAGATTGACTTTTTGTGCTCTCCTCAGTTGGGTCCTTATTCCCCATTTTATTAGTAGGAGGGGACTTAAAACCCTGTTGTGGGTCAGAAGATGAAGTTGGCTTAGTTGTAGCTTCAGGTTCAGGCTGTGTTGTCTCTTCAACCTTCACCTCAACTTCAGGTGCAGCTTGACTTGGTGGAGAATGCAAGTCCACAAGCTGACCTTCTTTGATCTTCTACTTGATCCTCCTAATGTGCTCATCCATTGTGGATAGAGACATAGGACCAAGTCTCGTTCCAGAGAACCCATACAGCTTCAAGAAGCTCACCATCTTTAGTCTGTCAGCATACTTCTTCTCTTGAACTCTAATGGTGGCTCTTGTTTTAGCAGCTTCCTCTCTCATTTTTCTTTTAACAGCTTTTCTTTGAGTTTGAGCCTCTTCATCAAGTTGTTTTAGGTACTCAAATTCAATGTATTCAAATGACAGGGGATTGAGGGCTGCTGCCTGATAGAGTCCTGTGGCACTCAAATAAGCAATCATCTTTTGTCTTTCCTGTTCCCTGCTTATCTGAGTTTCTTCCTCTATAACAGCCACAGACTCTTTCTCAGGACTTTCATGAACTGGAGAGAGGACAGGAGCTTTTTGTTGTCATTTTTTTTTCTCTCCTCTTTGATTTTGAGGAGCAGTTCTGCTGCCTCAGCCTCCTTCCTCTCTTTATACAGCTCCCTTTCTGCCAGTTCATCAGGTTCTGCCAAGAGGAGAGAAATGATTTCATCAATGTTGTAGTTCCTAAGTCTCAGATAATTCAATCTGGCTGCCCTTAACTCATCATTCTGAGTATCAGGCCCATGGGCAGCCTTGATTGCTGCTTGCATGAAGCTTGGGACTTCTCCTGATCTCTCTCCCCTGGCCTTCCTCTTCCTCTCTCTCTTCTCCTCCTTAATCTCCTCAGGAGTCATTTTCCTTTTTCCTTTGTCAATTGTGAGCCTGTATGACTTAGGGTGGAGAGAGCTTTGGCCTATGGTTGTGATGAGCTTGAGCTCTAGCCAGAGAAAGGTTGTGATACACCTTCACTAGTAGGTGTGTCACTGAAGGTACTGGGTGTAGAAGGTGAGCCTGTCTCAAGGTTCACAGGTTCTTCTACTGGGCCTTCAACTGAGGTTTTCCCTTCGAAGCTAATCTTAGGGTCTGCCTTAATATCCAGTTGACCAACAGTTTTCCCTACTAGCCTCTGTCTATATAAAATTGCTTTTTGTCTGAATTCCCTCATAACCCATTCTTGAATCACTTCAGCTAACCCACCAACCTGTATGTTTTGTCTTGGATTAATGAAAGGCAGGCTAACCAAGTTCATACCATCATGGAAACTCAGGGTTTGAAAGTTGAAGAGTTCCTGCTACCCCTGAGCCCTTGATAGCACCAATGCCATTCTTGAAGAATCATACCACCATCCCATTTTTGGATTTTTAGCTAGATGGGATGGGGTAGGCATGGACATTAGAATTCCTTCCTCAAATAGTTGTTGAAGTAAGGCCTCCACATCAGTGTGAGCCTAAGGAAGTTGTTAAGTCTGGACAACTGCAAGTGAGGGTGGTGAGTCTTTATTGTCCACACTTATGACAGAACTCTCAGGTTCTGTGGTTGTAGGGACTTTCTCCCCCTTTTTGGAAGCATCACCCACTTGCATAGGTGAGCTGGAGGTCAAATCCACTACTTCCATAGGTTCTTGTGGACCTGGATGAGTTTGTCTTAATGGCTCTCAGCTAGCTTGCCTTTGAGAAGGTGATCTCAAGTTGCTGGTCATTGACCCCTCTTCTGTAAGGCAGTCACTTGATATTCCAAGTGACTTACCTTGAGACCAAAGAGGTGCACATGTCTTCTAGTTGTTGCACCTTTGTTTCAGACTCCCCTCATCTTCAGAAGTAGGTGTGTCACTGAAGGTACTGGGTGTAGAAGGTGAGCCTGTCTCAAGGTTCACAGGTTCTTCTACTGGGCCTTCAACTGAGGTTTTCCCTTCGAAGCTAATCTTAGGGTCTGCCTTAATATCCAGGGACTTTCTCACCCTTTTTGGAAGCATCACCCACTTGCATAGGTGAGCTGGAGGTCAAATCCACTACTTCCATAGGTTCTTGTGGACCTGGATGAGTTTGTCTTAATGGTCTCTCAGCTAGCTTGCCTTTGAGAAAGGTGATCTCAAGTTGCTGGTCATTGACCCTCTTCTGTAAAGCAGTCACTTGATATTCCAAGTGACTTACCTTGGAGACCAAAGAGGTGCACATGTCTTCTAGTTGTTGCACCTTTAGTTTCAGACTCCCCTCATCTTCAGATGAAGAATCATGAGGGGTGAGAGAGTTGGACTGATGTCTTCTCCCTTATCACCAGCATAGTATTCTTGGCTGCTGGATTTCCTCTGCTCGCTGACAACTTGAAGTGAAGTGTCAATGGGTTGAGTTTCCATGGCTGAGGTCTTAATGATGTAATCACTAGCAGTAGTGAGAGCCTCTTCCATATGGACCTCCTGAACTTGTTCACGGAGATCCACCTCAGTTTCGGGTTGATGATGTGGGCTAGATATGGAAGTGACAGGAGCACTCATCTCTCCTTGAGTAGGGGTGAAGAAGAGCGACTCATGGTACTCACTGAATCCCATATCTTCATCATCATAGAATTCAAGGTTTGGGATTAATTGGTTGAGATCTAGAGGCTGGGGATGGTAACTATCCCCTGAAGGTTGATCACTAGAGTTTTGAGACTTTAAGTGAAGGATTAATGCTGTTTGGGTTATGTGCTCATCAGGGTGAGCATGAGGAACCTCAACACTGATAGTATGAGAGATGGGAGTGGTTTGCTCCTTAAGAGAAGTGGGAGCTCCAGTGTCCACTTCTTCTTGCATGGGTGGTGATATGGGGGCCTGCTCAGACTGAATAGCTTGAGCAGGGGTTTGTTTGTATTTTCTATAGTAGGTGATGGTTATTGTAGGTTGATAGGGTGGATGAGACATAACAGGTGTGGGTTCAACACTAGCTGGTGGTGCTAGGCTGTCACCTTGAGCAATGAGCTCTAATATTTTTGGGACATGGGCTGTTTCTACCCTAAAGAATCCCACAGTTGGTTTTCTTATTATTTTAAAGATGCCGGGCTTCATCTGTCCTAATTTAAGAGTTTTACCTGTTCCCCTCAACTTTGAGCCCAGCTCACAGTTGAGAATGTGCTGGACATATCTAGGGAACATGTAATACTCCAAGGAGTCCAAGTTTGATAGTAAATTAAGGTAAACAAAGTGAGAATACCTGAACTTGATCCCCTGAACTAGTCCATGGACTATGAAGGACAGATCCTCAGGAATCTGGTCCCATCCTCCATGCTTGTTGGACAAGCTGTGTATGATGACATGGAGGAGGTACTTCCACTAGGAAGAGACCTTCCCTTTCCTGAAGGTTCTGACTGAGAAGTCCCCTTCATATCCCATCTGCGCAAAAGACTAATTGACAGCAGATTTGGGAAAGGACACATCACCTTCTGCATCATCCAGCTGAAGATGGTTGTTGATGATGGCCGGAGTAATGAAGATTGTCCTACCTGCACTGTGGCACACAGTGCCTTCTCCCTATCCATGGTGGCCTCTTGGTAGGTCCGCCAGAAGTCCAGCAACTGATTCTCGTAGAGAGGAGGATCAATGGTGAGGGAGATGAAGTAGTTTGCCAAAGAAAGGAAACGACAAATCTTTGAGAAATCAGGATCTTTCTCAGAGTTCAGCAGAGCAACCTGATTGTGTTGCCTTTGTAGTTGCATGGAGAAATTGGGTTGGTTTCTGCGGTTAAGGTTGGCCAATTGAAAGAGCTTCGTCAGGAAGAAAAGTAAGAACAAAGTCAGTTTCTAGATGAATTTAGGTTAGAAAAGTGTTGCAAATGATGAGAGAAAAGTGAAAGAGGGGAAACCGTTGGGTATATATATTAAATGGATTTGAGACAAAGTTATTGCGAAAGGATAAACTTTGAAATCCGGATGTCGTTCCCACCTCTGAAAAAGTGCCTAAAAGTAGTTTTTTTGAAAGTCGAAATCTTCCGAAGGTAATTTGGCTTTGGAAGTTTTTGATAAAAGCTTCCGAGACCAATTTGGCTTCGGAAGATATTTCCAAGAGTTTTGAAAATTTTGCTTCGGAAGGAAAAATACTTAGAGTATTTTTCTCTTTTCAGATATAAGTACATTCGGAAGATAATTGTCCCTTAATATCATTTAAGTACTTAAGAAAAATTTGGCTTCGGAAGATATTCAGAAAATTTCTTCCGAAGGTAAATTGTCATAAGTAGTTAGTTGATATTAAAGACATAATTTTCTTCCGAAGGTAACTTAGTTTCTTCCGAAGAAAAAGATGTTCAAAATTCTCAAAAATCTACGAAATATTTTCTAAAAGAAACTTCTTCCATGTTAGTTAGGGGCTTATGAAGGTGATAAAATAGACAACTAAGGACACACAGATTTTAGAAATAATATTGAATTTAAGTTTAAGAAAAAGCTACTCAAAGTTGATCATTCTAATAGCTGATATAAGATACTTAAATCTCTGTTCATCAAAAGCTTTGGTGAACAGATCAGCATATTATTCATTTGTGTGAACTTTGACTAGTTTGATTAATCCTTTTTTCAAAATTATCTCTAATTAGATGATACCGGATGTTGATATGCTTGGTCCTTGAGTGCTGCACAGGATTCTCTGTAATAGAGATAGCACTATTGTTGTCTATGTGGATGGGAGTCTCGTTGAAGTTGAATCCATAGTCTAGCATCTGATTCTGAATCCAAAGCACTTGAGCACAGCAGCTTGCAGCAGCAATGTATTCTGCTTCAGCAGTTGATGCAGATACACAGGATTGTTTCTTGCATTGCCATGAGACTATCCTTCCACCAAGAAATTGACATCCCCCTGATGTAGACTTTGTAGTCACATTGCAACCACCATAGTCACTATCTATATATGCATACAGATTGAAGTCAGAATTCTTTGGATACCAAAGGCCAAGTAATGGAGCACCTTTGAGGTATCTTAAAATTCTCTTGACAGCAACCAGGTGTGACATCTTGGGGTTGGCTTGATATCTAGCACAGATACATTTGGCAAACATGATATCAGGCCTGCTGGAAGTAAGGTACATGAGGGACCTAATCATAGCTCTGTAGAGATGCTCATCTACACACTCCCCCTTAAGATCAGGTCCAAGGGAGTGGTTTCTTGCTATGGGAGTCTTTGCAACCTTGCAGTCAGTCATGCTGAATCTTGTAAGTATGTCCTGAACATACTTTGACTGACTTATGAAGATGCCATTTTCAACCTGCTTCACTTGAATTCCTAGAAAGAAATTGAGTTCCCCCATGGCACTCATTTCAAATCTATTCTTCATCAGCTTCTCAAAGTCTTTACAGAGCCTTGGATTAGTTGACCCAAAGATAATGTCATCTACATACACTTAAACCAACATCAAGTCATTTTCTGTTCCTTTGATGAAGAGAGTTCCATCTATAGTACCCCTTCTGTAACCATGCTGACATAGGTACTGAGATAGAGTCTCATACCACTTCCTTGGCACTTGGTGCAACCAATATAGAGCTTTATCAAGCTTGCAGACATAATCAGGATGATCAGGATCTGCAAAACCAGGTGATTGTTTGACATACACCTCTTCATCAATCACCACATATAAGAAAGCACACTTGACATCAAATTGGTAGACCTTGAAATTCTTGGATGCAGCAAAGACTTGGAATATCCTAACAGCTTCAAGTCTTGCTACTGGAGCAAAGACATTAGTGTAATCAATTCCTTCTTCCTGAGTATACCTTTGAACAACGAATCTTGCCTTGTTCTTGATGACAAGTCCTCTATCATCTTTCTTGTTCCTGAACACCCATTTGGTTCCTATAGTAGTCTTCTCAGGAGGAAGAGGACATAGGTTCCAAACATTCTGTCTTTTGAATTGAAGCAGTTCCTCCTGCATTGCTTCAACCCAACTTCTATTTTTCAGAGCCTCCTCAACTTTCTTTAGCTCTACTTGGGATAGAAAATAAGAGTAGAGACAAATATTTTTGTCATGGGTTTGTCCTCTTGTTCTTACCCCCTTGTCAACTTCACCAATGATGTTTGTGGTAGGGCGAGACTTGTGGATCCTTAGTTGAGGGATCACAGCTAGTTGGTTGGAAAGATCCAAATTTGAAAAATTTTGATCAGGCAAAGCAGATTCACCCACCACATCAGCATACTTACCGAGAGAAGCTTGATCCAATGAGTGTGTGACATCAATGATGTTGTCTTCCATGGAGTCAGCATCAAGAAATTCTTGATCACTGTCACCATTTGCACTTTCTTCTACATTTGGAACTCCTTCCCTTTGGTTCTGTGCCTCTGAGCTGGAATTTGAAGGCACTTCAGATGTATCAACAGGATTTGTCATCGTTGTGCTGATAGGAGCTCCATCTGCAGAATTAGTTACCACTAGAGCTAAAGTAAATTGACTTGAAGGTCTTCTCAGCTCAAATCTTGGATCAGGATCTTCTATTGATAGGTTACCTGTAGATCCTGAAACATTCTCACAAGACTTGTTAAAACAGTTAGTAACTAAATCAAGATCAAACAGCCAATCAGGACCAGAACCTCTCACACAAGGAGTGTGTTCATTAAAAGTCACATTGGCTGACTCATCAAAAATTTTGGTTCTGAGATTGTACACTCTATAAGCCTTAGCTTGAGGAGAGTATCCAATGAAGTATCCATCATCTGATTTCTCATCAAATTTGGCTATCTGATCTTTGGTATTCAAGATGGTGCAAGGACATCCAAATGATATGAGGAAACCAATGAAAGGTCTCCTTTTGTGCCACAGTTCATAAGAAGTCTTACCATGAGTCTTAACTACTAAAACTCTGTTCTACGCATAGCGAGTAGTGTTCACTGCTTCTGTCCAAAAGGTGATAAGCGGTTTAGAGTCAGACAACATAGTTCTTGCAGCTTCAATTAGTGTCCTGTTTCTCCTCTCAGCAACACCATTATGCTGAGGAGTCCTGGCAGCACTATATTGTCTTGAAATACCCTTTTCATCACAAAATGTATCAAGGATTTGGTTCTTAAATTCTGTTCCTTGATCACATCTTATGATCTTGACCTTGTGATCAGATTGATTCTCAATCTTCAAAATGAAATTCTTCAATATCTTAGGAGTCTCATCCTTAGTTCTAAGGAAAAAGACCCAAATGAATCTAGTGAAATCATCTGTGATCACCACACAATATGAGGTCCTTCCTAAACTCATTACACTGGTAGGGCCAAAAAGATCCATATGTAACAAGTGTAGGGGAGTAGTGATGGAGTTTCTTTCCTTTGGCTTGTGAGACACCTTATGCTGCTTCCCTTTCAGGCATGCAACACAATGGTCATCACTTGTAAACTCTTTTTTTAGCATTCCAGTTACCAAATCATTCTTAATTAATTTATTCATGTTCTTAAAGTTTACATGGCATATTCTTTTATGCAAGAGAAAAGACTCATCATTATTTGCTTTAGACAGAAAGCAGGATACTTCTCCTGAAGGAGAAGTTTCATGCAAGTCCATCTTATACATGTTCTCTTTCCTGGGGCTCTGAGCAGAATATGTTCTTGAGGAATGACCACCCCGGGCTTGAGAACAATGCACTCATGCTCAGTAGATTGTACCCAAGTTCCTTGACAAAGTTTACCTTCTCAATGCAGAGCATACCATTTGTGACCATGCCCCTTCCAGTAATGTAACCTCCTACTTCTCCTCCAAAAGCAACAGGCCCTCCATCAATCTTTTCAAAATTTTAGAGTAGAGAGCCATTGCCTGTCATGTGCCTAGTACAGCCACTGTCAACGATCCACACATTCCTGTTGGTCTTTAGCTGTTCCTGCATAAAAAGAGATGATTAGTTACATTTGGAAACCCAAGCCTTGCTGGTCTTGGGCTCAGTAATATCAGCAGAAGACAATGCAACAGTAATTGATCCTATGTTCAAGCTTTGAGGATCAGCAGCTGTTGTTGATGAAGAACTTTCAGTCACATGGTCTTTCTTTGTCTTCCACACCACCTTTGGAAGCTTAGACTTGACCTTCAACACTTCGGAAGTTTTGACAACTTCAAAAGTTTTGGAGACTGGACCTTCGGAAGATTTTGCTTTCACTGCAGCAGGCTTCAGTACTTCGGAGGCATTCCTTTTTTCCGAGACCAATTTTTCTTCCAAAGGCAAGTTTTCACTTGTCTTCTTCTTTATCTTGGAACTTCCGAGAGGAAAAGCTTTTCCTTTAGAAGTTGGCTTCTTCTTGATCTTTTCAGAAGATTTCTTCTTGATCATGTGGACAGTGCTTTTAGGATTGTAGATGCAATCCTTAGCTAAATGAGAAGTACTGCCACACATGACACAGTCAAATTGCATTCTACTGGAAGCCTTCTTTTGAGAGCAAGACTGATCTTGATCACTTTCCACTTCCTTCTTCTTTTTCATAGATAAAGTAGCAAGTCTTTTAGGAAGAGACTTGCTGCTGGATGTGGATGGTTCAAATTGTGCAACAGTGGTACACAACAAATCAGTATTCTTCTTGTTGTTGTTGGGATGAGGTTGATAAGAACTAGAACCCCTGGTACTTGGATTCATAGTTGAGTCTTCAGCTTTTACCACTTCAAATCCTGCAGAGATGAGCACTTGCTTCTGCTTAGAGTTGAAAGTGGCCTTGATCTCTTAAGCTTTCTGAGACTTTCTCTTTGCTCTTCTGATCAAGTTCTTCGTCTTAGATTTTGACAACCTAACAGAATTCTTATCCTCAGGAGAATAGTGACCCTTCTTAGAATGATCTTCTTCACTCTTCTCAGATCCATCCTTCACTATCTCCTCTTCATCCTCTTCACTCATAGGGTCTATGAGGGGAAGCTCATCTTCACAAGTTCCACAGCTTGGAGATCTTACTGATAGTAAGGAGTGTGGAGGAGCTATCTCAGTAGATCCTAGTCCCTGCTTATTCTGATAACACACTTTGGCAAGTAGAGATGAGGATATCATGTTCTTGAAGATCTCTTTTTCAAGAACACATTTTTTTGCCTTGGCTTTGCTGATCACAAGCTCAGCCTAGCATTCAGTTAACTTAGTGATGAAATCTTTAATCTGAGTCCTGTAGTTGGTGTGTTCATG
The DNA here is from genome assembly GCA_025506415.1 of Flaveria robusta. NCBI lineage: Eukaryota > Viridiplantae > Streptophyta > Magnoliopsida > Asterales > Asteraceae > Flaveria > Flaveria robusta. The sequence continues at coordinate 11,443,299 of CM046465.1, forward strand.
TTTGAGAGTTGAAATGGTTTTCTCTAAATCTTCTATTTTTAGTTTATATCCATTTTCAGCTCTTTTGAAGTCAGATTTTAAGATATTTAAGGACTCAAGATCAGATCTCATTTCTAAGTTATAGGACCTGTATCTATTAACTTTAGCAATACATTCAGGAGTACAAAAATGTTCCAATACCTTGGCTTCATCATGATCAGCCATCAGTGCTTGATTTGGAGATGCATCCTCAACTTGAAAGCTCCGGTCAAAGCCTCCTTCTTCAACAGCAACTGCAGCTTGCTGCCTTGGCTTCCCATTTTGGTTGACTCCTTTAGTGTAGTTTGGTCTAGATTGTGCTTGGCCACCATTTGTTCTAGGTGCCTTGCACTTCATGGCAAAGTGTCCAATTTGGTTGCAGTTATAACACTTCACCTTGCTTTTGTCCGGTCCAAACTTTCCACTGGCTGCATTGCTAGGAAACTTCCTCCCTGTCCGCTTGTAGAACTTCTTGGCTCTATGAGTGAGAAGAGCCATCTGCTGAACTATCTCTATGTACTCCAGATCATCTGGATGGATACAGTCCAGGTCTTCAAGGGTGAAGAGAAAGCTGCCTGAACTCTCATCAGCAGACATAAAAGCATGGGAAGAGCTTGTCTTTTGGAATGGACTTCCTTGGATGTAACTCTCCCTTGGTGTCTCAGGGAAGGTGATAAAAGGACCCTTTTATGAGTTGTCAAGGTGGCAGATAAGATGATGCTGTGGTTCTCTGCAATCCCTCTCAACCACATGAAAAGCCAAACCCTACTGATTGCTGGAGTTACCAGATGGGTTTTGTATGTTTATCTCCATCTGGTAGCCACTGAGGATACCATACAACTCTGTAAGAGTGAGAGTCTTAAGGTTCTCAGTCCTCTTGATGACAACATAGTAGTGAGTCCACTGTCTGGGAAGAGAGGACATGAACTTCCTCACAATGTCCCTGTTCTCATGAGTTACTCCAACATCCATTAGAGTATCCACAATCTCAACATACTTGAAGTATTGCTGAGTCATGGTTTCACCTGTCTTGTAGGTGAAGTTCTCAAACTGCTGCTTCAAGAGGTCCTTTTTGTTTTCCTTTGCTTCAGTGGACCCCTCATACATAAGCTTTAGTGCATCCCATAACTGCTTGATAGTTTTGCACTTCTTGAAGCCCCTGTAGATAGAGTTGGGAAGAGCAGTTTGGAGGGCAGTCATGGCCTTCTGATCGATATCTATCTTCTTTCTATCTTCTTCAGAATAGTCAGCCACCTCTTTTGAGATCATGCCACCTCCAGCAACAGCTGAAGAGATGCATGGGATGTAAGGTCAAGAGACAACAGATTCCCAAATCCTGGAGTCTTCAGACTTGATGAAGCCTTCCATTCTTTGACGCCATGTATTAAAGTCTTCAGGAGTGATCAGTGGGGACTTTGTCATAGTGCCAGTTTCCATATCAACCTTTGAAAGAGCTGCCATTTGAGTTGTTAAGGGTTTTATAAAAAACTAAGAGATCTAAGATGGTAAGATCTTACAATCAAAAGCTTGGAATGCTCTGGTACCAATTGCAGGACCGTTTGAAGGGTGCAAGTCAGTTTTCACAATGAGGAGAGGCTTAGAACACTTAACAGATCAAATAGGGAACCAGACAGTTTATGATGACACTAAGATAAACACAAGTAAACAAGAGACAGAAAGCTTAAGAACAAGATAATTGGTTTTCAAGGAAGATGTATATTGCTCTCAAGTTCTATTACAAGTGTTACAAAACAAACATTAAAATACAAGAACCTGAGATACTTTATACTACATCCTACAGCCGGCCATACTTTGAAAGCCAGCTAGAAATACTAATCTAGACAACAAGATCAATGTAAAGTCAAAAGGCAGATTGCCTTTTGACATGTGACTATGACATGCCATAGCTCACATCCTATTGTAATACAAAAAGGATAAAAGTACATAAAGCAGAAAGTTACAGACTCAAGATCTTAATCTATAGATTCCTAAAGCATGGACCTTTTCACCAACTTGTGTAAAGTTAGTGAGCCTGCAGAGTGGTAGCGAAAGTTGGTTAGCTTTTCTGAAAAGTTGGTGATCACAGAGAGCATGTCTTCTCTGTGTTCGGAAGAAATGAGTCTTCTATCTTTGAGGCTTTAGAAGACTTTGTCTTCTAAGCTTCGGAAGACTTCATCTTTGGCTTTGAAAGAATTGGTCTTTTGGCTTCCGAAGATTTTACACTTGTGTAATTTTCCTGTAGAGTGTAAAACTTTCAAAGTAACTTCTACCATGCATAAAGTGCACGCATGCAAGAGACACCTTGACTGTTTTGAGTGCATCAGCCTCTTCAATAATCTTTATAGACGAAAATAATTAAACTAGACAACTACTCTAAACAAAACAAACTCAAAACATGATCACACCCAGGTTTCAGATATGTGAAGGATTTGAGTCACTTAAATTTTACCAAATTAGAAATCACATAGACATGATTAGTTTGTTATTTATGTTGAAACATGATTACCAACTAGATAACGGGTTATGTAAATTAGATAGTTAAACTAACTAAAACCAAAACCTGGTTATGTCATTAATAAACATCAGTTATGACAATGCGTTAAGCAATCATCAATGATTAATAATACAAAGACTAATAATTTGATGATTAATCAATTAGATTAATTGGCAAAACAATTTTAATCAATGAAAATAACAAACACATAAACATTGAGTGATGATCAAACAATCAATGTTTATGTCTTGACTAGGTAAGAACATAAGAAAACATAATCAAATCACAAACCATCCACTCAGAGATGATCACAGATGGTCTAGCCTTGCATCCTCATCATAATCTCTTCAATCATCATCTTGCGCATATGAATCCTTGATCAATTGATGATTAGAGAGAGTTCTCATAGCTGAAATTAGGTCCAAAGATTCATTTTTTGAGGTTGGAGGCAGTCCTCTTCGAAACCCTAATGTTAGGGATTAAATAGGTTTTAAAATTTGAAACAATCCCCAAAATAGCGCATTAGACCTTAACTTACGACCTATAGGCCGTAGGTTACAGTCTACCTTCAACCAGAAGCCCAAACCCCCTGTCTTACGAGGTTCAAAGACGGAATCAGCACAGTGCCGTAAGTTACGGCCTAAGGCCGTGGCTAGGCCGTAGCTTACGGCCTCTTGGCACTTTGCATAGTTTTTTTTATTTTCAGCACCTTTCAAATCATAGTCTTGTAATACTTTGTTTCCTTCTCAACTAATATTTGTTAAGCTTCATTCAACCTACATTTGAAACATGTAACAAAGTAATACCATTCGATACATAAAGTATATTAGAAACGCAATATTAACTATGATACGTGCATGCATATTAAACCATTATCGGGGTTTTGGAGCACTACAAAACTAAAACACTAATCGAAATATTATATTCATGTATTGGATCAGATTTTGACAAGGAATAATTGAAGCGATTGATGATCGTCGGGTTATTGTGTGCACACCCTGACCCTGTTCTTTGTCCATCAATAAGGAAAGTTATTCAAGTATATACTCAAGCTTGAGGCTATATAATTCACTCTCTTGATGGTATCTACTTTAGGAGATGCTAAATACGAGAAACTAGGTATTGCACAAAGATAAAATTTGGGCAAGTTATGATAAGATCAGGATACTACAGGATCCTATTGAGTGATTCATGCCCTTGTAAACCTCTTTAAGGGGAAGTTGATCCACACGGAAAATAGTTCTACATGTTACGGAGAAGAATTTCCCTTCCAATCGACATCATTCTGAGTTAATTTCAAAATAATATGTGGCTAACGAGATTTGATTTGAAATAAGAAACGGGAAGAACCATGACTTCTAATGTTGTAAACATAGGCTAACTCAGAAACATTGAAATGAAAAGAGTGGAATTGAATTAAATACTTTAGGGTGTATAATGTTTTCCAAACCATGGACATGGTTTAAGAATATTTTAAACAAGTGAGGTCAAAGAACTCAAAAATCAATGGCAGGAAAGGATAGCACAACCTAAAATGAAAGGAAGCTAGAAAACAGACCTAAGTTTTAGAGACTAAGTCAGACCTAACCATAGGACTAAATGCCCTACAACTGGGACTTTTAGGGAAGTCTTGACTCGCCTTCAGGAGTTTGATAACAGACATGATCAGGTGTTCGGGTAACCCTTAATCGATGAAATCTTTGATCTGAGAGTAGAAGAATGGGATAAAGTCGTTTTCTTGCTGATAATCAGAAAATGTAAAATCAAAGGACTAAAATCCAGAAAAGTCCAATCTAATACCTCAAATTCTCTATGGAGACGAATGCAAAAGATGATGAAATAACTATAAGAAGAAGTGTTAAAGGAGATACTAATAACCACTTGAAAAAGTGTCGTATGGGTACATAGATTATCAGACCGCTCTAGTTCATGTCTTATCACGTCTTAGTCATGATATTTAAAAATTTAACGCTTGTTATATATGATAATAGTTATCACATTTGGGGATAACTATTGCAGTTGAATCTTATAATCCGGTATCCCCAACCTTGAGTAAGTTCATTATACTAAAGAATTATGTTTATTAACCGACTATTGTTCTTTTGGTTTTGATTTGTTCTCACTGATGACTCACATTTACTTACTCAATCATGAAGAATCAAAACTTAGTTCAAGAAAATATGCGGAAGCTAATCTCCAATGGTGAGAATGAAGACCAAGTAGTCCCCAGGATTCTTGGGTATTAGGTAGAGTTATTTTTATATATATAGAGGCATAGCAATTGATGTATAACACAAACAACACACATTGCAATTTATTTTGTAACGTGTAGTATTGATCTGCTATTGCTCTCGCTTTGTAATTTCAACTGCGTATAATAAGACGAACAAGATGTTGCGTTGCGATTAGTCAGCTCCTCAGGTTTTGTGTCGAAGATCTCCAGGGCGTTGTGATTAGTCAGCTCCTCAGGTTTTGTGTCGAAGATCTCCAGGGATCAAGCACTTTCCTCGTAATCAGCCAAGTTTGCAAACATATCAAAGAAATTTAGACTAAGTTGGCAATTTTAAAATTAAGGCACCAAACATGCAAATTGACCAAATTATAGGGATCATTTTTGTAATTTTCTATAAATTCAATGTATTATTATTTGGTTACGAGAATTTTAGTACGTATAAAATGAGAACAATTACTTATTTATTTATTATATTAATTACCCTAGAAAATAACAACAAAAGATGTATTTATGCAATGATAACTTTTTCAACTTATAGGTAGACAATTTCATATTTTTTAGTGATGTTAAATATGTGATGTATAAAATAACGTGTGATGTGATCATTACTTTCCTATGTCGATTCTTAGTAATTAAAAATAAAAATTGGATAATTTACAATTATTTTCATTTTTAATTTAACATCTCACATGTCTAGAAAGTAATTGCTAACACAAAGGCTTATACCCTAGTAGCTATGTTTATTAAGTGTAGATTAAACTTTTAGCAATATGTATCAATAAGGAGTCAATCAAGGAGTAAGAAGACTTTAGTTAGAAGAGAAGGTTTTGATGAGCCCTAAGCATTTAGCATTTGATGAGAAGGTTTTGATGAGCCGAATAATGCCACAAACGGCCCATAGTGGTTTGGCCTAACTCTAGGACCTGAATTCCGTTTAGTTTTTTTTTATTATTATTATTTTTTTATTTTGAATGGCTGAATTCCGTTTAGTTAAGTCTACAATTGTAGACTTAGTTAAGTCTACAATTTTATCATTTTTGATATTTCCTTAGATCAAGATATTTTAAAATCTTTTCTTTTGCATTATAAAATGCAATCAAATATTTATACGTTTTGTTAGGTTCTTAATTTCACCAATATATTGAACATGAGTTTAAAATGCTAAAGTTTTGCAATTCCTTTTAAATCTAGAATTTTGTATACAATGACGTTTGATGTAGGTTTTAGTGATTGACTAAAACTAATATTAAGTCCTATGCGTTGCGGCGGGGCGTAAAACCGTACATAGTAGCATTAATGCCTCACCATCGCTATTGAATACCTACATCGGAAAAGCTTGAAAAATAAAAATAAAAGCGAAAAAATAAAATCGAACGAAAAGTTGAGAATAAAACGTTCAACCATGCACGAACGCTGCGGTGTGTTAATGTGCGTAAAATCGACCATAATGTAAAACACAACGCAGTCGTTAAATGGAAAATATAGAGGTAAATACGTTAAACCCCATATGCATGTTTTGGCATTTTAACTCAAGATTTTTTTTACCAAAACAAAACACGAAAATTTTGTAAAAAATAAAAATAATGAGAGAACAAAATTGAAAGTGAAATAAGTGTTAGAGTCAAATATAATGGATGAAACTTATTAGGGTTAAAAATAAAAAAAATAACAACCGAAAAAAAAAAGTAAGGTAAAACCTACAAAACAGTATATACAAACCAAACTGAATAACCAAGTTAAAAAATTAATAATATATAATAATAATATTTTTTTGAGAATTTTTTATTTATATAGTTGCTTCTGCTTTTCCTCATCCATCGTTGGCTCCAATCACATTTTCTTGGATAGTTTGTCGCATTCAAGAATTTTTCAGATATCTAATAAATTGCCGTTCAAAAAAAGATATCTAATAAACTAGTATGATATGTATAATGTTATAAACATGAGTTGGCATTTTTTTATTTTCATAAATGTTCCTATCTGATTGTCACAAGATATTTGTTTTAAGCGGTTTAAGAGGAAAACAATACTTAATAGGTAAAGAGAATATAACATTTCGTATTTAACGGTTAAGAGGAAAACAGTACTTAATAGGTGAAGAGAATATAACATATTCGTAGATCAATGAACATGCAATTGGCTTACTAGGAAAAGGTTGATCATTTCCAACACTAATGGCATTCTCCAGGAATTTGATCATCTCTTTCCTTGTCTTTTTGATCCCTTGTTTAGCATCAATTACGTTCAATATGAAACAAATTTTTCCACAGAGTGAGAGCCGGGAAATAGTTACCGAAGGCTACACGCCTTATATCTCTAATGATGGAATCGAGCTTACCCCATATATCATTGGGCCCGCATTATTCGGTGGACGGGCGACATACATCAAACCACTTCATCTTTGGGACAAAGAATCAGGTGAGCTTGCAAGCTTCTTCACCAATTTCATTTCTGTGGTTGATTCAAGGAAAAAAACAGGTTATGATGGTGGCCTCACATTCTTTCTTGCTGAGAATAATTCTGTCATAACCGTTGGACGCGCAATGGGGCTTCCGGTTAATATCACATCTAATAAGACATTGAACCGATTTGTCATTAGTATGTGGGAGTGATTATATGGGTATAATCCTTAGTTCACTTTCTTTTGTAAGGTATGTGAAAACATAAAGTAATGGACCTAGTAGGAGAGTGTGCCAAGCATGGATTACATATGATTCTGTTTCCAAAAATCTTACTGTTTCCTTTTCTAGTTTCAAAAACATGGCATATGGTCATCAAGAACTTTTTTACACTGTTGATCTCAGGAATGAGTTGCCCGAATGGGTTATTTTTGGATTTTTGGGTGGGTCTGGTTGTTTTTATTACGAGAGTCTGACATCTTGGAGTTTCCATAGTACAGATTTATCTTTACCAACGAAGGACGAAAACAACAAGGTGGGATTGGTAATTGGAGTGTGGGTCGTGGTTGTATTTATGATCATGTTTGTCTTTCTTTCCTTGAGCTGGAAAACCAAAAACTACGGGGAAAATTAAGAGGAACATGGATTTGATGTTGAGATGGATACGGACTTTGAAATGAGCACCGGACCTAAAAAATATTCATACCATAAATTAGCTCGCTCCACTAGTAACTTCGCATAGAATCATAAGCTTGGGGAGGGAGGCTTTGGTGGTGTTTACAAAGGTTTATTTAAAGATTCGAGTACATATGTTGCTATTAAGAAAGTATCAAGGAGTTCCAAAGAAGGAATAAAGGAGTATGCATCAGAAGTCAAGATCATCAGCCGACTGAGACAGAGAAATCTTGTACAACTCATTGGATGGTGTCATGAAAATAGAAAACTCCTACTTGTTTACGAGTTTATGGAAAACGGGAGTTTAGATTTACATCTCTTCAAGGAAAAGAGTTTGTTGACATGCGACACAAGGTACAAAATTGCTCGTGGCCTAGCTTCTGCTTTGCTATATCTTCATGAAGAATGGGAGCGACGAGTTTTGCATAGAGATGTTAAATCTAGCAATGTTATGTTGGAATCAAATTTTAATCCAAAGCTTGGGGATTTTGGGTTAGCGAAGTTGGTTGAGCATGACAAAGGATCAAAAACCACAATATTAGCTGGAACTATAGGTTACATGGCTCGAGAATGTGTCGTAACCAGAAAAGCAAGCAAGGAATCCGATGTATATAGCTTTGGCATTGTTACTTTGGAAATAGCTAGTGGCAGGAGAACTATTATGCATACAACCGAAGAAACACAAATAAGATTAGTAGAATGGATTTGGGAGCTCTATGGGACTAAAACACTAGTTGAAGCTTCAGAACCACGTCTTGGTTCAGATTTTAACAATGAAGAATTGAAGCGATTAATGATTGTAGGGTTATGGTGTACACACCCTGCCCCTCACCTTCGTCCGTCAATGAGGCAAGTTATTCAAGTACTCAAGTGTGAATCCTCCGTGCCAAAGTTACCATCAGAGATCCCAATGGCGACTTATTCTACTCCTTCGGCACCTTTTCGATATGGTGTAACATCCATCATGGAAAATCAATTGTTAAAATTGAATGATATTACATAATCAAATCTTAGACCCAATGATATTAAGCCACTTAATTTGACATTGAATAATATTTGTTGTAAAACAAGTAATGGAATTATGAAACAAATGATGTTAAAGTGATGATTTTGTTGGAAACCATTGTTGCATTATTGAATCTAGTTCACTATAAGTGTGTTTCTTAGTATCTAGAGTAAATATTATAATATAATAATCCTCACATACTTTTTTCCAAATGTTTACGTTATGTGGATGCATAGGATTATGAATTTTGTCGTACACAACGAGTGCAATAATAACGCCTTGAAAATATGTGCATGAAATAATAAGAATTGAAAGTTCAGTATCAAAAATAAAAAATTAGGATTTCAACCCTGGTCGTGGACCATGACCAAGAGGCCTAGTAACCACCAAGCAATGAACTAGGATTTCAAGAATTTGAGTTGTAGAGCGGACAATTATGCTGCCTTGTAAACGTCTGCCCCATGATCTCGAAGGAACACTCTCGGATGTTGACTTGTGGCATGCTTATGAGGACAAAGGGATTAACACGTGTCGTCATGGAATGACACGTGTCCTCTGAGAAAGCTCTGAAAGCAGCATGTGTTGACATATATCCATATTGTGCAGTCAAATTTACACACCCAAAGCACGTGTGTATTGCCATTTGTGCTCCAAGTACCCCCATATATCCATGTGTAAACTAGTGTTATACCTAGTTAAGTTTAAAGAATTACTATGGAGGCGCACAGAAGAATATAAACGGGGATTCTAGCCGCCTATTAAGGTGAACATGCTTTCTAAACTTTATTTGCATGATTGATTCATGCGCTGAAAATGATTTCTAGCATGTTTATGAAATGACTTTATGAAAATGATTACATTGAGCGACCGTTGACACAGTAATGGATAACTATGTGTTATGCCATAATGGGGCTTAATAACTTAAACATGTATGAACCGGATAAATTTAGTATATAGTAGCTTCCTGAGATGGGCCATGTCAACAAATAAGACAACTATAAAACAAGATGTCACTACAAAAAGAAGGGTATTTGAGACTAAAAAAATAGTCTTTGATACTTCAAAATCAGTCTCCGATGACAATCAAGGAGTGATTTTGCTAGTCCAAGTCAGTCTTAAATACATAGTCCAAGATACTCGTATTATTAACTAATTACAGTCTTCAATGTATGCAACCAACGTGAACTCACATTCCGTCTTCAATACATATAAATTTAGTCCTTAATCTATTCCCCTATAGCAAATCATTTCAGTCTCGAATACATTTCGTCTGTTAAATCAATACTAGTCTTTGGTCATAGGCTTTTCGAGACTAAAAATCAATACTTAAACATTGTATATTTTGTCCCAAATACATTTAATTAGATTCGGGTTTAATGACAGTTTCCTCCTTAATAAAACATTTTTTCTTGAAGATGAGTGTTTAAACAAACCCAATAAAGTGTTTACAATAGAGTGGCAGGTAAACGAGCAATAAGTTGCGCCGCGACCCTCTTTTGAATATAAAGATCAAGAATTACTGACAGATAACAAGCCATTCAATTTCTAATATATCGTTTATGGACTAAAAATAATCTTAAAAGCTATGTTTCTTAGCCTGCAATATGTTTTTAGCAACTAAATATCAATACTTAAGAACTTTTTATACTTATATATGATTTGTAAAGACTAATAAATAGTCCTTGACAAGATATCATTTTAACTTTTAATTTATCTTTTTAAGACTTAAAATTAATCTTAGATGTTATATTTTTAAATATCAAATATAATTATTAGAGATTGAAAATCTGTATGTTTTATTTACTTTTTAAGTCCAGAATATGTTTTGTTAAATACTAATAATTAATACCTTATAAGTATTTTTTCAGTCTTTAATATATACTTGTAGCGTACTCGTACGATGCGGTGGGTGCGACACTTTTGATTTTGATTGCGATTCTCAAGCCCCGTCAACAACGTATGCGAAAATATAGTTTGCGAATGAATTTTAAATTTTTAGTATAAAAACGTTCAGATGAGTTTAATCATATTGTTAGATAACAAAGTTTATATAAGTTATGAGGTAGTTAAGTAAAACGATAATGAAATAAGGTAAGAAATGAATCAAAAAATTTAATTCTAGATAAATAAAAGCTGAAAAAGTAGAATCATAAAAGTGAAGCTAGTTGCATGATTTAAGAAATTCATCGTACGCCTAACAAAGCTTGATAATCTCATCGTTATTGTTTGACCACATCGTGGGTCCGACAAAGATATTTTGTCTTTTCAGCTTTCACCGGCTCCTTAGCGGTTGGAGCAATGTTAGACATTGATAAGAAATTTTTTTTTTAGATTGTTTCATGCGATCTTATAATAAGCATCATTGTATTATGTGTAGATCCATTGTATTGCGCTCTCCAAGTGTGCATGTTCCCCCCTTCTTCCTAACCATGACAAGTCTTTGTGAAAGAACTCTGATGAGAAGAAAAAAAAAGGCGTTAAAAGACCTTCCTGCCCAACCCTAGACACTCTAAGATCCTTTTTCAAACCTGTTCCCATTTCAAGTCAAGATATAGATAAATAGACACATCCCATTTGATTTAAGCTTTCTCTAGACCTTGGGGAAAAGCACAAAAAGAAAAGGCTAATTAGGCCAAAATTCTTAAGAAGAAGACATGCCCGACACGTCTTTCGGATTAATCTATGGATCATCCATAACAAATTTATGTTTTATCTAAAACGAGTATAGAATAAATTAGTGTTAACAATTCTATAATATTTGATAAATAAAAAACACATGCATCATCCGCATATTATAAATAAAGAAAAACTTGCATCATCTAGATAATTGAAAATACAAGCATATAATTGTGTAAAATTTCATTAGCAATATAAGTAGTAAGGCAGAAAATTTAACAAAACATATTCTTACATTGTGGCAAACACAAAATTCATATATCATGTTACACTTCCCGAAATACAACATTCGAGGTGTATGCCCCTGGTTGCTTAAATATTTTTGGGATGTACTAAAACCTTGGTATTATCCTGTGATATACACCTTGATTGTTGGGTTTGTGAAGTCTTGACTTGGGCTCAGGTTAAAAGACAAATCAGTGGCAGATTAATCAAATTGAAGACCTGGCCCGTTTTTATTTTTTATTTAATTTTAGCCCATTAAGGTTTTCTTGGGGATTAAGTTGTAAACCCTAATTTTCCCTATTTTTATTGTGCATTGTACTTGTAATTTCTCACGAGTGAGGCAGAAAGCAATAAAAGTATTATCCTGGTTGTAGCCCGTGGACGTAGGTCACATCGACCAAATCACGTTAAATCTCGTGTGCTCATCTTTGTTATTATTATTTTTCTCTCGTAGTTAGTTTGTGTTTTTGTGTTGATCTACACCCGGATCCCTAACAAGTGGTAATAGAGCTTAGGCTCGTTACACAAGGGAGAAACACAACACGAGAGATAGATGTTATCAATCTACGGTTTCGGAGGAGGCAGCTAGCCACCATTATCCAACGATCGACCAGACGTTTCAAAAGTTACGGAGATTCAAAGTCGAGAATTCTCAGGTGCATTGTTGAACTAGTTTGTTTATTATTTTTTGGGACTGAGTAAAAAGGTAGTGCTCAATAGAACAACACTCAAGTTCAGGCAGCCGCCCACAGTTGTGTTTGACACTACTTTTAGTCTTGACTAGATTAGTAAACAAATTGTAGTTTGAGATAATGGCTGAGAGCGGAAAACATCAGATTGAGAAGTTTAATGGAAACGACTTTGGTTGGTGGAAAATGCAAATGGAGGATTTGCTTGTTCAGAAAGACTTGGATGTTGTTTTGGGTGAGAAACCAGAAAAGATGGAACCTGGAAACAGTACATAAAAAGGTGAAGGCAGTTATTAGGTTGTCGCTAACAAAGGATGTGCGTTTAATATTCTGAAGGAAACTACATCGAAAGTTATCATGGATGCATATTTATTTTGTACGAGAAACATTCGACAGCAAAAAAAGTTTTCTTGACTTGAGAGTTGGTTAATACAAAGATGTAAGAGGGAAGTTCAATTAAAATGCACATCAACAACTTGAACTTCATTTTGTCAAGACTTGGGTCAGTTGGCATCAAATTCGAGGATGAGGTTCAGGCTCTACTACTGTTATCATCATTGCCTGATAGCTGGGCTGGTACTGTTACAACAATTACTAGTTCCACCAGCATGTTCACTTTAAATGGGATTCAGGATATTATTCTGGGAGAAAATGTTGGACTCAACAAATGCATTAAAAGGATAATGCTTGCTATAATCAAACATAATGTGTACTAACATTCAAACAATCATTAACTAACACATTAGCATCATTAACATTCAAATCATACACTAATATAGCTTAAATTTCTTTTTCAGATTCGTAAATAAAAGATAATTTTTACTAAGTGTCGGCAGCGGATGAAGACATGCCCACAGCGGATGACCAAGTCTATGTAGCGGATGAAGATCTTCGTAAGTGTCTATAGCGCATGAACAAAGTCCATAGTTGATGATCAACTCCACAGCGGATGTTCAATCCACAACGGATGAACACTCCACAGCGGACGACTATCAAGACAAACATACAAGTGTTCACAGCGGACAACATCCAAGACACGGACAACTTATTCCTCTCCACATTGGATGACTTAGATTCCACAGCGGATAGTCTATCATCCACAGCAGAAGACTTATAGACTTAGGATTTTATGTAATTTTCGTTTACATAAGGGTAGTTTAGTAATTGTAGATAGATTTGTGAATAGGCTATAAATAGCATACTACCCTAATCCTTTGTAAGCTTTAGAACAAATCAATACAAACAAGTACTTTATTATCATCATTCAATCACTAGCAATCAGACAATCATACACACACACACACACACACTGATATCATAAGTTTAATCATGGGTTTCCGCACTATGATTATTGTTTTGTTGATTCGAGAGATTTGAAAAGATCCTTGGGGAAATCATTCAACAACATTTATCTTGTTATCTTGTTGTTTATTTGATTTCATCAGGTGGTATCAGAGCCTTGGCTCAAATCAATCACTGATTTTCGATCCTCTGTTTCAACAACATGATATCCATGGTTCATTAGCTTCATAAAATACATTTTGAGCAGAAAATCATCACAAATACATCTTCTACTCTAAACATTCATCAAATGCTGAAAAACATGAATTCTTAATATGTTCTTGTGTATTTTGTAGAATTTCTTATGATTGTTAAGGCTCTAAACAAAATTCAAACATTGGTTTTCAAAGCCAGAATCATCTCAAAACTTCAAAACCTCATCTGTTGTAAGCGAGTTTGATAAAACAGTACTCGAATACTATTTCATTAATTTTTCATCATACAAACATTGTTTTGAACATTTTTAATCATCTAAAGTGTTTAAACTCATCATATTCAAGTATATACACACTTGAATCAGGTTTTTGCTTCTCAATCAATAAACCGATTGTTGATTTTGTGAAGAACACTACAGTCGCCAACAAACCCTAGGAAAACCCTAGTTTTTGATCAATCATAAAAACTTCACAAGCTCCGGTGATTGTGTTGTTTTATCATCAAAATCAAAGAAGAAACAAATCTTCTTTTGAGTTTTTGGAAAAGTTACTTTTGATCCGCAAAAGTTAACTTTTAAAACATAATATTTGTTTTTAGGGTTTTGATCTAGTTGACCGGATTCATTAAAGGTTTTTGACTTTTCTATCACATTTGACATCCAAGTTTGACATCCTTAACAGCATATTCGCTTTATTTAACCGAGACATAATAGTGACATTTACTTGGACATTAATTATTTCTAATTAATTAATTCCCTTTATTCGGTAAGGGTTAAAAAGGAGCAAAAAATATCAAACAAATCCTAGTGACCTTAGGATAAAAACAAATTTAGCAACTTGCTAAATAATCAATCAAAATTGACTGCAACCGTTAAGTTAAAATTTAACAAACATGTCTGATGAAATTTCAGGAACAAGCAGCGGTCTTAAACCACCATAACTGAAGAACAAAGCTGACTTCAAACAATGGAAGATCATGTTCAGAAATTGGATTATCTTTCAAGACCCGGATCTATGGACATCCATAATCGAGGGACCATACATACATTGACTCTAGGTCCAGACTATAATATAAAAAAACCAGTAAGCTTGAAAAGTGTAGCTGGTGATGACCTAAAAAGAGTCAAAACAGACATGAAAGCATACAACATATTGGCAACGACTTTGCCATTTGAAATTTTAACAAGAGTTGAAAATTTCAAAACAGCACATAAATTGTGGAAAGTACTTCACACTATGTGTGAAGGAAGTGAAGAGATTAGGCAGATTAAGAAAGAAAAATTAAGAACCCAGTATGAAACCTTCCACCACATTCAAGGAGAATCAATTCCACAATAACTTCATAGATTTGTCCAACTTGTCAATGAAATGAAAGTGTATGGACTAAAGTATGAATCTATGGAGATTAACAAAAAGATGTTGCACACACTTTCAGAGAGTTGGACTCAATCAGTCTCTCTAATGAAGGCAACATTGGATCTTGAAGCATTAACTTTAGATGCTCTAGTTGCTAAAGTTAAAGCACTAGAACTTGATGAAAGATCCAGAAACAACAGCACAATTAGACATGTGAAATAATACAAGTTTAAGGAAATTAATCATATAGACAGTGCATTTTTGACCTGCACTGGGGAAGATGAACATGAAGAATTTTTAGATTCAAGTGAACTTCCTTCTTCTCAGCTCTAGAATCATCCAATAGCAAACAAAAGTCTAAAAAAGACTTGTGTTCATGCATCTAATGAAGCTACACTTCAAAGCAAACATCATCCTCATGTCTCAAACTCAAACAAACAACAACAGTCAAAGACTCAAAACATTCATAAGTTTGAGAAACCAGTGGATGCTTTTACAATTATTCTGCAAAGTGAAGAACCAAAAGCAGCTTATGTAGCCTTCTCCACAAGCTTTGAAGCTTATTTGGGAGCAAACCTAACACCATCACAAATCATCTCTACAAAGAAACAGGGGATTGAACATGGACTAGAAAACCAAGATTGGTTTTGACAAAACAAAAGTGAGATGCTACAATTGTCAACTATATGGTGATTTTTCAAGAGAATGCCAACAACCAAGAGTTGACAGAAACAACAACCAAACACAAGCATCAAGCAGCTACTAAACAAACAGACAAGTTCCACCTCCCATTAGCATTCTAGCTTCACCAACTCCACCTCAAATCACACAGTACAGCCCTAATCAACACTCAAAATCCTCAGCCATGATCATAAAACAAGATGGTGAGTGTGATTGGAGCATGTATGAAGCTGAGATCCAATCTCCAGATCATGCCCTTATGGCCAATATTGAAGATAAGATCACAGAAATCCCGAAAGAGGTGAAAGAAAATCTTTGTTCACAAACGTGCATTGACAAAGTCAACAGATACAGAGAACATGCAGACAAACTTTCCAAGAAAGTTATTGAAACAAATATTTTAAATGAAAGTTTTGAAACACAACAAAATCAATATGAAATCAAAATTCTTTCATTACAAAATGATTTTGACCAATTGATGTCTGAAAATTATCACTTGCAGCTCAAGTTGAACAACTCTCTGAATCTTTGACTCAGTCAAAAACACTACAAGCTGCAACTGAAGTGAAACTTCAAAAGTTTCAAGTCAGCAACAAGAAGTTTGAAGAACTTCTTGCTCAGCAAAAGGCATTCAAGGACCCTTCAAGTTTAGGATATAACAAAGTTAACCCTCCTTACAATGATAATTATATTCCTTTACCTGAATCAATGACAAACAAACAAGGTGAGTCTCTTGACCCATATGACCGGATTGATGATTCAAAGCAATCATCATCATCATCATCATCATCATCATCATCAAAATCAGCATCGATTTCAAAAACACCAATGATCAAATTTGTTAAAAGTCAATCACCCCCTCAAATTAAACCAACAGATTTTTATCAAGGTGAAAGTAATGAGTTTGACCAACAAACAAGTGATGAAGAAGATGATGTTGATCTACTGAATGATGAGTCAGATCAACCAATTACTGAAACCACTAAAGTTTCAAGTGTGGTTGATACTCAGATCAAACAAACAAAGCAGACTAAAAGTTTTGACATCTGCTCTGGTGGAAGAAAATCTAACTCTTCCACTCAAGTGACCATACAAGTGCAAAAAGGAAAAGGAAAAATCCCTTTTCAGTCCAAGCAATCCACTGTAACTTTTGATATTCCTTTAAAGTCTAGCTTAAAATCAAAAGTTGTAAACAATCAGGGCACAACAAATTTACCATACTACGAGTGGTGTGATCAATACACTCATACCACTGACAAGTGCAAATATGGTAAATATTGCAAGTACTGTAATATGAACAATCACAGTACTGAAACATGCCATTTTCACAATTACTGTTCAATTTGTGAAATAAAAGAATCACAGCATAGAAAATTGCTTTTTCAATAAGAAAACAAAACAAACAAATTCAAGTTGAAAAGCAAAGTGAAAAACAGCCATTTGTTCCTAACAAGAACAAAGGAGGAGCTCCAAGACAAACTCCTCACACAAAAGTTGCATTAAATAATGACAAATCATTTTATGACAACTTTAAACAAACACACAGGAGACATAAGTCTCAAAATAGAGATCAATCAGACATTAGCACTCTTAGGAGAAGAGCTCAAAGTACTTCTCCCGACAGAGTCAAAAACAACATTAGGAAATCTAGTGTGTCTAGACCTCCTAAACCAACAGACAATGCCACTCTTGAAGAAATTTGTGTAATGGGAAAGGACGGAAAACCCAAGACCATCTTGGCTTGGGTTGCACCTTCTAATTAATTTCTTTCCTTTTGCACGGACATCATTGAAGGCCTGACGACATCTGGTATGTTGATAGTGGATGCTCACGGTATATGACTAGCAATTGTTCCCTCCTTCGGGATTTTAAGAGCAAACATGGAGGAAATGTAGCATTCGGAGGTGATAAAACAGAAGGAAAAATAACTGGTGAAGGAACAGTTACAAATTGGTTGAAAAGCAAAGTGAAAAACAACCATTTGTTCCTAACAAGAACAAAGGAGGAGCTCCAAGACAAACTCCTCACACAAAAGTTGCATTAAATAACGACAAATCATTTTATGAAAACTTTAAACCAACACATTGGAGACATTAGTCTCAAAACAGAGATCAATCAGACATTGCCACTCGTAGGAGAAGAGCTCAAAGTATTTCTCCCGACAGAGCTAAAACCAACCTTAGGAAATCTAGTGTGACTAGACCTCCTAAACTAGCAGAGAATGCCACTCTTGAAGAGATTTGTGTAATGGGAAAGAATGAAAAACCCAAGACCATCTTGGCTTGGGTTGCACCTTCTAGTTAATTTTTTTCTTCTTGTAGGGACATCATTGATGTCCTGACAACATCTGGTATGTTGACAGTGGCTGCTCCCGGCATATGACTGGCAATTGTTCCCTCTTTCGGGATTTTAAGAGCAAACATAGAGGAAATGTAGCATTTGGAGGTGATAAAACAGGAGGAAAGATAATTGGTGAAGGAATAGTCACAAACGGGTTGATCAGCTTTGAAAATCTCAACTACTGTTCAAACCTCCAGTTCAATCTCCTAAGTGTATCCCAAATCTGTGATAAGGGATATGCAACATTATTTGACTCCAACAATTGCTACATCCTCAAGACGGGTTTTCAAATCCTTGAAGAATATATATCATTTTGAAAACACCCCTTCATAACAACACATACATTGTTGATATGAATTCTGTTTCAGCTTCAACCCCTGAAACATGTTTATTATCAAAAGCATCAGAAGATGTTTTCCAATTATAGCATAGACGTTTGAGTCACTCTAATTATAACAGAATGAATCAACTTGTTAAGGTGACTTAGTAATAGGTGACCACTGCATTGCATGTCTGAAAGGCAAACAACATAGAGTGTCACATAAGTCAAAATTGGTAAACTCAAACAATACACCGCTCAAATTGCTTCATATGGACTTATTTGGTCCAACAAACATCTTAAGCATAGAAAAGAAGTAATGCGGTCTTGCCATAGTTGATGATTTCTCCAGATTCACCTGGGTTTTCTTCCTCTTACACAAGTCTGAATCATAAAAAATCATCAAGTCATTTATCACAAAAATTGAGAATCAATTGGATCTTAAAGTTAAATCTTTAAGAAGTGATAATGGCACTGAATTTAAGAATGACTTTATTTCTTGTTTGTGTAGAAAAATGAATCAGTTATCAATTCAGCATAGCAAGAACTCCTCAGTGATAGGTTCTAATGGATCGATCTGTGTTGATGTTATGATGCAATTATCAATTATATGAACAATGTAATCAAACAAATGCAAATGCTTCCAAATTTATAGAGTTTCATTGAAAGTAATGCAAAAGGATACAATGTACATAAAGTGAGTTCTAACAGTATTCTCCAAAATTCTTTTTGCAGAAAATACATAATATCCTATTTATACTAAACAACGAAAATTAAGGAATATATATTTACAAATAAGTCCCTACACTATGAGAAAAACAAAATATAAAGACTAAATGCTAATCTTCAAGAGCTCCAACAATACTCCCCCTAAGATTTGCATGTCGTCTTAAGTCAAAATAATCTTCAGGTTCTTCTTTTATCTTGAACAACGGCTTCTCTTTATACATCTTCAGTTCTCTTAATGCTTTATTTATCGAAGACTTGAACTTTCCTCCCAAAATACCTTGTTCAGGTTTTGATGATGTCAATCTGGTCGAAAACAAGTGTTATCAACAAATTCAGATTCAATTTCTAACATTTTATCACATTTAATCAGAAAATTTCAAATCTTTCAAACTCTTAGGATTTAAACGCCCGAATAGCATTCATACGCCTAATCAAATGTGTGTTTAATGTTCTGTGATTAGATGATTTGCACTCAACATGATGTTTAGAATCAATGATTATACCTCAATATCACAAATATTTCAGGAAATCAGACTAAACATATGAAACTGATAATCATTGGGTGCGAATGAATAAGAACAGAGAGTTTAGAGTGTGTGAATGAACGAGTGAAATGAAATTCTATCAAGTGTTGAATTTATATAAGTGTGAAAAACACTTAGACACATGACCACTATGATGGCGCATGACCATAGTTGAGACGCATGAGACTTAGGCGCATGACTACTGTATAGGTGTATGACTCCTGTTTAGACGCATGAGACCTAGGCACATGAACTCACTTGGTCAGATTTTATCAAAGGACTTAGGCGCATGAGCACTGTTCAGGCGCATGAGCACTGTTTTAGGCGCATGACCTAGCCTGAAACGCCTACACTTGGACAATTTCATGAACCCTCAGTTCGTATGAGAACTGGTTAGGCGCATGGACTTTCAAAGCATCTACACTGGGAATATTTTCAACATGAAAAGTCTGGTACTGTTCAGGCGTATGAGCTTGGTTGAAACGCCCAACACTTAACCAATTTTTTAGACTTATGACAACAGTTTAGGCGCATGAGTTGGAATCAAAACGCCCAACACTTGAACAAAAAATCTGAAAATTCATCATACTCCTAAAATGGACTTATGACCACTGTTTAGCCGTATGAGACCTTTCCATGCGTCTAACACTTGGAATTTTTTTCACCAAAATCATTCAAACCCTAATTTTGAAGATTTTCACTGTTCATCATGAAATTTCAACCTTTGGTCAAAGTTTGACTTTTTGACTATAAAAAATCTTTGACTTTTTGATTTTTAACATTTAAAAATTTATTTCTCACTCAACTTTTATTTAATTTATTATTATTAATTTTTTTTATTTCTCAATTAATTTCCCGTAATTTTAAACTCAAAATTTTGAAAAATATCAAAAATTACAAATAATCTCAATTTTTTATTTTTGATTGCAAAAAGCTTTTTCACATTTCAACTTAATGTGAAATCTTTTCAGGTTCATTTTTGAATCATATCAAACACACACATACTTGTAAACTTTTAGCATTATCCTTTTCATCCAAACATTTATTTTGATTTTCTTTTTCAATCTTTACTCCCCCTAAACTTTTAAGTTCACAAACTTAGAAGTTTATTTGATTGACGAAAAATAAAGACAAACCAATCATTATCAACATGCCTGCACACAGAAAATCATGCAAAAATCAAAATAAAGCAGAATAAAACTCTACTATATACTTAATGAATCACATGCCTGCAGTAAGATCATATTAGTTAACAATCAGCAGATTAACCAAAAAAAATTATGGATAGTCATAGACATTGATTAAATCCTGATCAGGTGTGTTCCAGGTCAGCGTTCCCGCAGCAGAGGAGACACTAGATCTAAGGACAGACAATGAGTACTTTGGCAAAAGTATCAGCACACTTACTTTTTCAATTGTATTGATTAAGGTTCGATAAGATATCACATTATGTAACCCACACTTAGACTTAGAGAGACTGACCCTCGTCAAGGTATGCAAGCAAGCACTTTTACTCAACTTAAAAACCTGACATATATGTATAACCAGATCTCATGTTTAGGTCAATGAGAGAATCATCATGGTAAAGCCATTTGATAATCTCCGAGAAAACCACCATGGACGAACCATTAGGTAATATGCGAATCCGTTTCATAAAGAAATAGATAGAGATGATTCATAAAGAATCATAGGACATCCATTTTGGACTTTTGAAAGGATTGTGCACATTGGCATCTTTTGCATCAGGTGAGAATATCCAATTCTGTAATGACTTAAAATAGAGGATACCTCGTCACTTCAGGTCTATGATGACTGATAACAGAGAAGTGAACAGATGCGGTAAACAGATCTCACGGTTATTCATATCACCACCAGGTGTGAGTTTGTGAATTGACAAGCAATCAATTAGGTCAACACCACTCATTAGTACTAAGATGGATACACACAAATGCATAATGATTTAGTTAAATCACAAGAATCTACTTTTTCAATATAATTGCTTGAGTTACCCTCACATCATATCTTATCACGTCAGACTTTATTAACGAGTGAAGTATGCAACTGATTAAAACTGATGTACTATCATTTCTCACATATTACAATAGCATATTCAATCCTAAAATAATAAATAAACAACTAAACTATATTTTTGTATTTTTATTTTATATTTTTCTATTTTGACAGTTTCGCTTTTAATTTTCTTATTAAAAAGAAGGGAGGGTTTTTTCATTTTGATGAGTCAAAATCAGTTTTCAACATAGTTAATAAGACCAATAGACTCAACCAAATACTCAAACCTTCCTGGTAAAAAGGCTTTTGTAAAGAGGTCAGCTAATTGTTTTTTAGTTAATATTTGAATCAAAATGATTTAACCTTTTTCAAAGTTATCTCTGAGAAAATGATATCGAATTTCGATATGCTTTGTTTTTGAATGTTGGACAGGATTAGCTATTATAAACATAGCAGCGGTGTTATCAATGTAAACACGGGTTTTAAGAAAATTGAACCCGTAATCCAACAGTTGGTTTTTTAACCAAAGGATTTGAGAACATCATGCTGATGCAGCTATGTACTTAACTTCTGTAGTTGAGACTGAGACATTTGTTTGTTTTCTTACACTGCCATGAGACTAATCTGGGACCCAAAAACTAACAACCACCCGTTGTAGATTTACGAACTTTGCAACATCCCCCATAATCACTATCAGTATATACATGTAACTCAAAGTTTCCTTCATAAGGATACCATAACCCTAGAGCGGGTTTTCCTTTGAGATATCTGAATATGTGTTTGACAGCGATAAGATGAGATTCCTTCGGGTCTGATTGATACCTGGCACAGACACAAACAGCATACATGATATTAGGTCTAGATGCAGTAAGATACATCAAAGATCCAATCATAGATCTGCATAGAGTTTGGTCAATTGATTTTCCTTTCGGATCAGGATCAATCTTGGTGTTAACGTTAGTTGGAGTTCTGATTGATTGACAATCTTGCAGTTTAAACTTTTTCAAGAGCTTGTCAACAAATTTCTCCTGATTGATAAAATTTCCATCAGCACACTGTTTCACTTATAATCCAAGGAAAAAGTTTATTTCTCCCATAGAACTCATTTGGAAATGAGATTTCATGATCTCTTCAAATTCTGAGCATAATTTCTGACTTGTAGAACCAAATATGATATCGTCCACATACACTTGAACACATAAGAGATCATCCGCATCCTTCTTTATGAATAAAGTCGGATCAATTTTTCCACTTGTGTATCCATGTTGGATTAAATGCTGTGATAATGTATCATACCAGATTCTAGGAGCTTGATGTAGACCATATAAAGCTTTGCTCAGCTTATACACACGATGAGGGAATTTAGCATCTTCAAAACCTTGAGGTTGCTTGACATACACATCATCTGTGATTGGTCCATACAAGAAGGCACCTTTGACATCCATTTGGTACACCTTGAATTTCATATATGAAGCATATGCTAGGAAGACACGAATTGCTTCAAGTCTTGCAACTGGAGCAAACACTTCATCATAATCAACTCCTTCCTCTTAGGTGTAACCTTGTGCTACTAGCCTTGCTTTGTTTCGAACAACAATTCCTCGATCATCTGATTTGTTTCTGAACAACCATGTTGTGCCAATGGCATTTTCTCCTTTAGGTAAATCCAAAAGCTTCCGGACTTCCTGTTTGTAGAACTGTAGTAACTCTTCTTGCATAGCCTCAATCCCACTATTGTCATGCAACGCTTCAGATATGTTTTTAGGAACAATTTGAGATGGAAAACACGAGTATAAGCAAATGTTTGCTTGCTTGGTATGACTTCTCGTTGTTCTCTCATTCAAAGGACCAATACTCTGTGATATAGGATGTTTCTTGTGAATACGAGATGTTGGGATCTCATCTTCTTGAACATTCACATCAAGATTAGTCTGGTTCAAGTTGGAAAGCTGATGCAACAGGTTTGAAGAATGTGGAGTGAAATTCAGAACTTGAGTCGATGAGTTGATAAAATAATCAAGCTTGTCATTAACATCTACATCTCCGGATACAGATGAAGTTCCAGACTCAGGTTGTAGAATTTCTAGTCCATCATTAGGAATAGGTTGAGAAACATTTGAATTTTGAGAAACAGGATGTTGTTCTTGAGCTTGTTGATCATGAGAGTCTGAACTAAATATAGGATCTTTAACAAATGAGAAGAATGGATACTTTGGGCTTGAATCATCCATATCATCAGAATCTGAATCATCACTGAAAGATCCAAGATCTCCTACATGTTTCCTGTTGACACAAGAAGATTCAAACAGGTTATAATTGAATGAGTTTGACAAAGAATCTAAATCAAATAACCAAGCTGGACCATTTGCAACTGATGGAAATGAATTTTCAAGGAATTTAACATTGAAAGTTTAAATGATAACATTCTTCCTAGAGTTATAAACTCTAAATGCTTTTGAAACTGATGAATATCCAAGAAAAAATCCATCATCAGATTTTGCTTTAAATTTTCCAAGCTAATCATTTGAGTTTAAAATCAAAACCGGACAACCAAAAGATTTAAGAAAATCTAAATTTGGTTTCGTGCCAAACATCAACTCATATGGAGTTTTCTGTTTATCTTTCACCAATAGTGTACGATTCTGAACAAAACACGCAGTTGATTTGGCTTCATCCCAGAAAGTGATTGGAATCATTGCATCTGCTAACATTGCACGAGCTGCCTCAATCAAAGTTTTGTTCTTCCTTTCTGCAACTCCATTTTGTTGTGGAGTTCTAGGAGCACTGAACTGATGAGCGATCCCTTTTCCTGCACAGAACATGTCAACATTAGCGTTTTTAAATTCTGTTCCATTATCACTTTGAATGATTTTTACTTTTTGATCTAGATGATTTTCTACTTTAGTGATAAACTCTTTTAATAATTCAGCCGTTTCAGATTTAGCACGCAAAAAGAAAACCCAAGAAAATCTTGTAAAGTCATCAGTGATAACTAAACAATAAGATTTCTTTCCAATACTTTGCACGTTTACTGGACCGAATAGATCTATGTGCAACATCTGTAGAGGCTTGGAATTTGAGTTTATCAGCTTGGACTTATAAGACGCTCTATGTTGCTTCCCTTTCAAACATGCTTTACAGAGATCTGATGTAGCAAACTTCTTTGTTGGAATGCCTACTACATGATTTCCTGCAGCAAGCTTGTTCATGTGTTTGAAGTTGGAATGCCCGAGACGTCTATGCCAAAGCTGGCTTTCATCATTTGAGGCATAAGCAATTAGGCAAGTTGTTTCTGTTGAAGTATCAACTTGAGACATATCTAGCTTGTAGACATCTTGATCATGAACAGCTTTATCAACCACCCATTCCTTGCTAATCTAAAAACCTGGCTTTAAAATATAATAATAAGAGTCATCAAATAAAGCAGAATATGATTTATCACAAATTTGGGAAACGCTTAAAAGATTAAAGTTCAACTGAGCATAGTAGTTGACTTTATCAAAGCTAATAATCCCATTTGATACCATTCCTTCTCCGGTAATCTTTCCACCTGCATCACCTCCAAAAGCTACATGCGTACCATCTTTTGTCTTAAAGTCTTGAAGTAAGACATGATTGCCTGTCATATGTCGGCTACACCCACTATCAACATACCATGTGTTTATTGGTCTTCTTGGGCGTACCTGCATTTCAAAGACATTTAAGTTGAGTTATCAACCCAAGCTGAGATGGTCTTGGGCTTGCCATACTTATCAACAATGGTAAATTGCTCAAAATGGAGTTTATTCACGTCAGGTTTCTTTTGATATTTAGGATTATCAATTCCTCTTCTGACAAATTTTTGATTATTTTTATTTTGTTTAATCCTCAAAGCATTGAAATGATTTTCAAGATCATCATCAAGAAATTTTGAACTATCAACTCAAATATTTTTAGACAAATTTTGCTTGTTAAATGTTCCATTGTTCATTCTCACATGTCGTGGAATGAAATTTCCTTGTTTATACTGCTTTGTTCTCACAGTATAATAATCATCATAATCAGAATTGATTCTTTTGAGAGATCTCAAGCCTAAGGAAGGTTGTTGTGATAAACCTTGAAAACCATTATTTTGATTTCTTTGAAATCGTGGATTAACATATCCATTCCTTGGCGAGTTCTTTCTGAAGTAACAATCTTCGGTATTATGATTCCTTTTATCACACAACGCACAATATTTGTTGAAATAACAATCAGCAGTTAAGTGATTTGTCATATCACAAATGTGACAGTACTTGTTAAAGTAACATTCAGATGTGTTATGATTATACATATCACATATGTCACAGTACCTTTGTGGAGATTTAAACAACTGATGATTAACCCTAGATATGGATGCCACATTTGATCCTTGTTTAGATTTAGGAGTAGGCAGGTTAATCTGTTGTTTTTGATTTGTGAGTTTGTGCTTTTGATTTTTAGGTTTTGGCTTTTAAACATTTTCACAATTCGTTGACTCCTTAGACACAAATCTTTTATGAACAGCGGAAGACTTAGGACCTGAACCTGTTTTCATATCAGAGTTAGATTTGATCTTTGGTTTTGATGTCATTTCAGAGATCATGTTCATGTCAAAAATTCCTGCTGACACAAACTTCACACTTTTAAATTGATTTAATTGATCGGTTCTTTGAGTTTGAGAATTTTTAGCTTTAGCATTTGGTTTTTTCCTTCTTTGATTTCTTGTTCTTGATGATATTTTGTTACTTTGAGATGAAATTGAATCTTGAGAAGATTCTTTTTCAAATTCTTTAATTTTATGTTCTTCTTGATTTAATTCATAAGAACATGAATCATCAGAACATGACATATCTGATTTTAATTCTTCTTGTTTATTTATCCCTTTCTTCTTGTCATTGATTTCAATGACTTCTTCAACACATTTTTCAATAACACAATCATTTGATCCTTTGGGAACAAACAACTTCTTGTTCTTTGGTCGAGGCTCATAAGATTTAACTTTTATCGGATGACCATTTTTGATCTTTTCTGAGTCTTGTTCCTCAAAAATTTCAATATTTATCTTTTCAATTTCATTCTCTTCATTAGATTGAACATTCTTTTTCTTTTCATGAAAGGCTTTAAGCTTTGCTTTATTCTCAGGTGAGTGATCATGAGTGTTAAAGTTCTCAGGTAAGGTGTTTGAGATTGATTCAGGCATAGGCTCATGTGTAAAACCTAGACCCGTTTTATCTTTGTCCTTTCTACCATTTACCAATTGTTCAACAATAGTTTTTGAACTTTTTACATTTGCAAGATCAACCTGAGTTGTAGCATGTGCCAATTTCTCTTGTTCAAGTGTTTTAGTCATCTCTTCAAGTTGCTTCTTTACTAGTTCAAGTTCTTTTAAGGTTTTGTTCCAAGAAGTTTGAAGAGATATGATTTTGTTATCAGAGATTTTATGATCAGCTTTGAGTTTGTTGTGCATTAACTCTTTTTGTTTGAGTTTATCACATATTTTGAACAAGTATGTTCTGTAGTGTTCTACTTTCTCAAAACATGCTTTAGTGCACATTTTTTCTCTTACTTCCAATGGGATTTCAGGATACGAAGATGAAGTCTCAATATCAGATGATGAGTGTTCAACCTTAGGTTGTTCTGACTGTGCCATGAGAGCAACTCTTTTTGAATCTTCCTTTGGATCAGATTTGTCACTCCAGTCATAGCCTTCATCATTGTTTTAATCATCATTTGCCTTTTGATCATTGTCTTCTGACCGGTCTTCATTATTAATCTCAGCAATAAGTGCTAAACCAGAAGTAAGATCAGCAGTAAACTATTCTGCATAAGCACTCTAGTCATAACCATCCTTAATGCTTACAACTAGAGCTTTATTCGGCTCTTCAGTTGTCTTTGATTCTTTTATCAGTTCTGGCATTGGAAGACTTTGATACGGCTTCTGAAATGTCTTCTGAGACTGTTGATGATATCTTTGACTATTAGTGCTAGTTTTACCATTGCCTCCTTGAGTTCTTGGAGCTTTGCATTCTCTTGAAAAGTGGCCATAGCTATTGTAGTTGAAGCACCTTGACTTTGACTTATTAAAGACAACTTTTTTGTTTGCACTTGGCTTATAGTTTCTGTTCACATAAGTTTTTGAGTCCTATAAGCTATCATCACCATCTGCCAGTTTAAATCCATTTCTTCTACATCATCTGGATCCATCTCGTACAAATCCTGCAAAATCAAATGAACTTGTGTTAAATGACTACCTTGGTAAGCCTGAAAACTTGCCATAAAGGCTGTAAAAGCAGATTTGGACTCTTCATCCTATAACAGGATATTTATGACATCTTTAACTTTGTTAGGTTTAACAAAGTTAGAAGATGGAGTCTCAGTTTGATTTTTAGGCATTTGAGATTTAGGAGGAGATTGTGGTTGAGTTGAATAGACAGGAGCACTTGTGAAAAACCCAGCTCCCACAAACAAGTCACCCTCATCTTTTGGAGTACTTTCATCCTTTGCAAGAAATGCATTCTCCATAGTATTTGCAGGAAAAGCAACATATACTTATACTAAGAAGTGGATGCTGCTATGTCATTATTCCTTGAGCTCTCATTAATTTCTACAGACTCAATCTTGGCAATTAGAAGATCAAGATCCATGAGAAACTTTTCAGTATGTTTTAACAGTGTCACTGTCTGTTTCCATGAAGATGGAAGAGCATTTAAAAGTCTATCATTTAGGTGTTTAAGATCATTCTTAATGCCTACAGTTGACATTTCTTTAGTAAGTTGCACATATCTGTTCATCATTTGGTTTATTGTTTCTCGAGAAAGATGTTCAAACAGCTCAAGTTGCCTTTTTAGTTTCTGCTTTTTGAGATCTTGAATCTCTTTGCCCCCTTCACAAATGATTTTTAAGGCTTTGTACATAGTGTAGCCAGTTTGGTAACCCTCAAGCCTGTTAATACCTCCAAAGGTAAACCTTTACACATAAGAGAGTAGGCTTTAATATCATTCTTTACTTTCTTCAGATCATCACCATGTAGACCATCTTCTGGATAAGGCTCTAGTGAATCGTTGGTATAAACAAAACCTCTATCAGGACCATCAGATGTAACAGGAATATGTGGTCCTTTCTTTATTGATTTCCAAAGATCAGTATCAATAGAGTTTAGATGGTGTTTCAGTTTGAGAGACCAGTTCTTGAAGTCAGCTCTGTTCTTCAACTTAGGAACTCTATTCTCAGAATCTTCAGACTTAACCATTTTAAGATTTGAGTTTAAGAAAATAAACTGTTTTTGTTGTTTTTAAAGTTTAAAATGAAACAAAGAAATGACAATATTTTTGGATTTTAGTTTTTGAAAAATTTTCTAAGTGTTGAATGAAAAGTCTGAATTCTGATGCGCCTGAATAGTTGTGAAACGCCCACTTTGAACTAGAAACACCTAAGGGAATGCCTTAGAAGAATTCTGAAATGCCCAAATGAAGATGCGCCTGAACAGTGGTGAAACGCCCAAACAGTTGTGAAACGTCCAAATAGTTGTGAAGCGTCCAAACAGTTTTGAAACGTCCAAACAGTTGTCAAGCGCCTGGGAACTTGGTCAAAATTTCTGAAATTTCAACCTGAAGCGCCCAAACAGTCTTATAAACGCCTAGGATTCTTAGTTGCTAAAAATGTCCACACAGTGCTAAAACGTTCACACAGTGTCAAAACGTCCAACTCTGAAACGCCTAAATAGTGTTCATACGCCTAAACAGTTGTTTTGCGCCTAAACACTTAGGTAAATTTCAAATGATTTTAACACTCCAAACGCCTAATTCAGCATCTTCATAACAACCTGATCTTATCAAATTCTTCAAAACTTGATTAATTGATCTGAAAACTTTCAATCAAGTAGTATATACACCAATAATCAATCCTCAATCATCAATTCTCTCAATTAACAACAATAAATCTGAATTTTTGTTTGAATTTGAGTTCGAATACGAAAAACAGTTTCGCACACAAATCTGATGAAAATTCAGATCTGAATGTGTGAAACCACTTAATTATGATTCAATTCATGTTTCTAATGATGAAACACAACTGAAATCAACAATTAATTGATCAATTGCTATCAAACATAGATTCAAGTGATTCACAGAGCTCAAAAGTCGATTTTTAGCTTCAAATCATTGAACTGAAAGCTCTGATACTATTTGATAGTTTCTAATGGATCGATCTGTGTTGATGTTATGATGCAATTATCAATTATATGAACAATGTAATCAAACAAATGCAAATACTTCAAAATTTATAGAGTTTTCATTGAAAGTAATGCAAAAGGATACAATGTACATAAAGTGAGTCTAACAGTATTCTCCAAAAGTCTTTTTGCACAAAATACACAATATCCTATTTATACTAAACAATAAAAACTAAGGAACATATATTTACAAATAAGTCCCAATACTATGACAAAAACAAAATATAAAGACTAAATACTAATCTTCAAGAGCTCCAACACTCAGCAAAATGGAGTAGCTGAAAGGAGAAATAGAACGTTAATAGAAACAGCCAGATCTATGCTTGCTAACTCTCAATTGCCCATATCCTTCTGTGCTAAAGCAATCAATACAGCTTGCTACATTCAAAACAGAACGTTAATCATTAAAAAACAAAACAAAACTCCTTATGAGCTAATGTTTAAAAGAAAACCATTCATAGGCTTCCTTAAGGCGTTTGGATGTTCTGTATCAATTTTAAACACCAGTGTGAATCCAAGGATCGCAATCAGGAATTATCAGTATTAGATTGAGTTCTAATAACGATCACGGAATTATCACTATTAGTTGTTTGATTGATTGAATATGTAATAACAAACGTAATTGAATATTCAAATGAAGAACAAAACAATAAATTGCAATGAGTGAATGAACACGATTTGATTCAAATGCATTTCATTAAAAACACTGATCAATGATTACAAAAGAATTCAAACAGTAATTCCTAACAATGATGATTTGTGTTGATGATTTTGGTGTAATTGATGTGACGGCTGCTAGGGTTTTCGTGATCGTATTGATTGACGTATATTGTTAGGTATTCAGCCGTCTGGAAATGCGAGCCTATACGTTGTATTTATAGGCTCAGGGATTTACTGCTAGGGTTACAGTAAATCTCTTGGAATCAGTAACTTTCTTATCGTGGTAAGAAAGTTACTCTGAGAATGTTTTGATGTAACATTCTCTGACAGAGTTAAAGTCATCCGTAGAAGTTGACTTTATGACATCACTCAGTGATTGACTTGTTGACTTGTACTTGGTGATGTACAATCAAGTGTTGGTCTTCCGTAGAAGTTTTGCTTTCCGCAGGAACTTTGTCTTCCATAGGAGTTTAGCCTTCCGCAGGAGTCTTTACTTGAACTTCATTGGAATGCAAGTTGTTCATCCGTAGATCTTTGATCTTCAATCCTTTATCCCTCAATCACACTGAAGTGTTCTTCCGCAGAAGATCTTCGGATGTACTTTGTGTAAGAACATTATCTACGGAAGAACACAATTGTTCATCCGTAGATGTTTCTTACACTTAGTCAAATTTTCATGAAATTTGCCTAAGTATGATGTTCATCCTGCAATCACATATATAAATCAACACAGTTATGGGTTAACCTATATATATATATAATGCATACGAAATTGATTATTTCAAAAGAACTTATTACAAGAGATTGATTAAAGTGCTAAGCCTATACAAAAGATCTAGACCTATTGTTCCTAGATTTAACAATACACCCCCTTAGGCTTAGCAGCTTTGAGATCAGCTCTTCAGGCTTGTAAGTTCTTTGACTCTTGCAATAATCTTGTTATAAAAGTATGAGACGACAGCTTTCTGGTCATCATACTTGTACTTAATCTCCATCTTACTAATCCTCTTTAGAGTTTCAAATCTTAAACCCAGAACATCTTCTTTAGTAGTAAGGGTTTCCAAAATACTGTTGTTGTGAACTATCTCTAGTTCATCTTGTTCAGAGATTCTAAGTTCAGATACTTCTTTGAGTTGAGCTCTAATTAGCTAACCTGCTTCATATCTCCTTCTTTTATATGCCTTTGCATGTAACTTGTCAATCACTTGAATTAAGTGCATATACAGGTATAGGTCATTTTGACCTTTTTCATCAGTTAGCTTAGGAAAGTACTTGTCATGCAGATATGAAGTATAACTGGGGTGAAGAAGTTTGATTTCTATGGGATCAAAAATTCTTATCCTTTCAGCTTTCTTCTTTTCTTCATTCCTTAGCAACATTAACTCTTTTGTTTTCTCAACATATCCCCATTCAGTTACGGGGAATGTATATTGATTACCATCAAGGATCTTTACTGCTGCTGTTTGTCTGTTTGAGTATCCAACTCTCTTAAGGAATTCATCATCAATTAATGTAGAGAAGTTGGATTTAGATCTTTTCTGCCCTTGCTTTCTTCTTCTATGCTCAGCATCATCTTTTTTTGCCTTTTTAATAACATCATCTTTGAACTTTGTTTTCAGTTTACCCACTGATACAGAGAAATCCCTACCTCCTGGGTGTAATGGGTAGTTGGAGATGATTAGGCTTTGAAGATCCTTGATGTCACATTCAGGTAAGCACAGTAATCTTTTACGTCATGATAGTATTCAATCCTTCCTGATGTTCTTTTAATAACTGCACAATCCTAGTCTGGATCATATTTCTGGATCATATTTCCAGGCCATAATCCTGTTTTCTTCAACAGAACTGGGAGTTGTGAGATGATCAAATAGTTCTATCAAAGTTGATTTTTGTTAAGTAATCTCCCTTACTGTAGTGCCCAGTGGCCATACCTTTCCAGGAATCACTTCTCTTGGTTCTTTCATGAGCTTTCTATTCCTTTGTGCTGATCTTTGCTTTCAACAGTTATAGTTCAGCAGGAATTTTGGCTTAATAATCATAAGCAGGATTTGGAGCTTCAGTTCTGAATCTTACTCTAGTTTCTAGTTCAACCTTCATAACATGCTCCATCATTCTTCTCAATTCCCCCACTGTCCTTCCTTTCAACTCATGCATTTTGTAGTTATGTCCTTGTAACCAACATGCCATATTGTATTTGCTTAATTTTGCTGTATCACAGTGACCCAGCTCTTTCTTTGTTTTCTCAATTGACTGATATTCTATGAAGGTTTCATAATTGCAGTTTGGAATCATAAGTCTTGCAATCTCAAACTCTTTAAGAACTTCCTTCATCTCATTTATACTCAACCTTTCAACCATGTCATAGGGAAAGCCATGGTTGATCAGAGTCATGAACATGGCAGATTCTAGCCTTTCTTCCAAAATGTCTGCTGTAGTCATCAGTTTTTCTTCCTTTTCTTGTTGTTTCTTTAGAGATTCCATCTTGGTCAGCTCATTCCATTCTTCATCACTCTCTTCTTCAGCATGAGTCTTAAGCCTTCACAGTAGATAAATCTACTGAAGGAGTGTGTTCAGGTGACATAAGCTTTGATCTTTTTGGAGAATCTTCAATTTCAATCACTTCCCTTTTGAATGCTCCCCTGTACTTTCTTTTCCTGTTGTATTGAATGATAGGCTTTGATGCTTCAGCAAATTCTGTTGTTTGTTTTGTTGTTGGAGTACTTGCTTCAAGTGCATGAATTCTTATTTTCAGCTCCTTAATTTCTTGATCTTTCTTTTTCAGGATCTCCAATTGGTTGCTCAAAGAGTTGTTTGCTTTGTTGACCTCTATCATTAGCTTCTCCTTTCAGACTTCTCATTTTCACAAGCTTTTTTTAATTCATCCACCAGCTAATGCAGAGCATCTATAACCTCATGATCAGTTATAGCATCTTCCCTTAATCTTTTAATTGATGCTTATTGTTTGGTCAACATCTCCTCCTTTTCCCTCAACATTCCTTTTAGTTCCCTTGTTCTTTCCAGTCTCTTGTTAGACTTGATTGTCAATTTGTTGTACTCAGCCACCTAATAACTCTTGCTTACATTAATGTCCTCATCACTCAGGTCATCTTCATGATAGGCAATGACATCAACATAGTTTGCTTCCCCTTTATCTTCTTGATTAAATTTGGCAGTCTCAGCATTATCACCTTCAGCTAGAGCTATACTTGCAGAGCTTGAGCTATAATCAGCTGCTACACTTGCTAGTTCTTGATGAGGTTGGGGTTGGTATTGAGCATCTGTTGTTGGTGAAACTGGTTCAGTGTCATTAGATAGAACAGGAGTTTGAGATTGGCTGATTGAGAGTGGAATAGTGCTTGCTTGGGAGGCTAATTCTGGCTCTCCAGAGTGGACTGAGATTTAGGAATAAGTAGGAGAAATAGGTTTTATATGGACACTCTCAGGTGATTGATTTTGTGGTGTTGGTGTTTGTTGGTGTATTGGTGATTGAGGGTGAATGGGAGAGATGGGCATAGTGTTTTCACTTGAGATGGGCACGGTGTTTTCATTTGAGATGGGCATGGTGTTTTTACTGGCAGGTGATTGAGGTTGGGGTGTTGGAGGTTGTTGATGAATTGGTGATTGAGGAGTGAGAGTGAGTAGCTGGCTCAGTAGTAGCAGGGGAGATATCTTGTTGTTTATCATACACTAGCTCTTGAGGAATGTTAGCATTAGGATCAGCCACATGTGCAAACATGGGCATATCTTCACCTTCATACTTCCCACTGATCTTATTCAATACAGATCTTCCTAGATGAGCTTGTATAAATACATCACCAACTCTTTCAATCCCAGGCAGCTCAGCATTAATGATCAGTTGAAGGAACCTCAGAAACATGAACATCTTGTCTGGTTTCTACACTCTGACTTTATCACATAAACAACTAAAGATGTATTTTGCGTAATTGTAGATCCTCCCTTCAAATATTCCAATGATTCCAGAGGAAATATGCCTTGAAAACCTATCCAATCCGGATTTCCTGTTTGAGATGCATTTCAGGTAAGTGTGACACAGGAATCGGTAAGGCTTGCACAGTCTCCCTTTCTTGATCTCTCCTTTTTCATAATCACCATCATACCCCAGCAGATAGAAGATCTTTTCTATGTATTCGTTCTCAAACACATCAGGGTGACCCGCCTCTTGTTCTCCTAATTCTAGCACCCTTCTAATGATTTGTTCAGTAACCCTCATCCGTTCATTCATCACCACAGCAACTATTACCTCACTATCTCCTTCTTCCTTTACTACTGCTGAATTCCAGAAGTCGATGATATGTTGTTGATGAATCATAGGTTCTGCTGTCAGTGCATAGAACAGCCTTGATCGTCTTAAGTATCTGATGATATCTCGACAACCTTATGACACAGGGTCGTCAACATTTAGAAGCGCACATACGTTGTGCTCTCTAGTGAATTGATTAGCCATCTGTACATAAGAATGAACAAGATTAGGTTAGAACACAGTTATCAGACAAAAGAATATGAAGAGTTTTTGAAGATAATAATGAATTAATCAATTCATTATTGATGATTTTGATATCTTTTACCTTGAAAACAAAGATCTGAAATCAAGTTTATGATTTTTGTTTGATGTTTTGATTTGGTATTTTGATTGTTTGTTGAAAGAAGGGAGAAGTTTGTTTAAATCAAGTTCTCTGAAAAAGTGAATAATGAATTCTTAGGTCAAAAACATCATTTATGCTCCCTCGTACTTATTAATTTCATTTATTAAATGAAGTGGGTCCCTCTTCCTTTATTACCCTTCCGTGGAATTTATTGTTCCTCATATTTTAATTCTTCCGAAGGATTCTTCCGTAGGTCATCTACGGATGCCTAAATTTGATTTTCCATAGGATACCAATCTATGGAAATAAATTTTACTTCTAAAATATAAGCACATCCGCAGGTTACCAATCTACGGATGATTATATTTTAATTGCATCATATTTCGCACTGTAGCATCCGCGAAAGTACAAATTTGCACTGTAGCTTCTGCTGAAGTACAAATTTGCACTGTAGCTTCTGCTGAAGTACAAATTTTGTATGATTCTAACAAAATACTAGAATCATCTGTTGTTTTTGAACCTTGTTGGCTTTATCTACATGGTAAATGTGCAAGAAAAATTTAACTTGAAGAACCTCATGTATCCAACAGCCAAGTTAGTGCTCAAGTTCCAATTCCTGCATTTGACTTTTTGATTTTGACAATTTAGATTACATTATTTCATGCATTGACTACTCCCCTTAAATTTGTGATTAATGATGAACTGATGCATTTATCATAAATTTATCTGGGAAATAGCATGAAAGACATTAGTCTGTCCAACAGAACTGAAAGTAACTTAACTATATTTATGAACAAAAAGAATGAATAACAAACTAATGTACAAGCATATATATACATATAATGGGATCATACTATGACACTAAGCACCTTCCTGTGTTAATTTGTTTGATTACATTAGACCTGAATCTAGTGCTGATTGCAAGTATGGTGTTCCACATAAATTCAAGCAAGAGTATGTTGTCAACTAGGCATGCTGATTATCATGTTTTGATGTTGATTAAAGATAGACAATTATGAGTTCCACATTCAAGTTACATTAGAGTTTGTCCTCCATTTATGAGTCAAAACATCACTTTTTCACACTTTTAAACTATGTACTTTAAGTTATAAGTTCTATCTTGAGATGTATGTTACATCTCATTACTGCATTGATGCAAAAGCTTAGAAGTTAATATACAGTTGATCATAATAGATTCTTTTAAGAGCTAAGATATGATCATCATCAGGTCACCGGATCTTTACTTTCGTAAAACAGAGGTGCCTTCAACCCAGGTCTTTGTTTACACAAAACAGAGGGATGATGAGGATCATAATCTATTCACTAGTTGGTTACAAATGTATACCAAGGTGTTAATAATCCCAGGTCTTTGTTTACACAAAACAAAAGGAATATGATTTGCAAAGATAAACATTACAAAGTATTGTTACATAGTGTGCTTGGATGAGTGTTTTGATCACATCAGGATAAGACTTACTTGCTTGATCCTCAAAATGAAGTTTCCCACAAACAGTCATCTTTTCATTATGTTATGCATGCACTTAGTGTAGTTTCCACTCAAGCTGAACCTACTCACATATTAAAGCACTTCTGATCCATCTGTAGTAAGAGTTAAAGACTCAGGCAGGTAGCTAAGACATAGTGTACTATCATTTCCCAAATATGATATGCTAAAACATAACAAGGACACTATTTTTGTATTTTTGTATGATTTTATGAATGTTTTTGGATTTTGAATATGAATATATACAAGGACAGACTCATGCTTTTCAGTTGGCAGATCATTAATCTAAGTTAATCATGCCCAAAGATTCAATCAGAAAATTAAATCTAAGTAAATCAAAGGCTTTAGTGAATAAATCAGCAAGCTGATTTGTTGTATCCACTTTGATTAACTTGATTAAACCTTTTTCTGAGCAATCTCTCAAAAAATGGTATCTGATTTCTATGTGTTTTGTTTTACTATGTTGCACTGGATTTGCAGTAATAAACATAGCAGCTGAATTGTCTATATGAATTGGTGTTTGAAGGAAATTGTAACCATAATCAAGTAATTGGTTTTGCAACCAAAGAACCTGAGAGCATCCAGCTGAAGCAGCTATGTATTCAGCCTCAGCTGTGGATACAGATACATTTATTTGTTTCTTGCACTGCCAAGAGACAAGCCTTGGTCCTATAAATTGACATCCACCAGTTGTGGATTTTCTGTTATTGTTGCATCCACCATAGTCACTATCTGAGTATGAAAAGAGGTTGAAATTTCCATCTTTGGGATACCATAAACCAAGAGCTGGTTTGCCTTTCAGATATCTGAAGATCCTCTTAACAGCATTCAGATGAGACTCTTTAGGATCTGATTGGTACCTAGCACAAACACACATAACAAATGTTATGTCAGGTCTGCTGGCAGTTAAATACATTAGTGATCCAATCATTGATTTATACAATCTTTGATCAATTGATTTCCCTGAAGGATAATGTACAATCTTGTCAATTATGGATACTGGTGTTTTGCATGAAGAAGTATCAGCAAGATTGTACTTTTTCGGGATTTGATGAATATACTTCTCTTGATTAATGAAGATACCATCTTCTTTCTGATGAACTTGAAGACCAAGGAAGAAAGTTAATTCTCCTATTGAACTCATCTAAAATTCAGATTTCATCAACTCTTCAAAGTTTTCACATAATCTCTTGTTTGTTGATCCAAATATAATGTCATCTGCATAAACTTGAACAACCAAGAGGTCTTGATGTTTTTGTTTGAGAAAAAGAGTTTGATCTATTGTTCCCCTTTTATATCCATGCTTGAGTAAGAAAGATGATAATGTTTCATACCACTTTCTTGGAGCCTGATGAAGACCATACAAAGCTTTGTCAAGCTTGTATACCCTGTGTGCGTAATCAGGATCCTCAAAACCTGGAGGTTCAGTTACATAGACCTCTTTATCAGTTTTCCCATATAAGAAAGCACATTTTACATCCATTTGGTAAACTATGAACTTCTTATGTGAAGCATAGGCAAGGAATACTCTTATGGTTTCAATCCTTGCAACTGGTGCAAAGACTTCATTATAATCTATTCCTTCTTCTTGGGTATATCCTTGGGCTATTAGCCTTGCTTTGTTTCTCATAATAATACCTCTGTCATCTAGTTTGTTCTTGAACGGCCACCTTGTGCCAATTAGATATTGACCTTCAGGTAGATCAACTAGATTCCAGACTTTCTGCTTTCTGAATTGTTGAAGCTCTTCTTGCATAGCTTCAATCCAACTATTATCTTTCAATGCAGCTGTGATGTTGGGAGGAACCGCTTGTGAAAGAAAACAAGTGAAGAGACAGATGTTGGCAGCTCCCCCTTGGCTTCTTGTGGTTCTTTTATTAAGATCTCCAATAATGTTTTCTATTGGATGATTCTTATGAATTCTTGTTGTTGGAATAGATGCAACTGGAATGGATGATTCCAAGTTAGTCATATTCATTGATGGAGAGGGATTCAGCTGTGTTGGAGAATCAACAAAGTAGTCAAGATCTTCATCATTTTGATCCTCTGAGGCTGAATGATATCCCTCCTCATTAGTTTATGTATCAACAGTATTGTGAATAGCTTCCGTAGGAACATCTACAGATGTGTTTTGAATATCAGCAGGAGTTACGGGAACATCTACGGATGATGTTTGTTTATCTACTGACATTTCTTTGCAACGTGTTGAAGTGTCTTCAGAGCATGGAATATCTACTGATGTAGATGGAACATCTACTGATGCTTTATCCATATCTCTAGATGTTGGAAAAACATCTACGGATGTAGAGTTAGCTGATGCTGATGTCATGGTGTTATCTCCGGATGTGCCTGTTTGATCATGATCTGCATTCTTTTGATGATATGAAGTGCCAGGATCAGAACCATTTGATGAGTGCACTAATGGTCTTGGAGGATCAGCAGATAATGACACTTCATTTATGTTTGGAGAAACATAAGGATAACATGTATCCATAGAACCTGCAGTATTCAAATAACCAGAGTTAAATGAATTTGTTAATGCATCTATATCAAATAACCATGATGATCCTTTAACAGATGTTGGAAATAAGGATTCATCAAATGATACATTGGGTGTTTCTTCCATAATGTTTTGTTGTGGAATGTAAACTCTATATGATTTAGATGTTGAGGAGTACCCAACAAAGAAACCATCATAGGCTTTTTCATAAAATTTTCCCAATTGTTCTTTTGTGTTTAAAACAGACACAAGACATCCAAAAGCTCTAAGATATCCTATAAAAGGTTTCCTTTTAAATAAGAGCTCATATGGTGTTTTGTTATGTTCTTTGACAATTAATGTTCTATTTTGGACATTGCATGCAGTGTTCACTGCTTCAGCCCAAAAGGTGATTGGCAAATGTGAATCAGCCAGCATTGTCCTTGCTGCTTCAATCAAAGTTCTATTTCTTCTTTCAGCAACTCCATTTTGTTGTGGAGTTCTTGGTGCACTGAATTGTCTAGCAATGCCTTTTGTCCTGCAAAAAGAATCTAAAACATCATTAACAAATTCAGTTCCATTATCACTTCTTAAGATTTTGACTTTTGAATCAAGTTGGTTTTCAATCTTAGTGATAAATTCCATTAATATTTCTGATGTTTCACTTTTATGTTTTAAGAAAAAGACCCATGTGAATCTAGTGAAATCATCCACAATCACCAAACAATATTGCCTTTTCCCAATGCTCATGACATTGGTTGGACCAAATAGATCCATGTGAAGCAATTTGAGAGGTGTTGTGTTTGTGTTGATTGTTTTGGATTTATGTGACACTCTGTGTTGTTTTCCTTTATAGCATGAAGAATAATGATTTGAACAGTAGAATTCTCTTTTTGGTAGACCAATGACAAGGTCATTTTTCACCAATTTGTTCAGGTTCTTCATATTGGAATGAGCAAGTCTTTGATGCCACAACTGAGATTCATCTTCTGATGATTTTGACAGTAGGTAAGTTTCATTGCTTGTGAGTGCAGTATTGTTCATATCCAAGACATATGTGTTTCCTTTTCTTGATGCTTTAAGAAGGATCCAGTCTCTTCTGGAATGGGAAAACCTGGCTTAAGAATGTAACAGTTAGTGTTATCAAATAAAGTGGTATAATTTTGATCACAAATTTGAGAAACACCTAGTAAATTGTATTTTAAATTTTCACAATAATTTACTTTCTCAAACTTGAACACACCATTAGTTACCATTCCTTCACCAACAATTTTTCCTCCTTTCTTATCCCCACCAAATGCCATATAGGAGGCATTTTGATGTTTAAAATCATGGAGTAGAGAATAGTTTCCTGTCATATGCCTGGAATAGCCACTGTCAACATACCACTTGTTGTCAGTCCTCCATGCTTGTTCCTGCATACATAAAGAAATCAATTAGAATGAGGGACCCAAGCCTTAATGATCTTGGGTGTACCACTAGTATCTAGAATTGTTACTCCCTCATGAATGAGTCTTGATGTTTCAGTGTTGATTTTAGACTCAATTGACTCATTATGTTTGGTTTGTGGCGAGGATGATTCTGTTGAAGATGAGCTTGTGGAATTTTGTTCTTGTTTCTCTTGCCCTTCTTCTTTCATCTTTTCTTTGTTAGGTTGCTGCTTTGAGTTTGATGATGAGCCTTGATTTAAGAAAGTTTCACCATCTTTTGCTTTTGATTGTGGTATGTGAGTACCCTTCTCAAAGTGATCAAAGAATGTGTCAACAGAATTGTCTTTCTTTTCTGTCAAATCCACTTTCTTATGTGGTGTTTTGAGTTGAGGATGTGATTTCTCCTTCTTCTTTAAAGTTTTACCACTAGCAGATGGTTGCTTCTTTGCTTTTGCCAACTTTTGTTTTGTTCTTATTGTTAAAATAACATTCCTAAGTGGAATGGTTATTTTTGTTACAAATTACACAATGTTTATTGAAGTAACAATCAGAAGTCATGTGATTGTTCATATTGCAAATGGAACAATAGCTGCTGAAGTAACAATCTTCAGTGTTGTGATTTTTCATATCACACCATTTACAATATTTTTCTTCTTCATCATTTTCATGAACTATCACTTTCTTCTTCTTTTTCTGATTTGCCAATTCTCTTTCGAATTTGGTAGCTAATGAATCCTTTCCATTCCCTGACATGATATCAAAGGGTTCTTGTTTGGCAGTAACTGACTTTTGTTGCTTAGGATTAACAGTCTTTTGTTGATTGACTTTCTTGATGACTGATACATTTTGCTTTTGCTGATGAGTCACTAATTCAACAGATTTCTTCTTCCGAAGATCTACTGTGGGTGGAGTTTGGTCATTAATTTTCTTCTTCCGGAGTTCTACTACGAAAGTAGAATGATCAGCATTTTTCTTTTTCTTCCGGAGATCTGCTACGGATGATTGACCAGCATTTTTCTTTCCTTCTACGAAAGAGACTTTTATATCTTCAGTAGATATGAACTGCACATCATCTTCAGTTGATTTTTGTTGTTTGCTGAGTTCATGAAGCCCTTCATTCAGCTTAGCTATCCTCTTGCAGATTGTCTTCTGCATGTTTCTTTGCTTAGGAGGATAAGGCAGCTTGGTTTCTTCAAGAACTTTAGGAATGATTGGTTCGAATGAAACATTCTTGCCAATATCCATTTCATTCACACCTTTCTCAACATGGTCATTAGAGTCATTGAAGTCATCACATTCATCATAGTCAAATTCTGAATCATTTTGTTTGATTGGTTCTGATTCAGATGACTCAGTTTCACTCACCTCAGAATTGTTATTATCACTTACCAACTGATTAATTATTGTTTCAATTTTGGTGCATGGAACAAAATAATTTGACAAACTGTTTGTCATTGACTCAGGTAAGGGTGTATAATTATCATTCAGAGGGGGTGTAACAGCATTGTATCCCAACCCACACCTGTTCTTTGATTCAATATGAGAATTTAACAATTTCTCATATTGCTGAGATGACAGTTGAAACTTCTGAAGTTTCACTTCAGTTGATGCATGATCAGACATTGACTTTGTTAAGGAAGTGGTCAAATGCTCAACTTGGGCTTTCAAGTTATAATTTTCAGAAACAAGTTTATCTAAATCTTTTTACAAAGAGTTGATTTTGATTTGATAAAGTTTATGCTCTCTTACATAAGATTCATTTAAAATAATTGTTTCTTTCACTTTATTTAGCAGTTGTTGAGCATGGACTCTGTATCTTTCAACTTCCTCAACACATGATGATGAACACAATCTATCTCTTACCTCTCTGGCCATAGGTGGAATTTTGTTTTCCACGTTTGCCATTAGCGCTTGATTTTCTTCCAATACCTCCTTCTCATACATGCTCCAGTCACATGTTCCATCTTGTAAGATTATCAGCCTAGTCTCTTTTGAATTGCTTGGCCCTGCTAATGAACTTGTGGCTGGTGGGGATGAGTTGGTTATCTGAGGTTGTCTGAAAGATCTCTGAGATGATGATGTTGATTGATGAGATTGATGCTGATAAGTCTGATACTGCTGATGTTGGTGATTCTGTCTCATGTCAGAAGATGCTTGTTGATTACACTCTCTTGAAAAATGTCCATAGAGATTGCATTTGAAACATCTTACTTTTGACTTATCAACACCAATTTTGGTTGTCTTTCCAGCTGCAGCTAAGTTTTTGTTTCTTCTCAGGTACTGTTTAGCTCTGTATGCTATTATTGCTATTTGCCATTGAAGATCCATTTCCTCTACTTCATCTGGATGAAGTTCTTCTAAATCTTGCTGGCAGATGTTAGCAGGAGTTAGAGTGCTTCCCAGATAAGCTTGAAAACTTGAGCTGAAAGCTGCAAATTCTGCTTTTTGTTCTTCAGAATCCAGAATCACAGTGATTGGCTCTGCTTGATTGTTGTTGGAGGAAGACTTAGCTAATGATGCAGATGAATCTTTCTTTTCATCAGATCTCCCTTTTTCTTTTGCTGACTTACTCTAAGTGGATGTTTTTGCATGCTTTGATGCATAGAAACTAACTTCTTCCTCATCTTCACTCACAGTACAAGAGTTGTCATTATCATTGTTAGAAATAAAAGCACTTCCAGCACTTTTAGTTTCTTTAAACTGATAAGGGGTGACATGTGTTCGCACACTCTTGTTTCTTGACCTTTCATCCACTTCAAGAGTTTCTACTTTGGCCACCAAAGTATCTAAACCAATGGTTTTGAGGTCTAGTGTGTTCTTGAACATGGAGATAGTTTGCTTCCAACTCTCAGGCAAAGTGTGGAGCATCTTTTTTGTTTAACTCCTCATTGGTATATTTCAATTCCAAGATGTTCATCTCGGTTATCAATTGCATAAACCTGTGGAGTTGTTGTGGTACTGATTCACCCTCAAGATGATAAAACGTTTCATATTGAGATCGAAGTGTATCCTTCCTTATGCTTCTGATTTCATCACTTCCTTCATAGAGAGTGTGAAGAAATTTTCATAAGGAATTTGCTGTTTTGTAGTTCTCACACCTGATCAGAATATCTTCAGGTAAGGCCATACTCAGCAGGCTGTAGGCTCTAATGTCAAGTTTGACTCGTTTAACATCCTCAAGAGAATGGGTTGATTATGGTTTTGTAGTTCTCACACCTGATCAGAATATCTTCAGGTAAGGCCATACTCAGCAGGCTGTAGGCTCTAATGTCAAGTTTGACTCGTTTAACATCCTCAGGTGAGAGATCTTTTGTGTTTATGGGTTGATTATGGTCTTTATAATCTGCTCCAAGAGCTGGAGAAATATAAGGACCTTTAGTTATTGACACCCGTAAATCAGAATCTGTGTAATTCACATGATTTTTGAATTTTATCTTCCAGGATTTGAAATCTGCTTTGGTTTCCAACTTCGGAGGTTGATATGATTATCCACCGAAAGAGTTGCTCATTTTAGTCAAATGTTAATATTCAACTAAGCAAATTTTTGTTTATGAATGAACTAATTAATGACAAATACTTGATTATTGA
The DNA here is from genome assembly GCA_025506415.1 of Flaveria robusta. NCBI lineage: Eukaryota > Viridiplantae > Streptophyta > Magnoliopsida > Asterales > Asteraceae > Flaveria > Flaveria robusta. Next base: position 11,487,664 of record CM046465.1, read on the forward strand.
CTAATTAAGTAGTTGAAGTCACAAATCAGTCAATCCTTTTAGTGATTATCAAAGGTGATACCAAATCAAGGATGTTTGTTGATATGTTTTATTCAAATGAATTGAACACTTGTTGATTATCAATCAATAACGCCGATCTACTACTCATTGAACAATGAATCACGGTTTGTTGTTTTAGGAATGTTTTACACCAAATCGTTGATTATAATCCCTTCATTATCTATTGATTAATCGATAACTTCCTTGAATCAGAATTATAGCCTCTCAATTTGTTATGAACACCCGAAATCAATTTTACTTAAAATAAATAGATCTAAACAGCAAGCTGATAGATCTAATGATATAGACAATCAATCACACAATTCTAATACTAATAGATTAATTGATCTAAATCAATGAGCACTTGGCTCTGATACCACCCGTGAATCCAAGGATCGCAATCAGGAATTATCAGTATTAGATTGAGTTCTAATAGCGATCGCGGAATTATCACTATTAGTTGTTTGATTGATTGAATATGTAATAACAAACGTAATTGAATATTCAAATGAAGAACAGAACAAGAAATTGCAATGAGTGAATGAACACGATTTGATTCAAATGTATTTCATTAAAAACATTGATTAATGATTACAAAAGAATTCAAATAGTAATTGCTAACAATGATGATGTTTGTTGATGATTTTGGTGTAATTGATGTGATGGTTGCTAGGGTTTTCGTGATCGTATTGATTGACATATATTGTTAGGTATTCAGCCGTCTGGAAATGTGAGCCTATACATTGTATTTATAGGCTCAGGGATTTACTGCTAGGGTTACAATAAATTTCTTGGAATCAGTAACTTTCTTATCGTGGTAAGAAAGTTACTCAGAGAATGTTATGATGTAACATTCTCTGACAGAGTTAAAGTCATCCGTAGAAGTTGACTTTATGACATCACTTAGTGATTGACTTGTTGACTTGTACTTGGTGAAGTACAATCAAGTGTTGGTCTTCCGTAGAAGTTTTGCTTTCCGCAGGAACTTTGTCTTCCGTAGGAGTTTAGCCTTCCGCAGGAGTCTTTACTTGAACGTCATTGGAATGCAAGTTGTTCATCCGTAGATCTTTGATCTTAAATCCCTTGTCCTTCATTCACACTGAAGTGTTCTTTCGCAGAAGATCGTCGGATGTACTTTGTGTAAGAACATTATCTATGGAAGAACACAATTGTTCATCCGTAGATGTTTCTTACACTTAGTCAAATTTTCATGAAATTTGCCAAAGTATGATGTTCATCCTGCAATCACATATATAAATCAACACAGTTACGGGTTAACCTATATATATATATAATGCAAACAAAATTGATTATTTCAAAAGAACTTATTACAAGAGATTGATTAAAGTGCTAAGCCTATACAAAAGATCTAGACCTATTGTTCCTAGATCTAACAACCAGAGAACATCTATCTAAGTTTGCTCCAAATGCAGACGAAGGATTTTTTGTGGGATACTCTGGAAGCTCAAAAGCTTACAGAGTATACAATCAAGACTAAACATTATGGAAGAATCAACTGATGTTTTTAATGAACATTCTTTCACAAAGAAAGTCATTGGATCAGACTGGTTGTTTGACCTTGATTCACTAACAAAATCATTTGATACATCTTATTTTGATGTTTCAGGTACAAAAGAGGACATTGAATATCCAATGGTACCTCCTCCATCAAATGATGTTCTTTTAACTTCTAATCCTCCAAGGAGACCAAACGTCACTCCTTCCAGTACAACAGTTACACCACCTCAAGATCAAACAAACCCATCAAGAGGAACTTCAACATCAAGTCCATCATCAACTCCACCGGTAATCAATCAACCACAAACAACTAGTGACCCTCAGCAAAACAAGCAAACAAAGTCAAAATAGCTAGACACGGTTGAAGAAGATGATGCTTACTCATTGCCAACCTGTTCTTCCTCTGCCTTGGCATAAACAGAGCTAACTTTCCTTGAGACTACTTCTGGAACATCCCTATCCTTCGATCGATACTGCCGACATTACTCGTTATGAGGCGAGGATTGGCATCAGATGACTTCACTTGAGACATAACTTCTTCCGATAACTGAACTTCAAGTCTTAGCTACCCGAAAGAAAATAGAATAAGGGAAGTTGACTTAGATGGTTATCATTCATTACCAGACACACATAATGATGATGAAATACTAGATTTCTTTCATGATTCACCACAATCATTCAATGATCATTCACAATCAGAAAATCCCACCATCTCTAATACCCTTGCTCAACCATCCACATCAGATCAAACAATTACCAATCTTGACTCTACTATTTCTGTTGATCAGATTGAAACAACCAGAGCTTACAAATATCATCCATTAGAGAATATCATAGGTGACCTTAATGTAAGATTGACACGAAGTCAATCTGATACAGCAAACATTTGTTTGTATTCCTACTTCTTATCTCTAACTGTACCTAAAAACATCACTGAAGCCCTAAAAGACAACAGTTGGATAGAAGCCATGCAAGAGGAATTACAACAATTTAAAAAGCAAGAAGTATGGAAATTAGTTGACCTACGTGAAGGTCAATATGCCATTGGCACAAGATGGCTTTTCGGATATACTTCCTCTAAGAAATTCATAGTTTTCAAAACAGATGACATAGGATTGTATTAGAAACATGAAACAAAAGTTTTTGCTGTAGAATGGGTTCACAAGAGGAAAGATTGATCACACATTATTCTTAAAGAGAAAAGAGCAAGACTTGCTAGTAGTTCAAGTCTATATGGATGATATTATCATTGGCTCCACCTACATTCAAATTTGCAAAGAATTTGAAATTCTGATGCAATCAAAATTCCAAATGAGTTCAATGGGAGAACTCACATTCTTCCTTGGTCTACAAGTTCAACAATTAGATGAAGGAATTTTTATCAATCAAAGCAGGTATGTCAACCAGATATTGAAGAAATACAATATGTCTGATTGCACATCCAGCAAAACACCATTTTCAACTGGCCTAAAGTTTGGACCTGATCTAGAAGGAACATTTGTTGATCAAAAGCTATACAGATCCATGATTGGCTCACTGATGTACCTAACAGCTAGGAGAACAGATATCATGTATGCAGTTTACATGTGTTCAGGATACCAAGCAGATCCAAAAGAATCACACGTTAATGCAGTAAAAAGAATCTTCAGATACTTAAAAGACAAGCCAGCACTTGGTTTATGGTATCCTAAGGATGGAGACTTCTTTTTATTTGCATACACAGACAGTAATTATGGTGGATGCAATCGAAACAAAAATCAACAACAGGAGGTTGTCAGTTTCTTGGATCAAGATTGATCTCCTTGCAGTGCAAGAAAGAAACAAATGTGTCTGTGTCAATAGCTGAAGCAGAATATATAACTGCTTTTGCATGCTGTTCTCAAGTGCTTTGGATTCAAAACCAAATGCTTGATTATGGATTTAACTTTCTTAAAACACCCATACACATAGACAATTCTGTTGCCATGTTTATAACTGACAATCCTGTTAAACACTCTAAAACAAAACACATTGACATCAGATATCACTTTCTGAGAGATTGCTTAGAAAAGGGTCTGATAAAGTTGATCAAAGTTCACACAGACAATTAATTGGCTGACCTGTTTACAAAACCATTTGATTCAACAAGACTTGAATTTCTCGTTCAGTCACTTGGCATGATCAACTATGAATCAAACAAAAATAATGTTTTCAACATTTACATGCAACATTCAGTACTTTGTCAAAGTCCAAATGTTGTTTTAAACAAACATTCAAGCTGTCTGAATCATACATGATACTACATGAGATATGATAGTACACCGGTTTAGTTTTCCACTTGAGTCATTTTCCACCAATAAAGACTGACTTACTTTGTTTGATGTGTGGATAGGCTTAGCATGGGACACATAACATCATAAACAATAGTGAAGAACTAAATTCTTATGATTGTGTGGTATTCAAACACCCATCTTGGTTTATGGTAAGTATTGATCTCTCCAAGATAAATTGCTTGTAAAGTAATTGCTATACACCAAGTGAAACAGTTTATAAATTGCTTAATCATTTAAGTGTCTCCTTTGTTATGATTATCATAGACCTGGAGTACACTCAGGCATTCTCTGTTGTGCTAAGCACAGACCTGAATGACCTATATTATGATCCCAAAAGATTCCCAAAGGGGACACATTCTATTTGGATACACAATCAATAAAGTCTTTTAGACTACCTTCCAAAGTGAAGAGAAAAGAATCCCAATGTTGATCAATCATCATGGATCAATTTGACCATTTATACTCCTAAGTGACTAGTATATTTTGAGGAAGATTGATATCAACATACAATCATATGTGGGGTACATACATATCATATAAATACACACAAAAACATGATAAATCACTCACTATTTTAATCAATCAATAATACCATGCATGAGTTTAAGTGGACCACAATATCTACAATCAACATTGTGTTCGTCTATGTCTATTCTCAAAATCATACAAACAACTCAATGAGAAATTATGACTAGTATGATCTTATGTCATGTATAATTGATTCAAGTATCAAGCATTCAAAACACAATCTTTGTGTTAGTTGAAGTCATATTTCTCTTACAAAAGACATCATACAATCACTCATTTTGGACTTCGATAATTTCCAATAAATCAATATCAATTTTTTGTCATTTTGTAAATATTTTACAAATATGCAAACATTTAGGGGGAGAATTGAACATGGAAATATCAATAGCAGCAGAATATGTGCAAACTCATACAAAATATTGAGTGTTTAAAGAAAGCCAAGTCAAGGCAGCACTCAAACACAACAGTATGACACATACATATGTTTTCATTGCACAATATTGCTTGTGAGTGATATTTTAATATCCATGTATTGATCATGTTAAAATTTTAACAAACATTTTAATGAACAATCATCTCCTTCAAAATTAAAACAAACAAAAATTGGCTTCGGAAGAGCAATTTTAATAAACATTTGCTAATTTGCTTTGGAAGAAAACATTTTAAATTAACAAATTTTAACAAAAATTGGCTTCGGAAGAACAATTTTAATAAACATTTGCTTCGGAAGAAAACATTTTAAAATTAACAAATTTTTGAAAAAAAAAATGTCTACTGTTCACACAGCGGATACACAAACAAGTCATCCGCTGCAGCTACAGTACCATCAATCAAATTCAATAAACACACGTGTTTATAGCGCATGATGCAAATAATGCATCCGCTGTGAATACAGTACCATTACACAGCACATAAACAAATGTTCATCTGCCATGTAAATCAAAACAATCAAGTTTTTACAGAGCATAAACAAAAGTCATCCGTTGTAAACAAAATCAGTCAAACATAGTCAAAGGATCCATAGCGTATGACCAAGTGGTCATCCACTGCAAGATAAGTCAAACAAAGGGTTCACATCGCACAAGTTAAGAATATTCAGTGGACACCGTTCATACAGTGGACACTGTTCATACAGCGGATGTGTAACTCACAGCGGATAACTCAAAATTAAATTTTTTAAGTTAAAACTGTTTACACAGTGGACATACACACTGTATACACAGCAGACACACATCTTATCCGCTGTGTATAAAGTTTCATACTTGTGATTTCTCATTCATCACGAGAGACAGAGAGAGAGAGAAAATTAAAAAAAATTTGAACGTTAAAACTTCCGCTAAACCCTTAAAACCCCTATGCGATTCTAACCACAAATCAACCACAAATCTGTTTGATTTCTTGTCTCATTTACAATCAAACAGGTATAACAACTTGATTCCGAGTATCAATCAGTCATTAAAACTTTTGATTTTGCATTTCTGATCTGAACATAGTTTGACCTAAGTCGACCTTTTGCTCAAAATCAAAATAAATCATGTGATGTTTTAAACTTAATCAATCATTGATTATGTGATAGATGACCTTAGTGGAATGCATTAGGATTGTTTATTTGTTGAAATTTGATCAAATGTTCATCAGAATCATGAAAAGGCATGATGTTCATGTCAAAATCAGTCAAAATTGATTTTTGATCTTCAAAATGGTTTAACATAAGTTGAAAGATGATATATCATTTCAAATATGTTCAAAAATCAGTTGAAAACAAACAAAATCAGTTAAATTTGACAGAACAATCATAATAGAGCATTAAATGTACATACATTCAATGTGCATTCAATGACAGATTTGACTTTTGAAGTCAAACCATATTGTTCAAAGTGTGTTGTTGTAAAGTGAAATCAGTATGCAAACAAACATATTAGCACTTTATGTTGATCCAAATCAGTTTCAAATCAATTGAATGAAATCAAATCGACTCAAAGAAGTTGTACATGATCAAAATTGACCAAACTTGGATTTTATAAAGGTAAAAATCAAACAGATTTTAATTTGGCAATGTCAAACTTCAAACATACACATATATCAATCACAAGTGTTAAGCATATTCATACTTTCATTTCATAGCAACCACAGCAACCAAATAAACATTTAATCAACTTTTCATCATTACAAGCATTGCACATCATCAACACAAGTAAACTAACACAGTCTCTTTTTCATTGCAGATGGCAAACGTAGTATTTGTCAGAGATCATAATCTCTGTGCATTCCTTGACCTAGACTCATCAAAGGCTGAGAATTACAGAGATATCATTCATGCCATCAGACAAACCAGACTTCTTCATGCTATGACAGTAAGACCAGAAATCTGTGAAGATCACATAGTCCAGTTTTGGACTTATGCTCCCTTGGAATAATTGAATGACCAGCAAGTAGTAATATCTACTATGCATAATCAACAGATCATAATTTCAGAAGAAGTAATAAAGATAGTACTTCAATTGGGTGATGAAGATGACCAAGGCCCAATTGAATTTGATGAAAATTATGTGCTACATGTATTCAGGCAGATAGGATACACTGGTATAATTGAAAGAAAGCAAGTAAAAAAGTCAAACATGTGTGCTTAATTCAGATTCTTAATGCACACCTATCAGAAGACAATGACTAACAGAAAGACTAGCTGGGATGCCACTTCTCTGAGAAGCTCGTCAGCAATAGCTAGTATCATAGCAAGAAGGCCTTTTAACTTTGCAGCACAAGTTCTAAATGGTCTGATTTATAATCTGCCAGAGGTGAGGAACAAGTTTCTAATGTTTCCAAGATTCTTTCAGATGATGATTGATGATCTTCTGCCAAACATTCCAAAAAAGGGAACCATGCTTCAGCCTGTTCATTTCAATGAACATGTATTCACAAGAATCAAATCTAGTCTATATCAAGGAGCTGAAGTGCTTGTGCCTCCCTATATGATTAACCATGAAATCCCTGTTCCTGATGTCTTTATGAGGATTCCACGACAAGGTGAACCAACCATGACTTTTCAAAATGTTATTCATGAACAACCAATAATCCAATAAGCACCAATCATCCTAGAATAACCAGCTGCTCCTGAACCTGAACCAATTGTTAAGCATGAACAAGAACAAGAGCAATTGCACCTTGAACATCATATCCCCTCTCCACAACATAGCCCAAACCTGTCTGATCAGCAAACAGTATCATCACTTTTAAGTGACATTAATGAGACTTTAGCAGAACAAGCACATGAACAAGAAGAAGTTGGCACATCTTCTCAAACTGAGTCAGAACAAGCAGAACCAAGTACTCATGTAGAGCATGCTGAAACTGATGATCAAACAAGTGAGATTCCAACTGAAGAAGATATTGAGTACTTAAAAGTGTTTCTATTCATTGAGTACAACAAGCTGATTGAAAGGTCAAACAATAAAGCTAAAAGATTAAAAGAAAAGCTCAAGAGCAAAGATAAAGAGATTGAAAAGCTCATAGCAGATCAAGCAGCTCAAAAGTTGATTGTTCAAGCTCTGGAACAACAACTGGATCAATCAAAGGAAGAGTTAAAAGATAAGGATCAAGAGCTGGACAACACAAGATTAGATGTTGCTTATCTCACCAGTAAATTGGATGCTAAAGAAGCAGAGATTGATGAGCTGAAAAAGACAATCTATGCTCAATCTGAAGAAATCAAAAGACTGAATAGAGAGCTAGTACATGCAGACACTATTCTGAACAAGTCAGAACATGCAGAAGGTCAAGAACAAGACCTGAGTGATGACTTTGAAGAACAGATCGTATCCCAATCAAAAGAGATGAGCACAAGGGAATCTGAACAAGCAATTATCATTCTTGAGGAAACTTATTCAATGGATCAACTGTTCAGTGAAGCAAATCCATTTGAAAACATTCATTATTCACCAATACTCAGACAGCACTTCCATACCACAGAAACTCAAACAGATGAAACAAGCATTATGGCTGAACAGCCTCTTACTGAAAAACAAAAAGAATTGATCAAACAGTTTGCTGAATCAATAAAAGACAAACAAACCTCATCATCACAACAACCTTTCAAAACTTATTAAAGAAAAAGAAAAAGGCAGTATCTAGCTACCTTAGTAAAAAAGAAAGAAAAGGCTCAAGAGGTTGATGAACCAGAATCTCCTGCACTCAAACTATTGAAAGTCAAAGTTGAGCCAGTGGATGAAGATGAGCCAAAACAGAAAACTTCTGAAGTAATGATGCTAGAAGAAGGTGAAATAGCACAATCACTTGACAAACAAGATCAACCAATCATCATCTTGAGTGATAGTGATGATGATGATGAAGAAAATGAAGGAGATTTACTAATGACCCTCAAACTTTAATGGGAATAGAACTAGCTACAAGAGGATTTCCCTATGATTCATTCATAAACCTTAGCCTCATTGAGGTTAAAGACTTGCTTAAGGACTTTCAGGAGACAATGAAAAATGAGTCTGAGCAAACATTCAAAAGATATAAAGAAATCAAAGATCAGATTGAATTTCAAAAGAATCTGCCTAAAGATCCTCAAAAGACAAAATGACATACTCCCAGGTCAAAAGCTGGTTGAGTCACACAAGGATGCCTTAGAGATCATATGCGGGTAGATCATTAGCACAAATGAAAATCTTGCTAGAGAAATCTACAAAAATATGCTAACAAGTGCCCTGAAGCCTTAAACATCCAAACCTCATCCAGCATCATCATTATCTACCTATCATCAAACTCCTCCTGAGCTTCATCCCATTGAAGAACCAAGACAGTTTATGCCTCACAGGCTATGGCCAGAAGGGAATAAAGTAAGGAAGATGATCAATGAAAAGACAAAATTCATAAAACTCTATGACAGAATAACACTCACTGCCTCTGCTGATGAAAGAAAGATAGTAGCTTGGAAATATGATGAAATTTGGGATGTTGTGCTAATTAAGAGAGTATCTGGACTTGTCCAATACTTATCATACATCTATCAACTAGGATCATTAACATATGAAGACTGACTTGGCCTCATGCAATTGAGAATGGTCAATCACACAAACAATCCTAGAGGAACAGATTTCTTTCACATTCTCAGAGCACACATGAATAGGCAGCATCATTAAATGAAAAGAAAAGCTAACAGAGAAGACAAGCTACACATTGAAAAATTAAAAAGAGAACAAACGACAGCAGGCAATCAAACAGATCAAAATGTTGAACATGTTGATACAGAGCTTTTGGAAAGGGTTGGTTACTCCATGAGGCCATCAGATCTAAAATTTATCATGAAAAAGATAGAGGGAAATCAATACAACATTGCAATTACCAAGTGGTATTATGATGAAACTTATTTTGAAATGGTATTGGAAAGAAAGGTAGAAGGCAAGGAAGCTCCAGATATAAGGCTGTTTGATCCTGTGGAAATTAAACTCCTTCATCCTTTATGTGCCTCATTTTTGAAAACCAAAACATTCCCTGCCATAGAATATGTATTGTGCAAAGGAGACTACTGCTACTTCATACACATGCTCAGAATCTTAGGCATAGTCTATGTAAATATAGCCTTAAAGCAGAGATTAGAATCTAATCAGCAAGCATTGACTAACATTGAAAATATAACAAGCTTAAGAATTTCTAAAAATAACAATTTAGAAGTGCTTAAAGGTAATCATGTCGTAACCACTTTGGTTAGCAACATTGAAATTCAAAGCTTTGAGCAAACAACATTGGAGCAGATTGTGCAACTTCCAATCAAAACAAGTATGATGATCAGAAGAGTGCAGTTCAATACTTCACTAAACACATCTTAAACTGTCTTAATGCTTTGAAGATTACTCCTCTGGCTGATCAAGTAAAGGAAGCAGAACAAGAGCAAACAATTGAGAAGGATGTAGATAAGTCCCTAAGAGCTAAAACAGAAGTGAAGAAAGGTGTTGATGAAGCAGGTATATCTCATTCATAAAGGTTACTAACAATCAAAGAGGAAAACAAGCAACCAAACACCGACTAACCATTTCAAACAAACTAAACATCCAGAACAAACAACAAACATAAAAGATCATCAAGCATACATAAATGTATCATACATAACAGCAAACTAAACAAACAAATTAGACAAATAATCAAACATACCATCAATCTTACATGACATCATCATACAAGAACAATCTGATTACACATGTATAATCAGTAAGTCATACATGTAATCAATCAACCATGCATGTCTAACATGTAACAAGCACAACATTCAATCATATATAACAGACAACAAACACATCATAATTCAACAACACAAGTATCAAACATACAATGCAATCTCATCATATGTAATCAGTAAGTCAAACATGTAATCAAACAATCATACATGTAAACAGTAAAACAAACATGACATTTCATATAAACAAAAACACACATTGTTACTAACAATCAAAACATTAAACAAGCAAACTCTAAAGAGATGGCAACATCATCTTTAGGGGGGGGTATTGTTGGACTCAACAAATGCATTAAAAGGATAATGCTTGCCATAATCAAACATAATGTGTACTAACATTCAAACAATTATTAAATAACACATTAGCATTATTAACATTCAAATCATACACTAATATAGCTTAAATTTCTTTTTCAGGTTTGTAGATAAAAGATAATTTTTGCTAAGTGTCGGCAAGAGATGAAGATATGCCCACAGCGGATGACCAAGTCTATGCAGCGGAGGAAGATCTTCCTAAGTGTTTACAGTGGATGAACAAAGTCCATAGCTGATTATCAACTCCACAGCGGATGTTCAATCCACAATGGATGAACACTCCACAGCGGACAACTATCATACAAGTGTTCACAGTGGACAACATCCAAGACACAGCGGACAGCTTATTCCTCTCCATAGCGGATGACTTAGATTCCACAGCGGACAGGCTATCATCCACAACGGATGACTTATAGACTTAGGATTTTATGTAATTTTTGTTTTCCTAAAGGTAGTTTAGTAATTGTAGATAGCTTTGTGTATAGGCTATAAATAGCATACTTCCTTAATCCTTTGTAAACTTTTGAACAAATCAATACAAACAAGCAGTTTATTATCATCATTCAATCACTAGCAATCATACAATCATACACACACATACACACACTGATATCATAACTTTAATCATGGGTTTCCGCACTATGATTATTATTTTGTTGATTCGAGAGATTTGAAAAGATCCTTGAGGAAATCATTCAACAACATTCATCTTGTTATCTTGTTGTTTATTTGATTTCATCAGAAGACATCAGACGAAGAAATTCAGGTGAATCTTCAAGTAAATTACTGAATGTTGGTAGAGGAAGGAAGAATAACAGAAGTAGTGGGAGCAAGAATAGGAAAAGGAGTCAGTCTAGGGCTCGAAATGATGTGACTTGTTAGAACTGTCAACAAGTGGGACACTTCAGGAATTGGTGTCCGAATGATCAAAAAGAAGTTAATACTGCAGCACACTACTCAGATGATGATTTTTAATATATAGCGTGGAGAGTAGTGTGAATTCCTTGGTCATGGATTCTAGGGCTTCGTTTCATGCTACCCACATTAGCGAATCATTGGAGAATCTAAAAGAAGGTGATTTTGGTAAGGTAAGATTGGCCAACAATTATGTTCTTAATGTTACTTCAGCTGGTTCATTGACTTTGAAAGATGTTAGGGTGATTACTGATTTGAAAAAACGGTGGATTTCTGTTAGTCAGTTGGATGAACAGGGACATGAGGTTAAGTTCGGGAATAAGCAATGGAAATTTGTTAAAGGGAATCTTGTCATTGCTTGTGGAAAGAAAATGGGATCATTGTATATGGTCAGTTTACCATCTGAAGGAAGTGATATTCCTGTTTAGAAAAAGACTAAACTCCCTCTAAGTGGAAGATTGTTGAGTTTGTGGAGTCTTGATTTGGGCTCGGGTTAAAAGACAAATCAATGGTAGATTAATTAAAATAAAGACCTGGCCTGTTTTTATTTAATTTTAGCCTATTAAGGTTTCTTTGGGGATTAAGTTGTAAACCCTAATTTTTCCTATTTATATTGTGTATTGTACTTGTAATTTCTCATGAATGAGGCAGAAAGCAATAAAAGTATTATCTTGGTTGTAGCCCGTGGATGTAGGTCACATCGATCGAACCACGTTAAATCTCGTGTGCTCATCTTTGTTATTATTATTTTCTCTCATAGTTAGTTTGTGTATGTGTGTCGATCTACACCTGGATCCCTAACATAGATAACGCCATGTAAGGTTGACAATGGAAAAATACACAATCAGGAAGATAAACACTGACATCTGGAATCGTTTGACCTTGAGCTTTGTTGATTATCTTTGAAAAGCAAAATTGAATGGAAAATTATTTTCTTTTCAACTTGAACACAAACAAGTCATCTTCTGAAAGTGTTAGTGGGATTTTTGGCAAAAATACTCTTTTCCTAGTATGTTGACCAATTGCTATTTCGCCATCAGTATCATTACGCTCATAGCCTCTAAATATCAACCTTATGCCATTACATAAACCATGTGATGGATCGATATTCCGTAACAATATGATGAGGCATCTAATTTTTAAACATAGTTTATGATGTAGTAGAACACTAATAGTTAGTGAGTTTAAGAACTCAACGGGGTAAAAGTTATGGTCGTCATCCTTGACTTTATCGAAACTGTAGTGCATTTTTTCCTCTCCTTGAAAGATTTCAATCATCTGATCATGAATCTCGTCTACGCTCTCATTTTTTGTGGATAATATTGCTCGAGATATTATATATTTTTACTGAACCAACGGAAACACAAAATTTATTACTACTATTACAGTGTTTTCTTTATCCAAGAATCAAATTGGCATGTCTTCGGGTATGCGTATATAGCTTCCTTGGATAGTCTCTTCAGTTCTATCACCGACTCTTAAAATAAAATCAAAATTCCACAAATCATTCAAAACTCCCATGTATATGGTCAATCACATTTTTTTTGTCAACTATCTATGTGTGTGCACCTTGTTTAATGACGAGGAATACCTATTTGAAATTATCCCCACAACCATTATCTATCCACCAAATGGGAGACTACCACCTATAATATCCCGTAGTGTTCATTTCACTGCCTCTATTGCTTGTGGCTTTGCCATTGACGCCTCATCCCATATGATTAAATTGGATAACTTAATTAATAGCCCAAATTTTTTTTTTTATCATCGAATTATTATTAAGCAAAATTGGAATCTTGAACCATAAGTGAGCTGTTCTTCCATGTTTCATATTATTAGTAACCACATCTAGAAAAGCTATGGCTAGAGCGATACAACCACGTGAATGAACTTGAGCCAACAAAGCTTTGTACAAAAATGTTTTACCTAGTCCATTTATAAAGAACACATTTGGATGATCATTATCCACATGTGTCATTATCACATCAAACACATTGTTTTGATCTAAATTATGGTAATCCTTTGCACATAAGTGTTTAGGCTCCATAACTATCTCGTACTCCTCAAGTACCTCACAAGTACATGAGTATTTTGTAATTTCATCTGTTATGTATGGAAGGTCAAAACCACTTATATACTTACCCATGGACTGTAAGAACATCCTTACATCTAAAATTAGAATAAACAAATTGAAATTAAATAATTTGTGTTCATGTATGTATGTTACACCATACAAGAGCATGCATGTCATCTGCCATCAATCTCAATTACTCTGCATTATCCAACCATTAATCAAATAAAGAAAACTACCTCAATGATGTACTCCACTTCAAATAAAATCCAAGTATATCATTCTTTAATTTCATGTTTATGTAAGTATCAATCTTGTTCAATTAATCGTGTTCCATCGAAAAACAATTTTAAGAATCATAAAGAGTACAAATGAAAGGAAACGAAGGTTGAGGATGCTACCTAGAATTTGAGTAATGAAACCGATCAATGCGAAGGTACGACCGGTTGAATCGTCGCTGTGATGGTTCGATTCTTTTTTTGCCCGTGTGAATGTCGAGGAAGTATCAATCACCAGAAGAAATAGGCAACCATTCAAGTCATAATCGAAATTCGGAAAGATTCTAATCAAATGAAAGGAAACGAAGGTTGAGGATGCTACCTAGAATTTGAGTAATGAAACCGATCAATGCGAAGGTACGACCGGTTGAATCGTCGCTGTGATGGTTCGATTCTTTTTCTGCCCGTGTGAATGTCGAGGAAGTATCAATCACCAGAAGAAAAGAAATAGGCAACCATTCAAGTCATAATCGAAATTTGGAAAGATTCTAAACATATATGATAAGAAAGCAAAATTCAATGTATACCTTATCGTCAGAGTTGATCGCTAATGACGGTGTTTGTGCGCTGGCTCAGATGATGACACAATGTTGGCTGACTGAGGTGGCTGGTGGTTAATCGGTACCGTCGTCGCTATGGATCTCTGGCGATAAGATTGAAAATAAAATAAGAATAGAACATAAGAATGAAACGATGATGTAGTGAGTTGGAATTGCAATTGCGGAAAGTCATTAGATGCATATATTGAAAGAATCTTTGGAGTCGGTTTCAATGATTATGGCAATTTATCGAGAGGTTCGGTATATGAAGGCACTTGAGATGATAGAAGTTGATTTAAATGAGTTCTTTGTTTATTCTAATGTTGACATATATATATATGCACACATCTTACAATATACATATGTCTATTTACATAGAATTAATTTTGGAGTTATCTAATAGAGGAAATATCATTATTATTACTCTTATCATTATTATTATAAGTTATTTGTATTTATTATTCGGATATTTCATCATGTCCCTTGTAAACATATTTTAAAAGATATTTCATAAACTTTATACTTGAGCAGACTTTAACAGTCATGTGATAGTTGAACATCATCAAAAGTCTTGGGTTATACAAGACAACCCATCTCTTATCAAGAGTAGTTTCTCATACATCAATTTTTATTCCATTGAATCATTTTCTATATATAGGATATGAATCTTCTCTTTGTGTTGTTTGGTCGTTAAATTGTCTAGGATAACAAAATCAATAGACGTGTGGATCACCTTGCATACATGGAATATTTTTTCGTAAAACTACACAGGACCATGAATCATGTGTTTGACAATTATTTTTTGTAGTCTTTGATATCATAGTCTGTCAGGATTCTTAGCAAACACTACATAATGGTTTGAATTATCGATTTTGTATTGCCCATGCATGATAAGGAAGAAATGAGCATGTGGCAAACCATGGTTTTAAAACTCGATGACATAAACGTAAGTCTTAACCCCATTAAGAAAACTTCCTTAAGATGCTTGAGTCTAGCCAAAACACTCTAGCCACACTATCAGGATCATCTTGTGCGGTTTGACCAGCCATTAAATTGATGCATATCTCATGGCACTATGGATTAGACGTCATCATAAGGAATAGATTAGGTTTTTTGTCATCCTTAATTAAAGTCATGGTGTCAAGAAAACGGCGGCGCATATAACGAGATCCTTTGCTGAAAGACGCGGGCAAGACAATCTGTTGTCTGACTCTATTTGGATGAACTTCTCCGGCACGCACACAATCCAAAATACCCTAGTACAAATCAGCTATTATCATAGCTTAGTTTTGTTCACAATACTGTAATGAGGATGTCTCAAGCTTTATGCACACATCCATCACAAATTTTTATAGTAATCATCCACCAAAGAAAAGTATGTTATCATACGATCGAATCTAAAACTTGTAGCAGTAGTACTCATACATGGCCACAATACTCCTATTACTTATTGGGTTAGCATTTGTACAAAAAGAGAAATAAGTTGTTGCATTATATTGTTTGAAAGCATGCCCGTAATGTTAAAGGTTTGATGTTTTAGAAGATATTGAAGAAATTGGTACCTTCAACTTCTTCATTTATTGTGTCGTTATTATTAAGAACTTTCTTATGTTTTAATAACTGTTAATAGTGATCATGTTGTTTCATTTTATTAAAAGTGTATGATTACATGATTCACCAGCTCCAATGCTTGATTTCAAAACCATTTTCATAAAAATTATATGCATTTGTAATGAAAATTAAGGTTATGGTTTAACCTAAACATCATGAGAGCACCCACGGGAATCCATGAAGATGAATACTTTGACTTTGGACTTGTGACTCATTATGTGTACTCTAAATATTGTTTTGTTTAAAACAATGTACTCTTTTGAGAATAATATAACTCTTTTTTTGCAATGTATGGACGATTCAAATTCAATACCAAGTGTTGAAATACCTTCTCAAATGAGCATTTGATTATTATCTCAACAGAGTATCTCAATTGGAAAAATATAACATTTGAGACAAATGCAAATGGAAACTCAACTAGTAAGGTTGAAAATTTATAAAAGCATTCTAAGAAAGACTTCTACTTTGATTGTTAAAGTATAAACCGCGACCTATCTATTGATACCGATCGATTCGGCTGACATGCCCGGGGTGTACCTCACCTAGGGTGTAACATTTTCTTTTGTATCAAGCCACAAGATTTAGTAAATTAGGAATTTGTAGGATAAAAATGCCCAGACTTTATCATGTATAAGATAGAATGCTTTTAATGGATGCCTTTAGAAATTTTGAGAATCTTTGCACCTTATGTTTTTACCAAATTAAGAATTTTAAATCTTACAGGATTTATAAATATTATTATAAGAATACGTACGGTAGTTATTGTACTACCAATGATATCATCTAACCAGTCGATCAAGAATAACAAAGCCAAGGAATATGAATGATAGATTTAAGATCTCGTCTCCGCAGCAAAATTTCGAGATATCTAGAACAAATAAAAATGAAGAAAAATAAAGAAAACCATTTGTTCATTATAACTCCAAAGAACAAAACCAGTATGTTCCTTCAAAGTTGATACACATGATTGATCAATATAAGGATTATTATCACAAAATTTAAAGCAATTGATCAAATTATTATGAAATAAATGAAGAAATTAATGAATTCGACACCCAAGTTCATCGCAACAGTCATAAAATTGATTAAACAACAAAATTAGTTGTCTAATCGAATCAGCCACTCAAAATCAAATATGTTTCATCAATGATTCAAGCATTCACACGTTATTATTTGGTGATCTGAAATTATCATTTCTAAGAATAATAATACAAGTTGCATGTTTTCAGTATGTGATAGGGGCAATGTGAATTGTGACAACTCACTTCAAATCTTTGTTTCATATTAGTCAATTAGTAAAGTAAGGTGATATTTAGGATGAAGGATTTTTCACAAGGGGATGATGTGACATTCGGTAATATTTTAGTTAACTCCAATAACAAAACACCGTTATTTCTGTCGAGTCTTGCATACTCGACACGTAATCACACACAATTTGTCATTGAACGTTGGTGACTTAACAAATGATTAATATTTATTTAAACAAATTTAACCTAATTAATAATTATTTGGTTATTACGTGATTATGTGAAATCAATGTGTAACGTGTTATTTTATGATTAAGGATTAGCGTATTGTAATGAGGATTATATATTATTAAGGACTATGTGGAATAATTAATATTCTATTTAATAGTTTATGAAACTCAAAGTTTTAAGAAAATGATTTATAAACATTCAAGGGTAGTTTATTTAATTTATTAAATTTGGAGATTTCTATAGAAAAATATTATATAAATCTAAAACAAAACCCTAATTCCCTAGACCCCAAGTTGTGGTTGATCCCCTCCTTGTCTCACTTGCACGATCGAGCCCAAAACTCACTTAAACACTATTGATTTTTCTTTGATTCAATCCATACAACGAGTTAAGGAGACTCAATTATGATCAAGAATGTGATTTGGGTTAGAGTTATCATCTATATTCCATATTTTTCATGAATGTTGGTTATGAACAAACCCTAGTAAATCCATTCAATTCAACACTTGTAATTGATGAAATTAAATGTTGTTGTTGGGTTTGAATGTAGTTGTTGATAGTTTACATGGATTATGCATGAAAAACATGATTTGAATGTGTAGTCCGTAACTTAACCAAAAAGGAAACTTTAGTTTTCAAAAACTTTGGATTTTAGTATCTAGTGATGTTGTTGTGTTATGATGATGATTGTAGATTAGATTAATCATATAATTGAAGAATTATTGATTAGTTTGATGAAATGTGGATAATTAGATTAATCTCCTTAATTCTTTACCTTGTATTGGCAATGGAGCTACTACTTCTTCAACTAGCATATTGTGATCAATATCTTGTTTAATCTTATGTCTTCTTGACTAGATAATAAAACTTATGGATAAAATATACTAAATAATTTCAATGCAGAATTGTAGCGGAATTACAATCAACAAGAATCAAACAATTCATAATACACATAATATTATTTGTATATTGATAAACAGATCAAAATACACTAAGTGAGTAGTAGTGTTTTAAGGGTTTCAACATGCTTACAAAATAAGAAAGAAAACATTCTATGTATAAGCCGTATACATAACCTTTACATAGTAAACTACCCTGACAATATTACATAAGATATTCTAACTCAAAAGTACATAAATACAATAAGTATTCTTTCTTATCACTCATATTTGTTTTTGGTTCATCCACATTTGTTAATGCGGATGACCTTTCCCTTGTTACCATTTGATTCTTTCTTCATCCGCATTAATTATTCTTCATAAGCATTTGTGAATGTTCATTCGCATTAGTCTAATGTGGATAACCAAATATATAACTGAATTTTTTTGTGTCATCCACATTAGACGAATGCAAATGAATAACACTTGTTCTTTTTTTACTATATTCGCATTACATTCTCAACCACATTTCTTCAACACTTGGTAAAGTTATGCAAACAGAGCAACTATTCCAATCACCACTTGAATTGGCATTCATGATTCTTTTCGGGTCTAACAATACTCCCCTTAGAGATTCTACAGCCAATGCATTTAAAGGGTTTGTAGGTGGTGGAAGTTATGAAGATTTCATTGGATCGTTTACTACTTAAAGAGTTTGTTGTTGGGTAGAGTTGATGAAGGTTTTGAGGTTGGTGCTGCTACTGCTTCAAGATCTAGTGGATATTGAGTCACACATGGATAAAGAATGGCTTTGATCATGGCAGCAATTTCTCTACCCTTTTTAATCCTACTACTATGAAGTACATAGATTTTCATTTGCTTCATCTTCTGTACTGCTTCAATTGGGATTTTTCTTAGTTACTGAGGTTTATACATAACTACGGTAGATAGCCCATCCCTATGTATGACTAGATCACCATCAGCATTAATCATTAGCTTCACCAAGCTCCCAAACTATGATTAGACTCTTTTTCTTTTCTTTGCTTCTCTCTTTTGGTTAATCTAGTTGTATACAATCTTCAAAATATGGATGCACTATAAGAAAAAGACAAGATCATCTTCATCAAGCCTGTTATTTAGGCTTTTGAAGTGCCTAGTGAACTTATAGTGAATATATGATTCATCTAGCAGCCACACTTCATAGGCACTAAATAATTTTATGTCTAGGCCCTCTTTCCCTTCCTATCATCTCTATATGAACAACTTATAGGTATCTTCATCATATCTTGCATTGGAGATTGGCTAAGTGAGATGAGTCCCATACACCTTCTTTTTCTTTAAATCTTTTGTTGGATTTATTATTTCTTTTGGAATTACCAACTCTTTAATGGTTTTCTTCTTCTTTCGGCATATGGGTTCATGAAGGTTCTATCACATCTTAGGCATGTGTCTTTCAATGCTTTGAAGTTGTCTGTTCTCTTGAACATCTTCAAAATCTTTTCAAACTGGTAGCCTCTTGTCATAGCTACATGATTAATCAACTCTAGATCTGCTAATTCTTTCAGATCATGCATCTAAAGGGAGTTGACTTAAACATGATATTCTATGAAAAATTAGACTAACCCAGAGATCCTCTTGATCATAAACAACTTCCGATCAGAGTCATACTTCAAGGAAATAATCTTGACATCTATTTTGCCTTTGGGAGCAGAGACACCCTATAGCATCTCTAAAGTGGTCATGCCTTCTAGAAGTTGTAGTTAAGAAGGTTGTCTGAACCATTTAGGATTTTTCCAAAGTTATAGTGCTAGGGTGTTGTGATCAGCTCCTGTAAGTTGAACTTATTGAGTAAAGGTTTTAGATCTGGGTTGATTCACAGTCATTTGTTTTTTAATTCTCTTCATTTTATCCTTCATCTCTTATATATACTTCACTATTGCAGCTCTAAGAGAGTTAGTCTTCATTGGTACGAACTTTCTCTTAGTAAATCCAATCTTGGTTAGATATTTCTTTATTTCCCTATCTGACGTAACATAGGGATCAAGAAACGGATAGTGTGGTGATGGTGGACTTGTGGAGGGTTATGTTGTGGAAGAACAATATAGGAAATGGATTGTGTGGCAAACAAATCAAACCAAGTTAGAATTGGAAACATAAGTAAAATCAAAATCAAAAAAAGTCAAAATCAACAGAATAACTACAATGCAAACATCACATTAGTCAAATATCAATAGGATCTAATACATTAAATCTAGTCACGTAAAAATTTAATGAGGGTAATAGTATTGGTTTATACGGGTGAAAGTAACTAGTAAACTAAGCATATTAACTAAAGCTCTTAGTCATTCAATGAAAATAATTTCAAGTTAAAAACAAAAGTGAGTAAAAGTGTTCTACCCAAATGCGAATAACCAAACACTTATGCGGATAAGTTGAAGCGGTGAACAGTGTTAATGTGAGTAACAGTGTTACTATGCTTTGATCTTAAAGAGTTCCTAAGTGTTGAGAGTTAGTCAATGTGAATGAATAATTACGAATCTTAGTTCTAAGTACTAAGTGGTCATTTACATTTGAATAGTGCGGCTATTAGCTAATGCAGATATAGTGTTAAGTGAATCAAATGCATGTGTGCACTATTCATCGTATTTATTAATGCAATTGGTGCACTATACACTACATTTGGCCAATGCGTACGGCACTAACAACACTAAGTTTCATATACGTTAACTAATAGGGGTAACAATAGAAAAGAGAATTTCTTATTTGTTCATTCGTATTTGTTAATGCAATGAAAAATAAACAAATGCATGCTATAGCACCCTTAGTAAAATGAAAACTTTTACATCTACATTTGTCTCATATACTTATACCATTTGAAAAACACATTCTTCAGCTATTTAAACTAATATCAAACATACATTTAATATTTTTCTTAAATCAGTGTGTGTACCCTATAGTGTGACACTGCGACGATGCAAAAAGATGACGGAGGATTGTACTTTGTTATTCAGAATGGGATTCCCTTTGTGGGAGATGTATGAGAAATGGTACTGAATGAGGCACACAAGTCAAGGTCTTCAAGACATCCTGGTGTGGACAAAATGTACCATGACCTCAAAGGTAAGTATTGGTGGCGTGGAATGAAAAGAGATATAGCGGCTTATGTGAGTAAGTGTTTGACTTATTCCATGGTTAAGACGAAACATCAGAGGCCATCAGGCTTATTGCAAAAACCTTAAAATCCTAGAATGGAAAAGGGAATCATTAACATGGACTTCATCACGAAGCTACCAAGAACTAGTAGTGGGCATGACTCGATTTTGGTTATTGTGGTTCGGATGACCAAATCCACTCATTACTTGCTATTCATGAAGACTTTAAGATACAAAAGTTGGCAAGGATTTATATCTACGAGATTGTGGCTAGAAAGGGGTACTAGTGTGGATCATATTCGACCAGGACGCTCGTTTCACATCACGATTATTGAAATGCTTGCAGAAGTAATTGGGGATGCGCCTTATCATGAGTACAACTTATCACCTTAGACGATGGTCAGATGAATGTATTGTGGCACTCTATGCTTCCAAGTTAACACTATTAACTTATACCCTTAGCAGTTAGATTGTTTTCTTTCATCATTCGATTATTTTCCCGTCGCTTACATTTACAAATTTAAGAACCATAAATAATAATAAACATTAATAATAATAATAATAATAATAATAATAATAATAATAATAATAATAATAATAATAATAATAATAATAATATTATTATTATTATTATTATTATTATTATTATTATTATTATTATTTTCTATATTATAGTTCCATTAATTTATGAAAATCAAATTTTTTTTAACTAAACAACCTTGTCATAAACCCCTACCCCCTAACCGCCCCACCTTCCCTCTCTCGATATATCTTGGACTCTCTACCCATCTCTCGATGTTCTTCTCTTGATATCTCTCTCTAGTTTGGATCTTGCAGCTTCTTGATCGATCACTAGGTACATGTGTTGTTAAATTTTGAGTGGAATGGTTATGGTTCTTGTGGTTTTGTGCTATGCATTGGGTGGTGACTGACTAGGGTTAGGCTGCGAGGGATGGTGGTTGAATGTGTGTGTGCTCGTGCGTGGGTGTTTGGGGTTTGTTGCTCGACAGTGCATATGTGTGGGTGGTATGTGTGTTTTAACCGATGGTTGTTGGATCAGGAGTATTATGTGGTCGATGCTAGGGTTTGTTGGTAGGTGTGTGTGGGTTGTTGGGTTAGACCAAGTGGTGGTTTGGGGGCTCGGGTCTAGACCAAGTGGTGTTCGGTCAGGGTTGGGCATTGAATACTCGACCTCGGTTGTTTAGAATGGTAATGAGAATCAAGTGCTTGGCCTGCGTACCAACGTCATGCATACGAGAGTCGATTAACAGCTAGTTATAGGGTAGGGGTTATGACTGTTGGGTGGATAGTGTGTGTAGGTGTTCACTGTATAATCGTGGATCCATTCAAACATGCGTACGTGTTCATGTGGGAGTTGTTATACGCATGAGATGCATGGGAATTAAGTTAAAATTTGTGTGTTTGTGATTCCTTCGATGCTAAATCATTGTTGAGCTATGGGTTTATGGTTGTGGTATGTTAAATTCTCGGTTGTAAGGTGGTGGTGGGGGAGTGGTTGTAATGTTGTGCTTGTTGTGTGGGTTAATGCATGAGGTGTGTGTTTATGTATGTTGTGTGAGTTCAGGCATGATGTGTTTGTTTTATGAATGATGTGTGGGTTCATGCATGATGTGTGTGTTTATGCATGATGTTTGGGTCATACATGCATGAGTGTATGTGGTTGGTGTTTGTGTTAGAGTGCTTCGGGGGAGTGTTCGGGAACCATGTTGAGAACAAACCAAATACTCAATAGTTAAATTTTATTATTAATACATAATGTTAATTAAATATTAATCGTAAATCCATGTTATTCGAAAACCTAATTCTCTTGTACCTGCATTACCTTATTGTTGTGCATTGAAGGTGATTTTACAACCCCTCTTTACTTACCATATTTTGGGGAAATGAAACGTGTGTTCAAATGTTATTCAATACATCAGTAAGACTGTATGATCACCTGATTACTAGTGTTGTACCAATTTAAGTCCTAACTTTCGAACCGTTAATTTATGTATTTTAGCGAGTTAATTCTGAGTAGATCTACTGTGTTTGACAAACCCGACCCAGGTTAGTTGTGCTAGCACGACTCCATGTCAAATAGGTGTTTAATTGACCTAATTTCTCTTGCTGTGGTCTCATAACCACAGCCAAGGCATTCATTATTTGTCACCGTACAAACTTCATATACTATGTAACTTGCTATGTGCACTACCTATCTACTGATATACTTCTTTACTGGGTCTGCTTACGGATTACGCTACTATTTACTAAAACATGTGAACTCACCAATATTGTGTTGACACTTAAGCATGTTCTTTTCTGGTTCTTAAGGTGCGCACAGTTAGGAGCATTTCATCACTTCAAGCATTTCTGATTTATTTAAACGATCAAAAGATGTTTTCTGCAAATTACATCATTTTGGTTACGCGTGTTTTGCGTTGTTTGAAATTAAATATATACAGTTAGTTTGATTTCGTGTCTGTAATTGTTTTCTCAAAACATACTATTAAACAAAGTTTTTGTTTTATCTAATTAACATAAATACTATGTTTTGTAATTAATGTGTCGTTTGGTGTAACTATCAGTTGAGATCCTAGTATGTCACGTGACTAACGGTAAAACACCGTTTGTGGAAATTAAGGGTGTGGCACATATGATTCGGACTTTGGAGGATATGTTGAGGGCTTATGCAATTGTCTTTGGTGGTAACTGGGATACTCGCCTTCTGTTGGTGGAGTTCTGGTATAATAATAGTTACCATATGGGTATTGGATGTGCACCATTCGATGCATAATATAGGTGTAAGTGTAGGTCATCGGTGTGTTGAGCAGAAGTCGGGGAAAATCAGATGATCGGACCTAAGATTATATCGGGGACTGCCGATAAGGTATTTCAGATAAAGGACAAGTTGAAGGCGGCAGAAGATCGTCAAAAAAGCTATGTTGGCAATTGAAGGAAGCCCTTAGAGTGCAACATTGGGGATAATGTTCTATTAAAGGTGTCGCCTTGGAAAGGCATTGTTCGTTACGGCAAAAGTTTAAAATTGGCACCTAGGTATGTTGGTTTGTTCAAGATCATTGAACGGATTGGTCCAGTGGCATATCGGCTGTAATTATCACATGAATTATATGGCGCACATGCCACGTTCCATGTATCAAACCTTAAGAAGTGTCTTGCCGATTACACATTACAGATTTAGGCTTGGTATTAATTGGTTTTCTTATCAATGTTTGATTGGAAATTATGCTTAGTGGGCTTATGTTATATTATTGGGCCTGGTATTATTTTTAGTAAGATGACCATTGGGCTTGTCATTAAACAATGTTTTGTGATTTGGGTCTAATCAAGGATTTTTAAAACGTGTAACGCTTAAAATTTACGTAAAACGC
Source organism: Flaveria robusta (assembly GCA_025506415.1). Taxonomy (NCBI): domain Eukaryota; kingdom Viridiplantae; phylum Streptophyta; class Magnoliopsida; order Asterales; family Asteraceae; genus Flaveria; species Flaveria robusta. The sequence goes on from CM046465.1 coordinate 11,512,922, forward strand.
AACAAAAACTAGACAATTATGAATATTGCCTAAAGTCTACTAAATAAACCTAAATAATTTAAAAATATATATATTATTTAATTTATATGGCATATAATAATACGTTGGAATCGTTTTAAAGCGCGGAATTTAACAACGTGAAAATGGAACAACACGTGGTTCGAGACAAGACCAGATTGGACGAAACGGGTTAAGAGCCTGGAGGCCCTTGCCCCTCCCCATTCTTGGCCAAAATCCACAAGACAAGGGGGAATCCCCTTGTTTTCTCATATTTGTGAAACTTCTTTTCCAAGTCTCTCTCAAGTTGCCAACCCTAATCACCACCACTCAATTCTCTCATGTTCTTATCTATCTCCATCGAAAATCATCATATTTATACCATTCATCTATTTTTAAAGTAATCAAGATATTCACGATTGTGTTTTATGCGAGCCTTGTTCATCTTCTAATCTCTTAGTAAGAAAAATCGTTGTTTGATTATTTTATTTGTTGTTCTATGTTGTTATTGATGATATTTATCCTCTAAACACTTAATCATCATCTAATATTCTTGTATTCTCTGTTTTGGATGTTGGATCGTGAAGATCTAGATGTTTTGGGTGTTGGACCTTTTAACTTGTAAAACCCTAATTCTTTATCTTAACATATTCTTGGATCTATCAAAATTGGGTTGTAATCTTGTGCGACTTGATCATAATGGACATTTTAAACTTATAACCTATTGTTGAAATAATTAGTTTGCTTCTTGAACCGAAAGACGAGCGTTGGAGAATAAAAACTATGTACCAATTAACTAATAATGTGAACGAGAAGATTTAAATATAAACAAACTGTTTTGGGATTGAAAATTAGGATAATCTATGTGTCTAATACAAGGTTTTGTCAATTAGTTCATGGAATAAACATTATTTAAGGTATCGGGTCAAAAACGGTCAAAAATTAAGGTTTGGGATGCAAAAGGACAAGATTAAGAAACTAGACAGGTTGCTGTCATAAAATTAGAACATTTTCAATAGGACATAACTTGGTCATAATAAGTCCAAACGGGTCATTATCTTCATCTAACAACAAGTTCAGAGAGTTCTCTAACTAACCCAAGTCATCTCGTGCTGCTTCGATATTGTTTGGTCCTTCAAACATAGTAAACAAAACGAAAGGTCAAGGCTATTAAATTTGGGTAGAATGTCAAACATCTATGTTTGTAGGTTCATATTTTCCTATTACTATATCCATTTGAGGTGATTCTTTTTCTGAAATTTAGTTTAGAGTCTTATCTTTCAAATGATGCATGTTACGCTACCTTTCGCTACCGTTTCAGCCTCCAAACAGTCTACACAAGATCGATAAGTGCTCAGCTCTACATGTTGAAATATTCATTTGATCTAAAACACTAAAAATTGGGATTAAATAATTGATTGAAGGTGAGATTTTTATCCGAAAAGTAATTTTAAGGATTTTAATAAGATGAACAATTAATAATTTTAACTTAATAGATGAACATCGAAGGATGTTATGGATTTAATATAAGATGATAACCAAAACCCTAAATATGGCAAGATTTTGAAGTTTAAAACTAACGTTGGACTTATTCTATCAATAATTCATGTTTTCATTAAAATAAAAACCTTGATGAGCAGACGCGGCTACAAAGATTACACGCATATTGGTCATCTCGACCTTTAGTAATTTTTTTGTAGACAGGGCTACAAGGATTACACGCATATTGGTCATCTCGACCTTTGGTAATTTTTCTGTAAATTGTATTTTAGATATCCGCTTTCCTTGTGGGGACTTTGAACCATACTATTTCGAGGTAAGTTTCACGGCCTCTTTTTAATGTGTTTCTTAGGGAAAATGTTTGCTCATGGTCTTGGTCTATGCCATGTTTTAAAGAGTATTTTTAGACATTGTATATGGTTTGTGTCATGGGTTGAGTCTAGATTTTCGTTAATGAGTATGCACTTGTATTTGGGCTAGACTGTGATGGAAAGTTATTGTTAGTACTAATGGGTTGACACTCCACCCCTGTCGTTAGTATGCTAGTTGAGACTCACATGGCCTGTGCATGCCCTTGGGTGAAAATAACCCGGTTACTTGGACTTGTACTGATCATAAAATTGTGTTGATGTCTGTGGCTACTATGTTCTCTTACTTACATACAACTTACTACAATTGTTATACACGACAAATTATTTTTAAACTTATAAACCTGTGAACTCAATAATATTTGTTGACTTTTTAGACAATGTCTTTTCAGGTAACGAGGCTTAGGCGCCTGGCTGTGATCTATAGAAAAAACCGCTCCTTTCAAAGCAATAGACATTTTATGGAACTTTTGGAATTGTTTTCGAATCACTTGTTTGTTGGTTTGTAATTGTTGGATTTGTGTTTACTATTGTTTTGTGCTTGTGCTTGTGCTTGTGCGTTCCTAAATGTAACTTTAGACTATTTATGAATTTATGGTGTGACGATTTGGGATTGACTAAACGCGGCACGTGCTCCTATGTGTCGGGCGATGTCATGACTAATATACGAAGAATGCCTTTAGTGATTCTCTTAAACTCCTAATGTGTTAAACAATACCGTCCATCGCATTCTCGTGTTTCCACTAGTAGCGGTGGTGTGACAATACATGTTTTGTGTGTGTGTGTGTGTATGTATATATATATATATATATATATATATTGGGGAGGGTTCCAATGGAAACCATGTTATAATTAAAAACTAAGAAAACTACTTTTTCACCTTTGATCATTTTAATCTAGTGTTGAGATTAATTAGTGGTATTTTAGTAATTTAATTAAAGATTGTGAATATTTAATAAGATTTTAAGGGCATAATTGGAAGAACACAAAATAATTAATTTGGTAACCACCACATATAATTAAATTGTTCTTAAAACCACTCAAATTTTGTCTGTTTCCTCTTACCTCTCTCATCTTTTTTATTTTAAATAAAAGTTTATAAATTCAAATATATTTTTATTTTTTTAAATGAATGATTAGTTTGATTTTTTTAGCTGACGTATATTTAACAACAGCAGTGTTACGTACATGTAACGGCAGTGTTACGTATATGTAACAACAGTACTAAGTATCTGTTTTGTTCAGTTTGTTCTTAATGACATAGATACCATTTTTTATTCTATTGATATTCATATTCATAGCTATCAAACATACATATACGTATGTCACGAGTGAGTACATATATGTATCTTATCCGGATACCCATTTTCCTTCTAGTTCATCACCATCTTCATTATGTTACATATACGTAACACTGCTGTGTGTTACGCAAATGTGACATCTTTGTTTTAACTATTCATCTTCTTCATCTTGATCCACCATCAACCTGATATACGTACATCACGAGTGGGTTCGTATATGTATTTTACCATGATACCTATTATCCATCCAATTCGTTGCCTTCTTCATTAGAGGTACATATACGTACCTGGGTTCATTATCATCATCTTCTTCTTCATCTTGATGTTATCAGTTCCATCCATATGTAACCCTATCCATATGACTTTTCTAAAGATGAAATCAGGCTACATTCATCATCATTATTTGTCTTTTCTAGTGATGAAATCATGTTGCAATTATTTATAGCGATTAGTAACTTAAGATCATCTCTAAACGATAAAATAGAGATGATCTGGAACCATCATTTAATTGAAGACTAACATAAACAGCAGATGCAATTGTTACGGAATGAAGGGACGAGATGCATCCGATTCGATTGAATAGCAACTGAACAACATATATAATCTTCAAAATCATCATCATCTTCGAACTAGCAACCTGAACGAATCAAATATCATCTGCAATTAAAAAATCTTGTTGAGCGAGTTTCCATAGCAGGTCTTCGTTGTTATCATCATAGAAAAAGATGTGTGAATAATCATACTCCATATATTTTCCTGAGAAGGAAATTGTCAATCCATCGTAAATAACAAAGAAGATCACATATTTTTGGTCAACAATTGAACTAAATTAGGAGAGAAATCAGCAATTTAAAAAGCAATAAATTTAAATGGGTTTTAAAATTACCTAAACACCCTTTAGAGTACATAAAATAAAAATAAAATCTAAATTATATGATTGGTTGATAATAGTTTTCATGGTTTTCAATTAAAAGTGTGGTTTTCATTTGATCCCTCCCATATATATATATATATATATATATATATATATATAGAGGAGGGATCCTAAGAAAACTAAAAAGTTATGAGAAAACTAGAGAAAACCAATGAAAACATTCACATAATTTATAAATTTTTTATCACTACCCTCTATATATATGTGTGAGTATATATAAATAAAGGTATGGATCAAATGAAATTCGTAGCATGGTTTTACATATACGTCATACATAGGTTACGTATACATAACCATTTTTCATGCGACATAGTGTTACGTATACGTAAGTTTCTTCATTCTCGTATGTATGCTCAACATATATGTACCAAACACTTAAATAGCATTTTAATAATTAAAATAAAAAAAAATTTGAATTATGTTATTGATTTACGTGGTTTTATTTGGTTTTCACATAAATATTGGTTTTCTTAGGAACCCTCCTATATATATATATATATATATATATATATATATATATATATATATATATATATATGAGTATAAGCGTATGAATGTGTGGGAGTGTGGTTGTGATGGATGCTTTGATGCACATGCATGGTTACATGTTTATATATATGTGGTTCTATTTAACCTCTTGTTGTTTTCTAAATTGTAAAACTTTATTTTAAAATCTTTATAGTTTATTTTCTTGCTTAACTTTAGGTTAAATAAACTAACTACTAACATAATAATCAAATGCTAATCATCACTCATAAAAATGTAAATCATAAAATAACACTTAACGCTTTGATTTACATAGTCACATAATAATAATTACGATTATGAATCAAGTTAATATAAATTAAAACAATATTAATTATTTGTTAAGTCACCAACGTTCAAGAACAACTAGTGTATGCTTACGTAACGTGTATGCTAAACTTACATAACTAAGGGAATTTCGCTGACAGAAAATTATCAAATGTCACATATGTGAACCCTCGTATTATTCAATCAATGGTTTTAAATGGTTGATGGCTTTTTAGTAATTATTTACAATATATATAAAACTAAATTACTAGGATAAGAGTAAAGTAGGTAATCTGCATTAATAGTTTCCTTGTATTTCTCCTTTTCCCTAATTAAACGTAGTTTATAATTTATCTTTATCTCAAATAATCAAGCCTAAAATGTACATATCAATCGAAAGTAATATTAATAACTATAATCGCAAAAACACTTTTAGTTTCTTCTATCGTTGGCGTTTCGAGAAGAGCACATGCAATTGCTTTTCAGAAGGTGAGCCCTTGTCGTTGATTTGTTATTTTTTGAACTCATATGATGATTTTGACTTTGGTTAACAATTTAATATTTTAATTAACATTGTTTTTGCTTTTTTTAATTGTTATTGTTGATTTTTAAAGTTAGAAACACCAAATAATATTTTAATCACATATCATGATGCAACATCAATATTAAATATATTATATTTCGTATTTATATTTAACATCTAAACCAAAATATGTGGATCATTAACCTATATGTTAATTTTGCAAAGCAATGAACAGTAAAAACAAGTGTGTGGCATGTCACCTCTCCCAACCATGTCCTTTCTTTAGACGCATGTCCTACTTGCTGTCTTCACTTGTTTATTTGCCTGGCGGTGGTTTTGTGGTGTGGTAGCTTCAGATGAGAGGACGGTGGTGGTGAGCTAAGGTTGTGGTTGAGTCGGTGGTCTCGGATGCTAGTGATGGGAGTAGATTACGACATCTCTGAGCCCGAAGGTGGCGGTGGTGAAGATGACGAACAGGATGGCCAATTTTGTTCTACAACACAACCAGCAAAAAGACAAGATTGGTCGCTTATTTTTCATCTGATTCGGATCTGATAGAATTTGAAAGGTTTTGCTTTCACGATGAAAATCGGCTGGTTTCCCCATCAATTCAGTATTCAAAGACAACAAAGAGGCTTTTTTTGGCTTCAGATCAAAAGGTGTATGTTAGTTCCAGCAAGATTGCCACGGCTAAGGTAAACTTGTAAATCCTAATCGAGATATTTTAATCCCTAATCGGGTCTGAGGCCCATACGTGGAAGATGAACATGAGGGTGGTTCGACTTCCTTGCACCTAAATGATTATCACTGTGAGTGGGTTTTTATTTTTAATTACAGTGAATTAGTTTTAGGTTTTCTTCCATGAATGAGGAAAAAGGTTAAAGATTGCACTAGGAGCAAGTTTTGTAGTTTTGATCTTTCAAACCAATGAAAAGTTTAGTTTGCATGATTTTTTAACTCGTCCAGGTTTCATTAACGTGTACAAAGATCTTGGGGCTGATTTCTTTTATCAACGGACTCCATTGTATTTGATTTTTAATTTGGTTCTTGGAGTGACCATTTTTTCTTTCCTTGAAGGCATAGAAACTACATATTTTGCTGGTAACTGAACATGGGCTTCTGGATAGTTTTTTGCCAACTAATATTGACCTAAAAAAGGTACAGCTGGTTTCCTTCTCATCTTTGGTTGCTAAACCTCTTAATATGTGATTAATTTTTTACTATAGCAAGATTAAAATCTTTAGCTCACTAACTATTTTGTTAAGAATTAAAGTGTTGTCTGTATTAAATGAAAAGGAGTGTAACATTTAACTATGGCCTTTCCTTTTGTAAACTATATATTGATTGACCATTTTGGGGTTATCCTATAAACCTTTATTGTTTGACCATCGGTGTGTAAATCAACCATAGAAAAAATTGTAGAATGATGCCATTTTTGGAAGCTAAGATGATTTATTGGCCTCCTCATTTCTTGCAACATATTGAAAAGTATAGTTTTATGCTTCATTTATGTTATATTTTACTTTAACTTTTCAAGAATAAATTTTTGGTGGCATATCTGCTCAACAATGTTTTGTGACATGGCAATAGATAGGCTAGGAAATATGAAGAGATAACAGGATGCTTACTTACTGAACGAACTATGACAAAAGGAAATTAAAAGAGCTGTTGAAATGACGTGAGAGAGAACCTTCCGGTGGAGTTCACACCCCTAGGCGGCTACATTGTATTATGGTAATCATATCAGTAAAATATCTATTTTGCCTTTACATTAACATCACTTAAATTGGTTTCATTTCATCCTTTACACACTAATGCTATTGCATAATGTGCGGTTGCCGGAAGTGTTCGACTAGAAACTTATGCATAGAACACAACCTTCACAATATAAGGTATACATTAAATCCATAAAGATTTTGATCATATGTTATATTCTTTATTAAAAAAATGTGATATTAATGAACCACAAACCAATTTTTCGTCTTTATGATGCACGGTACCTATATAGTCTTAAGGTGAATCTATTCCTTATGTATAGAGTTGGCAATTTGACCCATTACTTATTAAAGGGTCATTTTGGGTTTTTTTATGCTGCCATGAGTTATATGCATTAAAATTCCTTAGGCAAATGAACAAGTTGGTTGTTCATCTCTTCATAAACAGTGGTGAAAAGTTACAAAAAAGCAAATTCATGTATATTTTGCATATTAAGCCTTTGACTTCAAGTTATCATATTCGACTCGATTCCAGGCTAGAAAGAGGAATGGATAGGTGCAGTTTGCTGCACTGTAACAAAGCCGACTTCGAGAAACAATCACACCCTCAGCCAGCACACCAATACCAAGAATACCTGAACAAAAAGCTACAAGATGAAAGACACTGCAGCCAACAAACTTCAAAAGATCACTCTTCGAGACAGAAGGTAAACACTTCAATACCAAGCATCAAACAATGCGTGTTGCAAAAAATAATAAACACTATCACTAATGCAGGAGATGATCTGACGACATCCAAAAAAGACAAGAAACAATATGGTCATGGATGAAAGAAGGGAAAATGAGTGTAGGTATCTGAAGTCAGGAAAACTCTAGGAATGTGCTTTTGAACTCCTAGAAGGAGTCTTTCGAATATTAATGTCTTTTGAATATAGATAGTGAATAAACCATAGCACTTCTGCGGTAAGAAGGCTGGCATCATTTCGATAGTAATGCTTACATAAATATTATGTATGCAACGACAGCAACCTTATGCTTCTTACTTATCATATTGCATGCAATATCAATATCGAGAGCAACCTGCCTAAAAAATATTTGAAATTTGCGCAACGCGCGTTATGGAATGCCACTAGTTAAAATAAAATGTTGTAATATATCTCTACTATTTTGGAACATTTATGTATATGTAGGCTTTAATTTTAAAATAAACTAAATATTTCTCTAATCTAATAAAAAGTTATCAGGGAGGGACACATGTCAATACATATTCTACTCAACAATTTTTTTCGCTTCTCTCTCTTATTTAATAATCATATTAATTACTAATAATATTATTTATTTTTTTAGATTAAAATATATTTTAATAAATTAAGTTAAAAATATTTTTACTAATGTTATTTCTAAGGAAATAATTATTCATAAAATTAGAAAACTTTTAGAATATCAAACTATTTAAAAAAATACAAAATATTTTATGTTTGGTGTTTTAAAAAGTAAAATTTTTATAAACAAAAAATAATTATTAAGAGTTTTAAGAAAAAAGTTTTAAGTATGATATTTTTTAAAACGTTTGTTTTGAAATAAAAATTTTATTTTATTTATTATAAGAAACATTTCAATCATATCTTATTTTAAAATATGAATTTATAATTAATAAACTTTTATTATATTTAGAAATTTTTTTATTCAACTCGTGTAATACACGGATTTACTAAAGCTAGTGTAATATATAAACATATATTTTATTAATTGTTTCATGACTTCCTTGTTTTTTATATGATTGTAACAACAGAAAAACACCAAAAGATTTATTTGAGAAATTGATAATCATAAAGATTTACATACATGTAAAAGAAGATTAGTTTTAAAAATGACGACCAAGATGAAGATTTACATATATGTAAAAAAACAATAATTTAAAATTTGAATGATCAATATGAGGAGTTACATATATTGAAATAGATGATCTAATTAAAAAATGGTTAATCAGTATGAAATCCACATATATGTAAACATACATTGATTTTGTGAAGAAATTGATACTAACTTCATAAGTTTGAAAATTCACACATATATAAACATTATAGTTACACTCATACATTGATAAAATCAAACTTTATGAACTTATGAACAAGAACATAAATAGGTTGGTTTCTCTTAGAATCTTTTCAAATCTCTCAACAAATATAACAACAGATTGTTATATTGTATTCAACAAACAATAATCATAGTGCGAAAACTCATGATTAGAGCTATGATAATAGTGTATGTGAGTGTGTGTATGACTGTGTGTTTGCAAGTGATTGAATGCTAGAATCATAATAAGAAACTGCTTGTGTTATATTGATTGTTCAAAAGCTTATAAAGGATTAGGGTATCATGCTATTTTATAGCCTATATAAAAGTTATGCACAATTACTAAGATACCCTTATGTAAAATAAAATTACATAAAATCCTAAGTCTATAAGTCATCCGGTATGGATGATTAGCTATCTGCTATGTATGATAAGATGTCCGCTGTGGAAGTTAAACAACATGTTTGTTGTGCCTTAGATGCTGTCCGCTGTGAACACTTGTGTGTTTCCTTTATAGATGTTGTGAAGTGTTCATCTGCTGTGGATGAGCATCCGTTGTGAACTGTTCATCAGATGTGGACTAGGTCATCCGCTGTGTGTGATGTTCATCCGCTGTGGGCGGTTAGACAGTGTTCTTCATCCGCTGTGGACAAATCTTCATCCGCTGTGAACAAAAGAGCAAAAATTCCTTTTTATCTACAAACCTGAAAATTAAATTTAAACTTAATTAGTGTATGTTAGTTAATCATTGTTTGAATGTTAGAGCACATTTTGTTTGATTATTGCAAGCAATATCCTTCTTAATGCACTTGATGAGTCCAACAATACTCCCCTTAAGGATTATGTTGCCATCTCTTTAATGTTTGCTTGTTTGATGTTTTGTTTGTTAGTAACAATGTGTGTGTTTGTGTTTGATATGAATGATTGTAATGGTTGTATGTGTGACCTATATTTTTTGATTACATGTTTGAATGTTATACATGATTGAATGTTTGATTGTTTGTTTGTCTCATTACATGTATGTATTGTCAGTTTGTATGCTTACATGAATGATTGTCTGTTTGTCTGATTTTATGAATGAATGATTGAATGATTATATGTATGATTGCATGATTACATGTATGGTTCACTAATTACACACGTGTAATCAGATTACTTTGTATGTCTGATTTATGTATGTTTGCTAGTCTGACTTGTTATTTGCGTGATTGTTTGTTATGTTTGCTGATTGGGAATGTCTTACAAGTATGATTAATTCTCTGATTTGTTTGTTATTTGTTATGTATGTTTGAATGTTTTGTTTGTTTAAGGTTAGACATGTTTGTTTTTTGTTTTTGTCTATGTCTACATTAGAAACCTTTAAGAATGAGATGGACCAGCTTCTTCTACACTTTTTTGAACTTCAGAAGTAGCCTTCAAGGATTCTTAAGCATCTTTCTCAATTGCTTGATCCTTTTAAGCTTCTTTCACTTGATCTGATAGAGGGGTGATCCTTAGTGTATTTCTGCAGTTGACTATGTGCTCAACAAAATAGTTAACAGTACTTTTCCGGTCTTCATATTTGCTTTCTGTTGTTAAGTGAACCAGCTGTTTCCAGAGTTGATTGATCTAAGCTATGCACATCAATGTTGCTAACGAGAGTGGTTACAACATGATTGCCCTTTAGAATCTCAAGATTGTTGTTTTCAGATATCCTCATGCTTGTTATCCCTTCAATGTGTGCTAATGGTTGTTGTTTGGTTTCCGGTCTTTGTTTGAGAGCAACATTCAGATAAACTGTCCCCAAAATTCTTAACATGTGAATGAAATAACAGCAATCTCCCTTGCATAACACATCTTCTATTGCAGGGGATCTAGCCTTAGCATAGTAAATACCATCAACAGGATGAAAACTATTTGAAGGAAGGCATCTATTCAAGTCTTTACTGAATTCGATATGTGTAGATTCGATTCGGAGAAGAGATTATTTCTTGTAAGAACATGGCAAGCAAAGTGAAGTCATTCAGAACTGGCATATGATGGATGGAGAAGTTTTATCTCAATAGGATCAAAAAGCCTTATATTATCTGCTTCTTTGCCTTCTAGCTTTCTCTGCAACACCACTTCAAAGAGGGTTTCATCATAGTACCACTTGGTAATTGGATGGTTGTATTGATTACCATCAATCTTCTTCATAATCAATTTCAAATCAGATGGCCTCATAGGGTAACCATCCCTTTCCAAAATTTCAGCTTCAATCTGAGTGGATGTTTCTTCACTTGCTTTCTTTTGTTTGCTGGCCAACTGTTGCTCTCTTCATAGCTTTGCAATGTGAAGCTTATCTTCTTTGTTAGCCTTTTGTTTCATTTCATAATGTTGTCTATTCATGTAGGCTCTGAGTATGTGAAAGAAGTCTGCTCCCCTAGGATTATTGGTGTGATTGACCATCCTTAATTGCATCAGGTCCAATCTATCTTCATAACTTAGAGATCCCAGTTGGGATATGTATGATAAGTACTGGACAAGGCGAGATACTCTTTTGATTAGCACAGCATCCCATATCTCTTCATATTTCCATGCTATTATCTTTCTTTCATCTGCTGCGGCAGTGAGAGTTATTCTGTCATACAACTTCACAAAGTTTGTGTTTTCATTTATCATCTCCCTCACCTCATTGCCTTCAAGCCATATCCTATGAGGCATGAATTTCTTGGTTCTTCTATAAGATGAAGCTCAGGTGGAGCTTGATGATATGTTGATAATGAGGATGCTGGATGTGGTCTTGAGATCTAAGGCTTTAAAGCACTAGTTAACATGTTCTTGTAGATTTCTCTAGCAAGATCTTTCATTTGAGTTAGTGACCTACCAGCATAATATTTGTAAGGCATCCTTGTGTGACTCAACTAGCTTTTTACCTAGGAGTATGTCATCTTATCTATTCGAGGATCCTTTGGTACTTGCAATAGCAGAGGAACTTCTTAAAGAAGTAGCATCCCATCCTGTTTTTCAGTTTGTCATTGTCTTTTGTTATGTGTGCATTAGAAAGCTGAATTGAGCGCACATGTATGACTTCTTGATCTGTTTTCTCTCAATTTTACCGGTATAACCAATTTGTCTAAAGACATGGAGAACATAATTCTCATCAAATTCTATTGGGCCTTCAGCATCTTCATCTCCCAACTGAAGTACTCTTCTAATCACTTCTTCTGCAATAGTGATTTGATGATCACATATGGTAGATAGAACTACTTGTTGAACTTGAGCTTGCTCCAGATGAGCATGTGTCCAAAACTGGATAATGTGATCTTCATAGATCTCTAGTCTAGCTGTCATAGAATGAAGCAATCTTGTCTGTTTGAATGCTTGTATAATATCTCTGTAGTTCTCAGCCTTGGGTGAATGAGAGTTGAGATAGGCACAGAGATTATGATCTCTGACAAACACTAGGTTTGCCATATCTGCAATGAAAAAGAGTATGTTAATATCTTGTATGATAATGATGTGTGATGATGATATGTGATGAAATGTTAATCAAGTGTTCACTGAGTTGTTGTGATTGTTATGAAATGAAGTCATATGTATGCTTAAAACTTGTGATTTGTTTAAGTGTATGTTTGATTGACATTAACAAGTATGTCAGTTTGACCTGTTATAAGTCTAATGTTTAATTAATTTTGATCATGAAAATCTTGTTTGATTAAATTTGTTTTGATCCAAATTGTTTTGAATTGTGTTTGTGTTATAACAATGAGCTGTTTGTGTCATATTATACACTAATTTCATTTCTTAACAACTCAACTTGAAGATTTAAGTTTGACTATTAAAGTCGAATCTTTCATTGAATGCACATTGAATGCTTGTGCATTTAATGATGCTGTGATGAATGTTATGCCAAATTAACTAACTATGTTTGTTTATAACTGATTTTTGAACAAGTTTAAAAGTTTATAACACATTTCAACTCATAGTTAACAATTTTGAAGATCAAAAATCTAATTTTTGATTGATTTTAGCAAGAACATCATGACTATTTAAGAACCCGATGAACACTTAATCAAATTTATTCACAAAATCCGTCCTAAAACATGCGATTATGATCATTTAACATATATTTAATGATTGATTTCATTTAAAACATCAAATGATTCATGTTTGAATTCTGTTCATTGTTCGACTTAGTTCTAATAATGTTAAAATCAAAATCGAAGAATCGGAGGTTTTAATGATTGTTTGAAGATTTGAATCTTTGCATCATGTTATTATACCTATTTGAGTAAGAATCAGCAGAACAATCAAACATAATGTATCATTGTGTTTGATCAAGGGTTTAAGGGTTTAGCGCACTGTATTAACGTTTAGAAATTTTGATTTTCGCTCTCTCTATCTCTCTCTCGTGATAAATGAGAAATTGATAAGTGTTCAAATATATATATACAATGGACAAAATGACTGTCCGCTATGGGTACAGTGTATGCGTACGCTGTGTGAACAGTTTAACTTAAAATTTAATTTTAAGTCATGCGCTGTGAATTACACATGCGCTGTGTGAACAGTGTGTTCATGCGCTGTGGGTACTTTAATGATTGTTTGATAGTTCACTGCGGATGACAAATTTGTCATGCGCTGTAGACGCTTTGTGTGATTATGAAGTTGTGTACAGCGTATGATTACCTGAGAGCATACGTTGTATACACTTACACTGTTTCAACAACGGATGACTAAATTTAGTCATGCGTTGTGGGATGTTACTGTATTCACAGGGGATGCTTTACTAATATCATGCGCTGTGAATACTTGTATGCTCAATGATGCATAGCGGATGAATGCTTGTTTATCCGCTATAAACAATTGGTGTGTTTTGCATGTTTATTTGTTCACTGTAGCTACAGCGGATATATGTTTGTATGTCCGCTTATCAACAGTTGACAAATTTTCAAAAAATTTTTTTGTTTTGAAAATTTTTTGAAGAAAATTTAATTTTCTATTTTACTTGAAACTTAATTTTGAATTGTTCAAAATTTGAATGTTTGTTAAAATTTTATAATTTTAACATGATTAATATATGGATGATAAAATATCACTCACAAGCAATATTGTGCAAGTATATGTGTCAAAATATTGTGTTTGAGTGCTGGCTTGACTTGGCTTTATTTAAAACTCAAAATTTTAAAATTTGAAATTTTAAAATGTATGATTATGCACATATTCTGCTACCTTTGATGTTTCCATGTTCATTTTCTCCCCTTAAATTTTTGCATATTTATAAAAACCTTTATAAAATTACAAAAATTTGAAATTATGGAGATGGAAATTATTAAAGTCCAAGTTGATTGTTTGTATGATAAACTTTTAGAAAGATAGCACTTTATCTAACTAATAAAAAAATGAATTTCATGATAGCACATGAATCATTTGCACAGAACATAGGATCATACTAGTATTAAATCCTCAATGAGTTGTTTGAATAGGTGTTGAGAATAGACATAGATTAATACAATATTGATTGTAGATATTGTTGTCCACATAAACTCATGTATGGTATTAATGATTGATTGAAACAGTGAGTGATTTATCATGTTTTGGGTGTATTGAAATGATTTGTATGTACCCCTCATTTGAATCAATATAAACCACACATTTTTTATCACATACAAGTTACATACAATTTTTCTTTTTCTTTTTAAATGTTCATAACTTTTTTCACGATATCATTTTTTCAATAAAAAAACCACAATTAATTTCAGTATATTTTTTCTTTCAAATGACTACCATATTGATATATATATATATATATATATATATATATATATATTATCTTTCTAACGCCTACCATATTGATATATATATATATATATATATATATATTTTTTTTTTTTTTAAATCATCCACTATTTACATATGTGTAAAATTGGTTATACACATGTGTAATACCGAATTTACGCATGTATAAATTCGGTATTACACATGTGTAAAATGAATTTCATAGAAAAAACAAGAATTTTATTATTTTTTATAATTTCTTTTATATTTTAATGAAAGAGGAAAGCTAGTGAAACATTTTTGTATTTTTATTTTTATGTTATTTTTTGTTCTACAATTTTTTTACTATGTTTTTGTTAATTACCATTTTCATATTGAAAACTAATGGCTTATATTAATTATTAGAGTTCTCACAAAAAAGGAAATTTTCATTTGATCCCTCCCCCATATTTTATATATATATATATATATATATATATATATATACACACACATACTATATTATAATGCACGAAGAGGGTTCTCGCTATAATTTAAGAGATTTGAGCATTTTAAGCATAAGGTACAATTTAAAATCCCTTATTTTTATGTGCAATGTTGTCATTTTAATCATGCTAAAAACATGGACATTCAAAACTATTTACGCATTGATCCCTTTATTTGTACCAAAATGTGAGTTTTTTTTATTGTTATAGTTTTTCATCTAAAACAGAAAAAAAAATTCTTTTTTATTTAGATTTTCTATTGTATTTTTTAGAGTACATGTTGTTATAGTATTCCGAAAATAACAGTTCAACCAGCTCATTTTTTTAACTTTTTAGTGTAAAAAATCTTAAAACCGACATCTAGATTATAATGTACAACTACTTAATGATACAAAGTAAAATTAAAATAACTTAGATTTAAAACCTTACAAGCAAAAACCTTAACAACTCAATAGAAATTTAAAATTCAAATATTAATATTTAATATATTAAAATATATAGTCAAAGCCAATAACTAACTCTACATAGTTACTCTACCTAATCTCCGTTATTATCTCACTAGGTTGGTATCTCGTGTATTACACGGGTTGAATAAATAAATATCAAATAATTAGTAACGAAAATTTATTAATTATAAAATGATATTTTGATGCAGGCTTATGATTGAAATTACTTATGAGTAATAATTATAATTAATTAATTATTTTTGTAATTTAAAAAAATTCAAGCATTTTGTTCCAAAACAAATCTTTTTAAAAGCACTATTTCTAACGTTTCGATGGAGAGCATTGACGACAACACTAGAATAAAACACAACATAAGAATTTAATAAACCTTGGAGGTTTATAAATATAAACCAAATAAAAATTTATTCCCACACCAATGTGGGACAAAACCCATTTCTCTTAAAACTCATTTAAGAATTTAAGATTTCGACATCTCATTCAATACTTACACCAACACATCATTCTCACATAGAGAATTGAAAATTTATGAGTGTTTTTGGGTGTAGCTTGATGCTTATCATGTTTCAGTTTTATTTTGATGGACGCTGATTTCCGACGAGTGACTAGAGGCCATCAAGAATATTGGTGTTGAAGAAATCGAGCCATGGTTTCTGTTGAGCTTCTTTTGCTTTTCATCTTCCGGCAATCCCTCATATTCTTCTACGTTACCAAGCTCTTCCCCGGCATACATCCGCGTCCTCTTTGCTTATTCGGTGGCGATTGGTAGAAGGAAAAAGGTAGAAAAGGGTGTCGTGGGGCGACTAACAAATTAAAAACAATAAATTGCTTGGACCAATAGGAGGCTACAAGTGCACCATAAAACGAAGAAAAAAACACCTACATTAACTTTTACATGTTAGCAGCTATAGTGTTGTTGTAATATGATAATAGGTTAAAAACTCGTATATGACACTTGTTGAATGATAAAAAATATTAAATATTAATGAAGAGTTACAAAATATAAAATATTTTATTTTGATATAAGATACAACTGAAATTACATATTACTAAATAATTCAGTTAATAAAATATCATTATCGTTATCGTTATCGTTATCGTTGTCGTTATCGTTGTCCTTATCGTTGTTGTTATCGTTATCGTTATCGTTGTCGTTATCGTTGTCGGTATCGTTGTCGGTATCGTTTGTCGGTATCGTTTGTCGGTATCGTTATCGGTATCGTTATCGTTATCGTTATCATTATCGTTATCGTTATCGTTGTCGTTATCGTTATCGTTATCGTTATCGTTATCGTTATCGTTACTTTAAAACATTCATTTTAAAAATATTTTTTTTAACTCTTGTTTTTAAGAATATGTTAAGAAACACTTCGTTCAAAGAATCTTATTTTTCAAAAATGTCATCTTAAATAAAAATCTATTTATTTCAAAACTGTGGTTTTTAGTTATTTTTATTTTGTAAAATACTTTTTTGTATTTAATAAAAGTTTGCTTTGACAAAATTTCCTTTTTACAAATATCTCATAGTTTAAAACCTTCAGGTTTGGGTTATTTTTAAAAAAGATCGGTTTTAGTATATTTCGTATGTGAAAGAGTTATTTACATTTAAAAAATTCATATTTTTTAAAAATATTGTTTTTCAAAAAAGCGTATTTTTAATCAAAATATTTAGTTTTTAATTAATTAAAAAAATTCTATTTTATAAAAAATATTGATTCTAAAACAATTTTGATGTTTAAAATGAGAAAGAGAGAGAGGATTTAGCAATTTATATTTATCAGAAATTAATAAATGATTTATACGGTAAAATAAATGATAAAATTAATATTATGATAACATGTGTTCACTCAATATAATCATTTATTAGTATTATATATCATTTAATAAAAATTTAAAATTATAATGTATTTAATCATATTAATTATACTAACAATAATAATTATTATTAAAAGGTTAATAATAATAATAATAATAATAATAATAATAATAATAATAATAATAATAATAATAATAATAATAATAATAATATTGTGTTATTCTACTAGTTAATGTTAACGTACCAATTAAATGGCAACTTACTAGTGATCATAATACAATGTTTTACATTTGAGACGTTCTCATATACGTTCAAAATCCAGTCGTGGCGAAAAGTTAGTCTATTTCGCTAGTACTATACAAAAGTCTATATTCTACCCTTGGTGCCAGATTGCTGATGGTGGTGACAAAGTAAACTCTGGTACTTAGATAATGGTTCATAAAAACATAGAATTAATTAAATAATTGCTAACTTAGATTAAATCAAATGTTAAAACTAACAACCACTAAAAGAAATCTCAGCATTAGCGGATACACTTTATATTAGCGGCGACCCTTTTAACGGCGACATATTTAGGGGCGACAGGTTGCCACTATTGAGTCATGATCCGGGTTCCAACACCCACGTTAAATCTGGTTGTTGATCAAAGTTTAAATCAGATGGATAGCTTTTTAATACGATAAACTATTAGTGGTAACATGTCGCCGCTAATAGCTGAAAAATATTTTAGCGATGTATTTCCCTAACTGTTGAGCAATTCTCAGTCTCACCCTCAAACTAACTCACCCGACCTCTACTTACTCTCTCGTGGTTAACTGGCGACCACCATCCCCACCGTCAATTGCTTCCAAAATCAATTGCTTCCACCATCAATCGCAACCACCCACTTACAATACCATTTTTGTGACCTCCATCCCTCCATCATTCCCCACAACAACCACGACCACCATCAGATATGGTTATTGTTTGTTTCTAGTCGATTAGCTATTGATTTGGGCTTATTTGCACGTGTTTTTACTTTTCTTGATAGGTTTTGTTTTCAACTAGTGAAGCAACCTCCTAATTAGTTTTTGTACTCTAGCTTTGTCAAGGTATGTTGTGAGTTCTTGAATTGGCTGATATAATGCTTGTTTGTATTTTTTGTTGAAAAATGATTTGATTATAACATCTGGCCCCTTATACCACCAATATTGTCCGCCTTGCCCAGAGAAGCTCACGGATTTGTTTTTGGTTGTCCGGGTGAAAACTTTCTAGGGAGGTCACCCATCCCTAGATTGCTGCCACCAGAGCACACTTAACTATAGAGTTCTCCTCTCATCCACAGTCAATACGCCCAAAATGCGTTGGTGATATTAGAGGGCAGACATTACTTATGAATCCAACATATCTCCTATCCACTACCGATGTGGAATTTACGTAGGGTGTCACAATCACCCCTTCTTTGGACTCATCGTCCTCGATGAGCTCGAGAACTCACAATCCTCGGTGAGCTCTGTCCCACCATCCCTAATGGCAAAGGAATGGCTCTCATTCTATTTTGTAAATCCAGCCCCTTATACTACCAATATTGTCCGCTTTGCCCACGAGAAGCTCACGGATTTGTTTTTGGTTTCCCGAGTGAAAACTTCCCAAGAAGGTCACCCATCCCTAGATTGCTACCACCTGAGCATGCTTAACTATGGAGTTTTCCTCTCATTCACAGTCAATACGCCCAAAACACGTTGGTGATATTATAGACCAGATATTACTTATGAACCCAACATCTCTCCTATATACGACCGATGTGTTATTTACGTAGGGTGTTACATTGATAATATCTTATATTTGTGTTATTAGGTAAAAATATATGTTGTTTGAAGTTTGATTACATGTTGTTATTTATTTGTGTTATTAGGTACATATGTGTTGGTTGAAGTTTGATTAGATGTTGTTATTTAGTTGTGTTATTTTGTTAATGGTTTTTAGTAATTAGGGTTAATTTAGGTCCTTAATTGGTTGGAAATTGATTAGTAATTAGGTTTCACTTGGTTTAATTTTTATGCTTTGACAAAGAGAATGCTTGTTTGTTGCTATATTTGTTGAAAAATAATTTGATAACATCTTTTAGTTGTATTATTGGTGTAAAAATTATGTTTGTTGAAGTTTGATTAGATATTGTTATTTACTTGTGTTATTAGGTAAAAATTTGTTGGTTGGAGTTTGATTAGACGTTTTAATTTAGTTGTGTTATTTTGTTAATATTTTATAGTAATTATGTGTTAATTTAGGTGCTTATTGGCTTGGAAATTGATTAGTAATTAGGTTTCACTTGGTTAACTTTTATGCCTTGACAAAGAGAACAAAAAGTTAGTATCATGTTCTTTAAACAGAACCAATTAAAGGGATGCTTTGATGAGCTAAGTCGATCCTAAAATAAAGAGAGTAGTTCGTCAATGCCGAATGTGGTCAATGTTTTTGAGTAGGTGTTGGGACAACGGCTTTGACATATTGGAGGGATTGGACGTAAACCATCTTCATCTGCAATGTTGACTTCTTTTGTTCATAAGTAGAAACAAACACCTTAGTCATTTACACAGGTAAAATAAGCTTATTTTTAGTTGGTAAATTTGATTTACGTCAGTAGTTTGTGTTTATGGTGATACCAAGTCTATGTTGGTAGTTTAAGTTGAAACAAGTCCAAATTACATGGATGAACATAATAGACTTCAAGCTAGATGTGCTAATTGTATTGATGTGACTTTAGGTCATTTTGACTCTGTAGAGCAAAAATACACTTAAATGATCAATAGTTCAATTTAAACGGGGTCAAAATGACATAATTTGAGTTCAATAATCTAGGTTTTAGTTTAAATGGGTCAAAATAATCTAAAAACACTTGATATACTTAAAAACATTTTAATTGGAGTTTAAACGTGTTAAAATGACTTAAAGTTAGATGCGTTTAGTGAATCATAGTGAGTTTAGGTTATTTTGACCCATTAAGACTAAAATAGACTTAAATTATCTAAGTTTAGTTTAAACGGGTCAAAATGACATAAATCCACTACGAAATACTCTCTAAGTATATTAAACTTCATTTGTACCATTTTGATCCGGTTTTATCTCACATTAAGATGTTTTAAAGTATATCAAATGTGTTTGGGTCATTTTGACTCGTTCGAAGTAACGTAAACTTAGATGATCTAGGTTTTAGTTTAAAATGATCAAAATGATTCAAACATATTTAATATACTTAAAGTTGGATGTGTTACCTTATAATATATACTTTGTTAAAATATAACAACTTATAATGTATATTTTGTTTTGTAGGCTCATATTACAAGTCTGTTTTAATATCCAAATTTTATGTCACTACTTACATAGTTTATTGATTCGCAAAAAGCTCTAAATCAAGCCAACGATGATGAAATCGGACGATGGGGATGAATAACATATTGGGTGACTAGTTTAAGTTTATTTTTTGGGAGTTTTATGTTTAAGTTAAACAATATATTTAACCTACTTACTTAATGTTTATGTACGTGTGAAAATTATATGTCGTTTATTAAAAAGAGTGTATTTTGTGTTAATAGGAAATCTAGATTTATTTTTATGGGTGTATAATTGGTTTGAAAACTAGAAATAAGAATATACAAAAAAATAAAAAAAATACAGGGACTAATAGCGGTTTGCCGCTAATAGTCTTCCTAGATTTTTTTAAATTAACCACGTAGCAGCGACAGAATTGCCGCTAATAGGGCTATTAGCGCCGACATCATTACCAGCCACTTATTAGCGGCGAAATGTTAATCATTTGCGATGAATGAATAGCGCGACTCATTAACAGCGACATGTCGCCACTATAATTATTAGCGGCGATACTGTGCATTATTTGCTGTGACTTTTGGCATCGCTAATGGTCGAATTCGTTGTAGTGAACACATTTCTTCTACTAGCCTTCTTCTTCTTCATTGCTCATTAATTACCATAACACAGGACTATGAACCGGTAACTGTTTGGAATTGTTCTTATTTGACAGAAACAAACATATTCCAATGTCGTGTTATGTTAAAAGAAAAACTTAACTATGGTTTCGAGGCACAGGCAGAAGCAAGAACATATTTCGAACCAAAATACTAAACGGATAACCGACCAAAAATAAATTTTATGAAACAGTGAATCACAAAGAGGAGCATACAGGCCTAGCAAATACATATGGTAATTTGGAGACAATGTAAAAATGATACTAAATTTCTTCATAAGCATAATGGAACCAACTATTTGACATCTGGGCTGTTGTCAAACTTGTTCACATGAAAAGTAAAGCTATAATGGAACCTTAGAGGCAGTCTCATGTTTATGAGGAAGGAGGCAGCATCCCTCCAAGGAACGACGAGAACAAGGCCAAGGCTCGTTGTGGCTGGTAGCTTGGAACGGAGTGACCTGCGCCCCTAACGGTTATCAGAAGCAGGCCTTTGTATGCCTCTAAGTACCCACCAACCTGTCAACATGACACCACAAAAAACATTTTGTTACAAGACATATGACATTTTTCAATTGTTAAAACCATAACTGCCTGATAAATTTTGAATGCACTCTCTGCATCTATTAATCATATTGTTATTCTCAAACTTATCAATTACGCAATAATGTTATACAAGATAAAATGCACTGGACACAATGCAGATCACAAATAGTAGTTAAAGATAGAACATATAGTCCTTCTGTTTCAGTTAAAAATGACAATCTCAAAAAGCAAGAGAGTTCTGTGATTACCTCCTTATTTAGGTACCATGGCCGCCAAGCTGTCTCGATTGGAAGATTGAGCGCGTTGATAGAGTACCTAGAAGAAGTAACTGGAACCCGTGCATCTACATCCCCACTGCATAACCAAGATACAAGAAACTCTGAATTACATATTCAGAGTTTTACAGTGGAACTTAATATCTTAAGTGTCAATAAAGCTTGCCTGAATACCCAAAGCCGTTGGCCATTTTCAATCAGATACTTGATTATTGGCAGGACGGTAGCAGGACTATCGTTCCAGGTTCTGATAACATCACTGTATGTATTTTCATAAACAACATTGTAATCAGTTTTCAGGTTATCATAACTTGCATAATTCATATTAGTCTACAGGACTTATCTATGTGTTATACCTGCATAAATCCCATGACGTAGGTTTCACGTGAAATGCCTTTTGTACCATGGAGTCATTGAGATAGAATTGAAGGCTATGTTGCCAGCATGGATCAAAATTGTTAATCTGAAAGAAGTCAAAATAAGTTGATACATTGCTAGTTATTACCATTGGTTATGTTATATACATATAGAGAGGGCTTACAGAACCCGGAATGGCAGAGGTGTATCTTTGACGAGGGGTCGAGCAAATGGGTACATATATGTTGTTAAAATCAATATCTCCCTTCTCATCCCAAGATTTGTTTGTAATATTGTCACACATAGCATTCGAAGAATAATTAACAAAGTCACAGTATTTGAAGATTGCATCATGTGTGGCGTCTGAATTTAGAGCATGAGTCCACCAATAATCGTACACACCTTTTAAATCTGTTTCATCATTAATCCATGCATTTCCAATCTGCGGAATTATTGAATTAACATCAAGAATAATGATTTTCAGTGAATAAACAAGCAGATTTCGTCTAAGAATTGAAGTGAACGTACAGCGATCCCTTTGAGATTGATGGTTGTCTGGTTTGTTTTCTTGTTGTTGAGGAGGATGGTGTACGCAAGTTGAGGAGCATAATGTCCGGCGTAGTCTTCTCCAGTTATGTAGAAATCACGAGTTTTGTACTGAGGGAATCTCTCAAGCCAGTTAACAAGAAAAACATAAGCATCATCAGCAGTGCTCTTGTCACCAAATTTATTATAATCAAAAGTTATGTTTGAATACGAGAAGCCAACTCCGGCAGGAGACTCAAGAAACAGCATATTTGCAACTGCACAAAGACTTATTTTTGTTTATATACAATGGTTGCTTTCTAATAAGCCAGCGAATAATAAAGTTGCCAAGATCTAACCGTTGCTCCATGCGTAATCATTCCTGAAGAGTGTTTTCCCATCACTATTTATTCTAAACGGTCCTACTTCTGTCATGGCTCCGATCAATGAAGAACATGCAGGTCCTAGCGAAGCAAAATTGAAAATGTCAGGATATTTACGGCTACATGATAAAAATGAAAAATTTAAATATTACCTCCATTTAGCCACAAGACCAATGGTTTAGTTGACGAATCTGTGGGAGACTCGACGAAATAATAGAAAAGAGCCCTGCCAGCATTGGGATTGACAGTAACATATCCGGAGTACTGATTGATATTAACACGTGCAGGTTGGCCTGGCAATGCCCAAATCTTGTCGAGCTGTGCTAGACCGTCTTGCGGTGGAATGTAAACTGGAGAATACTCATTAGTAACTTCATTTGAAATTGCCCATCTATGTGGAATAGGTGGGTTTCGTGATCTTTTTGATTTTAGCAACTCGAAAAGCTTGTTTGCCTGAATATCAGCATTGCTTAACCCAAGCAATGCAAAAAAGCATAACACTGCTATGAGTTTATTCATCGTGTTCTATATTTTCAAGTTCCACTCAGTCTTTCTATTTATAGTGTACTTGGCGTTATGTCCTAGAGACTGTTTTATCTTTTTCATACAAGTGAGTACGAAAGCAGTACTTTGAGAGACTGTTGAACATTCCAAATACCTAACTAATGCAGGCCAATTTTGTATCTTTTCGGAGTTGACTAATTCATATTCAACAAAATGATGCTTTTGACACCTTTATTGTTGTCATATCATCTGTGAGGAAATGGTCTTACTCAAATCATTTGAAAAATGGTAGATTATGTTTTTTCTGATGTCCAGTTCTTAGTATCTCTTTCTACAAAGATCCACCTCAAATGATTAAACACATGTGATGCTAGAAGAAAACTTAAGTTGGTGCTGGACACAAAAGTTGATCATTTGTGTAGATGAATAGAACTCGATTATCCTTGTGTGTAACCTTTTCTCAACACTTTGGTATCCTAACATGTCTCGTGGTATGAAATACTAGAGTAAGTGAAAGATAAGTTACATATAAAGAATATCAGAACACATAATAAGTTGTGCTTGATATTGTGAACCTCGTAGCTAGCTACAAAGAAGTGTTGTCTAAGTTAATTAAGCTCTTTCATTTAAAAACAATTTATATTGAAAGGGTGTTAGTCGAAATGATTTTGTTTGTTGTTTTCTAAGGCCATATTGTGATATATCTTACAAGAATGAAAAGTTCCTTAGAGTTATAAAATTGATGCCACCGTCATTACAAACGCTTTATATAATTTTGTGTATTTGTAGTAAAATGTGGTTTGATCTATATGTATTTTTGTATTTAGGTATGTACGTATGTTCGTATGTACGTAGTACGTACGCATGTACTGTACGTAGTATGTAGGTATGTACGTATGTATGTATATAGTACGTATGGTTTTGATGTGTGATTTAAAAGTAAATGTGGAATTAGATTTAAACAATATTCTTAGCATAATATATATATATATATATATATATATATATGTATATATATATATAACATTGTACTTTGAGAATTATTTCAATTGATGACCATGTGGGTATTTTTGAACATTTAAAAAGCTAACTACATCATGCCTGAGTCACAAATGCAAGGAAACCACGTCAAGAGAGAAGAAAACGGAGCAAACGAGTAAAAATATCATATTTGTCAGTTTGGCGTAAGGTATAATGTTTTTGGCATATGGCTGGCATATAGGTCTTGTTTTTGGCATGTGTACGCACGTACGTACGTAGTGCATATGTATGTATGCATGTTTATATATATTTGTATATATATTTGTGTGTGTGTTTATGTGTTTGTGTTTGTGAGATATTTTTGATGTCTATATAAAAAATATCATATATTCTACACAAATTTGAGCGAAGAAATAGTATTTTTTTTAATATCCATAATATTTAATGTATTTGTTAAAATATCCATAATATTTAATGAATTCTTCTATGATGAGCCTAGCTTTAAAGTATATATTATCCATGTTTAGTTTTCTTGTATCTAAGAACTTCCTCATTCCAATAGACTCACTATGGGATGAATCCGAGTAGTGTGAACTTGGTCACATCCCGACATAGGGTAGTTGATTGTGATAGATTAATATCAACGTACACAATGAAAACTATGTATATACTAGTAACGCACCAATGTTTTAAATGAAGTAGTTATAATATTATAATTACGAATAGAGAAGCATATGATTAAAATTTAGGTAAATGCAATTTTGTTATTACGTCCGATCTCCAAGGTGGCCTTCTTGTATAGTTTGCCTATAGTTCTACACAAATCTTCTAGTGAGGGCCGGTCTTCCCCACTCATTGTTTCTCATATCTAAAATGCAAAGCAGTTGCTTTGTGCATCTCTAGCCAATGACTGGTATTCAAGACTTGAAACCTTCACTTCTGTGGTTTTGTGCCCAAAAGGGCTTTTCTTTCCTTCTTGCCTGCATTAAGTTCACTTGAGTTGAGGAGTTTTTCACTTTCTACCTTCTAGAAGTAATCAATCATCTTTTTAAAGATACATATCCAACGATTATGGAATCCAATTGAAGTCTCCACTTAAGAATTCATTATTTTCCTAAAATACATATTCAAAATGCGTCAAAATAATGGCAAGCTTGTAATTTGAAGGCATTTGACACAATAAATATGTAGATAGCAGTATATTTACAAAAAGATAATGATACAAATATCTCAATGGATGGTTTCCCTGGTCATAAGGTATGTGCGGAGGAATTCTCAAATAATACTATCCACATATCAAGTGTCATTCAACTGAGTTAATGATTGAGCTAAAATATTTTGTTAGAGACAATTGCAAGCTAAATTATACACCACATATAGAAAATGTATTATAAAGTATGTACTACCCCAACAATAATAAAGAAAAGCAGTTCATAAAACTCACCTTAGTTTTAATATGCAGGTAAAAGCATTTTCAAAGTTTATATGTAACCTTCAAGTGAAAACCATGATAATAAAATAACATATTTATAAAATCATTTCTCAAGTAGCGGTGGAGTTCTATAGTTTTGTTAGGTGTTATGGTCGATTAGAGATTATTGTAGGAGTTTTTGTTGTTAAGGGTGTCTGTGTTACTTGTATTAGTATGTGAGTTAGTGTTGTGATATATTTGTATATACTTAAGTCTTATTAATTATGCGTATTGAGTGTATAAGTAGTAAAGAGTGACTTGTCTTAATAAGTGTATATTTATATACATATATAAGCATTTTCTTACTAACATATACATGTAATTTATAATTTATAATTACTAGGGTTATTTTCTAAACCAATACATATGTATTCTTAACCAGATGAGTTGGGTATAACCATGTGTATGCATACCCATTATATCAAAATGTATTTATGGTTTCGAAACTACTAGTTGTGATGAAGTGGCATTCTTATATATGAAAAAAGTATGTGCAATTATTAAGGAATTAGCAAATATTGTGTGTATATATCTAATAAATTTACATCTAATTTGCGTTTTATAAAATAGGTCTTTGAAAATATATATGTACATTATTTATTCGTCTATTATGTTACAAGAAATATACCTATTAATATGGCGTATGTATGTGTCTATATATGTAAGGATGAATATGTTGCGAGTCCATAAGTGTATATGTGTATATATGTTAATGTAATTGCGTAGAGTCGACTTTACATGAATAATTACTTATGTGTATGTAATGTCAAGTAAGTCTTTATGAATGTAGATTGAATATATTTATGCCATATGTATACTGGGTTTATATATATATATATTCATATATATATACACATGATAAAGAATGAATGTAAATCCTTGTTTATTGCCATAAACCATTAACTCAACCGGTGGCGCACAGCAAGCCACGTCGTCATAGTAAGTTAGAGTTACAGTGACAAAACTAATGGTATACAATGAAATTCTTTATAAAATATAGCAAGACTAGATACTCGAATTAAAGATCTTAAAATAATCTATTCAATGGTGTAATTTGTATAAAAAAATAACATCAAACAAAAAAGTTAAGAAGGTTTTAAATAGAAGGTGAAGTTTTTTTAAAAAGGGGGGAAAATTTTGAAAATGGTTACATCAATGGTGTAACGCGGTGTAAAAGTTCGTTACATTAATGTTAACGAGTTATAGTAATAAAGTTAAGTTAACAACCGTTTCTTTCCCTATATATACATATATATGGGCAGTTTAAATGAAAACAAGAGAAATTATAAAAACTAATAAACCATCTCCAAAAATCATAATATGACGCGTGTCATGTTTTATTAAAAAAATCTAATGTTAAGAGCATTCTAGTCTTTTTTTATCTTTTACCCTCCTTTTCCCTTGTATTATTTATTATATTATATTAAGACTATAATCTAGGTATTAGTTATTTGACGATTCTCAATACTTTAGCATATGTGCAAATAATTCAATGAATACTTTAACATATGGGTAGATAATTTTTAACGTAATCTATGTAAGAATTAAACATGAGTAAAATAAAAATCAGGTGTAATAACTAATTAAATATGATAAAAATACATTTACACAATTCAGAAATAGTCTACATCTTAAGCCAAATAAATCTTTACAAATACGAAAAAAACTTACATGCTCCATTGTTGATTCTACCTTGTTTACATCTCAAATATGGATTGTTCAACATGTTCTATAGAAAAAAACCAAGATGTAACATGAATTAGCAACTATTTAAAGTATATAAATATAAATATAAAGAAGAAAATGATAAATTTACATATGTGTATATGCACTTTATATATGTGTAGTTACGCATGTGCGAATACACACTCATTTTACACGACTTAGCCATGTGTAGATCGAAAAGGTCTAGGGAAGCCGGTCACCGGTAGGTCTAAGAACGGATTTAAAGCTTGATAAGCTGCAAACAATCCATTGTTTCAATAGGGGGATCCCCAACCTTTTCTTTTCCTTACTCGCTGACAACCTTGCTTACTTTGAACTTTTTATTAAGCTCGACAGACTAGCTCCTAACTTCCTTGATAGAGCGATGAGCTTACTTAAATAAAGTTCTATCCTCAGGAATTACTTAAAAGAGAACCTTGCGCCAGAACGATATATAAAACTCACTTTGCACATGTTTATATTAAAAAAACGTAGGAAAAGAGATATACTTAAGCATCCACATACATAAGTGTAATAATCTAAATACACACTATAAAGCCATACAATTAAAAATTACTAATATAGAAAAAAATAGGCCAAGTATTTTAATGATTTTCACTAAAGAAACTTAATAGTTATCTTAAATGCTACACTAATCAGGTAAAAAAACAAAAAAATCATCATAGGAGAAGAATATCCATCCAGCATATCGTAAAGGTTTAGGATTGCGTATTACGATCTGTCTTTCAAATAGCCTAAAATCCTTATGAACTTGTAGTGTATTGAAAAATGACCTATATCCAAATTAAAAGAAAAAAATTACATGATGTAAAGTAAACTTCCTTAACCAAGCACAAAAAAAATGAAGAACCCTAAAGATAATATTTTACTCTTGTAAGATTAACTTAAATGAACAACCTTGCTTCTTTCTTGGTCAAAACATTCGAGAACGTATTCGTCATCCCAAGCTTCAGGTAATTTGTTCACGAACTACTGTGCATATCTATACTACTATATAATAGAGAAAACATTGCTAGATTTGTAATTTTACATCAATTTTAAAATGGCGTAGGAAGAGTTGCAAGCTTTAATTTGTAATGTCAAAAAAATTATTTTTATTATACCCCTTTTAAGCTTTAAATACTTGTACTCTACCATTTTCTATTTAAATTTAAAGTAGTCTATTATATTTAAAGATATCTTAATCTATATCTATACTACTATATAATACAACTTTTTGGACAACATTGTAATTTTAATTCATTTTTAAGACACTTAATAACAATTTTGTTACATTTGGTACAAATGATTATGCATAAACAATTTGTTATTTATAAATTTGCTCATCCCTATAGTAATATAGATATGTTTGATATTCCACATTAATCAAATAAAAAAACAAAATGAGAGTTAGCACAATAAGAGGAAATTAGCTAACTACACAATCCTAAAAGTATTTATACCCCCATCGACCGCGCGTGTTTCACCCACTAGTATGCATTTATGTATAGGGGAGGGTTCCAATAAAAACCTTATTATAATTAAAAACCATAAAAACTACTTCATAACCCTTGATTTTCTTGATCTATGGCTAGGATTAAAGAGTTGTATGATTGTAATTAAATGATATTTAATGGATTTAATTTAAAGCTTTTAAGGGTATTTTAGGAACATTAAAATTGGTTTAACTTTAGAAAATGCTAGATAATTAACAATCTCCTAAAAATATGCATTCTCTCTCTCTCTTCGATCTCACATCCATTTCTCAAATTCTCGTATCGTTGTTTTTCGTACCACTATTAAACTAGAAGAAAAAAAGGTCAAAATGGAAATAACAAACAAGAGATCTAATAATCGAACACCAGTTTGCAAAGGTTTGAAATATTTCTATACATTTATTTAATAGACATGCTTACGTATATGTAAGCATACATTTAAATAAGAAAAATGATAATAGATCTAATGATATACATACATGTAACAACAAAAGCTACATATAAAAAGAACAAAGCCATCAGTTGTTTACGGTATGTTGCTCTAGTAAATTCTTAATGTTCTTGATCTATCTCTCTTTCTCTTTAGTCTCAACTAAAATATAATCATAGTATGTAAAATTTTGTTAACATAAAGGGTAACCCATAAGCTTACATATATGTATCTCACCTGCTTACATATATTCGATAACTAGTTTGTGTATTTTAGCATATGTAACAACAAGCGTTACGTATATGTAACATTATTATAACATATATGTAACAACAATCCTAAGTGTTCGTCTTGTTCAAAAATCCTAACGTATATCTCCATCATCATAGCTATTAAACTTACATATAAGTACGTCACGAGTGGGTACATATATTAATTTTACCCTTATCGATACCTATTTTCCATCAAATTACGTAACCGAGTTCATCATCGTCATCTTCATCTTCATCATGATGTTATTAGTTCTATCCATATCTAACCCTACCCATATGACCTTTCTAAAGATGAAATTAGGTTACATTCATCATCATTATATGTCTTTTCTAGTGATGAAATCATATTGCAATTATTAACAGCGATGAATAACTTTAGATCATTTCTATACGATAAAACAGAGACGATCTTAAACCCCACATGCAATTGAAGATTAACATAAATAGTACATGCAACTGTTATGGAATGAAGGGACAAGATGCATCCGATGCGATTGAATAGCAGTTGAACAACATATATAATCTTCCAAATCATCATCATCTTCTAACTAGCAACGTGAACGAATCAAATATCATGTGCAATTAAAAAATCTTGTTGAGCGATTTTCCATAGCAGGTCTTCATTGTTATCATCGTAGAAGAAAATGTGTGAATACTCATACTCCATATTTGCCTAAGAAGGAAAATGTCAATCAATTAGAACTAAATTAGGAGAGAAATCAGCAATTTAATAAGCATTAAATTTAAATGGGTTTTAAAATTACCTAAACACCCTTTAGAGTACATAAAATAAAAATAAAATATAAATTATATGATTGGTTGATAGTAGTTTTCATGGTTTTCAACTAAAAGTGTGGTTTTCATTTGATTTCTTCCTAGTATGTATAATCATATATGTAAATAAATACATAGATGCATAATGCCATATGTTCATTAATGCATTAATGGATTATTACATATATGTCATTCCTCATGTTTATGTCATTTCTCTCATTAGCCCACACGTCATTTCTAATCCATTCCTCATGGTACTTTGGATCTTATAGAACAACCTTCTCATAATTAAATGGTTCCTCATATTCAAATTTAAGCACCCATAACGCCAACAAATGTAAGAATAATAATATATACAGCAAGGGAGCACCAAAAAATTTATCAAGATTGTAATGTGAAGACAATTAGCTACCACCATAATCCTAGTTCTTAACATCCAAGAATCAGGATGCACCTTTATGAACTCCAAGCAATTCTTATACAAATAATGAGATAATATTACAATCAATAATTAACATAATTAAAGGTTTGAAAGTAAAATTACCTTTATGCTTCTAAGATAATTCTTCATGCATAAGAACCCCAAAAGTATAATAGCATCTTGTTAAAACGGAGTTCATCCTTGCTTCATCATAGCTAAAATGTAACATAATACAATCTCGACATTTACTCCTTATAGTTTATTTAAAGAGATATCACCCACAAAATAATACAAATACATACAAGAAAAAATTTAGAATATGATTTATCTAATAACACCTCCTTTATTATTTATTATCATAGGGTCAAGTTCTTTTCAAATACGATTTATTTTCAGAAGTCACAGAACTCAGCTTAACCACTCATTATTTTTTAATCTTATAAATTTAAAATACAATGAAAAGATATAATGGTAAAGTATTAAATATTTTCTTTCCAACTAACAATTAATTTATTTATTCCCTCTTATCTCTCTTTTCTTCATCTCTCAGTACTAACTCTTACATAGGATATTGATCAAAATAAAAACTATTAATGACAATCATTAATTTAAAATGATCATGTTTTTACAAATATGTTAAAGGTAAAAAATAGTTTTGAATATTAATGATAGTTTTTTCATAAATAAATATTTACAATAACCATTTATGTAAACAATTTTGCAAAGACGGATATTTTTTTACATAGGATATTGATGAAAATAAAAACTTCTACTTTTTACTAGAACTCTAAGAATTTATTTCACACATATGTAAATACGCAAAAAATAAAACTAATTTACACTTGTGTAAACAAGTGTAATAAAGGAGTTCTTATAAAATTTGAACTTATTATTTATTTTTTGTTAGAATTATATGAACCTTTTTCTTACATAAGTGTAAGAATATGAACAAAAAGAGAACTCAAACTGGTGTAAAAAAGAGTTTTTATAGCAGATAAGTTTTATCATATTCATCATATATTTTTCCAAACTAATAACTATTTGCAATGTAAATATAGGTTTTGGAGGAGAAAACGTAGAACATGTTGATGGCCGCTATTATTTTGTACCACCATTATACATATGTAAATCTTAACACCCAAAAAAAACACACATACTTTTTATTTTCTCGATTCAATAAAATAGTAATAGCTTTCAAATCAAATAGCAACGATTGAAAAAGTAAAAAAAATCATACACAACGTATTATTATCTTGTGATAATCAATTAATTTTAAAAATAACAATGAATATGATATAAACAATGGAATTAAGATTAGCTAAATCTTGCTAGCTCTAATATAACATGAATTGCCTTTTTTTAATCATTCATTTTTTAATATAAATGGAAGAAGAGACAAATGAAAAGATGCATTTTAAATAAATGAAGGAGATAAATTAGGGGAGGTTATGAAAAGGATTAAAATTACAATATTACCCAAATTCTTTTAATTAATTACATACATGCCATTACTTTTTAGGGTCATTGATCAAAAAATCTAAAAGTCTAGATTAGTTCTTATAGTTCTCATAATAGTTAAAAGTTTTGAAAATATCTTGCCCTTATATACACATATAAAGCATCTTCTGTGGCTTAGGTAGTGACTACTTTTCGGGAAAGAGGCATGATGGAATATACTATTGTGGTAGCCGAAACAGCGGATTCCCCTGCTACATTACAATACCTCGCTCCTTATACAGGAGTAGGTAGCTCTGGCTGAATATTTTATGTACCGTGAATGACACACTTTAATAATTTATGATGATCTCTCTAAACAAGCGCAAGCTTATCGTCAAATGTCTCTTCTATTACGAAGACCACCTGGGCGCGACTATATGTATATATATGTATATATTATGCAACAACCTATTATTTTTGTAATTATGGTTTATTTAACAAGTTTTCAAGAACTAAACACCCTACTCCAACCAAAACTGACAACACCAAAATAAGGTAACAACTATTGAGGAAAAACCTTATAAACTTTTTATTTATAACCTGGTACTCTTGGAGTGATTATATCGAAATAAGCTTAGATTTTAAGTGTTGTTGGTAACTTGTTGAACTTGAGGGACCAAAATGTTAAATTCCGAAAGGGTCCCATTTGAAATAAGTGTATTTTACATGTTCGTATCAAATCTAGTTTTAGCATGATATACTTAACACATGTCCTCCTTATTGATATAAAATCATACTTCTCGAAAAACACAAGATGTCACTCTTTGTTAATGAATCTTTAATGGCATTATTCGTGATAATGTCAAGTGCCGGCAACAACTCCATCTTCATCAAGACATTATATTTTGTTTTCAAATATATGGTCGAGGCTTGGAGAATCTCCTTCAAAGTAGAGATGGCCAACCGTCCAACATTAACATCACTTACACCAACCAACCCACATTTGTGACGCTCAACCCGACTTGACAAATGTCACACCCTTAAAATCCATATGCGGGGTTTTATCGAGGCGTGTGAACAAACTAGGATTAAAGTTATTAGTTACGCGGAATGACTTCCAAATGAACTTCCGAAGGTTTAAAAAACAAATGTTTGAATGCGTGCTACATGCAACGACTTGAGAAAAGCATACTAAAATGTCAACACATAAAGGTTTGTGAGTTCAAGAGTTTATAAGTAAGTAAAAATAGTTAGGTTTGTAAATCGTAAGTAATGTGTACTAAAATAGAAAGTTAGTCTAAATAATAAGCATTAGCAATATTGTTTTCGCGATCGAAGTGGACAATGTTCGTTTGTTTTCCTTCCGCCACGACTTACCCAGTCGCCACAATGTTGCACCTGCTTAACCTCAAGTCGTACGGTTGGGGCTTGTTATACCCGGTAGGCCGGTAGTACTACCCAATATTTTCTGCTAGTTTTCTTAATTAATGATTCGATACAGTAAGGACTTATCAATGGTATACTTGTAAGGATTATAGAAGAGGCTGATGTACTCAAAACAGTCAAGGTGTCTCCTGCATGCATGCACCTTGTGCATGGTAGAAGTTACTTCGGAAGTTTTACACTCTACAAGAAAATTACACAAGTGTAAAATCTTCCGAAGCCAAAAGACCAATTCTTTCGAAGCCAAAGATGAAGTCTTCCGAAGCTTAGAAGACAAAGTCTTCCGAAGCCTCAAAGATAAAAGACTGATTTCTTCCGAAAACAGAGAAGACATGCTCTTTGTGATCAACAACTTTTCAGAAAAGCTGACCAACTTTCGCTGCCACTCTACAGGCTCACCAACTTTACACAAGTTGGTGAAAAGGTCCATGCTTTAGGAAGCTGTAGATTAAGGTCTTGAGTCTGTAACTTTCTACTTTATGTACTTTTATCCTTTTTGTATTACAATAAGATCTGAGCTATGCCATGTCATAGTCACATGTCAAAAGGCAATCTGCCTTTTGACTTTACATTGATCTTGTTGTCTAGATTAGTGTTTCCAGTTGGCTTTCAAAGTATGTCCGGTTGTAGGATGCAGTATAAAGTATCTCAGGTTCTTGAATTTTATCATGTGTGCTTTGTAACACTTGTAATAGAACTTGAAAGCAATATACATCTTCCTTGAAAACCAATTATCTTGTTCTTAAGCTTTCTGTCTCTTGTTTACTTGTGTTTATCTTAGTATCATCATAAACTGTCCAGTTCGCTATTTGATCTGTTAAGTGTTCTAAGTCTCTCCTTATTGTGAAAACTGACTTGCACCCTTCAAACGGTCCTGCAATTGGTATCAGAGCATTCCAGGCTCTTGATTGTAAGATCTCACCATCTTAGATCTCTCAGTTTTTCACAAAACACTTAACAACTCAAGTGGCAGCTCTTTCAAAGGCTGATATGAAAACTGGCACTATGACAAAGTCCCCACTGATCACTCCTGAAGACTTTGATACTTGGTGTCAAAGAATGAAAGGCTTCATCAAGTGTCAAGACTCCAGGATGTGGGAATCTGTTGTCTCTGGACCTTACATTCCATGCACCTCTTCAGCAGCTGCTGGAGGTGGCATGATCCCAAAAGAGGTGGTTGACTATTCTGAAGAAGATAGAAAGAAGATAGATATCGATTAGAAGGCCATGACTGCCCTCCAAACTGCTCTTCCCAACTCTATCTACAGGGGCTTCAAGAAGTGCAAAACTGCCAAGCAGTTATGGGACGCACTAAAGCTCATGTATGAGGGGTCCTCTGAAGCAAAGGAGAACAAAAATGACCTCTTGAAACAGCAGTTTGAGAATTTCACCTACAAGACAGGTGAAACCATGACTCAGCAATACTTCAGGTATGTTGAGATTATGGATACTCTAATGGATGTTGGAGTAACTCTTGAGAACAAGGACATTATGAGGAAGTTCATGTCCTCTCTTCCCAGACAATGGACTCACTACTGTGTTGTCATCAAGAGGACTGATAACCTTAAGACTCTCACTCTTACAGAGTTGTATGGTATCCTTAGTGGCTACCAGATGGAGATGAACATGCAAAATCCATCTGGTAACTCTAGCAATCAGCAGGGTTCAGCCCTTCATGTGGTTGAAAGGGATTGCAGAGAACCATAGCATCATCTTATCTGCTACCCTTACAACTCACAAAAGGGTCCTTTCATCACCTTCCCTGAGACATTAAGGGAGAGCTACATCCAAGGAAGTCCATTTCAAGAGACAAGCTCTTCCCATGCTTTGTGTCTGCTGATTAGAGTTCAGGCAGCTTTCTCTTCACCCTTGAAGACCTGGACTGTATCCATCCAGATGATCTGGAGTACATGGAGATAGTCCAGTAGATGGCTCTTCTCACTCACAGAGCCAAGAAGTTCTACAAGCGGATAGGGAGAAAGTTTCCTAGCAATGCAGCCAGTGGAAAGTTTGGACCGGACAAAAGTAAAGTGAAGTGTTTCAACTGCAACCAAATGGGACACTTTGCTAGGGAGTGTAAGACACCTAGAACAAATGGTGGCCAGGCACAAGCCAGACCAAACTACACTTAAGGAGTCAACCGGAATGAGAAGCCAAAGCAGCAAGCTACAGTTGTTGTTGAAGAAGGAGGCTTTGACTGGAGCTTTCAAGTTGAGGATGCATCTCCAAACCAAGCACTGATGGCTGATCATGATGAAGCCAAGGTATTGGAACATCTTTATACTCCTGAATGTATTGCCAAAGTTAATAGGTACAGGTCCTATAATTTAGAAATGAGATCTCATCTTGAGTCCTTAAATTTCTTAAAATCTGATTTCAAAAGAGCTGAAAATGGATATAAACTAAAAATAGAAGATTTAGAGAAAACCATTTCAACTCTCAAACATGAACACACCAACTACAGGACTCAGATTAAAGATCTCATCACTAAGTTAACTGAATGCCAGGCTGAGCTTGTGATCAGCAAAGCCAGGGCAGAAAAGTGTGTTCTTGAAGAAGAGACCTTCAAGAACATGATATCCTCATCTTTGTATGCCAAAGTGTGTTATCAGAATAAGCAGGGACTAGGATCTACTGAGATAGCTCCTCCACACTCCTTACTATCAGTAAGATCTCCAAGGTGTGGAACTTGTGAAGATGAGCTTCCCCTCATAGACCCTATGAATGAAAAGGATGAAGAGGAAATAGTGAAGGATGGATCTGAGAAGAGTGAAAAAGATCATCCTAAGAAGGGTCACTATTCTCCAGAGGAGAGGAATTCTGTTGGGTTGTCAAAGTCCAAGAAGAAGAACTTGATCAGAAGAGCAAAGAGAAAGTCCAAGAAAACTGAAGAGATCAAGGCCACTTTCAACTCTAAGCGTTAAACAAGGGTTCATCTCTGCACGATTTGAAGTGGTAAAAGCTGAAGACTTAACTATGAATCCTAGTACCAGGGGTTCTAGTTCTTGTCAACCTCATCCCAACAACAACAAAAAAAAGGCTGACTTGTTGTGTACCACTACTGCACAATCTGAACCATCCACATCCAGCAGCAAGTCTCTCCCTATAAGACTTGCTACTTCATCTGTGAAGAAGAAGAAGGAAGTAGAAAGTGATCAAAATCAGTCTTGCTCTCAAAAGAAGGCTTCCACAAGAATGCAGTTTGACTGTGTCATGTGTGGCAGTACTTCTCATTTAGCTAAGGATTGCATCTACAATCCTAAAAGCACTGTCAATATGATCAAGAAGAAATCTTCTGAAAAGATCAAGAAGAAGCCAACTTCTGAAGGAAAAGCTTTTCCTCTTGAAAGTTCCAAGGTGAAGAAGAAGACAAGTGAAAACTTACCTTGGGAAGAAAAATTAGTCTCGGAAGAAAGGAATGCTTCCGAAGCACTGAAGCCTGCTGCAGTGAAAGCAAGATCTTCCAGAGGTCCAGTCTCCAAAACTTCCGAAGTTGTCAAAACTTCCGAAGTTGTCAAAACTTCCGAAGTGTTAAAGGTCAAGTCTGTTGAGTCTAGTCCTGATAGGTCTAGATACATTGTATAGGCTTAGAACTTTAATCAATCTTTGGTAATAAACTTTTGTAAATCATTATCTTAATGTATGCTTTATATCTATAGATTAACCCATAATTGTGTTGATTTATATGTGTGATTGCAGGTTTAACAGTATTCTTAGTCAATTTCACCAAAATTGACGAAGTGTAAGAAACATCTACGGATGAACATTTTTGTTCTTCCGTAGATAGTCTTCTGAAACAAAGTAAAGTGCATCAGGGGATCTTCTGCGGAAGATCAACTTGTTGCGGATGAAGTCTACCAAGTGAAGACTCCTACGGAAGGCGTAACTCCTACGGAAGACTAATGACCTACGAAAGACCAACACTTACATGTACTTCACCAAGTGCTTCAAGTCAACAAGTCAAACACTGAGTGATGTAA
Organism: Flaveria robusta; assembly: GCA_025506415.1. Taxonomy (NCBI): domain Eukaryota; kingdom Viridiplantae; phylum Streptophyta; class Magnoliopsida; order Asterales; family Asteraceae; genus Flaveria; species Flaveria robusta. The sequence continues at coordinate 11,551,592 of CM046465.1, forward strand.
TAAAGTCAACTCCTACGGATGACTTTATTTCAGTCAGAGAATATGTCACATCATAACATTCTCTGAGTAACTTTCTTACCACGATAAGAAAGTTACTGTTTCCAAGAAATTCATTGTTATCCTAACAGTAAATTCCTTAGCCTATAAATACAAGGCATAGGCTCACACTTACGGGGACGGCTAAATACCTAACAATACATCAATCAATCACGATCAAACCCTAGCAGCCGCAACATCATTTACACCAAAATCATCAATAGAAACATATCAACCATGATCATCATCAATTATTATTTGTTCTTCTGTAATCATTAATATGTTTTTAATGAAATACTTTTGAATCAAATCGTATTTGTTCATTCATTGCACTTAATTGTTCTGTTCTTCAGTATTACTTATTACTGCAATTGTTATTTCGTATTCAATCAATCAAACAACGAATAGTGATAATTCCGCGATCATTGTTCGAACCAAGTCTAACCTGATAATTCCTGATTGCGATCCTTGGATTCACAGGTGGTATCAGAGCATGGTGCTCATTGATTTAGATCAATTGATCTATTAGTGTTAGATTTGTTTGATTAATTGTTTATATAATTTGATTTATCAGTTTTCTGACCAGATCTATTGGTTTTGAGTAAAATTGCTTTTAAGTGTTCATAACGTCTTGAGAGTTTGTAACCCAGATTCAAGGGTGTTATAGAATGAACTGATCAACATATAAGTTGAGTTAGGCTTATCGATAGATAACAAAGGCATTATACTTAACGTCTTGGTGTAAATCAATTTAAAACAATCAAACTATGATTTATCGTTCAGCGAGTACTGTTACATTGCTCGGTTAACATTAATCTGCATTCTCATTAATTGATACGTAGATCTGTGTTATTGATTGATAATCAATATTTGTTCAGTTCAATTGATGAAAAACATATCAACAAACATTTCTGGATTTGATATTAATCTTAATATTCATTAAGAGGATTGACTGATTTGTGACTGCAACAACTTAATTATTCGATAATTTAGAGTTTGTCATTAATTAGTTCATTGCAAAAGGAAGTCTGTTTTAGTTGAAAATTAATACATTAACCAAAATGAGTAATTCTTTTGGTGGATCATCATTCCAACCCCCAAAGTTGGAAACTAAAGCGGATTTTAAATCCTGGAAAATCAAATTCAGGAATCATGTGAACTACACTGATTCTGATTTGTGGGTATCAATAACTGAAGGTCTTTATATTCCACCAGCTCTTGGACCTAATTATAAAGGCAATAATCAACCCATAAATACAAAAGATCTATCACCTGAGGATGTTAAAAAGGTTAAAGTCGATATTAGAGCATACAGTTTACTTAGTATGGCTTTACCTGAAGATATACTAATCAAATGTGAGAACTACAAAACAGCAAATTCCTTATGGAAGATTTTGCATACTCTCTGTGAAGGGAGTGATGAAATCAGAAGCATAAGGAAGGATACTCTTCGCTCCCAATATGAAACATTCTATCATATTGAGGGTGAATCAGTTCCTCAACAACTCCACAGGTTTATGCAATTGGTGACCGAGATGAACATCTTGGAATTGAAGCATACCAATGAGGAGTTAAACAAAAAGATGCTCCATACTTTGCCCGAAAGTTGGAAGCAGACTGTATCCATGTTCAAGAATACCCTTGATCTTAAAACCATTGGTTTAGATACATTGGTAGCTAAAGTGGAAGCTTTTGAAATGGATGAAAAGTCAAGAAACAAGAGTGTGAGATCACATGTTAGTCCTTATCAATTTAAAGAAACTAAAAGTACTGGAAGTGCTTTTATTTCTAACCATGATAATGACAGTTCCTGTACTTTGAGTGAAGATGAGGAAGAAGTTGGTTTTTATGCCTCAAAGCCTTCAAAATCATCCTCTCAAAGTAAATCAACAAAGGAAAAAGGAAGATCTGATGAAAGAAAGGATTCATCTGCATCATCAGCAAAAACTTCATCCAATAACAACAATCAAGCAAAGCCCATCACTGTGATTCTGGACTCTAAAGAACAAAAAGCAGCATTTGTAGCCTTCAGTTCAAGCTTCCAAGCTTATTTGTGCAGCACTCTAACACCTGCTAACATTTGTCAACAAGACCTGGAAGAACTTCATCCAGATGAAGTAGAAGAAATGGATATCCAGTGGCAAATGGCAATGATTGCATACAGAGCCAAGCAGTATCTGAGGAGAAATAAAAACTTGAGTGCAGCAGGTAGAACAATTAAGATTGGGGTTGATAAGTCAAAGGTGAGATGTTTCAAATGCAATCTCTATGGACACTTCTCAAGAGAGTGCAATCAACAATCAACTTCTGACATGAGGCAAAATCAGCAACATCAATCTCATCAACATCAATCTAATTAGCCATCATCAACTCCAAGATCCTTCAGACAGCCTCAGTTAACTAACTCATCCCCACCAGCCATAAGTTTATCAGTGGAGCCAAGCAATTCCAAAGAAACTGGGCTTATAATTTTGCAAGATGGAACATGTGACTGGAGCATGTATGAGAAGGAGGTGTTGGAAGAAAATCAAGCTCTAATGGCCAACATGGAGAACAAAGTCCCACCTATGGCCAGAGAGGTAAGATATAGATTGTGTTCATCAATGTATGTTGAGGAAGTTGAAAGATATAGAGTCCATGTTCAACAACTGGCTAACAAAGTAAAAGAAACAATGGTTTTAAATGAATCTCATGTAAGAGAGCATAAACTATATCAAATCAAAATCAACTCTTTGCAAAAAGATTTAGATAAACTTGTTTCTGAAAATTACAACTTAAAAGCCCAAGTTGAGCATTTGACCACTTCCTTAACAAAATGCATGTCTGATCATGCATCAACTGAAGTGAAACTTCAAAATTTTCAACTGTCATCTCAGCAATATGAGAAATTGTTAAATTCTCATATTGAATCAAAGAACAGGTTTGGGTTGGGATTCAATGCTGTTGCACCTCCTCTGAATGATAATTACACACCCTTACCTGAGTCAATGACAAACAGTTTATCAAACCATTTTGTGCCAAGCACCAACTTTGAAACAAAAATTAATCAATTGATAAATGGTAATGATTCTGAGGGGAGTGAAACTGAGTCTTCTGAATCAGAACAAGTCAAACAAAATGACTTAGAATTTGACTATGATGAATGTGATGACTTGGATGATTCTCATGAAAATGTTGAGAAAATTGTGGATGAATTGGGTATTGGTAAGAATATTTCATTTGAACCAATCATTCCCAAAGTTCTTGAAGAAACCAAGCTGCCTTATCCTCCTAAGCAAAGAAATATGTTGAAAACAATCTGCAAGAGGATAGGTCAACTGAATGAAGGTCTTCATGAGCTTAACAAACAGCAAAAATCATCAACTGAAGATGGTGTGAAGTTCACATCTACGGAAGAAATCAAAATCTCTTCCGCAGGAAAAGGAAAGAAAACACCATCTGCAGATCTCCGGAAGAAGAAAAATGCTGATCAATCAACATCCGTTGCAGATCTCCGGAAGAAAAAGAAAAATGCTGATCGATCAACATCCGTAGCAGATCTCCGGAAGCAAAAGTCTGTTGAAACCGTGGAAGATCAGCGGAAGCAAAAAGCAACAACCATCAAGAAAGCCAAACAACAAAAGATTGTGAATCCTAAGCAACAGAAGTTATCTGCTGCTAAACAAGAACCCTTTTATATCATGTCAGTGAAAAGCAAGGATTCATCAGGTGCCAAGTTTGAAAAAGAATTGGCAGAACAGAAAAGGAAGAAGAAGGTGAGTGTCCATGAAAGTGAGGAAGAAGAAAAGTATTGTAAATGGTGTGACATGAAAAATCACAACACTGAAGATTGTTACTTCAGCAGCTACTGTTTCATTTGCAATATGAACAATCACATGACTTCTGAATGTTACTTCAACAAACACTGTTCAATTTGTAACAAAAATAACCATTCCACTCAGGAATGTTATTTTAACAAAAAGAACAAAACAAAGAGCACAAAGAAGCAACAATCAGAGAAGGCTGAATCATACTCTCAATCAAGTGATAGTCCAAAAGATTCAAAGCCAAAGAAGCAGTAGCAAAAACGAAAGCTGCCAAAAACAAAAAAGCAACCATCTACTGATGATAAGCCTTTGAAGAAGAAAGAAAAACCACATCATCAACTCAAAACACCTCACAAAAAGGTGGATTTGACAGAGAAGACAACAAATGCTGATGACACTTTCTTTGATCATTTTGAAAAGGGTACTCAAATACCACAATCAAAATCAAAAGATGATGAAACTTTCTTCAATCAGGGATCATCATCAAAATCAAAGCAGAAGCCAAACAAAGAGAAGGTGAAAGAAGAAGGGATTGAGAAACAAGAACAAGGTTCCACAAATTCATCTTCAACAGAGTCATCCTCACCACAAACAAAACATAATGAATCAATTGAGTCTAAAGTTAACACTGAATCCTCAAGAGTCATTCATGAAGGAGTAACAATTTTAGATACTAGTGGTAAACCCAAGATCATTAAGGCTTAGGTTCCCCATTCTAATTGATTTCTTTATGTATGCAGGAACAAACATGGAGGACTGACAACAAGTGGTATGTTAACAGTGGTTGTTCTAGGCATATGACAGGAAACTGTTCTCTACTCCATGATTTCAAACATAAAAATGCCTCCTATATGGCATTTGGTGGGGATAAGAAGGGAGGTAAAATTGTTGCTGAAGGAATGGTAACTAATGGTGTACTCAAGTTTGAGAAAGTAAATTATTGTGAAAACTTACAATTCAATTTACTGAGTGTATCTCAAATTTGTGATCAAAATTATACCACTTTATTTGATAACACTGACTGTTATATTCTTAAGCCCGGTTTTCCCATTTCAGAAGACTAGATCCTTTTTAAAGCATCAAGAAAAGAGAACACATATTTTTTTGGATATGAATAATATTGCACTCACAAGCAATGAAACATGCCAACTGTCTAAGTCATCAGAAGATGAATCTCAGTTGTGGCATAGAAGGCTTGTTCATTCTAACATGAAGAACATGAACAAATTGGTGAAAAATGACCTAGTCATTGGACTTCCAAAAAGAGAATTTTATTGTTCCAATCATTGTTCATCTTGTTATAAAGGAAAACAACATAGAGTGTCACATAAATCCAAAACAATCAACACAAACTTAACACCACTCAAATTGCTTCACATGGATCTATTTGGTCCAACCAATGTGATGAGCATTGGCAAAAGGCAATATTGTTTGGTAATTGTGGATGATTTTACTAGATTCAAATGAGACTTTTTCTTAAAACAAAAGAGTGAAACATCAGAAATATTAATGGAGTTTTTCACTAAGATTGAAAATCAACTTGATCTAAAAGTTAAAATTTTCAGGAGTGATAATGGATCTAAATTTGTTAATAATGTTCTAGATTCCTTTTGCAGGAATAAAGGCATAGCAAGGCAATTCAGTGCCCCCAGGACACCACAACAAAATGGAGTTACTGAAAGAAGAAACAGAACTCTCATTGAAGCTGCAAGAACAATGCTAGCTGACTCACAATTGCCAATCATCTTTTGGGCTGAAGCAGTGAACACAGCATGCAATGTTCAAAACAAAACTTTAATTGTCAAAGAACATAACGAAACACCATATGAGCTCTTATTTAAAAGAAAACCTTTCATAGGATATCTTAGAGCTTTTGGATGTCATGTGTCTATTTTAAACACAAAAGAACAATTGGGAAAGTTTTTTGAAAAAGCCTATGATGGTTTCTTTGTTGGGTACTCCTCAACATCTAAATCATATAGAGTTTATATTCCATAGCAAAACATTATGGAAGAAACACCTAATATTTCATTTGATGAATCCTTATTTCCAAAATCTGTTAAAGGATCATCATGGTTGTTTGATATAGATGCATTAACAAACTCATTTAATTCTGCTTATTTGAATACTGCAGGTTCTACGGATACATGCTATCCATATGTTCCTCCAAATATGAATGAAGTATCATTATCTACTAATCCTCCAAGACCATCACAACACTCTTCCAGTGTTTCTGATCCTGGTACTTCATATCATCCAAGAACTGTAGTACATGATCAAACAAATAGTTCAACATGTTCAGATAAAAACACAGCATCAGCTGCAGTTAACTTTGCATCCGCAGATGTTTTTCCTGCATCCGGAGAAATGATCAGTACATCCGCAGATGTTCCATCTACACCTATAGATATCCCATTCTCTAGAGATGCTGCAATACATTATAAGGAAACCAAGTCAGCAGATCAACAAACAACATCCGTAGATGTTCCTGTAACTCCTGCGGAAGCACGAAACACATCCGTAGATGTTTCTTTGGAAGTTGTTCATAATGCTGCTGATGCTCAAACTCATGAGGAGGGATATCATTCAGCTTCAGAGGATCAAAATGGTGAAGATCTTGACTATTTTGTTCATTCTCCATCTCAGCTGGATCACTCTCCATTAAGGAATATGACTAACTTGGAATCATTTATTCCAGTTGCATCTATTCCAAGAACAAGAATTCATAAAAGTCATGCAATAGACAATATTATTGGTGACCTTAATGAAAGAACTACTAGAAGTCAAGTGGGAGCAGCCAACATTTGTCTCTTCACATGTTTTCTTTCACAAGTGGTTCCTCCCAACATAACTGCTGCATTGAAGGATAACAGCTAGATTGAAGCTATGCAAGAGGAGCTTCAACAATTGAGAAAGCAAAAAGTCTGGAATCTAGTTGATCTTCCTAAAGGTCAATATCCAATTAGCATAAGATGGCTTTTCAAGAATAAACTAGATGACAGAGGCATTATTATGAGAAACAAAGCAAGGCTGATAGCACAAGGTTATACCCAAGAAGAAGGAATAGATTATGATAAAGTCTTTGCACTAGTTGCAAGGATTGAAGCAATAAGAGTATTCCTAGCCTATGCCTCACATAAGAAGTTCGCAGTTTACCAAATGGATGTAAAATGTGCTTTCTTATATGGGAAAATTGATGAAGAAGTCTATGTTGCTCAACCACCAGGCTTTGAGGATCCTGATTACCCACACAAGGTATACAAGCTTGACAAAGCTTTTATGGTCTTCATCAGGCTCCAAAAAAGTGGTATGAAACATTATCATCATTTTTACTCAAGCATGGATATAAAAGGGGAACAATAGATCAGACTCTCTTTCTCAAACAAGAACATCAAGACCTCGTGGTTGTCCAAATTTATGTAGACAACATTATTTTTGGCTCAACAAACAAGAGATTGTGTGAAAGCTGTGAAGGTTTAATGAAATCTGAATTTCAGATGAGTTCAATAGGAGAATTAACCTTCTTCCTTGGTTTACTAGTTCATCAGAAACCAGATGGCATCTTCATTGATCAAAAGAAGTATATTCATCAAATCTTGAAAAAGTACAATCTTGCTGATACTTCTTCATGCAAAACCCCTGCATCCATAATAGACAAGATTGTACCTGATCCTACAGGGAAATCAATTGATCAAAAACTGTATAGATCAATGATAGGATCTTTAATGTATTTAACTGCAAGTAGACCTGACATAATGTTTGCTGTGTGTGTTTGTGCTAGGTACCAATCAGATCCTAAAAAGTCACATCTGAATGCTGTTAAGAGGATCTTCAGATATCTCAAAGGAAATCCAGCTCTTGGACTTTGGTTTCCCAAAGATGGAGAATTCAACCTCTATTCATACTCTGATAGTGACTTTGGAGGATGCAACAACAACAGAAAATCCACAACTGGTGGATGTCAATTCATAGGACCAAGACTTGTCTTTTGGCAGTGCAAGAAGCAAACAAATGTATCAGTATCCATAGCTGAGGCTAAGTACATAGCTGCTTCAGCCGGTTGCTCTCAGGTTCTTTGGTTGCAAAACCAATTACTTGATTATGGTTACAATTTCCTTCAACACCAATTCATATTGATAATTCTTCTACTATGTTCATTACTGCAAATCCAGTGCAACATACTATAATAAAACACATAGAAATCAGATACCATTTTCTGAGAGATTGCTCAGAAAAAGGTTTAATCAAGTTAATCAAAGTGGATACAACAAATTAGCTTGCTGATTTATTCACTAAAGCCTTTGATTCAGTTAGATTTACTTTTCTGATTGAATCTTTGGGCATGATTAACTTAGATTAATCATCTGCCAACTGAAAAACATGAGTCTGTCCTTGTATATATTCATATGCAAAATCGAAAAACATTCGTAAAACAATATAAAAATACAACAAGAATGTGTTAATTATTTTTTTCATATCTAGCAGTCCATATTGATGGGAAATGATAGTACACTATGTCTTTGCTTCTTTCCTGAGTTTTTAACTTTCACTAAAGACTAATCAGAAGTGCTTTGATATGTGGGTAGGTTCAGCTTGAATGGAAAATACACTAAGTGCATGCATAAGATAATGAAAAGGTAACTATCTGTGGGAAATTCCATTTTGAGGATCAAGCAAGTAAGTCTTATCCTGATGTGATCAACTCACTCACCCAAGCACACTATGTAACAACACTTTATAACTTCTATCTTTGCAATTCATATTCCCTTTGTTTTGTGTAAAAAAGACCTGGGATTATGATCACCTTGGTATACATCTGTAACCAACTGGTGAATAGATTATGATCCTCATCATCCCTCTGTTTTGTGTAAACAAAGACTTGGGTTAAAGGCACCTCTGTTTTACGAAAGTAAAGACCTGGTGACCTGATGATGATCATATCTCAGCTCTCAGAAGAATCCATTGTGATCAACTATATATTAACTTAAGAGCTTTTGCATCAATGCATTAATAAGATGTAAAATACATCTCAAGATAGAACTTATAACTTAAAGTACATTGTTTCTAAGTGTGAAAAAGTGATAACTTGACTCATAAATGGAGGACAAACTCTAATGTGAATTGAATGTGGAGCCCATAATTGGCTATCTTTAATCAACATCAAAACATGATAAACAGCATGCCTAGTTGAACACATACTCCTGTTTGAATTTATGTGGAATCTCATACTTGCAATCAGCACTAGATTCATGTCTCATATCATCAAACAAATCAATACAGGAAGATGCTTAGTGTCATAGTATGATCCCATTATATGTATATATGCTTGTACATAAGTTCTTAATACATTTTGTTTATAATTTTAGTTAAGTTATTTCCAGTTCTGTTGGACAGACTAGTGTCTTTCATGCTATTTCCTAGATAAATTTATGATAAATGCATCAGTTCATCATTAATCACAAATTTAAGGGGAGTAGTTAATGCATGAAATCATGAAATCTGAATCACGAAATTTGAATTTTTAATCAAATGAATGAATTGGGACTTGAGCATTAACTTGGCTACAGGATACATGAGGTTTTTCAAGTCAAATCATTTCTTGCATAATTGCCATGTAGACAAAGTCAACAAGGTCCAAAAGCAACAAATGGTTCTAACATATTGATAGAATCATACATATCAATAAGTTTCAAACTTTTCAATTCAGCAGAAGCTACAATGCAAAATTTGGACTTCAGAAGAAGCTTTAGTGCAAATTTGGACTTCAGCAGAAGCTACAGTGCATTTTTCTCATCAGCAGATGCTACAGTGCGAAATTTAAAACAAGAAAAATATGTACATCCGTAGATTGGCAACCTTCGGATGTGCTGATATTTTAAAGTATAATACATTTCCATGGATTGGTAACCTATGGAAGGTCAAATTATACTTTATCAAAATTCAGTTCTTTCAAAGTTAGGAATCCGTAGATGATCTACGGAAGAACTAGAATCTGCGGAATCAATAAAAGGGTAATAAGGAAAGAGGGTCCCACTTCATTTAATAAATGAAATTAATAAGTCCGAGGGAGTATAAATGATGTTTTTGACTTGTCATTTTTATTCACTTTTTCAGAACACTTTTTCGGACTTAGAAAATTGTTCACAAAACGTTAACCCCTCTTTGTGCCAACATTCAAATTACTCTCTTCAAAACATCAAACAATACACTAAACTTGATCTGAGATTCAACTCTCTATCATTGTTTACAGGGTAAATCATATCATAAACATCAAAAACAACATTTGGATTCTTATGTATCAGTAAAACTGTTCATATTCTCATGTCTGAAATATCGTTTTTCACCTGATTTCTCTCATTCTTATATACAGTTGGCAAATAGATTCGCGAGAAAGCACAATGTCTGTGCTTTTCTAAATGCCGACGACTCTCATGTCTGAAGGAGAGGAAATGCCAATGTTTGCACATGTGGTTGATCCTAATGCTAATATTCCACAAGAGTTGGTGTATGAAGATCAACAAGACAGTTCTCCTGCTGCTACTTAACAAGCATCCCATTCTCCTCCACAATCACCCATTCACCACCACCATCCATCTCCACAAGTTCAATCACCTAATAGTGAGAACACACAGCCCATCTCTCCCGTTTACCCACAATCACCCATTCATCAACACCCTCCATCACCACCAATTCAATCACCTGCAAGTGATCACACTTTGCCTTTTTCTCCTTCACACTCCCAAACATCATTAAACACTGGTGCTACTGAACCAGTTTCTCAAACAAGTGAAAATACCCAGCCTTTAACAATTTCCCAACCTCAAACACCAATAAACTCCAACAACACATAACCCTTTTCACCCACCTCTGAACATCAACTCCATCAAGAGCCAGTATTCACAGCAGCTGAATCAAACTCAAGCACTGCAAGTACAGTTCCCACTGAAGTAATAAACCTTGAGGAAGCTGATGATATTGTGGAAACTGAGAAAACTGAAGAAGTGTTTTTGAAAGAAGATAAAGAACAAGAACAACAAGTTGAGACAAAGGCTGTGAGTGAAGAGAAGTTTGAGGATGTTATTGCTTATCATGAAGATGATCTGAGTGATGATGACATTCCCGTGAGTAAAAGTTATCTGGTGGCTGAGTATAACAAGTTGACTGATAAGTCAAACAAAAGGTTGGAAAGAATAAGAAAGTTGAAAGGAATGATGAAAGATAAGGAGGAGCTGTTGAGTAAACAGGAAGCTTCACTGAAAAGATTAAGAGAAGATGCTCAAACCAACAATAAAGTGATTGATGCACTAAATGAGCTGGTTAGAGAGCTTAAAGAGTCTGTGAAGTATGAGAAGGAAGAAAGTGAGAAGGTATTGATAGATCTAAACAAAGCAAACGAGTCTTTGATTGAACAATCAATGATGTTGAAAAAGAAAGATGAAGAAATTGCTGAGCTCAAAATGAAGATTTGTGCTCTGGAATCTGATGAACAAGCAACAAAAGCCACAAAAGAATCTGCTGATGCTTCAAAGTTAATCATACAATACAGCAGAAAAAGAAAATATCTAGGGTCTTTCTAGAAAGAAGTGATAGAAATTGAAGACTCTCCCAAAAGAGTAAAAATTATGTCTCCTGAACACACTCCTTCAGTGGATTTATCTACTGTGAAGGCTATTTCTCATGAAGATAGTGAGAGTGATGAAGAATGGAATGAGCTGACAAAGATTGAATCTCCCAAAGAACAAAAAGAATCAAAAGGTGATGATCTGCTGACTACTAAAGACATCTTGGAAGAGAGGCCAGAATCAGCAATGTTCATGACTCTGATCAACCATGGCTTTCCATATGACTTCGTAGAAAGAATGAATATGAATGAGATGAAGGATGTACTTAAAGAATTCGAGCTTGCAAGATTTATGATCCCCAACTGCAACTATGAAACCTTCATAGCATTTCAGTCTGTTCAGAAAATAAAGAAAGAGCTAGGTCACTATGAGACAGCCAAACTTAGCAAATACAATATGACTTGTTGGTTGCAATGTCATAATTACAAGATGCATGAGCTGAAAGGGAGATCAGTGGGAGAGCTTAGAAGGATGATGGAGCATGTAATGAAAGTAGAATTGGAGACAGGGGTGAAATTTTGGACTGAAGCTCCGAATCTTACATATGAACATCAAGCAAAGACTCCTGCTGAACCAGTGACTGTTGAAAGCAAAGATCAATTCAAAGGAAAGGAAAAATTAATCAAAGAACCAAGAGAAGCAATATCAGGCAAAGTATGGCCACTTGGTACAACAGTGAGAGAGATTACAGAACAAAAATCAACACTGATTGAACTATTTGATCATCTCACAACTCCTAGTTCTGTTAAAGAAAACAGGATTATGGCCTAGAAATATGATCCATACTAGGATTGTGCAGTCATTAAAAGAACTTCTGGAAGGGTTCAATACTTCCATTCAGTGGAAACAATACTGTCTCTCCCTGATTGTGACATTCAAGATCTAAAAAGCTTAATCATTACTAACTATCCAATTAACCCAAGAGGAAGAGATTTCCCCGTGGCAGTGGGTAAGCTAAAGAACAAGTTCAAAGATGATGTGTTAAAAGAAGCCAGAAGAGATGATTTTGAGCATAACAAAAGAAAACAAGTGCAAAGAAGATCAAAATCCAACTCATCCTCATTGGTTGATGATGAATTCTTAAGGAGAGTTGGATACTCAAATAGAAAGATAGCAACCATCAAGAACATCGAAGGAAATCAATATACATTTCCCATAAGTGAATGGGGATATGTTGAGAGGACCAAAGAGCTGGTGCTGTTAAGAAATGAAGAGAGGAAGAAGGCTCAAAGTATAAGACTTTTTGATCCTGTGGAAATCAAGCTTCTCCATCCAAGCTACACTTCCTATCTCCATGATAAGTATTTTCCTAAGCTGAATGATGAACAATCACAAAGTGACATATGCTTATATGTGCACCTTATTCAAGTGATAGATAAACTGCATGCCAAAGCATACAAGAGAAGGAAGTATGAAGCTGGCCAGCTGATTGGAACAGAGATCAAAGAAGTGACTGAATTGAGAATCTCTGAGCAAGATGAACTAGAGATAGTTCACAATAACAATGTTTTGGAAACCCTTACTACTGAAGAGGATGTTCTGGGATTAAGTTTTAAAACATTAAGGATGATTTGCAAGATGGAAATCAAATACAAATATGATGATCAGAAGGTTGCAGTCTCCTACTTCAACAATAAGATGGTGACAAGAGTGAAAGAACTTTCAAGTCTGAAATTCTGATTATCAAGTATCTAAGCCTAAGGGGGAGTATTGTAGAGTCTAGTCCTGATAGGTCTAGATACATTGTATAGGCTTAGAACTTTAATCAATCTTTTGTAATAAACTTTTGTAAATCATTATCTTAATGTATGCTTTATATGTATAGGTTAACCCATAATTGTATTGATTTATATGTGTGATTGCAGGTTTAACAGTATTCTTAGTCAATTTCACAAAATTGACTAAGTGTAAGAAACATCTACGGATGAACATTTTTGTTCTTCCATAGATAATCTTCTGAAACAAAGTAAAGTGCATCAGGGGATCTTCTACGGAAGATCAACTTGTTGCGGATGAAGTCTACCAAGTGAAGACTCCTACAAAAGGCATAACTCCTACGGAAAACTAATGACCTACGGAAGACCAACACTTACATGTACTTCACCAAGTACTTCAAGTCAACAAGTCAAACACTGAGTGATGTAATAAAGTCAACTCCTACGGACGACTTTATCTCAGTCAGAGAATGTGTCACATCATAACTTTCTCTGAGTAACTTTCTTACCACGATAAGAAAGTTACTGTTTCCAAGAAATTCACTGTTACCCTAACAGTAAATTTCTGAGCCTATAAATACAAGGTATAGGCTCATACTTATGGGGACGACTGAATACCTAACAATACATCAATCAATCACGATCAAACCCTAGCAGCCGCAACATCATTTACACCAAAATCATCAATAGAAACATAGCAACCGTGTTCATCATCAATTATTATTTGTTCTTCTGTAATCATTAATCTGTTTTTAATGAAATACTTTTGAATCAAATCGTATTTGTTCATTCATTGCACTTAATTGTTCTGTTCTTCATTATTACTTATTACTGCAATTGTTATTTCGTATTCAATCAATCAAACAACGAATAATGATAATTCCGAGATCATTATTCGAAGTAAGTCTAACCTGATAATTCCTGATTGCGATCCTTGGATTCACAAAGTCTAAGCTTCCAAAGGTGGTGTGGAAGACAAAGAAAGACCATGTGACTGAAAGTTCTTCATCAACAATAGCTGCTGATCCTCAAAGCTTGAACATAGGATCAATTACTATTGCATTGTCTTCTGTTGATATTACTGAGCCCAAGACCAGCAAGGCTTGGGTTTCCAAATGTAACTAATCATCTCTTTTTATTTAGGAACAGCTAAAGACCAACAGGAATGTGTGGATCATTGACAGTGGCTGTTCTAGGCACATGACAGGCAATGACTCTCTACTCCCAAATTTTGAAAAGATTGATGGAGGGCCTGTTGCTTTTGGAAGAGATGCAGGAGGTTACATTACAGGAAGGGACATGGTCACAAATGGTAAGCTCTGCATTGAGAATGTAAACTTTGTCAAGGAGCTTTGGTACAATCTACTGAGTGTATCGTAATTTTGTGATCAAAAGCATAACATGCTCTTTATTGAGCATGAGTGCATTGTTCTCAAGCCCGGGGTGGTCATTCCTCAAGAGCATATCCTGCTCAGAGCCCCCTAGAAAGGGAACATGTACAAGATGGACTTGCATGAAACTTCTCCCTCTAGAGAAGTGTCTTGCTTTCTGTCTAAAGAAAATAGTTATGAGTCTTTTCTCTAGCATAAAAGAATATGCCATGTAAACTTTAAAAACATGAATAAATTAATTAAGAATGATTTGGTAACTGGAGTGCCAAAGAAAGAGTTTACAAGTGATGACCATTGTGTTGCATGCCTGAAAGGGAAGCAGCATAAGGTGTCTCACAAGCCAAAGGAAAGAAATTCCATCACTACTCCCCTACACTTATTACATATGGATCTTTTTGGCCCCACCAGTGTAATGAGTTTAAGAAGGACCTCATACTGTTTGGTGATCACAGATGATTTCACTAGATTCACTTGGGTTTTTTTTCCTTAGAACTAAGGATGAGACTACTGAGATATTGAAGAATTTCATTCTGAAGATTGAGAATCAATCTAATCACAAGGTCAAGATCATAAGATGTGATCAAGGAACAAAATTTAAGAACCAAATCCTTGATGCATTTCATGATGAAAAAGGTATTTCAAGACAATATAGTGCTGCCAGGACTCCTCAGCAAAATGGTGTTGCTGAGAGGAGAAACAAGACACTAATTGAAGCTGCAAGAACTATGTTGTCTGGCTTTAAACTACCTATCACCTTCTGGGCAGAAGCAGTGAACACTGCTTGCTATGTGCAGAACAGAGTTTTAGCAGTTAAGACTCAAGGTAAGACTCCTTATGAACTATGGCACAAAAGGAGACATTTCATTGGTTTCCTCATATCATTTGGATGTCCTTGCACCATCTTAAATACCAGAGTTCAGATATCGAAATTTGATGAGAAATCAGATGATGGATACTTTATTGGATACTCTTCTCAAGCTAAGGCTTATAGAGTATACAATCTCAAAACTAGAGTAGTTGAGAAGTCAGCAAATATGACTTTCAATGAACACACTCCTTGTGTGGAGGTTCTGGTCCAGATTGGCTGTTTAATCTTGATTTAGTTACCAACTGTCTTAACAAGTCTTGTGAGAATGTTTCAGGATCTACAGGTAACCCATAAACAGAAGATCCTGATCCAAGATTTGAGCTGAGAAGACCTTCAAGTCAATCTAATTTAGCTCCAGTGGTAACTAATTCTGCAGATGGAGCTCCTATCAGCTCAACAATGACAAATCCTGCTGATACATTTGAAGTGCCTTCAAATTCCAGCTCAGAGGCGCAGAACCAATGGGAAGGAGTTCCAAATGCAGGATAAAGTGGAAATGGTGACAGTGATCAAGAATTTCTTAATGCTGACTCCATGGAAGACAACATCATTGATGTCACACACTCATTAGATCAAGCTTCTCTTGATAAGTGTGCTGATGTGGTGGGTGAATCTGCCTTGCCAGATCAAAATTTTTCAAATTTGGATCTTTCAAACCAACTTGTTGTGATCCCTCAACTAAGGATCCACAAGTCTCACCCTACCATAAACATTATTGGTGAAGTTGATAAGGGGGTAAGAACAAGAGGACAAACCCATGACAAAAATGTTTGTCTCTACTCTTGTTTTCTATCCTTAGTAGAGCCAAAGAAAGTTGAGGAAGCTCTGAAAGATGGAAGTTGGGTTGAAGCAATGCAGGAGGAACTGCTTCAATTCAAAAGACAGAAGGTTTGGAACCTATGTCCTCTTCCTCCTGGGAAGACTACTATAGGAACCAAATGGGTGTTCAGGAACAAGAAAGATGATATAGGACTTGTCATCAAAAACAAGGCAAGACTCGTTGTTCAAGGGTATACTCAGGAAGAAGGAATTGATTACACTGATGTCTTTGCTCTAGTAGCAAGACTTGAAGCTGTTAGAATATTCTCAGCCTTTGCTGCATCCAAGAATTTCAAGGTCTACCAACTTGATGTCAAGTGTGCTTTCTTATATGGGGTGATTGATGAAGAGGTGTATGTCAAACAACCACCTGGTTTTGGAGATCCTGATCATCTTGATTATGTTTGCAAGCTTGATAAAGCTCTATATGGGTTGCACCAAGCTCCAAGGAAGTGGTATGAGACTCTATCTCAGTACCTATGTCAGCATGGTTACAGAAGGGGTACTATAGATGGAACTCTCTTCATCAAAGGAACAGGAATTGACTTGATGCTGGTTCAAGTGTATGTAGATGACATTATCTTTGGGTCAACTAATCCAAGGCTCTGCAAAGACTTTGAGAAGCTAATGAAGAATAGATTAGAAATGAGTGCCATGGGGGAACTCAATTTCTTTCTAGGAATTCAAGTGAAGCAGGTTGACAATGGCATCTTTATAAGTCAGTCAAAGTATGTTCAGGACATATTTACAAGATTCAGCTTGACTGACTGCAAGGTTGCAAAGACTCCCATAGCAAGAAACCACTCCCTTGGACCTGACCTTAAGGGGGAGTGTGTAGATGAGCATCTCTACAAAGCTATGATTTGGTCTCTCATGTACCTTACTACCAGCAGGCCTGATATCATGTTTGCCACATGTATCTGTGCTAGATATCAAGCCAACCCCAGGATGCCACACCTGGTTGCTGTCAAGAGATTTTTAAGATACCTCAAAGGTGCTCCATCACTTGGCCTTTGGTATCTAAAGAATTCTGACTTCAATCTGTATGCATATACAGATAGTGACTATGGTGGTTGCAATATGACTGTAAAGTTTACATCAGGGGGATGTTAATTTCTTGGTGGAAGGATAGTCTTATGGCAATGCAAGAAACAATCCTTTGTATCTGTATCAACTGCTGAAGCTGAATACATTGCTGCTGCAAGCTGCTGTGCTCAAGTACTTTGGATTCAGAATCAGATGCTAGACTATGGATTCAACTTCCAGGAGACTCCCATCCACATAGATAACAATAGTGCTATCTCTATTACAGAGAATCCTGTGTAACACTCAAGGACCAAGCATATCAATATCAGGTATCATTTAATTAGAGATAATTTTGAAAAAGGGTTAATCAAACTAGTCAAAGTTCACACAAATGAACAATATGCTGATCTGTTCACCAAAGCTTTTGATGAACAGAGATTTAAGTATCTTATATCAGCTATTGGGATGATCAACTTTGAGTAGCTTTTTCTTAAACTTAAATTCAATATTATTTTTAAAATCTGTGTGTCCTTAGTTGTCTATTTTATCACCTTTATAAGCCCCTAACAAATTTGGAAGAAGTTTGTTTTAAAAAATATTCCTTAGATTTTTGAAAATTTTGAACATCTTTTTCTTCGGAAGGAACTAAGTTACCTTTGGAAGTAAATTATGTCTTTAATATCAGTTAACTACTTATGACAATTTACCTTCGGAAGAAATTTTCTGAATATCTTCCGAAGCCAAATTTTTCTTAAGTACTTAAATGATATTAAGGGACAATTATCTTCCGAAAGTACTTATCTCTGAAAAGAGAAGAACACTCCAAGTATCTTTTCTTCCGAAGCAAAAATTTCAAAACTCTTAGAAATATCTTCCGAAGCCGAATTGGCTTCGGAAGCTTTTATCAAAAACTTCCGAAGTCAAATTACCTTCGGAAGATTTCGACTTCAAAGAAAACTACTTTTGGGCACTTTTTCAGAGGTGGGACCGACATCCAGATTTCAAAGTTTATCCTTTCGCATTAACTTTGTCTCAAATCCATTTCATATATATACCCAACGGTTTCCCCCTCTTTCACTTTTCTCTCATCATCTGCAACACGTTTCTAACCTAAATTCATCCAGAAACCGACCTTATTCTTACTTTTCTTTCTGACAAAGCTCTCTCAAATGGCCAAACTGCAGAAACCAACCCAATTTCTCCATGCAACTTCACTGGCAACACAATCAGGTTGCTCTGCTAAACTCTGAGAAAGATCTTGCTTTCTCAGAGATTTGTCGTTTCCTTTCTTTGTCAAACTACTTCACCTCCCTCACCATTGATCCTCCTCTCTACGAGGATCAGTTGCTGGACTTCTTGCGGACCTGCCAAGAGGTCACCATGGACGGGGAGAAGGCACTGTCTGCCACAGTATAGGGGAGGACAATCTTCATCACTCCGGCCATTATCAACAACCATCTTTAGCTGGATGATACAGAAGGTGATTTGTCCTTTCCCAAATCTGCTGTGAATCAGTCTTTTGCGCAGATGGGATATGAAGGAGATTTCCTAGTCAGAACCTTCACCTTCAGGAAAGGGAAGGTATCTTCCCGTGGAAGTACCTCCTCCATGTAATCATACACAGCTTGTCCAACAAGCATGGAGGATGGGACCAGATTCCTGAGGTTTGAGGATCTGTCCTTCATAGTCCATGGACTGGTTCAGGGGGTCAAGTTCAGGTATTCTCACTTTGTTTACCTTAATTTACTGTCAAACTTAGACTCCTTAGAGTATTATATATTCCCTAGATATGTCAAGCACATTCTCAACTGTGAACTGGGCTCACAGTTAAGGGAACAGGTAAAACTCTTAAATTGGGACAGATGAAGCCCGACATCTTTAAAATAATGAGAAAACCAACTGTGGGATTCTCTGGGGTAGAAACAGCCCTTGTCCCAAAAATGTTAGAGCTCATTGCTCAAGGTGACAGCCTAACAGCACTAGCTAGTGTTGAACCCACACCTGTTATGTCTCATCCACCTCATCAACCTACAATCACCATCACCTACTATAGAAAACACAAACGAACCGCTGCTCAAGCTATTCAGTCTGAGCAGGCCCCCATATCACCACCCATGCAAGAAGAAGTGGACACTCGAGCTCCTACTTCTCTTGAGGAGCAAACCACTCCCATCTCTCATATTATCAGTGCTGAGGTTCCTCATGCTTAGCCTGATGAGCTCATAACCCAAACAGCCTTAAGCCTTCACTTAGAGTCTCAAAACTCTAGTGATCAACCTTCAGGGGACAGTTACCATCCCTAGCCTCTAGATCTAAACCAACCAATCCCAAACCTTGAATTCTATGATGATGAAGATATGGGATTTAGTGAGTACCATGAGTCTCTCTTCTTCACCCCTGCACAAGGAGAGATGAGTGCTCCTGCCACTCCCATATCTAGGCCACATCATCCACCCCAAACTGAGGTGGATCTCCCTGAACAAGTTCAGGAGGTCCATATGGAAGCGGCTCTCACTACTGCTAGTGAGTACATCATTAAGACCTCAACCATGGCAACTCAGCCCATTGGCACTTCACTTGAAGTTGTCAGTGAGCAGAGGAAATCCAGCAGCCAAGAATACTATGCTGGTGATAAGGGAGAAGACATCAGTTAAACTCTCTCATCCCCCCATGATTCTTCATTTGAAGATGAGGGCAGTCTAAAACTAAAGGTGCAACAACTAGAAGACATGTGCACCTCTTTGGTCTCCAAGGTAAGTCACTTGGAATCTCAAGTGACTGCCTTACAGAAGAAGGTCAACGACCAGCAACTTGAGATCAATAATCTCAAGGGCAAGCTAGCTGAGGGACCATTAAGACAAACTCATCCAGGTCCACAAAAACCTATGGAAGTAGTGGATTTGACCTCCAGCTCACCTATGCAAGTGGGTGATGCTACCAAAAAGGGGGAGAAAGTCCTTACAACCACAGAACCTGGAAGTTCTGTCATACGTGTGAACAATGAGGACTCACCACCCTCACTTGCAGTTCTCCAGACTCAACAACTTCCTCAGGCTCACACTGATGTGAAGGCCTTACTTCAACAACTATTTGAGGAAGGAATTCCAATGTACATGCCTGCCCCATCCCATCTAGCTGAAAATCAAATTATGGGATGGTGGTAAGATTCTTCAAGAATGGCATTGGTGCTATCAAGGGCTTAGGGGCAGCAGGAACTCTTCAACTTTCAGACCCTGAGTTTCCATGATGGTATGAACTTGGTTAACCTGCCTTTCATAAACCCAAGCCAAAACAGACAGGCTGGCAGGTTAGCTGAGGTGATCCAAGATTAGGTAATGAGGGAATTCCGACACAGAGCAATTTTATATAGACAGAGGCTAGCAGGGAAAACTGTTGGTCAACTGGATATTGAGGCAGACCCTAAGATTAGCTTCGAAGGGGAAACCTTAGTTGAAGGCCCAGCAGAAGAACCTGTGAACCTTGAGACAGGCTCACCCTCTACACCCAGTACCCTCAGTGACACACCTGCTAGTGAAGGTGTATCACAACCTCTCTCTGGCCAGATCTCAAGCTCATCACAACCATCTGCAGGCTAAAGCTCTCTCCACCCTGAGTCATACAGGCTCACAATTGACAAAGGGAAAAGGAAAATAACTCATGAGGAGATTGAGGAGGAGAAGTGAGAGAGGAAGAGGAAGGCCAGGGGAGAAAGATCAGGAGAAGTTCCAAGCTTCATGCAAGCTGCAATCAGGGCTGCCCATAGGCCTGATACTCAGAATGATGAGTTAAGGGCAGCCAGATTGAATTATCTGGGACTTAGGAACTACAACATTGATGAAATCATTTCTCTCCCCTTGGCAGAACTAGATGAACTGGCAGACAGGGAGCTGTATAAAGAGAGGAAGGAGACTGAGGTAGCAGAACTGCTCCTTAAAATCAAAGAAGAGAGAAAAATAAAAAGACAATAAAAAGCTCCTGTGCTCTCTCCAGTTCATGAAAGTCCTGAGAAAGAGTCTGTGGCTGTTGAAGAAGAAGAAACTCAGTTAAGTAGGGAACAAGAAAGACAAAAGATGATTGCTTAGTTGAGTGCCACAGGACTCTATCAAGCAGCAGCCCTCAATCCCCTCTCATTTTAGTACATTGAGTTTGAGTATCAAAAACAGCTTGAACAAGAGGCTCAAACTCAAAGAAAAGCTGTGAAAAGAAAAATGAGAGAGGAAGCTGCTAAAACAAGAGCCACCATCAGAGCCCAAGAGAAGAAGTCTGCTGATAGACTAAAGATGGTGAGCTTCTTAAAGCTGTATGGGTTCTCTGGAAGGAGACTTGGTCCTATGTCTCTATCCATAATGGATGAGCACATCAGGAGGATCAAGCAGAAGATCAAAGAAGGTCAGCTTGTGGACTTGCATTCTCCACCAAGTCAAGCTACACCTGAAGTTAAGGTGAAGGTTGAAGAGACAACACAACCTAAACCTGAAGCTACAACTAAGCCAACTTCATCTTTTGACCCACAGGTTCTAAGTCCCCTCTTATTGATCAAATGGGGAATATGGACCCAACTAAGGAGAGCACAAAAAGTCAATCTGGTGCTGCAGGCCATGCTTCTCAGTTGAAATATAGAGTGAGGAAGAGGATGGCCATCAGAAGGGATAGAAGAAAGAAGAAGAAGTCCAAGGCATCCACCTCATTACCTCAGGATGAGTCAAAACATCCTGAGGATGTGCAACAAGAGGCTGACCAATCAATTCCAATTCAGGTTGAGCCTCTTGCATTAGGAATACCCATTCTGTCCTGGACTTTTGATGCAAATCCAGACAGATGGTATGTTGTCAGAGATCAAGGTGGTCAAGATGTCTATCTCTGGCAGGACATGTTTGATCTACCTCTGTATGATCTCTTTGACATGAGAAGGTTCTATGAGAGTCTGAAGGATCCAGATCAGCTGATGAAGAAGGGAATGCTTCTGATCCTAATGAGGACTATCAACTCCTGAAGAACTTCTCTGTTTTGGTAGCATCAGCCTAGGGGGAGTTTGTAAGGATTATAGAATAGGCTGATGCACTCAAAACAGTCAAAGAATCTCCTGCATGCATGCACCTTGTGCATGGTAGAAGTTACTTCGGAAGTTTTACACTCGACAAGAAAATTACACAAGTGTAAAATCTTTCGAAGCCAAAAGACCAATTCTTCCGAAGCCAAAGATGAAGTCTTCCAAAGCTTAGAAGACAAAGTCTTCCAAAGCCTGAAAGATATAAGACTGATTTCTTTCAAAGACAGAGAAGACATGCTCTCTGTGATCAACAACTTTTCAGAAAAGCTGACCAACTTTTCGCTGCCACTCTACAGGCTCACCAAATTTACACAAGTTGGTGAAAAGGTCAATGCTTTAGGAAGCTGTAGATTAAGGTCTTGAGTCTGTAACTTTCTACTTTATGTACTTTTATCCTTTTTGTATTACAATAGGATGTGAGCTATAGCATGTCATAGTAACATGTCAAAAGGCAATCTGCCTTTTGACTTTACATTGATCTTGTTGTGATTGCCTTTTGACTTTACATTGATCTTGTTGTCTAGATTAGTGTTTCCAGCTGGCTTTCAAAGTATGGCCGGCTGTAGGATGTAGTATAAAGTATCTCAGGTTCTTGTATTTTATCATGTATGCTTTGTAACACTTGTAATAGAACTTGAGAGCAATAAACATCTTTCTTGAAAACCAATTATCTTGTTCTTAAGCTTTCTGTCTCTTGTTTACTTGTGTTTATCTTAGTATCATCATAAATTGTCGAGTTCCCTATTTAATCTGTTAAGTATTCTAAGTCTCTCCTCATTGTGAAAACTGACTTGCACCTTTCAAACGGTCCTGCAATACTACACTACGTTCATGCTATACACAACTTATAATAATTAAAACATTTGTAAACATATGCTTTCTCCCCCAAAACGAGTATGTAAAAGAAAGGCATCAAGGTTTTGAAAACTGGACTGGACCGGCCGGTTCGACCGGTTGGACCGGGAACCGAACTCCAATCCGGTTCGGTTCAGTGCTTAAAACCGTTTTAACATTGAACCAGTGGTCGGATCGATTGAATCGGTCAGACCGGGAACCGGACCGGTTGAACCGGTTTTTTTAATATAATTTTTTATTTTTTTTTGTAATGTTTACATATATTTATAAAAGACTAATTATAATTTTATCTGGTTCTTATATCTGGTCCGACCAGTTGAATCGGTTAAACCAGCGGACTGGTAAGACGTCTGGTTCACTGTCCGGTCTGGTTTTGGAAACACTGAAAGACGTGGAACTCACCTGAAGCGTAAGCAGAAAGTAATGCAATCTAAAAATGAATGGACAAACAATCCGTCAAAGGTTACCCAGAATACGTAAGTACACAGTGTAAGGCATGACTATTTAACAAACCATAAGCGTTCAATCAATCCCATTGATTTAAGTGATTTTGAAAATATTGACCCGTTTCACTTTGTTGACCTGTTGGTAATATGTTAAGTTAAATCATGTCGTTTTTATTTAACCAACCAATTCATAAATTTAACTCAAATCATTCACGTATAGCACATAATGAATCCTAATTTCCAGAAGAATTATTGTACTAGCATAATTTATCATACAATGCATACGAATCTCAACAAGTAACTACCATGTACTTTACAATCAGATATAAATCCCAAATATACCTAATCACACATAGGGTTTAACATTCATTACATGCCATGTAAAGTTAATTACTACTTCACATCCTAAATCCTACCAATCCTACTAAGTAGGGGCCTCAGATCCACATGCGTGTATGATGTTCTCCATCACATTCCCAAACATGACTTATACTAGCAAGACAATCCAAACATACCATATTGATTAAACATCATCATCATTACAACATAGAACCCTAATTTTCTAACATCAATCCATCAAGTTATATTATCACATCAATATTTACTTCATAAGCACTTAAAAATAAAATTTCCCAAAGTAGCATCCATGTGATCTAACCATTGCATTATAACACATAAACTAATCCTAACAATCAAAATAACATGATCCTAACACAATATGCCACTCAAAACATGGAATTTCACCAAACATGTTAATAAAGTTTCTTTTTCAGGAAAATAATATCCTACAACCCAAATTTCATCAAAACCAATCATTAATTCATCATTTATATACCTAATCTAGTTCATAACAATCATTAGAACACAAGAAACATCATAGAATCACAAAATTCCAAGTTCTTGGAAATAAAAGTTTCTACTTTTAGTAAGGTATGAACTAGACACTAAAACCCAATTTTTATGCATAATCCATGTAAATTATCAACAATACTATCAAACTAACATAATAACATCATCCAATATCATCAATTATATGCTATCTTGCAAGATTGAACTAGGGTTTGTTCATAATCATCTTTTTGTGAAAAACAATAAAAACTAGTTGAAAAACTCACCTTAAACGCGTTATTGATCAACAATTAGGCTTGCTATTACGTTGTAATAATTAAAACTAAGCATAATCGAATGGTTTTAAGTTGTTCAAGCTTGAAATCGCAAAGGAAAAGGGGGGGGGGGGAGGACTTCTGCCAGATTGTGGGGATTATGGGGCTTGGGTTTTAGTTTTCCTTTTATATACCCACACACAATTTCTCATTTAACCCTTCTTAACTTTCATAAATTGCAAATTTTGTTTTTTAACATTTTTAACTCATTTTCTTTTCTTAACTTTTGGGTTTCGAAACTAATAACAATAATGTTTGTGTTGGATCAAGTAAGGCTGCTACAACCAAAACAAACACTTAGAACATTTTTGGTGCAACTGATAAAAAACTTCCAAAGGCGAAAGGTGAACTATCAAAGGTCAAGGCTGAAAGAGCTTCCGAAGAGGAACTCTAACTTCCGAAGACAAAGTCTTTCTTCTTTCGAAGATCAACACTTAGAAGAATTCAAGACAAAGACTTTCGAAGTATAAAGTCCTAAGATCATCAAGCCTCGAAAGAAGTAGACTCTTCCAAAGTATAAGTGGCTTCCCAGTTAACCTTCAAAAGAACCTACTATGAACCGGTGGACATAAGTATGGTCCTTCTAACAGATCCGCTGTAATCTCTAATACACTGCATGGCGCTTTCCCACGCCCATGTAGTTGACCATACCTTATTCCACTGTTCATTCCTTATCAATTAGTACAGTTATCAACTTTAGTTAGTGACAAAAGGTAAGTCATGGACATGTCATGACTAACAAATCTTAGATAGTATTTTATCTAGGACACCTTACCTTTAGCAATGTAGTATTTGCTTTAATTGTAAGTTTCCATCTGGTATCAAAGTATAACCGGCTATAGATAGTAGTATATATAGTTTCTCATTGTAACTCTGTAAATAAGCTTGTAAGAGTCTTGTAACACTTTGAGTTGAGAAGTAATATATACAAGTATCTTGAAAAACTATCTTCTTGTGTTTTGTTCACTTTGTATATTACTATCAACTCTTAAGGGATTTTGCTTCATCTAACGGAGTGACTTTGTGAGTTTGAGAGATAATACTTGTGTTGAGTGAGAAAAACCGATCCTGCAGTTTGTCAAATAATTATCATCTCACATGAACAACATATAATTCACATATCTATGCGTTGAAGCGTATATTATAAAATAACACGTAACACTAAGATTCACTTAGTTACATAACAACAATCAAAATTATAAATTAAGTTAATATTAGTTAAACCACTATTAAGTATTTGTTAATCCATCAACGTTCAAAGACAAATAGTGTGTGCTTACGACACGTGTATGCAAAACTTAACAGAACTAACAGAATTTGGTAATAGAAAATTATCAGATGTCACACCAAAACTCAAAGTGAGTTCCTGTTGCCTCTTTAAACTTAATTTTCAAGGGTAAAACATGTAACTTACTAAGCTTATATTTAGCTTGAATCTTTCTTTCTATGTCTTATGATACACACTTGTTAAATCAAAATGTACATCGCATGAGTAATCTTTTATCACTTCAATATGGATAGTACTATCAGGTTTACACTCCTATGGATTGCGTTAGGTCACTTCGACCCAACACTATGGCAAATGAATATATATATTTGTAGTCATACTAAGGTCCCGTGATAAGACTTTAGTTGTGGTGTTACTCCATCACAAGGTTTGGTTGTGAACTCATGTAGATTACATTTTACTTCTTTTATCACCATTACTAGCATGTTTTTTCATGGAAAATTTGAAGGTAGGTTGTGCGTGCAAAATTTAGATGTTCATTGAAAGATTTGTATTTTGTGTCTTTGTTTTATTTGTTCTAAATTTACGAAATGTTAAGCATGTTCTCTAAACATATTGAAACCATGCACTCACTATACTTGATTAGTCGCCGTCCCCTAATTCTGCCTTGGCGAGGATGTGACATTTTTAGTTTAATTTAATATTCCATGAATTAGTCAAAGATGATGATGATGATGATAATAATAATAATAATAATAATAACAATAATAATAATAATAATAACAATAATAATAATAATAATAATGGAAATGACTAGATCTTACATGTAATTGTGACATACTTGTATATATTTTTCTAGACTAGGAACTTTTAAGAATACGAAATTAAAAGAGAACAATTATGTATATAGTTACGCAACTATTAGGATCGGAAATTCTCTAAATTCACTCAATATAACACTCTATTATGTTTACTTGCGCATGGTAATTCACACAACAAACCAAACATTCTTTTAGAAAAGTCATTTTGTTTTTAAAATATATAGCAATACTATACTCTAATTAAAGAATAAAATGTTTAATTTTATGATTTTGATTTTTTTCTATAAAGAGTAATAAGATGAATAAATGGTATTTCTATTTAAATATAGTGGAAGTGGATGTCATTTTTCGTTTTTGTGTTGTTTTAAGTAGGAAAATCAACTTCTTATTTGATCCGACTTACACACACAGAGACACACACGGACACATGGACACACGGACACACATACGCACATACACACATACACACGTACACACATACACACACATACACACATACATACATACATACATAC
This sequence comes from Flaveria robusta, assembly GCA_025506415.1. NCBI lineage: Eukaryota > Viridiplantae > Streptophyta > Magnoliopsida > Asterales > Asteraceae > Flaveria > Flaveria robusta. The sequence continues at coordinate 11,578,953 of CM046465.1, forward strand.
AAACACGCACACATTCACGATCCCTTCCCAACAGCATAAATGTCTTATAGCGCTGACACTATAGCTGCGACATATATAGCAACGAAATCTCGTCGCCATAGCTCCAAGGGACCTATAGCTAGCGACTACATGTCCCCGGATGGACCTGGATTTTTCCGTCGCTATGGGGCTCTTATTTGCTTGTAGTGTGTGTCTGCATGACACCATTGTTATTTTAAAATACCCAACAAGTTTATGGCTTCAGATCGAATTTTAGGGCTGGGTAAACTAAGTACATGGCTAAGAAATGGAAATAGTTGGTTCACAAAGGTGAAACTTCTTACAATTGAAGTTGAAAGCACCAACTTAACTTTTCTTCTTACATCACATGTTTTAAATCAATGAAAGAGGTATTTTTTTATTTTATCATTTCGCCAAAGAGACATCAGGAGTGGAGATATGAGAAAAGACATAATCTACTATGCTTAACTGATACGAATCACCTCCGAAAAGATACTTACGAAAGCGGCCTGCATCTTAGGCATTTAAAAAGTGAATGTTTAACACTTTCTGAACTACTGAATTCGTTTTCATTGATCAGAAAGATAAAAGAGTTCCTAGGATATAACGTCTGGTGTACTATATATAGAAGGAATTGAACGGATATAGAAAATATAGAACAGGATGATAAAACTTATAGCAATATTTTGCTTCTTTGCCTTTCTTGTCTTAAGCAATGCTGATATTCAGGCAAACAAGCTTTTTGAGTTGCTAAAATCAAAAAGATCAGGAAGCACACATATTCCACATAGATGGGTAGTTTCAGATGAAGCTACTAAAGAGTATTCTCCAGTTTACATTGCACCTCAAGATGGTCTGGCACAACTCGACAAGATTTTGGCATTGCCTGGCCAACCTGCAGGCGTTGATGTGAATCAGTACTCGGGGTATGTTACTGTCAATCCAACTGCTGGCAGGGCCCTCTTCTATTATTTTGTTGAGTCTCCAACAGATTCTTCAACCAAACCATTGGTCTTGTGGCTAAATGGAGGTACCTTTGCACTTTAATATTTACTTATTGCATCTTTATCAGGTAGCTAACACAAAAGAATATATGGCCATGGGTTATTAATTAAAAAGAAAACAACAGGAGATGAATCAAGAACCAACATTTTCAACTTTGGTTTATTTTTTGTTGTCAAATAACATCATGAATCGCTATGGTTTAACAGGACCTGGATGTTCTTCTTTGATTGGGGCCATGTCAGAGCTAGGACCGTTCAGAATCAACAGTGATGGGAAAACTCTCTTCGCTAATGATTATGCATGGAGCAATGGTTAGATCTTATCAGCTTTTCTATTGGCTAGCTTATTAGAGAGCATTCATTAAATATGAACACAAACAAATTCTTCGTGCAGTTGCAAATATGCTGTTTCTTGAGTCCCCTGCTGGAGTTGGCTTCTCGTATTCAAACACAACTTCTGATTATGATAAGTATGGTGACAAGAACACTGCTGATGATGCCTATGTTTTTCTTGTTAACTGGCTTGAGAGATTCCCTCAGTACAAAAATCGTGATTTCTACATAACTGGAGAAAGCTATGCTGGACATTATGTTCCTCAACTTGCATACACCATCCTTCTCAACAATAACAAAACAAATCAGACAATCATCAATATCAAAGGGATCGCAGTACGTTCAATTCACCTTCTTTGATAGAATTCCTACTGTTTATTCTCTGAACATATGAATAGAATTACTCTTGGTGCACAATCTGCAGATTGGAAATGCATGGATTGATGATGAAACAAGTTTAAAAGGACTGTTTGATTATTGGTGGACTCATGCTCTAAATTCAGATGCGACACATGATGCCATCTTCAAATACTGTGACTTTGCTATTGATTCTTCTTCTGCAATGTGTGACAATGTTACAGAGAAAGCTATCCGTGAGATAGGAGATATTGATTATTACAACGTATATGCACCCTTTTGCTTGACCCCAGATCAAATAAATACCTCTGCCATTCCTGGTTCTGTAAGCCGTTTATATACAATATTACATAACCATTGATAATAACTGGAAAGATCGTTATATTATCGTTTTTCGATATCTTTCTTTCAGATCAACAATTTTGATCCATGTTGGCAATATATCCTTCACTTCTATATCAATGACTCCATGGTGCAGAAGGCAATGCATGCGAAACCTACATCATGGAACTTATGCAGGTATAATACGTAGATAAGTCCTGTAGACTAGCATGAAATTATGAATCATGTTATGATAACTCGAAAACTGATCACAAATGTCTACGGAAAAACATTCAGTGAGGTTATCACAAACTGGACGGACAGTGCCACTACCATCCTGCCGATAATCAAATATCTGATTGAAGACGGCCAACGGATTTGGGTATTCAGGCAAGCTTTACCAACACTATGGATGACTCCAGATAATCAAGTTCCACTGTTCCAAACTAAAAACAATGAGTAATTCATGTTTCCTGTATCTTGATTATGCAGTGGGGATGTAGATGCGCTAGTTCCAGTTACTTCTTCTAGATACTCGATCAACGCTCTTAATCTTCCTATCGAGACAGCTTGGCGGCCATGGTACCTTAATAAGGAGGTGATCACATGCAAAACTCTCTTGCTGATTCGCATTATTGTTTAAAACTGATCAAAGAACCATTTTGCAACAAAAAATCTGTCGTTAGGACTATATGTTCTATTGCGATGTGCACTGTGTTCCATATGATGCTGCCAGAATCTTTGTAGATATCTGAAAATCTGCACATCCTTGCAATTCATATTTCATTTAAGTTATTCGTACGTATACGTAGGAGAATATTAATTTTACGATCAATCATTTTTATTTAATATAGCATTGCAAATTTGGGTGTTAACCATTGGAAATAACTTACATTTCTCATTATAAATTATCTTATATGGCCACTGATATGAAACCCTGATAACAGGTTGGAGGATATTTAGAGGCATACAAAGGACTGCTTCTGATAACGGTTAGGGGCGCAGGCCATAGTGTTCCTAGCTACCAGCCACAACGTGCCTTGGCTTTGTTCTCATCGTTCCTCGGAGGGATGCTACCTCCTTCCTCATAGACATGTGACTACATTACTTTTCTTGTGCGCAAGTTTGACAGCAGTTGAGATGCCAAATAGTTGGTGTCTACAATTTCTTTATTTTTGTTGAACAAATGTAGTGTGTGTTGTTTTGCATTGGGTTATGTATTTGCTAGGCCTGTTTGCTCTTCTTTGGCCAACTAGGTTTTATTTGATTTGATTTACTGTTTTTTTTGTTTCAAAATTGGTTCTTGCTTCTGTCAGGGCATTTTCAAATCCGTAACTAATTATTATTTTTCAAAATTATAATAACTAGAGATTTATCCCCACGCATTGCAGCATGTTTTTTTCTTCTTAAACCCTATGCCATAGCACAACACTATGGTTTAAAGATTAACGTAAGAAAATAAGTAGGTTGCAAAAAATAAAAAGTATGTTACAAATAAAAATAAAAATTATGTCGCAAAAAGTATGATATAAAAATCTCAAAAATAAGTCAAAGAAAAACTTGGGTGGGACAAACATGTGTTGCATCTATGAAACTACTATGGTGGTCGGGTACAAAATAAAAAAAAAACATATGAAGCTATGAGAACTTGATTTTTGATACACAGAGATAAAAAAACACGTTAAGAAACACAAAAGCGTATTTAAAATTATCTACTTTTAATTTTTATAAAAACATTTAAATAAATTAGTAACTATTTTATTAAATTAAGCGTTATTGGATTTTAATAATAATGAATTTTATTTATTGGTCGGGATCCCAACTCAAAACATGTTTACAAACACTCCTAACTCTAAGATTTTTTCCTCCAACAGTCTCTTAATAACTGAGAGTTAACAACATTAGATTTTCAATGATGTAAACTATTTATATGGCTAAAACTCAAAGTAAAAGATTGAAATCAAACATCAAGTTCGTCAATCTGAAACATATACATCATAAAACCCGTCAATATCCACCTCCTGATTTGAATCACTTAACTAATTGAAGGTAGATTTAGATTTCAGGTGACGATAAAGGCTAGACATCCAAAACAGACCTGATAGAGGCTTAGAAGTGGAGGAGTAAAAAAATAACTTAAAGTTTGTCATATTTCATCAAAAAAACTAACGAGGGTTAACTATCAGTCAGTAAAGGATCGTTACAGGAAAATAAGCTGAAAGTAGGAATTGTGTGTAAATATTTACTAAGTTGGTATTAATACCGGCCAATATATAAAAATTAGGATTATTAGAATCCAATAAATTTTAAATTAAAGACTTTTAAACATTTTTACTGGAAATAAAATCATGACGTGTACAATTCCAAACTTTTGTAAAATGTATTTAATTAATGAATACATTTATTTTTAACTTCTAAATTTGAATGTTATTCACCGGACACAAAACCTAATTAGATGTATGAAATTAAAACGATTGAATAAACTAAATAATATGTCCGTAAGAAGTCGCACAAAAATATGCATAAAACTTTCGTCATAATGCACAAATGTCTATTGTTAATATAATAATACTTAACAAATAGTTTTTTCAAGTAATAAACATAAATCAAGTTTAAAACTACACACATAGACATACATACCCTGATTGGTTAATGTCCATATTCATATTTGATTGGTTAATGGTCCATATTCATATTTTTTTATCAGGATGTCATATTTATATAATACATTTTGTTTTGACAACTAAAAATATACATGTAAATGTTAATAATCAATTTTTGAGTGAAATCATTGATTTAACCATCTGTTTTAGATTGTTAGAGTGAACAATCCGACAACAAGTAATTTAACTGAAGTCCTATTCATTTAACAAGAAAATAATGGTAGTAACTATAATTTTCTTTTATAGTATTAGAAAATAAGTTTATAACAAGTTTATTTTTAAAAGTAATAATTAAACAAGTCATGACTATTATGTCATCAAATCTTTTTTCCACCAAGTCATATTATTCTATTTTATTTGTTTTACTATTTATATGTTTATTTTTTTACTCTTCTAGTTCACCAAGTTAAAGTTATCTGTTTTTATTTTAAAAATTATTGTCTTTTTTATTTAAAATACTCATTCATTATCAATTTCAATCATATATTATGTTAAATAATCATTTTACAATCATATTCCATAATTTTTTAATTATTTATTAATATTTTGTATATTCAACTTGTGTAATATAGGATTTTTAACCTAGTGTCATATAAATTAAGAGTAGAATAGGAGCTTTAGAAAAAGGGTTCTTGAATTTTAATAATCCCAACTTTCATTTATTAGCTGTAAGTAATCATAACTTAGAAAATATTTACAGACACTCCCAACATTGAGCTTATTTTTCTTCAACGATTCGTTACTAACTTAGAGTTAACACCGTTAGTTTTTTTTTGACATTTTACGTTATTCAATCTTGAGGTGAATATAACCAATTTTTTTTTCAAACATTTGAATATGGTTCATACAGTTACCGTTATGAGTTTAAAATAGGTTAGGTGGTTCGGGTTATTGACCGGTTTGCCTAATTTTTGACCAGTTTAGTTTGATTTATATTGTTTGGTTCTTGTTTCGAATTGGTTTCACTACCAAGGAATAGAATCCGGTATGAACCTATAGTTTATCAATCTCCAAATCAGTTCCTATAGATACTGGTTTCAAACCATTTTAGTTCCAATTCAAGTTGGTGGTTCTAGTTTTGAAACCAATATTTTTGTGCACATCTAATTTGATCTACATAGTGTTGTATAAATTCAGAATTTAAACTTATGATATAATTCAAAGGCTAATTGGATTATAATAATTTAAAGGGTTATTGGATTTTAATAATCCCAACTATTATTTATTGGCCAGGATTAATCCCAACTCAAGAAAATATTCACAGATACTCCCAACTTTGAACTTATTTTCCTTCAATTATCTCTTACTAATCGATAATTAAGACCGTTAGTTTTTTGATTACGTGAACTACTTATATAGCCAAAACACTAAACAGAAAGTTCAAATCGACCATTAGGTTTGTCAATCTAAAACTTACGCCTCATGAAACCTGTCAATTTTCACATCCTAATTTGAACCACGTGGCTCGTTGCAGGTAGATCTCAGGTGATAATGGAGGCTAGACATCGAAAAATAGATCTGATAAAAGTTGGCGGCAACAAACGCGAATAATAACTCAAAGTTTGCCCCATTTCATAAAAAAACTAACGGTGATTGACTCTCAGTTAGTAACGGATCATTGAAAGAAAATAAGTTTAAAGTTGAGAGTGTCTATAAACATTTTATGAGTTGGGATTAATACTGGCCAATAAATAAAAGTTGAGATTATTAAAATCCAAAAACACTAATTTAAATTATAACTCACTGGTCAATAATAATCCGTACTAACAGTTTGTGTAATAATAATCTGAAATTTCTTTTTCTTTGTCGGTGTAATCCTAATAACATAATCATAATTCATTTACTCTATATCTCCACTTGATTTTCACTCAATTTCATTGTATGTTTTTATTTCTTTCACAATCATCATTGTAAGCAAAATCGAGTGAAACCAAGTGTAAATTTATGAATGATAATGCTACTACGATTGCCCTTAGATCAAACGTAATGGGGCGTTGCCCCTCACATGATGCCTTAAAACGCCTCCACACTGCCCCTGTGGGGGTTATGTCTGCGTGAAAGGTAGGTGGTGTTACTGCCATAACGCCTACTGTTGCTTTCTAATAGATATTTGATATTGTTGCTTTCTTGTTTTGAAAGAAACCATGGATTCAGGGATCTTCTTAGTCGGGTTTTCTGGAGATGCTATTTGCTCGATGATATTGGTTGATGAGGTTGGTGGTGTAAAGGTGGTTTCTTTGTGATGGTGGTGAGAATTCTAGGGTTTCATCTACCACTAGCGTTGATACGATGGTGGTGTTGTCATCGTCGGCCATCGAAGGTTGGAAAAGGAACAATAAAGTGAAAAGAATTAAAGAGTGAGAGAATTAAAGTAAGTTCTTTATATTGATAAACTGATAAGGTAGAAACATGTTGTCATTTAGTCACCATTTGTTTTTCCATTATTATTATTTATTTTGTATTATCTTTTAAAACTAATAGAATCAAAAAGTATTAACTATTGTACATGTTTTTGATGGAAAAAATGATGTTGAGTTAGCGTTGATTTGTCAAAACATGTCGGGCATTAACCTACCTAATGTCTTGCAACAAAAATTAAAGTTAAGATTATTGGTAAAGTTAAAAAAAAGGTTCTTCTAACTAAAAAATGTTAGAAGTAATCTCAACCATCAAACTCTTTAATCAATGGTTGAGATTAAATTGTTTGAAAATATTTGTTAGAGGTGTATTTTAGGCATGACCACTTTTGTTGATTTTTTACAATTTCCCTTATTTTTTGGGTTATTGCATTTTTATAATATCAACTATTATTTATTGGTCAAAATTAATCTCAACTTAGAAAATTTTTATAGACACTCCCAACTTTAAACTTATTTTCCTCAACGATCCCTTACTGATGAACATTAGCCCCCGTTAGTTTTTTGATGAAATGGGGCTAGCTTTGAACCATTTGTCAACTCCAACGGCGCTTAGCCTCCATCAGGTCTGGTTTTTGGTGTATCACTATGAGCCTCGGACTTTTCATGCTCAGTTCTGGTGGCTTTAGCTTTGTTTCAGGTGACCGTGTCTTGCTAGTACGATCACCACGAGCACCATCATGACCACCACAGGCACCTCCTCTAGCACTACCTCGGGAACTCTTTCCTCTAGCCATTCGTACTTCTTATAAGGTTTAGAACACCAACGTTGTCATACAAGGTAATAGTTCAAATCATGTTAAGTAATGTAACTTTTTAATGATATTGGCCAGGTGTAATTAACTACTTACATTACTCTCCATGCCTTAAACATTCCCAATCATAAGTCACATTAGTTCATAAACCTCGCATCGTATACAATACATGCATACATATACATACACATATGCATACAATCACTATTATTTATAAGAAAATCTTTTAGCTTTACATTAACCTTTGCTTTTACTTTACCTCTTGGCACGAAGTTACCTCAACTAACATTCTTCATTTGGTCTCGTTCTTAGTTTAAGTTTAGGTATCATATTTCTCAAATCTCACAAACTATGGCTCTAATACCAACTTGTAAGGCCTTGATTTCAGGCAACCTTACAGTTGGACTCTTGACATCATAAGCACATAATTCATAAACCTTAACCTTGCACTAACATAGCAGCGGAAATTTAAAATATCATTACATTGACTCATTGTCTAATATCTATAGCATTCCATCATAGAATAAATATCAACTATCAACTATTAGAATGCCAGTCTTGGACACAGTCGTAACTTCATATCCATGTCAAGCTATCATCCATTATTCCATCATCAGTTTACCTATCAGGATAATATGCATACAAAAATCAGCATTGTCGTGTGAGTTCTAGTTTTTAAACCATAAAGAATTCCTTTGCATATTAGTTATTTGAAAATCTTTCACTTTAATCTCTTTAAACATTATTGGTAAGCATCATTAACATTTTTCATACATCTATACATTCACAGTTTAACGCTTTCATACTTTTCATACTTTCATACTTTATCATCTTTCATTTACTTTATCTTTTCACTTTTAGTCTTGAGCTAGTACAAGTACTAAGCTCCTATCATGGTGAGCATACACAAGGTATAACTCCTATCAGATCAACAATGCACGAGGTAAGGATTCTTTAGGTGAGTGCACATACTACACTTCCAACAGGGGTGAACAAGCACCGGGCACGGCCTCTATCATTAGAGTGTGAATGATGAAAATCTTGTACATTTAGTGCATACAAGATGCAACGCCTATCAGATAAGTGTATACAAGATACAACTTCTCTCGAGTGAGCAGTGCATAAGGCAAAGCTTCTAAAAGGGTGAGAATGTAACGAATGCAAACTCCTATCAGTCTTGCAAGACTTCCTGTGCATTGGACCAATTTACTTTCTTTAATTACTATTATCTTTTATTCATTCATTCATTCTTTCTTTCTTTCTTTCTTTTTTTCTTTCTTTACATCATCATTATAATAGTAATTAATCATTCATCATTTATCATAACCATCGTTATATATTTTACTATTACACGTAACAAATCATCATCATCTTTCATAGATAATACACATCTAATATTCTTTACAGCAAGTGTAGTTCATCAGCACTCATAACTTACTTACCATCTAGCATCATCCTTAATCGAACCCAAGTTAACTCATACAAACTATTTCAATATGGGAACAATCAGAACAAATGCGGGTAATAGGGATGGACTAATGTGGGTGACCAAACAAAATGCAGATGAAGTCGACCAATGCGGGTAACAGTACTAACTTATGTAGATGATCTATATGTTCATCCGCATTAGTTACTTGGGAAGTATGAACATTCAATGCGGAGAGACAAATACGAACAACAATCCACATATGCGGCTAATTGATAGACTAATGCGGATAGACTATGTGTTTATCCGCATTAGTTATGCTTGGAAACTTTTAGGGGTAATGCAACAACAGTGACAAATGTGGGTACCAGTTCCAACTAATGTGAGTGAACTACTTGTTCATCCGCATTTGTTATACTTGAGAACTTTGAGGAAATACGACTTCTAATACTAATGTGAGCAATAGTGACATGTCCGCATTTGAGGACAAATGCATACAACAATAACTCATACAATTCGCATAAGCCAATGCGGATCAACTATGCACATCCGCATTTGTACACTTAGTAGATAAGGTACTAACGCAGATGACTATTTAGTGAATGCAGGCGTTGATGATGCACCTGCATTAACTTTTACACTTATCATATTTCATGCATACCAACTAGGTTCATTAGAACCCACTGTTTATCATATCAACTTTATATAAATTCATAAAAATACTATCTTTCTTACTGTAAATCATTTAACCTTCAACAAATTATACATGGTATACATACTAGCCTCAAAATACTTAAAAACACGTAAAAGTGGAGATCTACAACTCACCTTACAAGAGAAACCCTAATCCAAGAGAAATCACCCGAGATGTACATAAACACACATAGAGGTATCAACTTTAATGATCAAAATAATGTTAAAACACCTAAATGACATAGATCTAGCTTAGATCTAGCATTTCATATGAGAAAGTTGATACATTTGCTTCAAACCCTTGATTTTCTCTCTCTAGAATGTAGCTTTCTCTCTAACAGTCCTTTTTGCAAGAAGGTTTGCATTGGGGTAGCTAGCTTTCCCGTTATAGGGGATTCTAGGGTTTCAACTTTCATTTTTCCATCTTTAGCCCCTACACTTCTTCATTCTTTAAGTATTTTCCTTTACTTTAGCCAAGCCTTGGTTCTTAAATGAAAAACCATGACGTTACACTTCAACATCCACTTGGTTCCTAATGTTGTAGTCAACTCAACATCACCAATTTCTGTAATGTAGATTATGTGGTCATCAGCTAACAAACCTTGCCATGGTTACATGTTCTTAAATTTTTGACCAAATCTGGACTTGGAACAACATGAAACAAAGAACATGAATCCATGATCTAAGATTCCATAAAAATTTTAACACTCCATATGAGAAAGTCATCATACTCGTTAGAAGCTACATTGACTTGGATGGTTAAGGGCACTGGCTTTTAAAATGACCCTTCTTCTTGCAATTCCAACACTCGATGTCTTTTCTTGGTTTTGACCGAGCCTTATTCCTTGAATTGGATATGTTTTGGTTATTTCCACCTTTCCCAGCTCTTCTTCCTCTTTTTTTAGCGTGTAAAAGAGAACTAGAAGATTCCCATATGCTTCTCCATCTTATATATTCATTCAAAATCAAATCATGTAACCATCGAAGGTTAGTATTTTCACATGAGCTACTAACTAAAGTGACTGTCTGACAATAAGGATAAAAGAATTAGGGCTTGAACCTTTTCAAACTTGATCCCAACAGAAGCCAATTAGGAGATAATCGAATTAAAATCATTTATGTGGGTGGTACCAAACTATAAAGCCCTAATCCCAGAAAGCCTCATAGTTGGTCAATCATAGTTGAAGACAAAATAACATACATTTTTAATATAAAACATCAGAAGGGAAAAACTCAATCATTAATTAGAACCATAAAGCACGTTTGTAAAATTACAAACCTTACTTGAATAAGAAACATTAACATTGTCACTCAAAATTTAAAAAATCATTTTAAAAACATGGATGCCAGTCCATGCTTGCCAAGTAGCTTCATTACCCATGCCATCCTCAGTCATCATCATTTCCTACCAATTAACATGCATACAAAGGTAGGGATACTAAGTGTGTTCTAGTTTTGTAAATAATATGGAAAATATACTTTTTAACTTCTCTTTTAATGAACACACATTCGTCATTCATAACAGTGATAATGACTCTAATAACATCCTTGATCGAGTTCATTATCCTTTTATCTTTATCTTTGGGCCCTTTCATAAACTAAGTTGCACAAAGCAAGAGCCCAACATCTAGTTGAGAACAAATGTCAACCCCTGCCAGTAAACGTTTATCATGATAGCTAACTGCTGACAGCTAACCCACACTTTAAAGCTCATAGCTTGCTCATAAATGTGGGTCCATCTCATTCATCTGACTCACGAAAATGAAGTCCATTCATTGTGCTTGCAAGGATTTTTATTCATCATTAGGGCCCGAGTAATATTAATTAGGTTTCACATAACATGGAACATTATGTAATATTTCAAAAAGAAAGTCATGTAAGAATACATACACTAAAATCATAACATACAACCCTTAGTTAATACTTAGCTGGAGTTATTGTTAAGATACTCTAAATAAATCCTAATGCAAACAACATTATATTAATTTGGGTAACAATATACAAATGCGGGTAACAATATACCAATACGGGTAATAGGTAACATTATATAAATATGGGCAAGGGTATACAAAACACAAATGTGAGTAACAATGATGAATGCGAGTAGTGAACCTAATACGGAAACGGAAAGACTAATGCATATGACTACCCTAGGCAAATGAGAGTCAAGTAAAGATATGTAGATGTCTTATACATGGTCAATGTGAGGCACAATAACAAAACCATTTGACTTAAAAAATGTGGGGAATAATAAAGAAATACGGCTCAGTTTCTTTCTTAGAGTTTCTATACCTTAAACAAGTCATACATGATCCTGATTTATAGATCTGGACCTCATAAGGCTAGGGTTAAACACTAGAGCTCATCATGCATGAAGCATCATCTTAAATCATATTAACACATAATAGTTTACGTAAAAGTGTCATCTTTATTATAGAAAGCATAGGTTTAACATTGTATTATCATTCTAGTATGCATACTAGCCCCAAAAAGATAGAAAACATGTAAAAGAGGGGGATTTAGAACTCACCTTTTGAAGCTTACGAGAGAAACCCTAGATCCAAGAATAAAACTTGAGATCTACACACAGGACACATAAAGTTCAATCTTTACACATAAAATCACATCAAAAACATCTTAGGAGCTTAGATCTAATAAGGAGTATGATGAAAATCATATATTTGATGAATTCTTGATCTTTCTCTCTTTAAATCGCATGAGCTTTCTCTCTTTAACGTTGGGGTGTTTTGATTGCTTGAGAATGAGGGAAGGGGATGGCCCTTCCTTTTTATACGAATATACCCACACTTGGAAGCCTTTTTCCTTTTCCCCTCCTTTAGCCCTTCCATTTTATTAAACTGTCATATTTTACTTCTTTTTTTTTTCTTTTTAATACTTTCGGGTGTTACGAGTCAACCCCCCTTATATATGTTTCATCCTCGAAACCTGCTACTCCTTAAAGAAATCTGAGTAATGCCGTTTCATTTCTTCCTCTGATTCCAAAGTTGCTTCCGACCCCTTATGATATTTCCAATGTACCTTCACTTGGCTAATCACCTTAACTTGTAACTGCTTCTCCTTCCGATTCAAGATAACTGCAGGTTGTTCTATATAGTTCAACTTTTCATCAACCTTAATATCTATAAGAGGAACAATGACACCGCCTTCCGCCAAGCACTTGCATAAATAGGATACATGAATTATATAATGAAGTCCACATAACTTATCTAGAAGTTTCAATATGTATGCCACCTGCCCAATTTTAGTAGATATTCTAAAAGGTCCACTAGGCTCAATTTTCCTCTTTAAAAAGACGGATTATCCCTTTTTACGAGGAACTTTCTGCATTACATTATGCAGTACCAGTTAGGGAGGTTAATGCAATAGTTTTGCAGATTGTTGGAGAGTGAACAAACTAACACTTACAAGATTAATTTGGGAACTGACTATTTGGAAACAAAAAACTTAAAAGTAAAGAACACAAGAACAAAACAGTTGGTTTTCAAGAATGTTGTATATTGCTCTCAAGTGTTCAAGTTACTTAGTTACAATGCTTAGTCCCTAAGGACTGATATATGAGAAACTTTATACTACAATCTACAGCCGGCCATACTTTGACAGCTAGTTGAAACACTAATCTACACAACAAGATCAATGTAAAGTCAAAAGGCAGATTGCCTTTTGACATGTGACTATAACATACCATAGCTCATATTTTTATCTAATACAAAAAGATAAAATAGTATAAAGTAGGAAAGTTACAGACAAAGACCATACTTTATAGTTAACAAAAGTATGGAGTTATCACCAACTAGCTCATCAGCGATGGCAGCACGATGTTGTTCAGCTTTGTCAAAAGTATGTCAGAGAAAGTATGTCTTCTCTGTCTTTGGAAGTAATCTGTCTTTTGGCTTTGGAAGACTTTGTCTTTGAAGCTTCAGAAGATTTTATCTTTGGCTTCGGAAGAAATGATCTTTGGCTTTGGATTATTTGTCACTTAGAGTATTTTCTTAGTGACTTTGTCAAATCTTCTGAAGTAACTTCCTTATACTTCAGTCTACATGCTGAGAGCACTTTGGTGAGCATCAGCCTCTAAGATAACTCTTACACCTTATCCCCGAGTTGAAACTCAATCGACCTCCGTCTCTTATCAACATAAGAATTTTGTTGGTCTTTAACCGCTTTCATGAAGGCCTTAATATTCTCTAACTTCTCTGTTGTAGTCTTGATTACTTCACTACTTCTTAACTCTTTCGGTCCGATATTATCCATCACATCGAGGTCCTACACCTCCTTCCATAGAGCATCTTAAACGGTAGCATGCCGAACTTGCATGATAGTTATTGTTGTAAGAGAATTCTATTAATGGTAGGTGTTCATCCTAACCTCCACCAAAATGAACGATGCATGTCCGGAGCATGTCTTCCAACGTCTAAATGGTCCTTCCTGGTTGACCATCTGTTTGTGGGTGGTAAGCAGTCTTGATATGTAGTTTCGTACCCATTGCTTTATGAAATTTCATCCAAAATTTTGATGTAAACCGAGTATCGCTATTGGAAGCAACAAATACCGACACACCATTTCATATCATAATCTCCTTGATGAATAATTCTTTTAGCCTTTCAGATGAAAACTTCTCACGAATAGGTACAGAGTGAGCACTCTTCGTTAAATGATCCACTACGACCAAGGCAACTTGGTGATAAAATCCATTGTCATATGAACATGAAGCAAACACTATAACACTCACGATAGCAAACACAAAAGTTAAAATCAAGGAAAAGGATGAACGTGAATACTTATTATGGTTTGATCGGTGTTATGCAACTTGTGATTTTGTATTTTAAGTGCTGAAGAAGATTACAATGACATATGATGTATGTTAACTAGGGATTCTAAAGCTTACTCAACAAGCTAGTTCAAGGCTTCCCCAAGAAGCTACTTGTCTAAGGCTTTCCCAAGAAGCTACTAGTCCAAGGCTTCCCTAAGAAGCTACTAGTTCAAGGTTTACTCAAGAAGCCATTCACCTAAATTGACTTGGACCTATATTTGACAAAGGCCTCCACAACCCAACAATAATTACTTTGAGTTTTATAGGTTTGGGTTTGTTAATAGAGTGTTAGGAGTAGGCTTTATAAGGGTTTTGGGTTAAATAATAGGGTTTAAGGTAATATGTTGTACTAATGGGTGAACTTATGGTTAGATAAAAACACGAATGATTAAAATTCTAATAATAATAAAATCTTTGAAGACTTAATAATGACGGGGGAATTAAAGCCTAAATTTTTGGAGTTGTCATACTAATGTATCTTATCTCTCATATAATTTAGTATTTACATCATGTTAAGATTCCAAATTGGTTGAGATTGCATCAACCACGTTAAGAAAAAGTTACCCACAAATAGATTCGAGCTCTATTCATCTCTTAAAATGAACAACTTTTGTGTCTAACATATATTGTCCTTGGCTTATGGAAGCATATACAGCTTATCTATGTGGATGTTTGACACCATGTGATAAATTTTGTAAACTTAATATGTAAAAATTGGTAAGATTGAGAGAAATGTATCTAAATGATTTTGAAAGAAACTTTTTCATGAACTTAACAACCACATTGATAATGTAAAAGAAGGTAAGAAGTTTGCCTAACTTAAATTGTACATTCAGTCGTGTCTAGTGGGATTACTAATCGAATTAGTCATTATTTTACACATATAAGATTGTTATATATTCCTAAATTGACAAAGAAGCACATCAACAATGGTTCGAACGAATATATTATAAGTACTTTTCAGAATATGAAACTCATTGATAACAATCTTAACCCTTGAGATATCTTTTTATCAAACTAATAAATATCCAAAAATCAATATATGGTTGTCGAAGAGTTCTTAGGTGTGTATGTTTGCTAACGGACTAGGCTTAAGTTTTGGCACGTTAAGGAAAAGAATCAACTTTTAAATATTGAATTAATTAATCGAATTATTTGAATTTTGATTTTTTAAATATTAATTCGAATTCAAAACCAAGTTCAATTATCTAAATCAAATTCGAATAAAATTCAAATTTACCCAAAATAATATATTTCATATTTTATTTCAAAGCCACTAATCTTTAATTCAAGATACAAACTTAAACTTTTCAAATGCTAAAAAGTTCAAAAAAAAATAATAGTAATCTAATATTTATAACATTCAATTTATAAAACACTCAAATTACAAATTAAAATAACATGTGTTAACAAACTAAAATGATCACACTTTCAAGCTTCATGAGTTCGCAAGTACAACCTACAATCTATAATCAAAAGTATTGTGCGGAGACTACTACAAATTAAACAAATAAACAATCATATTAACTAGGAAGAAATCCGGATTAAAATAAATTAAAGTATTATATGTATATAAAATAAAGCATTTACATAAAATATAAAATAAATAAGTATATTACATGTATATATAAAATTATATGTAAAGTTAAATTTTTAATTGAAAATCATAAATTCGAAATTTGGTTCGATAAAAAAACTTTGAATCAAATCGAATTCGAATTTGAAAATTCAAATCGAATTCAAATTAGTGATTCCGAATCCAATCAAAATAGTGTTTTTCGAATCCATTCCGAATACTAAACACCCCTACATTAGGCTTAGGATAGATTTAAGCAGGAGTATTCATACCATTTAACATTTTACACATATTCATCTGTTACGCATTTTACGCATTCTTATTACTAAAAAAAATCTAAACATACTTGATTACTCACTTTCTTAAATTAGTCCATTGAGCACTCAGTCAATTTTATTTAAAACAATATTGATTTGATGATCATATCATGAACTCATATAGATGAGAAGTTGGCTTTTCCTACTAATTGATCCACAAATCCTA
This sequence comes from Flaveria robusta, assembly GCA_025506415.1. Taxonomy (NCBI): domain Eukaryota; kingdom Viridiplantae; phylum Streptophyta; class Magnoliopsida; order Asterales; family Asteraceae; genus Flaveria; species Flaveria robusta. The sequence goes on from CM046465.1 coordinate 11,595,812, forward strand.
CGTTATTATCCAATATACTTTGTATATATTAATATCTAGATACGTTGTTAAATATAGTTAATTAATTGACTAATTGTTTTCTTATGGTTTATATTGAGCCCATACTCAAGTTAGGTTTTTGGTTTTTCTTTTCCTATTTATTATTAAGGACCCTCACTGTAATTGATTTAGTTCAAATACCATTACATACCTTTTACAATGTAAAAACAATTAGTCCATGAGTTTAGCAATATGTAACTATGCATGTACTACTTTTGTGCATCTTATGTGTCTACAATACACTTCATGAGACCGTTATCGATTAAAAATAACTGGCGTGCTTATGGCTTGAGATTGAGTTTGCGGGCTCCGTTTTACAAAGTGCATGGCATAGTTTTACCCTTTTTAGTGGATCGACTCTATTACAAAGCAATATTTTTTGCAAAAGTGAAAATTTTTAATTGAAGTTGAAAGCACCAACTTAATTTTTTTTCTAGCATCACATGTTTTTAATCTTTTGGGGGATTTTATTCGCAGAAAGAGTATAAAAAACTGAGACATCAGAAAAGACATAATCTACCATCTTGCAAATGATTTGAGTAAGACCATTTCATCACATATGACAACAATAAAGGTGCCCCAAAGAATCAGTTTATTGAATGTGAATGAGTCAACTCCGAAAAGAAACTTACGAAAGCGGCCTGCAATAGATATTTGGAACGTTTAACACCCTCTAAAATACTGCTTTCGTACTCACTGGTAAGAAAAAGATAAAAGAGTCCCTAGGAAATCACGCTTCGTATGCTATAAATAGAAAGACTGAAGTGAAGTAGAAAATAAAGAACAAGATGATAAAACTTGTAGCAATACTTTGCTTCTTGGCCTTGTTTGAGTTAAGCATTGCCGATATTCAGGCAAACAGGCTTTTCGAGTTGCTAAAATCAAAAAGATCAAGAAGCTCGCCTGTTATTAATGCATGGACTGCTTCAGATGAAGCTACTCATGAGTACTCTCCAGTTTACATTGCACCTCAAGATGGTCTGGCAAAGCTCGACCGGATATTGGCATTGCCAGGCCAACCTGCAGGTGTCAATATTAATCAGTACTCGGGATATGTTACTGTCGATCCCAATGCTGGCAGGGCTCTTTTCTATTATTTTGTCGAGTCTCCAACGGATTCTTCGACTAAACCATTGGTCTTGTGGCTAAATGGAGGTAATTTTGCACCTTAATATTTACTTATTGCATCTAGATCAGCTAGCTAACACAGTAGCATATATGGCCACAAACTCTTACAAATAGCTACTAAACAACAGCCGATAAATCATGAATCACTATGGTTTAACAGGACCTGGATGTTCTTCTTTGATGGGGGCAATGTCAGAGCTAGGACCCTTCAGAATCAATAGTGATGGGAAAACCCTCTTCACCAATGATTACGCATGGAGCAACGGTTAGATCTTATTAACTTTTCTAGTGACTGGCTTATTAGAGAGCATTTATTAAATATGAACACAAACAATTCTTTGTGCAGTTGCAAATATGCTGTTTCTTGAGTCCCCTGCTGGAGTTGGCTTCTCGTATTCAAACACAACTTCTGATTATGATAAGTCGGGTGACAAGAACACTGCTGATGATGCCTATGTTTTTCTTGTTAACTGGCTTGAGAGATTCCCTCAGTACAAAACTCGAGATTTCTACATAACTGGAGAAAGCTATGCCGGACATTATGTTCCCCAACTTGCATACACAATCCTTCTCAACAATAAGAAAACAAATCAGACAATCATCAATATCAAAGGAATCGCTGTATGTTCCTTGAAGAACACTTTTTAAATTAACTGAATTTTCAGGTTTATACTGTTTATTCTCTGAACACATGAATAGAATTACTCTTGGTACAAAATCTGCAGATAGGAAATGCAGTGATTGATGATGAAACAACTTTAAAAGGACTGTACGATTATTGGTGGACTCATGCTATAAATTCAGATGCGACACATGATGCCATCGTCAAATACTGCGACTTCGCTAGTGAATCTTCGTCTGCATTGTGTGAGAATGCTACAGAAAAAGCTTGGAATGAGACGGGAGATATTGATGTATACAACATCTATGCCCCCATTTGCTTGACCCCTTATCAAAGAAATACTTCTGCCATTCCTGCTTCTGTAAGTCCTCTATATACAATACATAATAACTGGACATATTAAGATATCATCATCATTTTGGCTTCTTTCTTTCAGATTAACAATTTTGATCCCTGCTGGCAATATATCCTGATATTCTATTTCAATGACACCATGGTGCAAAAGGCATTGCACGCAAAACCTACATCATGGGGTGTATGCAGGTATAATAAGCAGATATGTCTTATAGACTAATATGAAATATCAATCATGTTATGATAACTTAAAACTTGATTACAAATGTTTATTGGAAACAATTCAGTGAAGTTATCAGAAACTGGAACGACAGTGCCGTGACCATCTTGCCAATAATCAAATATCTGATTGAAAACGGCCAACGGATTTGGGTATTCAGGCAAGCTTTTATTACCACCACTATGGATAACTCTAGAGAATGAAGTTCCACTATTCCAGATTCAAAACTATGACTTATTCATGCTTGGTTGTATGTTTATTATGCAGTGGGGATGTCGATGCGCGGGTCCCAATTACTGCTTCTAGGTACTCGATCAACGCTCTCAATCTTCCAATCGAGACAGCGTGGCGACCATGGTACCTCAATAAGGAGGTGATCACAGAACTCTCTTCCTTATTCAGATTATTGTTTCAAACCGAACGAACCATTTTGCCGCAAAAGGAATTTTGTGATGTGCATTTCATATTTGATTTAAGTCATCTGTGTGTATAAGTATATGAAAATATTAATTTCATGTCCAATCATTTTTATATCACATATTATTACATAATTCAAAACTTCTTTCAATACCAATATGATTAATAGATTTTTAACAACAATTTTTACTCCTAAAATACAACTTACTCAACCTGCACTTGCATGGATTCGAACCCACACCACTTTTGTGTGTGTGTGGGGGGGGGGGGGGGGGGGGTAAGAACCAAAGCTACTAGGCTACAAAGCCACAGGCATGATTAATGGTTAATGATGTACAGTTAATCAGTGAACAAAATTATCATGCAACTTATGGTTTTAAGTATTGAACAAAAGTTACTTGTCTTACAAAATTTTTTGGTCACCAACATGAAATCCTGTTAACAGGTTGGAGGCTATTTAGAGGCATACAAAGGACTGCTTCTGATAACGGTTAGGGGCGCAGGTCATACTGTTCCTAGCTATCAACCACAACGTGCATTGGCCTTGTTCTCATCGTTCCTTGGAGGGATGCTCCTTCCTTCCTCATAAACATCTAAGTGCTTTAATGTTTCAATATAGCTTTACTTTTCTTGTGAACAAGTTTGACAACAGCTCAGATGTCAAATAGTTGGTGTCTACAGTTGACCCAATTTGTTACTTCACTTGGAGAAATGTAGTGTGTTCTTTACATTGTTTTGTAAATTAGGATTTTGTTTCGGAATCAATTCTTGCTTCTCTCTGATGTACTTTAAAAGCGTATTACATTATTATTATGCGGTTTTAAAACATAGAAAAACATTAGAACATAACAAACCATCTTATAAAAGGTTACAAGATAATATTGACTTGCGCATATAGCATGCACCGTTAGTTGTTTATGTGTGATTAAAATTCGTAGTTTAAATACAACAATTTAAACATACATGGAACAGTACACTTAGCATAGCGTTTAATCATGACATTTATCAAAAATGTTTTTTGAGATGTCTACATGGGAAACCTAGGCTATCGGCTTTCGGGTTATTTTATATGCAATGTATAACATTGATAGCCATTTGACCCCACAAGTTTTTCGACGATGAGCCTATAAATGAATTGCATAGAATAAGATCAAAGTTATTACGTGATTGATTGGTGAACCTGATCTTCTCTCAAACAAAAGACACATATTTGAACCCCATCCAAAGCATCTTTTCCTTTTAAGTACAAGCCTCCTGTCTAGTGGACTTTAGTGTGATATGGGCTTATTTTAACTTGAAGTCAAGTGAAAATAGAATGCTACACTCTCTCATATCTTTTGTTCTATAGTTTGATCATATGCATTGTGTTTGCATATTTGGGTAACTTTAATCTCGTTAGACCTACAAAAAACGAATGGGTCCTTGTTGTGAATCATAGGACCTACACCCCTGTTGGCATAACCATCATTTTTTAACAGCATAACCATCTATTTATGTTTGTTTGTGTATGACTATGGCTTAATGGAGGATGGTTTTAAATTGTTCAAAATAATTTTGATATGTATAATTATGAACTGTAAAGATCACTCTTATGAAACTAATTCTTCAAAGTAAGCATCCAATATCTTGGTATCTTGGATTGATTATTGACGAAATTTGTAAAGATTACTCTTTCGAAACTAAATCTTGAAAGTGCCATACAATCTCTTGGGAAATTTGATTTGATTATTGATAAAATTGGTACCGAAGATGCTTGATATGAATTTTGTTAAGGCCCCTTAGGATCAATTATGCAGCATCATCTTATGCAGGATCATCTGTGGATGAACATTATTTTAGAGTATGCACATTCATGTTTAGGGACTCGGTGAAAAACAGGGTCAAACACAAGAACAATAATCATAAAAATACTTCTGTTATTTCATACATAATTCGACATACATATGGGGTATTTATACCCTTACATTGGTGGTTACAAACTACTAAAACTAACATAACTAACTCTTTAATTCCTACTAATTTACCGGTTTGACTTTTCTAATTTTGACTTTACTAATCTGAATTTAATTGACTAATTTCTTGAGTACAAATATCCAATAAAGTTTTCATCCAAATCATGTTTTTGAAAAGACAAATTCTTTTTCACATTCTTAAATGACAATCTTGTAAAGATACTTGTAATTATGTGTTTGCATTCATGTTCTTTAAAAAGTTCAGTTGATTCTATTAAACCCTAAGAGCCTATAATATCATTAATATTAGGGGTTTGATTTATCAAAACACACACAATCGTTTGCGAGAGAAAGGACAATAATGAACAAGACAAATTAGCCTGGTATGGATAATGTGACATATACCACGGGCTGCAACCATGACATTTTATTATTCTTATTGGCTTCACTCGTGAGGATTTTCAAGTATAAGATGTCATTTTAATAATACAAGATTGGGGTTTACTCATAATCCCAAAGAAAATTAAATATGGGCTAAAATAAAGCTAGCCCATACGTTGCCACTTTAATTGTCTTTTAATTTGGAAAAAATTAGCAAATCAGGCCTTCATAAACCTAACATCTCCCACTTGAAGGCTTGCTAAATCTACCTCTGACTTGTAGTCTATCCCTATAGGGTCCAACTATAACGAACTATTAGATCCTGAAATTTATTGGAGAACAAATATTCCCCTTTGTAAGCAAGAAATTATCCGGAGAGACTTTATTAGTTAAAATCCTTGTTTTCATAACCAACTATCATGAAACTATATCTAGTGCTGGCATGATGTCTTCGGACACGTTTAACATTTCAAACTTGTTCTTCTTAGATCGTCACATGGGCTCTAGGTTTTTCTCTCACAAGCCAAATCTATGTCAACTCACGAGATTCTGTGAATAATATTTCTTTTTTCTTCAAAATTATCCTAATTTGATCCTTTGATGGTAAAATAACCATGATAAAACCCATCTTGTGTCCACAAGACATCACAAGACTACCTTTGACAACCTTCCACATCCTATTTCCAAACTTGTCACACCCCCACCTAAGCATCAGGAGAGGACTGAATATCAAGACAACATTGTTTACAAGAAAATATTTAAATATCAATACATTGAATATATATACTTATATGTTTCATAGTCTGAGCTTTTAGAACTTGGTACAACTGCTGAGTGAGATTATTTAAAATATATAAATAGCCAAGTTATATTTGGTTTCTGGTTTTTGAAAAGCATACTAAAAGTGTCAACTAAAAATAGTTGGTGATATGATCTTTTTAATTATGTGTAGGGAATCACCAATGCAATCCTAATTGTACACCTATGTTCAATACTTAACAATACTCAAATCTCTTCACATGTGTGTTTGAACACTTTATATGAAGTGATCTTTTAATGCTATAGTTGTGTTGCTGAATAATATCGATGTTATTTGCACGACCATTTGGATTCCTCATGTTAATTACTTTATAAGAATTAACTACTCATAATATAAGCACATATATAATTATTTACTTAATAACATATCTACATGTGACTATTAGATCGTTGTAAAATATCTAACTATAAACTAAGTTTACTTGACTAAATAAATTATTAATTTTATGTCTCTATGTGCTTGTATATTATTAACTTCAACATATAAATATACATATTAAGAAATATTACTTATTTTGTCTTCATGTGCATATTTATTTATATATTTAGGATGCTAAATTATTAGAATTATTATTCAGGTAATAAAAGTATTATTATAAAAACTAATATTAGTGATAATAACAAGATTACTAATACTAAAGTTACTAATAATTAACTTAATAAGAATATAACTATTTACCATATTGTATTAGATATATATTGATATTGTGAATAATAAACATAAGTAATAATAATATAAATATTAACGTAATTACTTCATCACAATTATTATTACTAATAATAATTATAACGTTAGTGATAATAACATTTATAGCATTATTAGTAATTAAATTGCTATTAGACCTAAGATTAATCCGACGTCTAATAGTTGCAATGTATTAATACTTAGGGTAGGGTTATACTAAAAAGTGTGTTTAATATAAAAATACTAAGAAGGATTGTGAGTTTGACACATGTTCTTTTATTGTTTTAAAGAGTAAGGTATTTTAGTAATTATGTCAAATATATCAGCTAATAGTGTCTTATAAGTCTATTCTGTCATATATTTCATATCATTTGTTATGTGTACCGATCATTATGTTTTACATTTTAGATTATTTTATGTTATTTTGGTTATTGTTTTTATAAATTATAAACTTGTTATCTATCATTTTATGTTATTTTGGTCATTGTTTTTATAGATTATAAACTTATTATCTATCATTGTGTTTTACAATTAAAAGCATACAATGATATACTTTCACCAATGTATTTTTCAAAACCATAATGTTAAAGATAACACAATTTGTTATTTTTATCATTAATTTTTAATAGATTATATAAACTTGTTGGTATGTATCATTGTATTTTTAAATTAGAAGTACACAATGATATTATTTCAACAAAGTATTTTTTAAAATTTATAGTGTGCAAGATAATATAATAACGATCCCAAGACAGAATGAGACATTGTGTTATTTTGTTATTGTTTTTAATGTATTAGATTAATTAATTGTTCATTTTTGATTGTGTTTACATATTAGAGATACTCTTATTCCATCATTATTATTTTTTAGATTTATCATTTTAGAAAAACACAATAACTAACAAAAGACGTAATGAACTTCATTAAAGACACAATGATGAGATATGAGCTTTATAATGTAAAGTTTTTATACAACAATACTATACTCGTTTTAAAGATAAAAAATGCTTATTTTTATGGTGTAATTTTTATAAAAAAATGAACATTTTTAAAAAAAAATGGGGGAACTTGAAAAAAGCCAACAAAAGTGCATATTCCTAGAATAACCCTCTAATAAAATTTTCATTACAATTTGATATTAACCATTGATTTATAATGTAACAAACGGCCCCTCATACCATCAATATTGTCCGCTTTGCCCACGAGAAGCTAACGGATTTGCTTTTGGTTGACTGGGTGAAAACTTACTAGGGAGGTCACCCATCCCTGGATTGGTGTCACCTGAGCTCGCTTAACTGTAGAGTTCTCCTCACATCCACAGCCAATACGCCCAAAATGTGTTGGTAATATTAGAAAACATACATTCTTTATGAAACCAGGTCGATATGGGACTGTGTAGGGTGTCACAATCACCCCCCTTTGGACTCATCGTCCTCGATGAGCCCGATAAACTCACCATCCCTGGTGAGGTTTGTCCCACATCCCAAACGACACAGGAGTGACTTTGATACCATTTTGTAACAACTGGCCACTCATACTATCAATATTATCTGCTTTGCCCACTAGTAGATCATGGATTTGCTTTTGGTTGCCTGGGTGAAAACTTCCCACGGAGGTCACCTATCCCAGGATTGCTGCCAACTAAGCATGATTAACTATGGACTTCTCCTCTCATCCACAGATAATACGCCCAAAATATGTTGGTGATATTAGAGAACATACATTCATTATGAATCAGTAAAATCTCCTATCCACGGCCGATGTGGGATTATGTAGGGTGTCATAATCAAATTCAGGATGATGAGGTGACACAGGGAAGGTACTCCACTCGTCGCCACTCACCACCTACGCCAATAGCAAGAGTTAAGAAGGGGAAAGGGTTGAGGCGACCGCCTCTTATTTCTCTTTCTCTCTCTATCTCTAACTTTTTAAATGAAACCAAAATGAAAATAAATAAGTGTTTATAGGTTAGATGAGTGGGTCTCATACCATATCAGTATCGTGTTTGAATCCATTTAACATATTATTATGAATTTTATTTCTCAATAGTTGTAAATCTTAAATGTTATAAATGCTCAAGAATATTTATTTTTTTGTGTTAGTTATTATCTTGTGATTAAATGATTTAAAATTCAATTTAATATCGTCTTAACCGCTTATTTGTTTGAATGTTCGTTATAATTTTACAATAATTCACGTTACGACTTGTTAAAGTTGTTTCTTGTTGTTCAAGCTTAGAATTATCGAATGTGTGTCAAATGAGTATAAATCTTTTAATGGGAATTATTGGTGTCACACCCTTGAATTCCATTGATGGAGTATAACCGCGAGAGTGTGATAAACCAAGATCTCAGCCATTATTCAAACCAAACAACTTTATATGAGTTTAGAGAAAAACCATGTGTAAAGGAAAGCATAAGCCAAATCAAAGTTGCCTTAATGAAACACTTTTGAAAGTTGATTACTATTTTACAAAGTTACCCCTTCAAGAAATGTGGAAGCAAAATGAAAATGCAAAGAAAACACAAACAGTTATCTCATACTAAATGACTGCGCAAAACACGCATGCAAAACAAAACTTTAGAAGCATGTAAAATTAAATATGTATTTACAAAAACCAAGGATGCCATGAGATGCCCTACATGCTCTTAATCTTGATAACCTATGAGAAACATGCTAAAGTGTGTCAGCGTAAAGTTGATGAGTTCACAAGTTTTCGAAATCATAAAATAAAGTTTATGCAAATTCAGTAAACAAAATATATCGAGTAGTTAGCTAGACTACTATACATGTTACGCTAGTGTGATAATGTATGTACGGTGTGCCTTCGCCAATGCCTCCCAGGCGTGGTAAAGATAGGACAATTAATCACCTATTTGACTTCCATGGTACTAACGCAACCAACCGGGGTGGGTTTGTCAGACCCAGTAGTACTACTAAAAATTTAGTATATGCACAACATGTCATCATCCATAACATTATCATGCAAACCTAATATTTAGTATATGCAAGTCATTATTTCCAATAACGTTTCTATATATCTAGAAAGTCTAAGTAATCCTTAACCATCGAAGTTGGTTTATGAGATTCAACTCAATAAATTACTTTCGTAATACTTGACCAACATGTTCATAACAATAGAACCTCCCAACCAAGTCTATCATGCAAATTCAAAACTAACACAGTTTCTATTTTTTGCCAACTACCAGAAGCGAGCTATGTTTTTTATATTTGATTAGTTTGATCATGCTTATACACCAAAATTGACCCACTAACATCATCCCAAATTCTCATGCATGCCAAAACCTGAACTACAAAATACTAACCCAATAAAGTTTCCTTTATTGGAAACATATGAACAAATCATGCACAAGATCTCACACCAACGCCTAATTCATTTATTCATACAAACCACAACATACAAACGCCATTCGATCACTCTAAAGGTACCAAATCACGCAAACTACAAAGCAATTCTAAATTAAAGTTACTAATACTATTAACGTATAAACAATTCCACATATTATTGTTCCTCCTAATCACCAATATTATCAAATAAACATACAATCACTCAATCAATCATAAAGTTTGCATCTTCATCATTAATTTTTGATGATTGGATGAACCTAGGGTTTTATGACCATAGGGTCAAACAATACATAAAACCAAAAAGAATTCTTACATGCTTGCCTTAGTTTTCATTAAGTAGTGATTCCTCGATGCTAGAAACATCCCCGAATCATACACGAATTGAACCGAATACGAATGGAGGTCGAAACCATATCAAAGGACCTCGGAATAGAGTGATTTAAGTGGCCATGCATCCGTCTAACTGAGAACTACCATCAGCACTACTTGCGGCCTCCGGACGCTACCGTATCTGTCACCAGGAAAATGATTAGTCGCCTGAAACTTTCTTGAAGCACTGTTATGCTCGGAAAGATAAAAAACCAATTTCTAGGATTTGAAATCAAAATCCGAACGGTGAAAACCTTCGTATATGCGACTAGAATCTCTTGTAAAACATTAGCGTCGACCCAATGGTTAGATCTTTGGGGATCGTTCGATCTCTGCTACAAGTTTTTTCAAAAAAGGGAATTGAGGTTGGGGTGAATAATTTTTGGGTGAATGGTGGTTAGGGTTGGCTAGTTTTTACTAGGTAGTGTAATTAGGAAGGTGGGTGGGCTTTTAGTGGGCTTTGGGTTGGGCTTTTGCTATTTTACAAGTGTTTTCGTTCTAAAATTCCAACTAACGAAACAAAACTCTCTAACTTATAAATACGAACAATCAGTCATTTTATATATATCTATCTAATGCATAATTATATAATTATCATGTATCGTATAATCACGTAACACATAGTTTCACCAAAACATGAAGTATATAAATTCACAAAATTTATATTTATTTATTTACTCAAAATATTTATCATTAATTTGGATCACCAACGTTCGGGTACAGACTTATGTGTGTGAAATCACGTGACTTGCATCCATAACTTAACTGGATAACAAGATGTTAACAAGAAAGTTAACATAATTAACATGAAAATATCGGGTGTCACATCATCCCCTTGTTGAAAGATGTTTCGTCCCGAAAATTTGAGTAAAGATGATATAGGTCTCAATAGAAAAGAAAATTTTAGATTTATGACATCATCCCTTTATTGAAAGAAAGTTCGTCCCAAAATTCATTGAATACAACAAGAGGAGGATACAAAATCTTTAAACAGATAAGGGTATTTTTCCTCGTTTTCCCACGCGACACGAACACTAGTTTAAGCTTCGAGTTCCCGTAGATTTTGACCACACTTATCTTATGGGGATTCAGTGAATTCAATTTTTGATTCATGATCTTAAATGGTTCTTCAATGAACCGTGGTTGGTCGTTAAATTGTATCACATCAAGTGAAAAGAATGGTGTCACTTTAGATAAGCATCTACAGAGATGAAGAACATTCGTGTACGCCACTCTGTTCTTTCGATGGGCTCGGCTGGTATGCGATTTGGACTACTCGTTGTCAGGCTTTTGAATGATGCTAATTGTGTTGTTTACCAAAAACAAGTCACACCCTTCGAAGGTGCGACCCTTAGAAAAATTTACATCCAACATGGAATTCTAGCGATTTTGGATTTGTATGATTCTCTCTATAATCTCGTCCACGAGTTTAGATCTAGTGAGTTGACTATCACCAACCCCTTCCCGACAGAATTAGCACTTTTATCCGTATCGTTTCTCGAATGGTGCATTTGGGATGATGAATGATAACTTTCACTATAGGAGAACTCCATTAGGGATAGGCGAATCTCCCAACTTTTACCAAAATATATACTGCATAAGCTCATAATATGTTTTTCATTGATTTGGACTACATAATCACCTTAGTCATTGGTTTGGGAATGGTATGTTATGGTCAGATCCAAGTGCATGCTCAGAGGATTACTGTAACAATTGTTAGAAGTGTGAAGTAAATCGAGTGTCTCAACATGAGATAATAGCATTTGACATTTCATGCCGTAAGACTACTCCTTTAATGTAGATTGGAGTCAACTTCTCCATCTTGCCGGCATCTTTGATTACTATAGAATGTGGTGGATTTGGTTAAGTATTCTACAATCACTTAGATGGTGTCCCATCTAATAGGATTTCGCGATAGTGCGTGATCATGGAATCCGTGGAAATCCACTCCGTTTAATGAGGAGTTTAAGTCAAGTAAAGGATCGAGCTATATCAAGGTATGGGTAAGAAAGTAATTGAGTGAGATAACTAAGAATGTAATTAATAAGTCAAATGGGGCGACCTAATACGGTTTTTATGCTTAAATGTTATGTGCCCATTACTCTAATCATGTAGCAAACTAGCAAGATAGATTGGGGCGTGAAACTATTCATAGTGTAAGGATGAAACAAGGGATGTATGTATCTTCATAAGTAAGATCGTTACAGGGGTTTGATCGATCATTCAAAATAGTGTCAAGTTTATTTATTGGTCAATTCAAGGAAAAGTACAATCATTCATCCTTCTAGCGTCCAGTTTTTCCATAGTTCCAATCGAGGGAAATAGATTTCAATTTGATCGCATCATTATGTGAGTGTAAACGAATGGTAGTAGAAAATCTGAGTTTATACGAGTGAAGATTTGGCGAATTAGATTGTGTTCAACATAAAGAGTATTCTATATGTACCTGAACCATTAAAGGCAGAAATCAAGTGAAGATGAGACAGTGTCGGATATTTTTTGTATTATGTATGAGCATATGATTTGAGTTATATTGTTGGCTTTCTCAATAACAATTTAGGTGTTGCTAAGACGATTAATACTAATTTATTTGAGATCAAGATTTTACCGAAAAAAATAAATAAATAAACAAGAATCCTTAATTACCAACGGAGATACCGTTAGCGATTTGGGTTTCGTGACCATCGACGTCACATGGATGATTCAATACATGCTCATGGGATTCGTCATAAAGTTATTGACTTATATTAGGGTCAAAGTACAATCGTATTAGTGGGATAATTTTTGGGGTACTCCTAAGACTTTTGGAAATACCGCACTGATTAGATATATGCACTGATAAATTAAAGTGCTAAGGAAAAGGATTCTCATAGAGGTAAAATTTTTAAGAGATAACGATCTCAAGAATATAAAAGGTAAAATAATTGTTTAAGTCATCGTGTTCAACTAGATGTTGGTTGGTTTGAATCCTCATTTTCTAACATCACTAAGGCGATGGGATCGCGTTTGAGGAAATCCAATTGAAGTGTTGGATATGCTGGGGTATAATGGATTAGCTACTAGGTACGGTGATAAAGTCAGAGAAATCATAGTTTAAGTGTATGGAATAAAGTGTTAGCTTATGAGGAATTCTTCAAATTTTGCATATATTCCTATGTCGAAAGGCGTGACATGAGATTCTATTAGAGTTCCGGTATATAAGGTTTTCTTGAAAAATTTTTGGAGAGAATCTTATGTTCACTAAGACTCTTATATGAATGAAGATAAAATGATGGATTTAATTGATAATAGCTTAGTGGGTCCGTGAACATCTTCAACCTAATAGCAGCGTCTATCACTTGTGGAAATGTTTAACGATACCAGCTAATTGGTAAGAGGGTCACAAAACCTTCCACTGAAAATGGAAACTTAAGTTAATAAATTTTATATTAGGACTATTTCTCCACACTCTAAGTCTCACCAGGATTCACATGCACTACAAATTACTATCTCTTGTGCACCCATGATGATAATGTAAGGCCCCGTTTCCGGAACACTCACAGTTGGACATTCATCGCACATAGCATTTAAAAACTCATAATCATTAACTAAACATAATGCAGAGGAATAATTTTAACAAAAACCATTTCATATATTAATAATTGCTTTTGCCAAATAATACAACGTTGTTAACATTACAAAACTTCGTACGGTTGCATTATAACACAAAAACATCAATTTCAACATAAAATGGATGCCATCCAAAATCTTACCAAGTAGCTTCACCCTATGCCATCCTCAACAACCATTACTTGCCAACTGAAAATGCATAAAAGTCAGCGTTGTTGAGTGAGTTCTAGTTTTATAATAAAAATACTTTACTTTCGTTTAAAAACCTTTCTTTACTTTCATTCGTGATTATACATCATACGTTTATAGACAATATTTATTATTATCTTTCATCATCGTTCATCATCGTTCGTCATTCGTACATTCATCATTATCTTTCACTTTCATCCGGACCAGTGCCATGTGCTATACCCCGAACATTGTGCACGAAGCTGGTTACTGGGCCGAAGTCTATAAATAGACCCCTAACATTGTGCACGAAGCTGACTCCAGTACTTGGGGAAAGCGACAAGGGTCCCATACATTTGGTCAATCACAAGGATTAGACCCCCGTGTGTATCCTTCTGGGTTAGCTAAACCGCACACAGTTGAGCTAACACCCTTCATTGGGTGTGAACCTCCTTACATTTGCTTGCAAGACTTTTCATTCATTCTTTACGCTCCACTTTTCATTAACATTAACTTTCGCTTTCATTATATAATACTTCACGTTCATTAACATAATCACACCACGTAAAGCCACGGAATAATACGAAATAAGGAACATAAAGAAAACAGGCCATAAACATACACCACATCATCATATTATATCGCATACAACATCATACATCATCCCCGGAAACATCCCAAGTCATAGCCTAAAAGTCCCTTTTTTCCAAAAATTTTAGAATATTTTCTAAGTCTTTAGGCGCATGGGCACTATGCAATCGCACGGCCACTATGCGGGCGTATGAATGCTTAGGCGCATGGAAACACTTAGGCGCATGGGCAGGTTTTAGCCGCATGGGCACTATACGGGCGCATGGCCTACAGTTAGGCATCTGGAGAACTTTCTAGGCGCATACGTACTATGCTGGCGCATGAGCCTGATTTAGGCGCATGGGCACTTAGGCGTCTGGGCAGTTGGGCGTATGGGCACACTTAGGCGTCTGGGCATAATTCTAGGCGCATGGACACTATTGGGGCGCATGAACCTTAGGCGCATGGGAATACTTGGGCGCATGGCCAACTGTTTTCTAACTAATATCATTTTCAGCCCCCAAATCATCATTCTAACCTGTTCTAGCCTAGTTCTAACATACTAAGCATCAAAACAAGCATACAACATGAACATGATCATAAATCATCCCGAATATACACCCCCCCAAAACAGGGCACACACCTTCATACGGGTACACACCCAACTTTAATAAAAATGTTTTATCATGCATTTCCAGCCCCAAAACAAGTTAAAACATTTAAAAACGGGGATCTAGAACTCACCTCTTGCAACTTTCGAGTAAGACTTCTTCAAACCCGAATGCTTATGAGTTCAAACACCTGAAAACACCAAAAACACACAACCGAACCCACATAAACACATAAGCATATACCCGAAGGCTAAAAATCAGCCAAGAACAACACAAACACCAAAAACTAACCTGAAATCAGCTTTTTCTTCTTTTTCTCTCTAAAACCCGAGAGAATTCTGCTCTTTCTCTCTCTAAAATCCGATGGAAAGATGGTACAGGAGGTCATGGGCGGCCATGACCACCTTTTTGAATATATTAATAATAATCTTTGCCCCATGTGCAACTTTAACCTCTCAACTTGGGTTATTTTGCTTTTCTTTTTTTTTCTTTACTTTTCTCTTCTTTTAAAATTTTCAGGTGTTACACATAATTTGTCTTGCACGCTCACCCTAGATCCTCTTTCCTTGTGTTAAAATATCCCTCACATGCACTACCATGTATGAAGTGATGCCTAAGATGAAATTCCATCTAAGGACTTAGTCATCAACCACCGTTTGAACAATTAGTAGTTTTATAAAGATGGCTCACTGGAATTGTTGATCTGAGTATTCACTCGAGTTGAAACACACCATGAGAGTTCAGTCCAACAGATTGCAGATGGAAATAGGTACGTGCAACAGACTTGCATATAGGATGTGACTTTGAGAGGTGAAATTGATTTATTGATATAAATTACTAGATGAAGTGAAGAGTTGTTCTGCCATATGAGGCAGATTAGGGTTTGAGTATAAAATAAGCAAAATCTTCTAAACTAAGCGGTTAATTTACCACCTAAAGAATATCAACCAAAGACGTGAGCTCATGGCTCGGGTGAGTGATGTCATCTTTATGTCAATGAATTTCTGAAATAATGTGGGTAAAGGTTTGCCACCACAAGGTGTACTTCATGCGAGGCCCATGGGTTCGGGCTTGAAGTAGAGTAAGGATGGTAATGTTGGGGTATTTACGATGGCAGGTAATGGGAGGGTATCATTCCAATGAAACCAACCCTTGAAGAGATATGTGCCAATACTGGGTCTCGCTCCTAACACGGATGTGAGAAGTCTTGTCATAGCTGACGATGTCACTGCCTGAAGGCGGTGTCTTCCTTGGCCCTGTTGGTGCGAGATGGGGGGTAGATAATAATGTGGCAATGAGATTGGTGTGTTTCTAATAAATAGTGGGAGATTTGGATGAGGTTAATAGGCCCACAATATGTTGTACGTTTGGGTGGTATATACATAAGTACATCATGTACAATTGTTAGTGTATACCATGTGTGAGTGTCTGTGTTAGTGTGAGAATAATGCTAAGTATAAATTTCACAAGAAATATAGTAATGATTTGTAATTAAGTTTACGTGTGTGTAACTAATGCAATGTGGATATAGTCTATAATGCAATGCAATGCAATGCAATTCCAAGTATGCTATAAGCAATGACTCTGATACCAATATGTCGCACCCTCAAATTCCACTGATGGAGTATAACCGTGAGAGTGTGATAAACCATGATCTCAGCCATTAGTTACACCAAACGACTCTATATGAGTTTAGAGATAAGTTATATGTAAAGGAAAGCATAAACCAAATCAAAGTTCAAGATTTAAGAAATGTGGAAGCCAAATGAAAATGCAAAGAAAACACAAACATTTATCTCATAGTAAATGACTACACAAAACACGCACGCAAAACAAAACTTTAGAAGCATGTAAAAAGTAAATATGTCTTTCCAAAAACCAAGAATGCCATTAGATGCCCAACGTGCTCTTAATCTTGATAACATGTGAGAAACATGCTAAAGTGTGTCAGCGTAATATTGGTGAGTTCGCAAGTTTTCAAAACCATAAAATAAAGTTTATGCAGATTCAGTAAATAAAGTATATCGAGTAGTTAGCTAGACTATTATACATGTTACACTAGTGTGCGAATCATTCGCGACGGAAGCTGATAGTAGTGTATATACGATGTGCCTTCGCCAATGCCTCCCAGGCATGGTAAAGATAGGAAAATTAATCACTCGTTTGACTTCTATGGTGCTGGCACGACCTGCCTAGGTGGAGTTTATCAGACCTAGTAGTACTACTAAAAATTTACTCATAAGTAATGTAATTAACGGTCAGAATAGTAAGGCTGGGAAGGGACACTAGGTACCCATGTGATCATACAGTTTTACTAATCCATTAATGAAAATACAATATGTTGTCCATTCCGAAGGAGTAAGTTTGAGTGAAGTAGTGACACTCACCTTAGGGTGCAGAGAAGAGTAATTCAATAAGCAATGCTAATCAGACTCAACCTATCATGCAAATAGGTTCATAAGTATGTGATCGTGCAGGTTTATGAAAGCTTAAGTATCCAAACAATCACATTGTTCATGTGCATTAAGAAAGGTTTGACCTATCGACCAGCTTTGACTAAGTTTGATCTTGACAGACTGATTTTGACCCAATGACTCTTCGGTGACCAATTAAATATATTATTATTCCATTAGGCACTTATAATCACATTAAGCAAGTAAATAACATCACATAACATGCATAGTTTCAATCATATTATTGTTCCACTAGGCACATATAATCACATTAAGCAAGTAAATCGCATCTCGTGTAGCACGTCTAAATCACATTATGCAATTTACACATCCAATAAAGTTACTAACTTTAGAAAGCTACAATCATAAAATTCTTATGTCATACGATGTTTGTTCATGGAAAATAACATTCTTATATGTTTAGGAAATGATTAAAAGATAAATTCAATCATCATCTTTCATGGATAACACATTGGTTTTCCTTTACCATGTCAATGTCCATAATGTTTTCTCTTTGGGTAAGTTAAGTCCACTTGACCCGTTTACTACCAATTATGGCTATTATCACATAGATATGTCATCACTAACACGTCATCATCCACAACATTATCATGCAAACCTAATATTTAACATATGCAAGTCATTATTTCCAATAATGTTTCTGTATATCTAGAAAGTCTAAGCAATCCTTAACCATCAAAGTTGGTTTATGAGATTCAACTCAATAGATTACTTCCGTAATACTTGCCTAGCATGTTCCTAACAATAGAACCTCCCAAGCGAGTCTATCATGCAAATTCAAAACTAAAAACATTTCTATTTTTGGCCAACTACTAGAAACGAGCTATGTTTTTCACGTTTGATCAATTCGATCATGTTTATACACCAAAATTGACCCACTAACATCATCCCAAATTCTGATGCGCGCCAAAACCCGCATTACAAAATACTAACCCAATAAACTTTCCTTTATTGCAAACATTTGAACAAATCAAGCACAAGATCTCACACCAACACCCAATTCATTTATTCATGCATACGACAACATACAATCGCCATTCGATCACTCTAAAGGTACCAAATCATGCAACCTACAAAGCAATTCTAAATTAAAGTTACTAATAACATTAACATATAAACAATTCCACATATTGTGGTTCCTCCTAATCACCAATATTATTAAATAAACATACAATCACCCAATTAATCATAAAGTTTGCATATGCATCATTAATTTTTGTTGATTGGATGAACCTAGGGTTTTATGACCATAGGGTCGAACAATACATAAAACCAAAAAGAATTCTTACTTGCTTGCCTCAGTTTTTGTTAAGTAGTGATTCCTCGATGCTAGAAATATCCACGAATCATACCCGAATTGAACCAAATACGAATGGAGGTCGAAACCATATCAAACGACCTCGGAATAGAGTGATTTAAGTGCCCTCATGTCCGTCTCACTGGGAACTACCATCAGCACTACTTGCGGCCTCGGGTGCCGCCGGATCTGTCGTTGAAAACTTCCTCGAAGCATTGTTCTACTCGGAAAGATAAAAACCCAATTTCTAGGCTTTGAAATCAAAATCCGAACGGTGAAAACCTTCGTATCTGTGACTAGAATCTCCTCTAAAACTTTTGCGTCGACCCTACGGTTAGATATTTGGGGAACGTCCGATCTCTGCTACAAGTTTCTTCAAAAATAGGAATTAAGGTTGGGGTGAATGATTTTTGGGTGAATGGGGGTTAGGATTGGCTAGTTTTTACTAGGTAGTGTAATTAGAAAGTTAGTTGGGCTTTTAGTGGGCTTTGAGTTGGGCTTTTGCTATTTTACAAGTGTTTTCGTGCTAAAAATCCAACTAACGAAGTAAAACTCTCTAAATTATAAATACGAACACTCATGCATTTTATATATCAATTTTATATATATCTATCTAATACATAACTATATAATTATCATGTATTGTATAATCACGTAACACGTAGCTTCATCGAAACATGTAGTATATAAATTCACAAAATTTATATTTATTTATTTACTCAAAATATTTATCATTAATTTTGATCACCAACATTCGGGTACAGACTCATGTGTTTGAAATCACCTGACTTGCATCCATAACATAACTGGATAACAAGATGTTACTAACAAAGATAATGTAATTAACATGAAAATGTTGGGTGTCACATCATCCCCTTGTTGAAAGTTGTTTCGTCATGAAAATTTGAGTAAAGATGATATAGGTCTCAACAGAAAAGAAAATTTTAGATTTATGCCATCATCTCTTTGTTGAAAGAAATATTGTCCCAAAATTCAATGAATACATCAAGAGGAGGATACAAAATCTTTAAATAGATAAGGGTATTTTTCCTCATAGATTTTGACCACAATTATCTTACGGTGATTCAGTGATTTTGATTCATGATCTCAAATGGTTCTTCAATGAACCTTGATTGGTCGTTAAATTGTATCACATCAAATGGAAAGAATGGTCGTTAAATTGGCTTAAATTGTACGCCACTCTGTTCTTTAGATGGGCTCGACTCGTACGTGATTTGGACAAATTCTCGTTAGGTTTTTGAATGATGCAAATTGTCTTTTTACCAAAAATAAGCCACACTCTTCCAAGGTGCGACCCTCAGAAAAATTTACTTCCAACTTGGAATTCTGACGATATTGGATTTGTGTAATCTTGTTTACGAGTTCAGATCCAGTGTGTTGATATCACCAACTCCTTCTCGACAGATAGGTGATTAGCACTTTTATCGGTATCGTGTCTCAAATGGTGCATTGGTGATGATGAAATGATAACTTTCACTATAGGAGAACTCAATTAACGATAGGCGAATCTCCCAACTTTTACCGAAATATATACTACACAAACTCGTAACATCATTTTCATTGATTTGGACTGTACAATCACCTTAGTTATTGGTTTGGGAATGGAATGCTGTGGTCAGATCCAAGTGCATGCTGAGAGGTTTATTGTAACAATTGCAAGGAGTGTGAAGTAAATCGAGTGTTTCGACCTGAGATAATAGCATTTTACACTTCGTGCCGTAATACTGCTCCTTCAATATAGATGGGAGTCAACTTCTCCATCTTGCCGGCATCTTTGATTACTATAAAATGTGGTAGATTTGGTGAAGTATTCTACAATCACTTAGATGGTGTCGGCACCCGATAGGATTTTTGCGGTAATGCCTGATCATGTAATCCTTGGAAATCCACTCCGTTTAATGAGGAGTATAAGTCCAATACAGGATTGAGCCATATCAAGGTATGGGTAAGAAAGTAATTGAGTGTGGTAACTAAGAAAGTAATTAGTTAGTCAAATGGGGCGACCTAATAAGGTTTTTATGCTCAAATGTTATGTGCCCATTACTCTAATCATATAGCAAACTAGCAAGATAGATTGGGGCGTGAAACTATTCATAGTGTAAAGATGAAACAAGGGATGTATGTAGTCTTCACAGGTAAGATCGGTACAGGGTTTGATCGATCATTCAGAATAGTGTCAAGTTTATTTATTGGTCAATTCAAGGAAAAGTACAATCATTCATCCTTCTAGCGTCTAGTTTTTCCATAGTTCCAATCGGGGGAAATAGATTTCAATTTGATCACATCATCGTGAGTGTAAACAAATGGTAGTAGAAAATCTTAGTTCATACGAGTGAAAATTTGGTGAATTATATTGTGTTCAACATAAAGAGTGTTCTATAAGTACTTGAACCATTAGAGGCTAAAATCAAGTGAAGATGAGTCAGTGTCAGATATTTTTGTATTATGTATGGGCATAGGATATGAGTTATATCGTTGGCTTTCTCAATAACACTTTAGGTGTTTCTAAGACTATCCAACGGTTAGATCTTCAGGGATCGTCCAATAAAAAACGGGAATTGAGGTTTGGGTGAATGATTTTTGGGTGAATGATTTTTGAGTGAATGGTGGTTAGGGTTGGGTAGTTTTTACTGGGTAGTGTTATTAGGCAGTTGGGTGGGCTTTTCGTGGGCTTTGGGTTGAGATTTTGCTATTTTACAAGTTTTTTTGTGCTAAAAATCCAACTAACGAACTAAAACTCTCTAAATTATAAATACGATATGACAATCCTAAGACTAAGGTTAGGCAAATTAAAAGCCTTACGAATTATTATAAGTTGATAGTATATATATATCGTATTAGAGATTGCTAAGGAGACTTTATTTGACTAACTCTATAACAATTTTCTATATATAATTGAACATGCATGTATATATGAATATGATACATGAACATGCATGCATGCAAAAGTATTTACATGTGCATGTATGTAAACTTTTGTGAACTTTATGATTATCAACCCATGTATGTAAGTTACCACACCATAAGATTGTATGATTAGTTACTTGATTTATATGTGCTTTCATCTAATAAGTAATGAACTAAGATCAAAACATAACCAAACATTACCAACTAAGTTAACTTTTAGAAAGTTGTTACCAAAAACCGAATCCAAACTAATAATATTCATTTGAACACTAAACTAACATACAATCTAAACATAGTTCTCGGGCCATTAGGGTGTTGACAAACCTAAACTAATCTAAATTAGTTAAGTACTAGGCCAATTTAACAAATTAAACAACAACTTAAGAATTAAGATTGCCATTAGTGCCATAAGGTGACACCTAGCATTACATGTACACTCATCACACCACTAAACTTGACACATAACCCCTAAGGGACACCACTCAAGTCTAGGACTTAGGATCATGATGATCTCCTAACTTCCTCAGGACTCTCGGCCGATGGACACCCCTAACACCACCATCGCCATCGACCAACCACCACCCCTTGCTTCCATCTCTCGGTTTCCAAACCACACAACCCACCACCCTCACTACATCATCTACAACCTTTTGCTCTCTCTCTCGGTCCCAACATCAACCGAGCACTCTCATTATAAGCCTCTTTTCATCATCATAACATCAAATCTTCTTCAACCAAACATACTTGTGACCCACTCTTCAAGTTCAAGAACAACCACATCAAGTTGGATCATCAAGAGTCTAAGAGCAATTCTCTAAACCTTTCTTCTACTTCAAATCAAGGTTTGATCCTAAAAATCTATGATTAACAAGCTTATAAAGTTATATATGTATTTAACATACATATAGATCCAACCCTTTATGTTTTAAACCATCAAAACTACTTACAAACTTTATAAATACTTAATTTTGAATAAAAATCAGTAAGAAAAGATTATGTAACAGAAAATTGAGAATTTTTATAAAAACCAAAGATTTAAACAAAAACAAAGTGTTTAAAAGGGTTGAAATATTTGTTATATCATAATTTACTAAGTAGATTAGATTAAATATTTAAATGACTGTGATTGTGAAAATAAAATTTAAGGATTTGTTAAGAATTATTAGAAATAATGGACTGGAAAATCTGAAATAATTATGTTGGATATATTAATTTATAAAATTGAAATAAGGAAATAAAAGAAAAATAAAAAATAGGAGATTGGGACTTAATAAAAATCTGAAAAATTTATATAACGACTCCAATATTATGCTTAAGTTACAGAATAAATTTCATGAACTAATTCATTAGTATAATAAAGTTTTATATTTTAGAACAATTAATAAGAAGAAAATCGAAAGTGATAGCAAAACAATAGATAAAATCTTGAAAACTTTACATAAAATATTAGATACTGAAGAGAAAATTTTATATAAATTTTAGAATTTGTAGAGTTATATAGCTATTTCTGCCATTTATTAAGAATCTTGTAAAAATCTTAGGAAATTACCTGTGAAGAAATATTAACTGAAATTTTTATAGGATAACCTAAATATTAAAATACCACCGTTTGTAAAACTTAATAATTTTTGGACAATGATAACTACTGTTTTAGAAATTTAAGCCTAATTACTAATATAAGAAATAAAATTAAAAGAAATAAGTACTTATTCTAACAAATAATTATTTTATAGGAAATTCTTGACAAATTGCTGGAATTATGGTGAGTAACATGGTCCTTTTTTATTTATAAAATTTTGGGGGAAAAGCATACTTTATGTTTTTGATATTGATGCTAATATAAATGAGAATTTTGATAAGTTCCTGTCATTGATTGTCTTAAGACACAACCATTAATTCGTATAAGAAACCGTCAGATAATATAGGTAGAGTTACTTATAAACATGTTTTCTTGCATCTGCCAAATAAGGGATTGTGATGTTATATTAATAAATTCTATGATTTATATTTGTGAGAGTTATGAATCACTTGGCACATAAGTAGGTTTGGTTGTAAACTTGTTTATGTTGCATCAACTAAGAAAAATTATGTCATTGAGTAAACTTATGTTCTCACCAAATTTATGTTAACTGTTTGAGTATGCTTTTTTAGGTTGTCAACATGTTTTAGTATTTAGTGTATATGTTCAACCTATGCAATGGATGGTTTGAGTATGTAGGGAAGCTCTTTGTTTGGATAACCTTGGACTTGGTGGATCTCAGCATTTACGTGGATGTTCATGTCCATTACTAGCTGGGAGATTATATGAAGGGATTATGATGAATATTTTTGCTCTGGGTTATTTAGAATTATTTGTAAAAGTCTCGTAGAGACAAATTTTGTATGAATGATGTAACCCGAAATATATATCTAATGAAAGTTTATATTTAGTTAACTGTTTTGAATGCATATGTTTGTAATCAATGTGTTTTGAGCCAAAAGTCACATCTAAGCATTTCACGCTTTCGCCGGGATGTGACAGATTGGTATCAGAGTCTTTGGTTACAGAGAATTCATTATTATTAGTAAATGCCTAGATTATAACCATAAGCTCATATGATAACAATTTTTAGCATGGTTATATATATATATATATATATATATATATGTATATATGATTTTTTGTGAACATGTCTATGTTTAGACAATAATGAACTTTTTTTTTATATATGAGATATACATGATTAATATGTGAACGTGAAATTTTGTGAACTTATTTGATCAGTTGTTTTTGCTAGTGATAGTATAAATTGAAATTGAAGAATATATATGATAGAATATTGAAATTGATTTCGTAACCCGAGACCAGGGAGGGACCTTATAGAATTGAGACCCCTAGGAAAAGTGTACGATGTGGTAAGAAGTTTCTTATTAAGAAAGTAAACTTCTTAAGAAAGTTCAGGAGCCATAAAAAAAAAATTCAGAAAACCTTCCCTCGACATCAGACATAACACCCATAGTTCAACCCGATGTTTGTGAAACTAAAGAAAGGGGAATCAAGAGACAAAGGTTGGCAGAATGTCAGATAGAAACAACCAACCAGATTCTTAGGAGAGTTAAGAAGATACAACAAGAAATTCGGGTGACCCAAGCA
The DNA here is from genome assembly GCA_025506415.1 of Flaveria robusta. Classification (NCBI taxonomy): domain Eukaryota; kingdom Viridiplantae; phylum Streptophyta; class Magnoliopsida; order Asterales; family Asteraceae; genus Flaveria; species Flaveria robusta. The sequence continues at coordinate 11,620,957 of CM046465.1, forward strand.
GATGTTAAAGAAGTGAAGGAAGAAAGCAAAAGTATCTTCATAAAGATATGGAACTGGGTTTAGAGAAATTAGAAATATAGAAAACCTAATCTATTATGTGACTACTTAAAATATGTAGAATAAGAATTTAATGAAATATTTTGTGTATGAGTACTAAATGTTGTGTTATAATTTGAATAAAATTTTTGTGATATTAGTATAATTGATATATAGTAAAATATGCCGCCAAGGAGAAATACTCAACCTGTACGAAGAACTACACGTGTTGGACGACTAAGAACTAGATTAGGAGAACAAACTCCGCTAGTGAATATCACTACAAATGAGAATGAAAGAATTTCTCAAATAGTGACTCAACAATTGGAAGCTACAATACCTACGTTAGTAGCTCAACTCCAACAGAACCTTAACTTTGGAAGTGTACCGCCTGGAAACGAAAAACCAGTGAATGCTAATGGAATAAAACACCATGAGGAAGAAGTTATAGATGGAATTAAAAAGGGATGTTCTTATAAGACTTTTATGTCTTGTAAACCCTAAGACTTTAATGGAAAAGGAGGAGCAGTCAAGCACTACGTTGGTTAGAAGAAATGGAGTCAGTGTTAGATATCAGTGATTATGCTGATAATTGCAATACCATGTTTGCTTCACATGCTCTTAAGGGAGAAGCACAGTCTTGGTGGAAGATGGAAGTCCAGACTAAAGGAAGAAATGTTATGAATAGGTTAAGCTGGGAGGAATTTAGAAACCTAGTGATTGAGAAATATTTTCGTTATAATGAGATAGAAAGGATAGAAGTAGAATTTTTAGCACTAAAAATGAAAGGTGTTACACATCAGGAATATACAGATAGATATAATGAGCTATCTATATTAGTTCCAAATCTAGTGAGACCAGAAACTAAAAGAATAGGAAGATATATCTGGGTTTAGTACCACAGATAAGAGGAATGGTTAAGTCAGCAATGCCAAAGACTTTTTAGGATGCAGTGACATTATCAAGAAGCTTGACTAATGAGATGATAAGGAATGGATCATTAACTGATTCAAAGGCCGGAGAGAAAAGGAAACGAAACAAAAACAACTCAGAAAGGAAATTTGGAGGAAACCAGAAATGTCTGATTGATGAGACATTAAGAGTACCAATACATGAAATCAAAATAGATAAGAAACTTTATTTTGTGGAAGAACCGGTATCAATTATGGATAGAGAAGTGAAAATTTTAAGAAGAAATAAGATCGCAATAGTGAAGGTCAAATGGAATTTAAAAAGAGGACATGAATTTATATGGGAAAGAAAAGATGAATTCAGAAGAAAATATCCTCATTTATTTGAGGTTTAATTGAATGAAAAGGACGATTTAGAGACAAACCCTCCACATCATCCCATAGTAACAAAATATGAATTTCGGGACGAAATTCTTTTTACAGGGGGAGAATGTGACAACCCTAAAACTAAGGTTTAGCAAATTAAAAGCCTTAAGAATTATAATAAGTTGGTAGTATATATATATCTTATTAGAGATTGCTAAGGTGAATTTATTTGACTAACTCTATAAGAATTTTGTATGTATAATTGAACATGCATGTATATATGAATATGATACGTGAACATGCATGCATGAAAAAGTATTTACTTGTGCATGTATGTGAACTTTATGATTATTAAACCATGTATGTAAGTTACCACACCATAAGATTGTATGATTAGTTACTTGATTGATATGTGCTTTCATCTAATAAGTAATGAACTAAAATCAAAACGTAACCAAACATTACCAACTAAGTTAACTTTTAGAAAGTTGTTACCAAAAACCGAATCCAAACTAATTATAATCATTTGAACACTAAACTAACATACAAACTAAACATAGTTCTCGGGTCATTAGGATGTTGAAAAACCTAAACTAATCTTAATTAGTTAACTACAAGGCCAATTTAACAAATTAAACAAACTTAAGAATAAAGATTGTCATTAGTGTCATAAGCTGACACCTAGCATTACATGAACACTCATCACACCCCTAAACTTGACACGTAACCCCTAATGGACACCACACAAGTCTAGGACTTAGGATCATGATGATCTCCTAACTCCGTTAGAACTCTCAACCGATGGACACCCCTAGCACCACCATTGCCATCGACCAACCGCCATCCCTTGCTTCCATCTCTCGGTTTCCAAACCACACAACCCACCATCCTCACTACATCATCTACAACCTTTTGCTATCTCTCTCGATCCCAACATCAACCGAGCATCCTCATCATAAGCCACTTTTCATAATCATAACATCAAATCTTCTTCAACCAAACATACTTGTGACCCACACTTAAAGTTCAAGAACAACCACATCAAGTTGGATCATCAAGAGTCTAAGAGCAATTCTCTAAACCTTTCTTCTACTTCAAATCAAGGTTGGATCCTAAAAATCTATGAATAACAAGTTTATAAAGTTATATATGTATTTAACATACACATAGATCCAACCCTTTATGTTTTAAACCATCAAAACTACTTACAAACTTTATAAATACTTAATTTTCAATCAAAATCAGTAAGAATAGATTATGTAATAGAAAATTGAGAATTTTTATAAAAAGCAAAGATTTAAACAAAAACAAAGAGTTTAAAAGGGTTAAAATATTTGTTATTTCATGATTTACAAAGTAGATTAGATTAAATATTTAAATAACTGTGATTGTGGAAATTAAATTTAGAAATAATAAATGGGAACACCTGAAATAATTATGTGGGATATATTAATTTATAAAATTGAAATAAGGAAATAAAAGAAAAATACAAAATAGGAGATTGGGACTTAATAAAAATCTGGAAAATTTATATAATGACCCCAATATTATACTTAAGTTAGAGAATAAATTTCAAGAATTAATTCATTAGTATAATAAAGTTTAATATTTTAGAACAATTAATAAGAAGAAGATCAAACGTGATAGCAAAACAGTAGATAAAATCATGAAATCTTTACATAATATATTAGATACTGAAGAGAAAATTTTGTATAATTTTCAGAATTTTTAGAGATATATAGCTATTTCTGCCATTTATTAAGAATCTTGTAAAAATCTTAGGAAATTACCTATGAAGAAATATTAACTAAAATTTTTATAGGATAACCTAAATATTAAAAATAACACTGTTTGTAAAATTTAATAATTTTTGGACAATGATAACTACTGTTTTAGAAATTTAAGCCTATTTAATAATATAAGAAATAAAATTAAAAGAAATAAGTACTTATTCTAACAAATAATTATTTTATAGGAAATTCTTGACAAATTGCTGGAATTAAGGTGAGTAACATGGCCCCTTTTTATTTATAAATTATTTGGGGAAAAAGCATACCGTATGTTTTTGTTATTGATGCTAATATAAATGAGAATTTTGATAAGTTACTGTCATTGATTGCTTTAAGACACAACCATTAATTCGTATAAGAAACCTTCAGATAATATAGGTAGCACTACTTAGTAACATGTTTTCCTGTATCCGCCAAATAAGGGATTGTGATATTATATTATTTGATTCTGTGATTTATATTTGTGACAGTTATTAATCACCTGGCACATAAGTAGGTTTGGTTGTGAACTTGTTTATGTTGCATCAATTAAGAAAAATTATGTCATTGAGTAAACCTATGTTCTGACCAACTTTATGTTGAATGTTTGAGTATGCTTTTCAGGTTGTCAACATATTTTATAATGTACAATGGATGGTTTGAGTATGTAGGCAAGCTCTGTGTTTGGAACCTTGGACTTGGTGGATCTTAGCATTTACGTGGACGTTCACGCCTATTACTAGCTGGGAGATTATATGAAGCGATTATAATGAATATTTTGGTTTTGGGTAATTAAGAATTATATGTAAAGTCTCATAGAGACTAATTTTGTATGAATGATGTAACCCGAAATATATATCTAATAAAAGTTTATATTTCGTTAACTGTTTTGAATGCATATGTTTGTAATCAATGTGTTTTGATCCAAAAGTCAGATCTAAGCATCTTACGCTTCCGCCGGGGTGTGACATACGAACACTCACGCATTTTATATATCAATTTAATATATATCTCTCTAATGAATAACTATATAATTATCATATATCGTATAATCGGGTAACACATAGCTTTACCAAACCACGTAGTATATAAATTCACAAAATTTATATTTATTTATTTGCTCAAAATTTTTATTATTAGTTTTGATCACCAACATTCGGGTACAAACTCATGTGTGTGAAATCACATGACTTGCATCCATAACATAACGAGATGTTACTAACGAAGTTAACGTAATTAACCTGAAATTAAAATGTCAGGTGTCACATTTTCGCCATTTGCGTTTGGTTTGGGCTTTTATCATAACGTTTAAATATATTTTTAAGCATGTCAAATTTCATGCTCGCCACATCCTCCTCACGTTAAAAGAATTTTATCTTTGAAATTATTGTTTTTTTTAATATTGTTTCTCATGATTGATTTGTTCCACTTTTCTCAAAGGTTGTGCAATCACTATGGCAAGCGAAGGTATTATGACGAATCAATAATTTTGAATTAAGATGAAAAGTTAAGTACAATGTTTAGAAGTATCTGTCTGGATTTCCTTGAGTTAGATTAAAACCCCGAAATCACTCAAGAGTTAGAGTCGTTGACTACATAATCAACAAGGTCGAATCTGCATGGCATTTCTTTGTAACTCAATCAAATACCATTTCGTTGTATGTATACCATAACTTTTAGAATCAGTATCAGATAGTTAATCGGGTAATTTCAATGTATGTTACTTACTAATAGAGACAAACATTCTCTTAACCTGTGTATGGTAAACACGGATATTAAAGTTGGGGGGGGGATGGGGATGGATTCTTTGTTAGTGCTTCTTAAAGTGAATTTCTAGACAATTTTAAGTAATATTTTTGTTATTTAGACTTAACGTTATTTGTAGATGCATTTAGTTTTAAATTTAGAATGTAAAAGTAATAATAGATGATGATTATCATGTTATATTCAATAGCTTTTCACTTGTTAAATGTTTTCAATCCAATTCAAATGTTCTGTATTGTATGAATATAACCGTTTACCATATTGTGTTTTTCTGTTTTAATAAAATGGTAACTGTGTGTGACACGTGTCAACACCATATTTCTGCTCACTAAATTTTTCGTGTTTCTCTCTAATATTAAATAACTAGATTAGTCCCCGTGTTATACACGAATGAAATAAATAAAATATTAAATAATTATTAATAAAAATGTATGTATTATAAAATCATGCTTAAATATAATATATGATTTTAATTGCAAATAAATAGCTAAGTAAATAAATAATAATGTATTTTTCTTAAACTTTTGTTTTATAAAAAAATTGTGATTTTTAAATATATTGTTTTAAGAAAAATGATTTTTCTTAAAAAAAATTCATTGTATCTGTATTTTATAAAAAAAAAAATTTGTTTTTACAAAGTGAGCTTTTAATAAAAAATAGATTTTTAATTTATTAAATTATGCATTTTTTTAATTTGAAAATGGTATGAGTAATATTATTAGTATTCAATGTTATTATTAATAATATAGAGAAATAAAAAAGTAAGTATAATGAGGTTTATAATTGTTTTACACTTGTTTTAGTTTTTATAGATAGATAGATATGCTAAAAACCCATTAAATAAACGGATTAAATTTTAATGTAAAATAAACATGAATAGTTACAGTATAATATTTTCATGTAAAATATAATTAAAAATTATATATATGTAATAGTTCAAGAAAAAAAACAATTATACCATTTTTTAACTATCTTATCTAAAGAGTTTAATTTTTAAACATTTTTTTTAAGTTTTTTATATAAAAAATATTTTTTTATAAAAATCTTGTTTTTTAAAAACTCTCGTTTGTAATTATTCTGGTCGTTTTAATAAAACTTTTTAAAAATATTTCACGTGTGCATAATTTTTTTCAAAAACAATATGATTTAAAATATTTTGTTTAAAAAATGTTTAGTGTTTTAGAAAATTTCATTTTATATAAAACTTTAGTTTGTTTTTATTTAAATTTTAATTAAAAGATGAAAAGGTAGTTTGATTTTAAAAAAATTTAGATAAGAGAGAGAAATATAGTAATTAATTAAATTCATTTTTAATAAGAGAGAGAAATTTGTATAATTATTTAAATTATTATAATACTATTTTGGAGAAAAAATTAATGTGTGCATGTCTAGAAAAATGACAAGTGGCAAAAAAGTGGCTTAACAAAAGGACAAGTGGAAAAAAAAATCTTGTTTTATTAGAGGTTATAGATCATATTAATTACTAATAATGTTATTTAATTGTTTTTAAATTAAAATAGTTTTTCAATATATTAAGAAAGAAACTTTTTTATTAATGTTATTTCTGTGAAATCAAATTTTATAAAATAAGAAATTTTTAAAACATTAACTTTTCTAATAATATGATATATTAAAAAATAGAATTTGTATAAAAGAAATAACTAAATTTAATAGTTATAATAAAAAGGTTTTAAAAATGACAATGATTTAAAACGTTTATTTTGAAACAAAAATTTCATTCTATTTATAATAAGAAAGCAATAATAATTTATTATCTTAAAATATCATTTTATAATTAATAAATTTTTATCATATTTATAATTATATTTATTCAAACCTTATAATACACGGGTTTACTAAAGATACTTAGATATATATTGATATCATGAATGATAAGCATTAGTAATAATAATATAAATATTAACATAACTATATCATCATAATTATTATTACTAATTACATGTGTTTAAACTCATTCGCCATGTTAAAACTAGATCTTACGTTTATATATTCTTTTCTCGTTTTATAGCATCTTTATATTATTTTTGTCGGTTTCTAAGCATTATTAATTGTCATTCAAGACTTGTGTTTAAACTAGTTATTTTAATCAAATTTATCATAACAATCACTCATTTTATTTTATATTTGGTGTATTTTAGCACTAGATCTCAACATATAGTATAAAATACACATGTACGAATTATAATTAAAATATTAAATAAGAGGCGAGTGCGATTATACTTTTCGCTCTGTTCACGTACTCGAACCGTACTCAAACCCACTTGTACTCGACTACATATCATCACATTCTTGTTGTTGACCGCCCGTTGACCTCTGTTGGTCATGTTTGACCAATACCCGACACATTATGTTATAATTCAACACAACCACTACCACAATCAACAATCATGAACACAACCATAACTAGCAACTAAAGGTACAAGTACAACTATCCCAACCGCAACCAATACAACTGATCACCACAACCACTCCTTACCAACTCCACTATCGCCAGAACCTTAGAATCACCCCCACAATCATCACCATCACAAGAATTCACTTTCACGTTTAACAACCATCACCATTGTAGCCTGAAACAACACCAACGACAACCACCATCACAATCATCAACATCACCTCCATCAACCACCATCACAACCACCTTCGTATCCACTACTAAAGACCATCGTGACCCAAATTGGACCACCACCATAGCAGCCTAACAACCATAGCTACAGCCACGAACAATCGACAATCATTATCGCTACCACGTACTGCCTTTGCGGAAACCGGAGAAACCCAATAATAACAAGCACCACTTGCAGTCTACACACAACCATCATCAAATCAACAACCATAACCACCCCAAATGTCTGCATCCACGTTACTCCACCGCTGCAACAACACCCATAACCACAACTAACAACCATAGCCTACACAACTGCCATCATCATGTACTATTATGAATTTTATTTGTTAATAGCTTTAAATATTAAATGTTATAAATACTCAATAAAATTTATTTTGTTGTATTAAAAATTATCCCGTGATTAAATGATTCAAAATTCATTGGTATCGTGTTAACCATGGTATCGTGTTAACCATTTATCAGTTTAAACTTTCGTTTGTAATTTTACAATAATTCATGTTACAACCTGTTAAGGTTGTCTAGTTGTTGTTCAAGCTTAGATTTGTCGAATCATGTGTCAAATGAGTCTAAATATTTTAATGTGCATTATTAGGCCTTGTGTGTTCGGATTGGGTTTTTCTCATAACGTTTAAATATATTTTTATTTTTTTAAGCATGTCAAATATTTTTGAAACCCAAATATTTTTGGTAACTCTACATTCAAACTCATTCTTCTAGCCCTTTCATTTAAAGTTTTGTTCATCCTATCAGCCATACGATTCTGCTATAAAGTACAAGGAACTGCCTTGATCATCCTTATCATGTCCTTTGCACAGAAGTCTAGAAACTCTTTGCTTATGTATTCACCACCATTATCTGACTTCAAGCATCTCACCTTCAAATTAGTTTCATTTTCAACAGTAGCTTTATATCAATTAAATACATATAAAAATCTAGATTTATGTTTAAGAAAATAAACCCATATCTTTCATGTCAATTTGTCAATGAAATTTACATAATAAACTGATTCCCCTAAAGACAAGACTAATGTTTGTCCATAAATGTTTGAATGGACAAGCTCTAGCTTCTTGGCTTTTGGTGTTTTCCCTGTCTTCACAAACAAAACCTTCTTCTGTTTCTCTAGAACACATGATTCACAAAAAGAAATTGAATCCATGATCCAGGATTCCACAAAATTCTTAAAACTGCATATGAGAAAGTCATCAGACTTGTTAGAAGCTACATTAGGGCACTTGTTTCTAAAATGACCCTTCTCCTTGCAATTCCAACACTCGATGTCTTTCCTTGGTTTTGATTGAGCCTTCTTCCTTGACATGAATATGTTTTGGTTATTTTCACCTTTCCCAGCACTTCTTCCTCTCTCTTCAATGTGTAAAAGAGAACTAGAAGATTCCCATATGCTTCTCCGTCTCATATCTTCATTAACAATCACATCACGTAACCATCAAACGTTAGTATTTTCATATGAGCTACTAACAATAGTGACTATCCGGCAATGATGATAAATGGAGCATGGAATGGACCTCTTCTTCAAACTTGATCCCAACATAACCAATTGAGAGATAATCGAATTAAAATCATTTGTGTGGACGGTAAAAGACTGTAAGGCCCTAGTCTCGAAAACTCTCATAGTTAGTCAATTACAGCTAAAGACATAATATCATACATTTTAAATATAAAACCCATCCCAGCAGAAAACATCAACCATTAATTAGAACCATAAAACATGTTTGTCAAATTACAAACCATACTTGAATTATAAACATTAACATTGTCTTTCAAAATATAAAACATCATTTTAAAAACATGGATGCCAGTCCCTACTTGCCAAGTAGCTCCATCACCATGCCATCCTCAATCATCATCATTTTCTTGCAACTAATGTGCATACAAAGTCAGTAATATTGAGTGAGTTCTAGTTTTGTAAATTATATAGAAAATATACTTTTTTATTTCTCTTTTATTCAACATACATTTATCATTCATAACAGTCATAATGACTTTCTTAACATCCTTTATCGTGTTCACTATCCTTCTTTCTTTACCTTTCCATTTTCATAAACTCGGGTCTCCCTTTATGATTTAGAGCATCAGTGACCACATTGGCCTTACTTGGTTGATAGTGAATCTCATAATCATAATCTTTGAATAAATCCAACCATCTTATATATTTCATGTTGAGATCCTTCTGTTCAAAGAAGTACCTCAGACATTTATTATCCCTAAATATTATGCTCTTAGAGGAGTAGGCTATTACGTCCACTCTTTGCATCTTTAATGGGAAAACATGGCTGTTAATTCCAGATTGTGCGTACGGTAATTAACTTTATGGATTTTCAATTTCCTAGAGGCGTAGGCTATTACTTCCACTTTTTGCATCAAGACACAACCCAATCCAGAATACGAGGCGTCTGAATATATGACCAAATACTCGTTCCCTTTAGGCAACGTCAAGACGAGAGCTTGTGTTAGCCTTGACTTCAGTTCCTTGAAAGCACTTTCCTAATAACTACCCCATTCGAATTTTACGTTTTTTCTTGTCAACTTGATCAAAGGAGAAGCCAATATTAGAGAAGTCTTGAATGAATCTCCGGTAATAACTAGCCAAACCAAAGAAACTGCAGATATCGGTTAGCATCTTTGGAGAATTTCATTTCATCACCGCCTCTACTTTGGCGGGGTTCATAATAATCCCCTGCAGATTTATAATATGACCTAACAATTGCACCTCACGCAACCAAAACACACATTTTGAAAACTTTGCATATAACTTCTCTTTACTTAACATTTTTAATACTTCTTTAATGTGATTGGCATGATGCTCCTTACTTCTTGAGTAGATCAAAATGTCATCAATTAACATGATCACCAACTTGTGTAGCATAGGTCGGCACACACGATTCATTAGATCCGTAAATATCGACACGGCATTAGTTAATCTAGATGACATTATGAGAAAATCGTGATAACATGTGCGAAATGACGTCTTTGGAATAACTTGTTCCTTCTCCTGCAGCTAATGGCAGCCTAATCTAAGATCTATTCTAGAAAACCAACTCGCACCTTGTAGTTGATCAAACAAATCAACGAAGGGTAACGGGTACTGATTCTTTACGGTTAACTATTTGAGTTCACAATAGCCGATACACATCCTCATACTACCATTCTTCTTCTTAGCGAACAACACTAGAGCACCCCATGGAGATATGCTTTGTCGGATGAAACCCTTATCCAAAAAGTCTTGTAATTGAGTCTTCAATTATTTTAGCTCACATGAAGCTAAACGATACGGTGCCTTGGTGACTGGTTGAGCTCTCACACAAAGTCAATTTGGAACTCAATTTCTTTATCGGGTGGTATTCCTAATAGATCCTCGGGAAACACATCAGGGAAGTCACATAGCACATGCACATCCGATAATTGCAGCACCTTCTCATCAAAATCTTTGACATAGGTCAGGTAAGCATCACATCCTCACCTAATAAGGTTCTCCACTGTCATCATGGATATCATTCATGACACAACGCACTCCTTGTCTCCATACACCATAACTAAACTACCATCGAGCCTAGTCAGACAGATCTTCTTCCATTGGCATACGATATTCGCTTCCCAGATAGTTAGTGAATCCATCCCTAATACCACATCGAAACCTCCTAGAACCATAACATACAATCTAGTAGGGAACCTGTGACCTTCCAACTTTATAAGGGTTCCTCAATCACCTCAGTCACTTTGGTGGATTTACCAATCATAGTCTCAACATAAAAGGGCATATCAATCTTTTTACTTCTACCATGCATCAAATGACATAATGAAACAGACACAAGGCTCCTACTAGCATTAGAATCAAAGAGCACAGTAGTACATATATGGTTCACTAGAAACATACCCGAAACTACTTCAAGATCCACCCAAGCCTCATCCCAAGTCATGTTGAATGCCCTTGACTTCACTTTGATGTTGTCATCTTTCCATTTTCCTCTATCATTCTAATCCCCGAGCCTCCTGATTCACCTTTCTTGCAATCTTGGCCTAAGTTCACCTCCGGATGTCTTGTAGTCCTTAGCATAGCGACCCTTAACTACACGCTTGAAGTATCTATTCATTCCCATTCTCCATTCCCCTAGATGACTCCTACCACACTTCTTACACTCCTTTTGTCCACCCACTTTCCCTGGTTCAATACGAAGACATTGACCTTTATTTTCTTTTCCTCGATTCTGTAGTTGTTATTCCTAAACCACTTCTTACTTCCATTTTTGTTTTCATTCCACCTCTCAATCTTGTTATGAACTGGCATCTGTTTTCGTTCATCATATAACCCCCCTCCCCACTAGATCGACCATAGACGTAACTGTACTTTGGCAGCAATCGTGTTCCTCTTTTTATCCACTAGCAAACCTTGCATGTACCTTTTAATCTTATTGGATACGAGAGTCACCAACTCTGGCACAAGCCTAGCCATTTCGTTGAGCTTGGTGGTGTACTCCTTATGAGTCATATTCCCAGCTTCAAGATATAAAAATTCCTTCTCCATTTTGTGCAGCTCCTAATGTGGATAATATTCGTCCAGAACCAACTTCTTTGACTCTAACCTTCTCATTTTTGTTATCGCTCATCTTCCCTCAGCTTGGACAATGTTGTCCCACTAGCACAACGTCAAGTAAACAAACGAATAAGTAGCAAACTTCACATTATCTACCTCACTAATATCTAGAACTGCTTCCAACTCCGTAACCCATCGGTGAACGACTTTTGCATTACTGTTACTATCAAAGGTTAGGGGCTTGCATCTTTGAAACGCCCCATAGTTGCACCCCTTAGTAGTCTCTTTACCCTACGCATCATCACTATCATCATCCTAAATTACCAACTTAGGTTAGTGGTTCCTCTTCTGACTCCTAGTTCTCTCAGTAGATTTCCTGTTTTCTTCTTAATTTTATTCCTTCTTTTCTTAGCTTTCTTTCCATCCTTCACAACCTTAATTACTTCTATCCCTAAAGAGGGTGGGACATTTTTCATAACATTATAGACCTCATCAGCAATGGCCTCTTTCAAAGTTGATTTCAGCTTTGCAGCTCCCTCACTATCTTGGTAGTTATGCATCTCCGACTCCTCGTAAACAGTCTCTGGAGCCATAGCTTTGCTCCTCATGACACGTGGCCCAGTAGCACACCCGCTACAAGCACCGCCTCGAGTCGCACTTCCTTATTTTCTACCAGCCATAGATTCTATTTCCTATAAGATTCAAACACCAACGAAGTCATTCAAGGTAATTGCTTAGATCGTGATAAGTATGGTAAGTTCTTAATTACAGTGACCAAGTGTGATTAACTACTTGCCTTACCCTCATCTTACATTTCCTATCCTGACACACATCAATATTCAAATCTACTAAGCACATAATTCAAATATCACATGCACATAGAACTTGGTTATTTAAAAGAAAAACTTTTACCTGATGGCACGTAGCTACCTAGGCTGCCTTCATTTGGTCCCATTATTAGTTTAGGTTTAGGTTTTGAAATCAGTTTTACCCAATTGTCTTAAATGTTGGCTCTAATACCAACTTATAAGGCCCCAAACCCGAAAAGCCTCACAGTAGGTCAAACATAGCTGAATACATAATATCATATATTTTTAATATGAAACATTACAGTGGAAAATTTCAATCATCAATTAGAACTATAAAGCACGTTTGTCAAATTACAAACCATACTAATATTAATGATATCATAGGCTTTTAGGGCTTAATAAAATAAACTAAAATTTTTAAACAACATGAATGCAAACACATAATTACAAGTATCTTTACGGGATTGTCATTCAAGAATATGAAAAAGAATTTGTCTTTTCAAAAACACAATTTGCATGAAAAATTTGTTGGATATTAGTAATCAAGAAATTAGTCAATTAAAGTCAGAGTAGAAAAGTCAAACTTGTAAATTAGTAGGATTTAAAGGGTTAGTTGTGTTAGTTCTAGTAGTTTCTAACCGCCAATGTAAGGGTATAAATACCCCATATCTATGTTGAATTACGTATGATATAATAGAATTATTTATGCGATTATTGTTCTTGTGTTTGACCCTGTTTTTCACTGAGTCCCTGCACAAGAATTTGCATACTCTAATATGATGTTCATCCACATATGATCCTACATAAGATGATTCTGCATAATTGATCTAAAGGGGCCCAACAAAATTCACATCAAGCATGACCGGTACCAATTTTATTAATAATCAAATCAAATATCCCGAGATATTGTATGCCTACTTTCAAGATTTAGTTTCAAAAGAGTAATCCTTACAAATTTCATTAATAATCAACTCGAAGATACCAAGATATTGGATGCTTACTTTTAAGATTTAGTTTCAAAAGAGTGATCTTACATTTCATAATTATACATATCAAAATTATTTAGAACAAGTGAAAACCATCCTCCATTAAGCCATAGTCATACACAAGCAAACATAACTAGATGGTTGTGCCGTTAGAAAAAGATGGTTATGCCAATAGGGGTGTAGGTCTTATGATTCACAACGAGGACCCATTCGTTTTTGGTCCGTCTAACGAGATTAAAGTTACCCATATATGCAAACACAATACATGCAATCAAAATACGAGACAAAAGGTATGAGAGGGTGTAGGATTTTGTTTTCACTTGACTTGTACTTAAAATAAGCCCATATCACACGTAAGTCCACTAGACCTTGGAGGCTTGTACTTAAAAGGAAAAGATGTTTCGGATGCGGTTCAAATATGTGTCTTTTCTTTGAGTGAAGAGGGGGTTCAACATTCAATCACGTACTAACTTTGATCTTATGTGCAATTCATTTATAGGCTCATCGTCGAAAAACTTGTGGGGTCAAACGGCTATCAGTGTTATATATATTGCATATAAACAAACCCGGATGCCGATAGCCTAGCATTTCCATGTAGACATCTCAAAAAACATTTTTGATAAATGTCATGATTAAACGCTATGCTAAGTGTTTTGTTCCATGTATGTTTAAATTGTTGTATTTTAACTACGAATTTCAATCACACAAACAATTAAAAGTGCATGCTATATGTGCAAGTCAATATTATCTTGTAACCTTTTATATGCTGGTTTGTCATGTTCCAATGTTTTTCTATGTTTTCAAACAGAAAAATAGCTATCTAATATGCTTTCAAACTAGACCGGAGACTGATTCCGAAACAAAATCCTAATTTACGAAACAGTGTAAAAAACACACTACATTTCTCCAACTGAAGTAACAAATTGGGTCAACTGTAGACACCAACTATTTGACATCTAAGTTGTTCTCAAACTTGTTCACAAGGAAAGTAAAGCTATATTAAAACATTAAAGCAGTCAGATGTTTATGAGGAAGGAGGGAGCATCCCTCCAAGGAACGATGAGAACAAGGCCAATGCATGTTGTGGTTGATAGCTAGGAACAGTATGACCTACGCCCCTAACCGTTATCAGAAGCAGTCCTTTGCATGCCTCTAAATAGCCTCCAACCGGTTAACAGGATTTCATGTTAGTGACCATATACAGAAAAAAAAATTATAAGACAAGTAACTTTTTTTCAATGGTTAAAACCATAAGTTGCATGATAATTTTGTTCACTGATTAACTGTACATCATTATCCATTAATCATGCCAATGGCTTTGTAGCGTAATTGCTTAGGTTGTTAGCTACCCCCCCCCCCACCCCCACAAAAAAAAAATGGTGTGGGTTCGAATCCATGCAAGTGCAGGTCGAGTAAATGGTATTTGAGGAGTAAAAATTGTTGTTATAAATCTATTAATCATATTTGTATTCAATGAAGTTTTGAATTATGATATAAAAATGATTGGACATCAAATTAATATTCTCATATTCTTATACACACAAACGACTTGAATCGAATATGAAATGCACATCACAAAATTCCTTATGCTGCAAAATGTTCCGTTTGGTTAGAAACAATAATCTGAATAAGCAAGAGAGTTCTGTGATCACCTCCTTATTGAGGTACCAAGGTCGCCACACTGTCTCGATCAGAAGATTGAGAGCGTTGATCGAGTACCAAGAAGCAGTAACTCACTGCATAACATACATACAACCAATCATGAATAAGTCATAGTTTTGAATCTAGAACTGTGGAACTTAACTATCTGGAGTCGTCCATAGTGGTGGTAATAAAAGCTTGCTTGAATACCCAAATCTGTTGGTCGTTTTCAATTAGATATTTGATTATTGGCAAGATGGTCATGGCAATGTCGTTCCAGTTTATGATAACTTCAGTGAATTGTTTCTAATAAACATTTGTAATGAAGTTTCAAGTTATCATAACATGATTCATATTAGTCTATATGACATATCTGCTTATTATACTTGCATACACCCCATGATGTAGGTTTTGCGTGCAATGCCTTTTGCATGATAGGTTGAGTCTGATTAGCATTGCTTATTGAATTACTCTTCTGTGCACCCTAAGGTGAGTGTCACTACTTCACTCAAACTTACTCCTTCAGAATAGACAACATATTGTATTTTCATTAACGGATTAGTAAAACTGTATGATCACATGGCTACCTAGTGTCCCTTTCCTGCCTTACTATTCTGACCATTAATTACATTACTTATGAGGAAATTTTGAGTAGTACTACTAGGTCTGACAAACTCCACCTAGGCAGGTCGTGCCAGCACCATAGAAGTCAAACAAGTGATTAATTTTCCTATCTTTACCATGCCTGGGAGGCATTGGCAAAGGCACACCATACATACACTACTGTCAGCTTCCGTCGCTCATGATTCGCACACTAGTGTAACATGTATAATAGTCTAGCTAACTACTCGATATACTTTGTTTACTGAATCTGCATAAACTTTATTTTATGGTTTTGAAAACTTGTGAACTCACCAACTTTACGCCGACACACTTTAGCATGTTTCTTATAGGTTATCAAGATTAAGAGCACGAAGGGCATCTAATGGCATCCTTGGTTTCTGGAAAGACATATATACTTTTTACATGCTACTAAAGTTTTGTTTTGCGTGCGTGTTTTGCGTAGTCATTTACTATAACATAACTGTTTGCGTTTTCTTTGTATTTTCATTTGGCTTCCACATTTCTTAAATCTTGAACTTTGATTTGGTTTATGCTTTCCTTTACATATAACTTATCTCTAAACTCATATAGAGTCGTTTGGTGTAACTAATGGCTGAGATCATGGTTTATCACACTCTCACGATTATACTCCATTAGTGGAATTTGAGGGTGTAAGAGATTGGTAACAGAGTCATTAGTTATAGCGACCTTGGAATTGCATTGCATTGCATTATAGACTATAACCACATTGCATTAGTTGCACACACGTAAACTTAATTACAAATCATTACTATATTTGTTGTGAAATTTATGCTTAGCATTATTCTCACACTAACATAGACACTCACACATGGTATACACTAACAATTATACATGATGTACTTATGTATATACCACCCAAACGTACAACATATTGTGGGCCTATTGACATCATCCACATCTCCCTTTATTTATTAGAAACACACCAATCTCATTGCCACATTATTATCTAGCCCCCATCCCGCACCAACAGGCCAAGGAAGACACCGCCTTGAGGCTATTAGTGACACCATCAGCTATGACGAGACTTCTCACATCCGTGTTAGGAGCGAGACCCAGCATTGGCACATATCTCTTCAAGGGTTGGTTTTGTTGGAATGATACCCTTCCATTACCTACCATCGTAAATACCCCAACATTACCATCCTTACTCTACATCAAGCCCGAACCCATGGGCCTCGCATGAAGTACACCTTGTGGTGGCAAACCTTTACCCACATTATTTTAGAAATTCATTGACATAAAGATGACATCACTCACCCGAGCCATGAGCTCACGTCTTTGGTTGATATACTTTAGATGGTAAATTGACCGCATAGTTTTGAAGATTTTACTTATTTTATACTCAAACCCTAACCTGCCTCATATGGAAGAACAACTCTTTACTTCATCTAGTAATTTATATCAATAAATCAATTTCACCTCTCAAAGTCACATCCCATATGCAAGTTTGTTGCACGTACCTATTTCCATGTGCAATCTGTTGGACTGAACTCTCATGGTGTGTTTCAACTCGAGTGAATACTCGGATCAACAATTCCAGTGAGCCATCTTTATAGAAATACTAATTGTTTAACCGATGGTTGATGACTAAGTCCTTAGATGGAATTTCATCTTAGGCATCACTTCGTACATGGTAGTGCATGTGAGGGATATTTTAACACAAGGCAAGAGGATCTAGGGTGAGCGGGCAAGACAAATTATCATCATGGGTGCAAAAGAGATAGTAATTTATAGTGCATGTGAATGCTCGTGAGACTTAGAGTGTGGAGAAATAGTCCTAATGTAAAATTTATTAACTTAAGTTTCCATTTTCAGTGGAAGGTTTTGTGACCCTCATACCAATTAGCTGGTATCGTTAAACCTTTCTAGCAAGTGATAGACGATGCTATTAGGTTGAAGATGTTCACGGACCCACTAAGCTATTATCAATTAAATCCATCATTTTATCTTCATTCATATAATAGTCTTAGTGAACTTAAGATTCTCTCCAAAATTTTATCAAGAAAACATTATATACCAAAACTCTAATAGAATCTCATGTCACGCCTTTCGACATCAGAATATATGCAAAATTTGAAGAATTCCTCATAAGCTAACACTTTATTACATACACTTAAACTATGATTTCTCTGACTTTATCATCGTACCTAGTAGCTAATCCGTTGTACCCCAGCATATCCAACACTTCTATTGGATTTCCTCAAACACGATCCCATCGCCTTAGTGATGTTAGAAAATGAGGATTCAAACCAACCAACATCTAGTTGAACATGATGACTTAAACAATTATTTTCTCTTTTATATTCATGAGATCGTTATCTCATAAAAATTTTACCTCTATGAGAATCCTTTCCCTTAGCACTTTAATTTATCAGTGCATACCTAATCAGTGCGGTATTTCCAAAAGTCTCAGGAGTACCCTGAAAATTAGCCCACTAATACGATTGTACTTTGACCCTAATATAAGTCAATAACTTTGTGACGAATCCCATGAACACGTATTGAATCATCCATGTGACCTCGATGGCCCCGAAACCCAAATCGCTAACAGTATCTCCACTGGTAATTAAGGATTCTTGTTTACTTTTTTTGGTAAAATCTTGATCTCAAATAAATTAGTATTAATCGTCTTAGCAATACCTAAATTGTTATTGAGAAAGCCAACAATATAACTCATATCCTATGCTCATACATAATACAAAAAATATCCGACACCGACTCATCTTCACTTGATTTCAGCCTTTAATGGTTCAAGTACTTATAGAATACTCTTTATGTTGAACACAATCTAATTCGCCAAATCTTCACTTGTATAAACTCAGATTTTCTACTACCATTCGTTTACACTCACACAATGATGCGATCAAATTGAAATCTATTTCCCCTGATTGGAACTATGGAAAAACTGGACGCTAGAAGGATGAATGATTGTACTTTTCCTTGAATTGACCAATAAATAAACTTGACACTATTCTGAATGTTCGATCAAACCCCTGTAACAATCTTACCCATGAAGATACATACATCCCTTGTTTCGTCTTTACACTATGAATAGTTTCACGCCCCAATCTATCTTGCTAGTTTGCTACATGATTAGAGTAATGGGCACATAACATCTAAGCATAAAAACCATATTAGGTCGCCCCATTTGACTTACTAATTACAATGTTAGTTATCACACTCAATTACTTTCTTACCCATACCTTGATATAGCTCGATCCAATACTAGACTTAAACTCCTCATTAAACGAAGTGGATTTCCACGGATTCCATGATCACGCACTACCGCGAAAATCCTATCAGATGCGACACCATCTAAGTGATTGTAGAATACTTAACCAAATCCACCACATTCTATAGTAATCAAAGATGCTGGCAAAATGGAGAAGTTGACTCCAATCTACATTAAAGGAGTAGTCTTACGGCATGAAGTGTCAAATGCTATTATCGCAGGTCGAGACACTCGATTTACTTCACACTTCTGACAATTGTTATAGTAATCCTCTAAGCACGTGCTTGGATCTGACCACAACATACCATTCCCAAACCGATGACTAAGGTGATTATGTAGTCCAAATCAATGAAAATCATGTTATGAGCTTATGTAGTATATATTTTGGTAAAAGCTGGGAGATTCTCCTATCCCTAATGGAGTTCTATAGTGAAAGTTATCATTCATCATCACAAATGCACCATTCGACACATGATACGGATAAAAGTGCTAATTCTATCGGGAAGGGGTTGGTGATAGTCAACTCACTAGATCTGAACTCGTAAACGAAATTATAGAGAGAATCATACAAACCAAAATCGCAAGAATTCCATGTTGGATGTAATTTTTTCTAAGGGTCGCACCTAGGAAGGGTGTGACTTGTTTTTGGTAAACAACACAATTTGCATCATTCAAAAGCCTGACAAGGGTTAGTCCAAATCGCATACCAGCCAAGCCCATGGAAAGAACAGAGTGGCGTACACGAATGTTCTTCGTCTACGTAGATGCTTATCTAACGCAACACCATTCTTTTCACTTGATGTGATACAATTTAACGACCAATCACGGTTCATTGAAGAACCATTTGAGATCATGAATCAAAAATTGAAATCACTGAATCCCCATAAGATAATTATGGTCAAAATCTATGGGAACTCGAAGCTTAAACCTGTGTTCGCGTCGCGTGGGAGTACGAGGAAAAATACCCTTATCTGTTTAAAGATTTTGTATCCTCCTCTTGTTGTATTCAATGAATTTTGGGACGAAATTTCTTTCAACAAAGGGATGATGTCATAAATCTAAAATTTTCTTTTCTGTTGAGACCTATATCATCTTTACTTAAATTTTCAGGACGAAACATCTTTCAACAAGGGGATGATGTGACACTCGATATTTTCATGTTAATTATGTTAACTTTGTTAGTAACATCTTGTTATCCAGTTAAGTTATGGATGCAAGTCACGTGATTTCACACACATAAGTCTGTACCCGAACGTTGGTGATCCGAATTAATGATAAATATTTTGAGTAAATAAATAAATATAAATTTTGTGAATTTATATACTTCCTGTTTTGGTGAAACTACGTGTTATGTGACTATACGATACATGATAATTATATAGTTATGCATTAGATAGATATATATAAAATGCATGATTGTTCGTATTTATAATTTAGAGAGTTTTGCTTCGTTAGTTGGATTTTTAGAACGAAAACACTTGTAAAATAGCAAAAGCCCAACCCAAAGCCCACCAAAAGCCCACCCAACTTCCTAATTACACTACCTAGTAAAAGCTAGCCAACTCTAACCACTATTCACCCAAAAATTATTCACCCCAACCTCAAATCCCGTTTTTGAAGAAACTTGTAGCAGGGATCGGACGATCCCCAAAGATCTAACCATTGGGTCGACGCTAATGTTTTACAGAAGGTTCTAGTCACATATACGAAGGTTTTCACCGTTCGGATTTTGATTTCAAAGCCTAAAAATTGGGTTTTTATCTTTCCGAGCATAACAGTGCTTCAAGGAAGTTTCATACGACTAATCCTTTTCCTGGTGATAGATCCGGTGGCGTCCGGAGGCCGCAAGTAGTGCTGATGGTAGTTCTCAGTTAGACGGATGTGTGGCCACTTAAATCACTCTATTCCGAGGTCCTTTGATATGTTTTCGACCTCCATTCGTATTTGGTTCAATTCAGGTATGATTCGGGGACGTTTCTAGCATCGAGGAATCACTACTTAACAAAAATTAAGACAAGCAAGTAAGAATTCTTTTTGGTTTTATGTATTGTTCGACCCTATGGTCATAAAACCCTAGGTTCATCCAATCATCAAAAATTAATGATGAAGATGCAAACTTTATGATTGATTGAGTGATTGTATGTTGATTTGATAATATTGGTGATTAGGAGGAACAATAATATGTGGAATTTTTTATATGTTAATAGTATTAGTAACTTTAATTTAGAATTGCTTTTTAGTCTGCGTGATTTTGTACCTTTAGAGTGATCGAATGGCGTTTGTATGTTGTGGTTTGTATGAATAAATGAATTGGGCGTTGGTGTGAGATCTTGTGCATGATTTGTTCATATGTTTCTAATAAACGAAACTTTACTGGGTTAGTATTTTGTAATTCGGGTTTTGGCGTGCATGAGAATTTGGGAAGATGTTAGTGGGTCAATTTTGGTGTATAAGCATGATCAAATTGATCAAACGTAAAAAACATAGCTCGGTTCTAGTAGTTGGCAAAAAATAGAAACTTTGCTACTTTTGAATTTGCATGACAGACTCGGTTGGGAGGTTCTATTGTTATGAACATGTTGGTCAAGTATTACGAAAGTAATCTATTTAGTTGAATCTCATAAACCAACTTCGATGGTTAAGGATTGCTTAGACTTTCTAGATATATAGAAACGTTATCGGAAATAATGACTTGCATATATTAAATATTAGGTTTGCATGATAATGTTGTAGATGATGACATTTTAGTGATGACATATCTATGTGATAATAGCCATAATTGGTAGTAAACGGGTCAAGTGGACTTAACTTACCTAAAGAGAAAACTTTATGGACTTTGACATGTGTAAAGGAAAACCAATGTGTCTTCCATGAAAGATGATGATTAAATTTATCTTTTAATGATTTCCTAAACATATAAGAATGTTATTTTCCATGAACTGACATCTTATGACATAGGAACTTGAATTTTTCGATTGTAGCTTTCTAAAGTTAGTAACTTTATTGTATGTGTAAATTGCATAATGTGATTTAGACGTGCTACATGAGATGTGATTTACTTGCTTAATGTGAGTATATGTGCCTAGTGGAACAATAATATGATTGAAACTATGCATGTTATGTGATGTTATTTACTTGCTTAATGTGATTATAAGTGCCTAGTGGAACAATAATATATTTAATTGGTCACCGACGAGTTATTGGGTCAAAATCAGTCTGTTAAGGTCAAACTTAGTCAAAGCTGGTCGATAGGTCAAACCTTTCTTAATGCACAGGAACAATGTGATTGTTTGGTACTCAGGGTTTCATAAACCTAGACGATCACATACTTATGAACCTATTTGCATGATAGGTTGAGTCTGATTACCATTGCTTATTGAATTACTTTGCTATGCACTCTAAGGTGAATGTCCCTACTTTACTCAAACTTACTCCTTCTAGAATGATAACATGTTGTATTTAAATTAACGGATTAGTAAAACTGTATGATCACATGGGTACCTAGTGTTACTTTCCTCCCTTACTATTCTGACCTTTAACTACATTACTTACGAGGAAATTTTTAGTAGTACACCCAGGTTGGTTGCGCCAATACCACGAAAGTCAAACGTGTGATTAATTGTCCTATCTTTACCATGCCTGGAAGGCATTGGCGAAGGCACACCGTACATACATTATTGTCAGCTTCGGTCACACTAGTGTAACATGTATAGTAGTCTAGCTAACTACTCGATATAGTTTGTTTACTTAATTTGCATAAACTTTACTTTATGATTTTGAAAACTTGTGAACTCATCAACTTTACGCTAACACACTTTAGCATGTTTCTCATAGGTTATCAAGATTAAGAGCATGTAGGGCATCTCATGGCATCCTTGGTTTTTGGAAATACATATTTAATTTTACATGCTTCTAAAGTTTTGTTTTGCATGCGTGCTTTGCGCAGTCATTTACTATGAGCTAACTGTTTGTGTTTTCTTTGCATTTTCATTTTGCTTCCACATTTTTGAATGGGTAACTTTGTAAAATAGTAACCAACTTTTAAAAGTGTTCCATTAAGGTAACTTTGATTTGTTTTATTCTTTCCTTTACACATGGTTTTTCTCTAAACTCATATAGAGTCGTTTGGTTAAACTAATGGCTAAGATCGTGGTTTATCACACTCTCGCGGTTATACTCCATCAATGAAATTCAAGGGTGTGACACCAATAATGTTCATTAAAAGATTTATACTCATTTGACACACATTTGATAATTCTATGCTTGAACAACAAGAGACAACTTTAACAAGTCGTAATGTGAATTATTGTAAAATTATAACTAACATTCAAACTAATAAGTGGTTAAGGCGATATTAATGAATTTTAAATCATTTAATCACAAGATAATTTCTAACACAAAAAAAATAAATATTCTTGAGCATTTATAACATTTAAGATTTACAACTATTGAGAAATAAAATTCATAATAATATGTGAAATGGATTCAAACACGATACTGACATGGTATGAGACCCACTCATCTAACCTACCTATAAAAACTCATTTATTTTCATTTTCGTTTCATTTAAAAAGTTAGAGACAGAGAGAGAAAAAGAAATAAGAGGCATTCGCCTCAACCCTTTCCCCTCTCACCTCTTGCTATTGGCGTAGGTGGTGCGTGGCGGCGATTGGAGTACCTTCCCTGTGTCACCCCGTGGTCCCGAATTTGATTGTGACACCCTATATAATCCCACATCGGCCATGGATTGGAGGGTCTCCTGATTTGTAAAGAATGTATGTTCTCTAATATCACCAACGTGTTTTGGACGTAATGTCTATAGATGATAGAAGAACTCCACAGTTAATCATGCTCAGTTGGCAGCAATCCAGGGATGGTGTGAAGTTTTCACCCAGGCAACCAAACGCAAATCTATGAGCTACTCGTGGGCAAAGCAAACAATATTGATAGTATGAGTGGCCAGTTGTTACAGAATGGTATCAGAGCCACTCCTATGCCATTTGGGATGTGGGACAAACCTCACCGGGGATGGTGAGTTTCTCGGGCTCATCGAGGATGATGAGTCCAAAGGGGGGTGATTGTGACACCCTACATAGTCTCATATCGACGTGGTTTCATAAAGAATGTATGTTTTCTAATATTACCAATGCATTTTGGGCGTATCGGCCGTGGATGAGAGGAGAACTTCACAGTTAAGCATGCTCAGGTGACACCAATCTAGGAATGGATGACCTCCCTAGTAAGTTTTCACCCAGTCAACCAAAAGCAAATCCGTTAGCTTCTCATTGGCAAAGCAGACAATATTGATGGTATGAGGGGCCGTTTGTTACATTATAAATCAATGGTTAATATCAAATTGTTAAGAAAATTTTATTAGAGGGTTATTCTCAGAATATGCACTTTTGTTGGCTTTTTTCAGGTTCCCCCATTTTTTTTATAAAAATTACACTATAAAAATAAGCATTTTTTATCTTTAAAACGAGTACAGTATTGCTATATAAAAAGTTTACATTATAAAGCTCATATATCTCGTCATTGTGTCTTTAATGCAGTTCATTACGTCTTTTGTTAGTTATTGTGTTTTTCTAAATGATAAATCTAAAGAATAATAATGATGGAATAAGAGTATCTCTAATATGTAAACACAATCAAAAATTAACAATTAATTAATCTAATAAATTAAAAACAATAACAAAATAATACAATGTCTTATTGTGTCTTTGGATCGTTATTATATTATCTTGCATACTATAAATTTTAAAAAACTTTGTTGAAATAACGTCACTGTGTACTTCTAATTTAAAAATACAATGATAGATACCAACAAGTTTATATAATCTATTAAAAATTAATGATAAAAATAACAAATTATGTTATCTTTAATATTATAAGTTTTGAAAAATACATTGGTGAAAGTATATCATTGTATGCTTTTAATTGTAAAACAGAATGATAGATAACAAGTTTATAATCTATAAAAACAATGACCAAAATAACATAAAATGATACATAACAAGTTTATAATCTATAAAAACAATGACCATAAAATAACATAAATTAATCTAAAATGTCAAACATAATGATCAGTACACATAACAAATGATATGAAATATATGACATAGTAGACGTATAAGACACTATAAGCTGATATATTTGACATAATTACTAAAATACCCTACTTTTTAAAACAATAAAAGAACATGTGTCAAACTCACAATCTTTCTTAGTATTTTTATATTAAACATACTTTTTAGTATAACGCTACACTAAGTATTAATACATTGCAACTATTAGACGTCGGATTAATCTTAGGTCTAATAACAATTTAATTACTAATAATGCTATAAATGTTATTATCACTAATGTTATAATTATTATTAGTAATAATAATTGTGATGAAGTAATTACGTTAATATTTATATTATTATTACTTATGTTTATTATTCACAATATCAATATATATCTAATACAATATGGTAAATAGTTATATTCTTATTAAGTTTATTATTAGTAACTTTAGTATTAGTAATCTTGCCATTATCACTAATATTAGTTTTTATAATAATACTTTTATTACCTTAACAATAATTCTAATAATTTAGCATCCTAAATATATGAATAAATATGCACATGAAGACAAAATAAGTAATATTTCTTAATATGTATATTTATATGTTGAAGTTAATAATATACAAGCACATAGAGACATAAAACTAATAATTTATTTAGTCAAGTAAACTTAGTTTATAGTTAGATATTTTACAACGATCTAATAGCCACATGTAGATATGTTATTAAGTAAATAATTATATATATATGTGCTTATATTATGAGTAATTAATTCATATCAAGTAATTAACGTGAGGAATCCAAATGGTCATGCAAATAACATCGATATTATTCAGCAACACAACTATAGTATTAAAAGATCACTTCACTTAAACTAATATAAAGAGTTCAACCACACATGTGAAGAGATTTTAGTGTTGTTAAGTACTAACCATAGGTGTGCAATTAGGATTGCATTGGTGATTCCCTACACATAATTAAAAAGATCATATCACCAACTATTTTTAATTGACACTTTTAGTATGCTTTTCAAAAACCGGAAACCAAATATAACTTGGCTATTTATATATTTTAAATAACCTCACTCAGCAGTTGTACCAAGTTCTAAAAGCTCAGACTATGAAACATATAGGTATATATATTCAATGTATTGAGATTTAAATATTTTCTTGTAAACAATGTTGTCTTGATATTCAGTCCTGTCGCACTCCCGGACTTCCGCTAATGCTTAGGTGGGGGTGTGACAAGTTTGGAAATAGGCAGTGGAAGGTTGTCAAAGGTAGTCTTGTGATGTCTTGTGGACACAAGATGGGTTTTATCATGGTTATTTTACCATCAAAGGATCAAATTAGGAAAATTTTGAAGAAAAAAAGAAATATTATTCACAGAATCTCATGAGTTGACATAGATTTGGCTTGTGAGAGAAAAACCTAAAGCCCATGTGACGATCTAAGAAGAACAAGTTTGAAATGTTAAACGTGTCCGAGGACATCGTGCCAGCACTAGATATAGTTTCCAGATAGTTGGTTATTAAAACAAAGATTTTAACTAATAAAGTCTCTCTGGATAATTTCTTGCTTACAAGGGAGAATGTTTGTTCTCCAATAAATCTCAGGATCTGATAGTTCGTTACAGTTGGACCCTATAGGGATAGATGACAAGTCAGAGGCAGATTTAGCCATCACTTATATATTTGAGCTCAGGGCAGCTTCAATGGGCCTTCAAGGTTAACTAATGATATGTTGTTGCAACCATGAGAGTTGAGGAAATTACTAGATGTATTGAAGATTATCAAGCCTTCAAGTGGGAGATGTTAGGTTTATGAAGGCCCGATTTGCTAATTTTTCCCAAATTAAAAGACAATTAAAGTGGCAACGTATGGGCTAGCTTTATTTTAGCCCATATTTAATTTTCTTTGGGATTATGAGTAAACCCCAATCTTGTATTATTAAAATGACATCTTGTACTTGAAAATCCTCACGAGTGAAGCCAATAAGAATAATAAAATGTTATGGTTGCAGCCCGTGGATATATGTCACATTAACCATACCTGGCTAATCTGTCTTGTTCATTATTGTCCTTTCTCTCACAAACGATTGTGTGTGTTTTGATAAATCAAGCCCCTAATATTAATGATATCATAGGCTCTTAGGGTTTAATAGAATCAACTGAACTTTTTAAAAAACATGAATGCAAACACATAATTACAAGTATCTTTACAAGATTGTCATTTAAGAATGTGAAAAAGAATTTGTCTTTTCAAAAACATGATTTGGATGAAAAATTTATTGGATATTTGTACTCAAGAAATTAGTCAATTAAATTCAGATTAGTAAAGTCAAAATTAGAAAAGTCAAACGTGTAAATTAGTAGGAATTAAAGAGTTAGTTTTAGTAGTTTGTAACCACCAATGTAAGGGTATAAATACCCCATATGTATGTCGAATTATGTATGAAATAACAGAAGTATTTTTATGATTATTGTTATTGTGTTTGACCCTGTTTTTCACCGAGTCCCTACACTTGAATGTGCATACTCTAAAATGATGTTCATCCACAGATGATCTTGCATAAGATGATGCTGCATAATTGATCCTAAGGGGCCTTAACAAAATTCATATCAAGCATCGACGGTACCAATTTTATCAATAATCAAATCAAATTTCCCGAGAGATTGTATGCCCACTTTGAAGATTTAGTTTCGAAAGAGTAATCTTTACAAATTTCATCAATAATTAATCCAAGATACCAAGATATTGGATGCTTACTTTGAAGAATTAGTTTCATAAGAGTGATCTTTATAGTTCATAATTATACATATCAAAATTATTTTGAACAATTCAAAACCATCCTCCATTAAGCCATAGTCATACACAAACAAACATAAATAGATGATTATGCTGTTAAAAAATGATTGTTATGCCAACAGGGGTGTAGGTCCTATGATTCACAACAAGGACCCATTCGTTTTTAGTCGGTCTAACAAGATTAAAGTTACCCAAATATGCAAACACAATGCGTACTATCAAACTATAGGACAAAAGATATGAGAGAGTGTAGCATTCTATTTTCACTTGACTTCAAGTTAAAATAAGCCCATATCACACGAAAGTCCACTAGACGGGAGGCTTGTACTTAAAAGGAAAAGATACTTTGGATGGGGTTCAAATATGTGTCTTTTGTTTGAGAGAAGAGCACGTTCACCATTCAATCACATAATAACTTTGATCTTATTCTATGCAATTCATTTATAGGCTCATCGTCGAAAAACTTGTGGGGTCAAACGGCTATCAGTGTTATATATATTGCATATAAGAAAACCCGGATGCCGATAGCCTAGCATTACCATGTAGACATCTCAAAAAACATTTTTGATGAATGTCATGATTAAACGCTATGCTAAGTGTTCTGTTCCATGTATGTTTAAATTGTTGTATTTTAACTACAAATTTCAATCACACAAACAATTAACAGTGCATGCTTTATATGTGCAAGTCAATATTATCTTGTAACCTTTTATATGATGGTTTGTCATGTTCCAATGTTTTTCTATGTTTTCAAACTGAAAAATAACAATCTAATATGCTTTTAAACTAGACCAGAGACTGATTCCGAAACAAAATCCTAATTTACGAAACAGTATAAAGAACACACTACATTTCTCCAACTGAAGTAACAAATTGGGTCAACTTTGGACACCAACTATTTGACATCTGAGCTGTTGTCAACCTTGTTCACAAGAAAAGTAAAGCTATATAGAAACATTAAAGCAGTCAGATGTTTATGAGGAAGGAAGGAGCATCCCTCCAAGGAACGATGAGAACAAGGCCAATGCACGTTGTGGTTGATAGCTAGGAACAGTATGACCTGCGCCCCTAACCGTTATCAGAAGCAATCCTTTGTATGCCTCTAAATAGCCTCCAACCTGTTAACAGGATTTCATGTTGGTGACCAAAAAATTTTGTAAAACAAGTAACTTTTGTTCAATACTTAAAACCATAAGTTGCATGATAATTTTGTTCACTGATTAACTGTACATCATTATCCATTAATCATGCCTGTGGCTATGTAGCCTAGTAGCTTTGGTTCTTACCCCCCCCCCCCCCCCCCACACACACAAAAGTGGTGTGGGTTCGAATCCATGCAAGTGCAGGTTGAATAAGTTGTATTTTAGGAGTAAAAATTGTTGTTAAAAATCTATTAATCATATTGGTATTGTAAGAAGTTTTGAATTATGCAATAATATGTGATATAAAAATGATTGGACATCAAATTAATATTTTCATATACTTATACACACAGATGACTTAAATCAAATATGAAATGCACATCACTAAATTCCTTTTGCGGCAAAATGGTTCGTTCGGTTTGAAACAATAATCTGAATAAGGAAGAGAGTTCTGTGATCACCTCCTTATTGAGGTACCATGGTCGCCACGCTGTCTCGATTGGAAGATTGAGAGCGTTGATCGAGTACCTAGAAGCAGTAACTGGGACCCTCGCATCGACATCCCCACTGCATAATAAACATACAACCAAGCATGAATAAGTCATAGTTTTGAATCAGGAACAGTGGAACTTCATTCTCTAGAGTTATCCATAGTGGTGGTAATAAAAGCTTGCCTGAATACCCAAATCCGTTGGCCGTTTTCAATCAGATATTTGATTATTGGCAAGATGGTCACGGCACTGTCGTTCCAGTTTCTGATAACTTCACTGAATTGTTTCCAGTAGACATTTGTAATCAAGTTTCAAGTTATCATAACATGATTCATATTAGTCTATAAGACATCTGCTTATTATACCTGCATACACCCCATGATGTAGGTTTTGCGTGCAATGCCTTTTGCACCATGGAGTCATTAAAATAGAATTGGAGGATATATTGCCAGCAGGGATCAAAATTGTTAATCTGAAAGAAAGAAGCCAAAATGATGATGATATCTTAATCTGTCCGGTTATTATGTAATGTACATAGAGGACTTACAGAACCAGAAATGGCAGACGCAATTCTTTGATCTGGGGTCAAGCAAATGGGTGCATAGATGTTGTATACATCAATATCTCCCATCTCATTCCAAGCTTTTTCTGTAGCATTCTCACACAGAGCAGATGAAGATTCACTAGTGAAGTCACAGTATTTGACGATGGCATCATGTGTCGCATCTGAATTTAGAGCATGAGTCCACCAATAATCGTACAGTCCTTTAAAATCTGTTTCATCATCCATCACTGCATTTCCTATCTGCAGATTTTGTACCAAGAGTAATTCTATTCATGTGTTCAGAGAATAAACAGTATAAACCTGAAAATTCAGTTAATTTAAAAAGTGTTCTTCAAGGAACATACAGCGATTCCTTTGATATTGATGATTGTCTGATTTGTTTTCTTATTGTTGAGAAGGATTGTGTATGCAAGTTGAGGAACATAATGTCCGGCATAGCTTTCTCCAGTTATGTAGAAATCTCGAGTTTTGTACTGAGGGAATCTCTCAAGCCAGTTAACAAGAAAAACATAGGCATCATCAGCAGTGTTCTTGTCACCCGACTTATCATAATCAGAAGTTGTGTTTGAATACGAGAAGCCAACTCCGGCAGGGGACTCAAGAAACAGCATATTTGCAACTGCACAAAGAATTGTTTGTGTTCATATATAATTAATGCTCTCTAATAAGCCAGCCAGTAGAAAAGTTCATAAGATCTAACCGTTGCTCCATGCATAATCATTGGTGAAGAGGGTTTTCCCATCACTATTGATTCTGAAGGGTCCTAGCTCTGACATTGCCCCAATCAAGGAAGAACATCCAGGTCCTGTTAAAACATAGCGATTGTTGTTCTTTAACAACGATTACTGAACCACAGTTGAAATTGTTGGTTCTTGATTCATCTGCTATTGTTTACTAGTTATTTCTAAAACTTTGTGGCCATATATGCTACTGTGTTAGCTAGCTGATGTAGATGCAATAAGTAAATATTAAGGTGCAAAATTACCTCCATTTAGCCACAAGAACAATGGTTTAGTTGAAGAATCCGTTGGAGACTCGACAAAATAATAGAAAAGAGCCCTGCCAGCATTGGGATTGACAGTAACATACCCCGAGTACTGATTAATATTGACACCTGCAGGTTGGCCTGGCAATGCCAATATCCGGTCGAGCTTTGCCAGACCTTCTTGAGGTGCAATGTAAACAGGAGAGTACTCATTAATAGCTTCATCTGAAGCTGTCCACGTATTAAGAACAGGTGATCTTCTTGATCTTTTTGATTTTAGCAACTCAAAAAGCCTGTTTGCCTGAATATCGGCATTGCTTAACTCAAACAAGGCCAAGAAGCAAAGTATTGCTACAAGTTTTATCATCTTATTCTTTATTTTCTACTTCACTTCAGTCTTTCTATTTATAGCATACGAAGCGTGATTTCCTAGGGACTCTTTTATCGTTTTCTTACAGGTGAGTACAAAAGCAGTATTTTAGAGAGTGTTAAACATTCCAAATACCTATTGCAGGCCGCTTTCGTAAGTTTCTTTTCGTAGTTGACTCATTCACATTCATTAAACTGATTCTTTAGGGCACCTTTATTGTTGTCATATGTGAGGAAATGGTCTTACTCAAATCATTTGCAAGATGGTAGATTATGTCTTTTCTGATGTACGTCTCAGTTTTTAATACTCTTTCTGCGAATAAAGTCTTCCAAAAGATTAAAAACATGTGATGCTAGAAGAAAAATTAAGTTGGTGCTTTGAACTTCAATTAAGAAGTTTCACTTTTGCAAAACATATTGCTCCTTCTTCTAAAAAGGGTAAAACTATGCCATGCACTTAGTTTACGAAGCACTCAAACTCAATCTCAAGCCATAATTCTTAATCGATAACGGTGTCATGAAGTGATTGCAGACACATAAGATGCACAGAAGTAGTACAAAGTATATTGGATAATAACGTAGGATATGTGGATCAATTAGTAGGAAAGGTCAACTTCTCATCTATATGAGTTCATGATATGAATCTATGATCATTAAATCAATATTGTTACCTCTTTTTCAGGTAATGTTTGCTACTGGACTGTATACAAATAAAATTGACTATAAGAATGCTCAATGGAATTAAGCAATATATCAATCAAGTATGATTAGAATTTTTGTAGTAATAAGAATGCGTAAAATGCATAACCAATGAATATGTGTAAAATGTTAAAAAGTATGAATACTCTTGCTTAAATCTATCCTAAGCCTAATGTAGGGGAGTTTAGTATTCGGAGTGGATTCGAAAAACACTAAATTGATTTGGAAATCACTAATTTAAAATTCGATTCGAAGTTTTTTTAACAAACCAAATTTTGAATTTATGATTTTCCATTCAATTCAATTTAAAATTCAAATTTTAAATATACATATAATTTTATATATAATATAAATATAATTTTATATATACATGTAATATACTTATTTGTTTTATATTTTATATAAATGATTTATTTTATATACATATGCTAATTTATTTTATTTTAATCCTGATTTCTTCCTGGTTAATATGATTGTTTATTTGTTTAATTTGTAGTAGTTTCCACACATTACTTTTGATTATAGATCTATAGATTGTACTCATGAACTCATGGAGCTTGAAAATGTGATCATTTTAGTTTGTTAGCGCACGATATTTTTAATTCGTAATTTGAGTGTTTTATGAATTAAATGTTATAAATATTAGATTACTATTATATTTGTTTTAACTTTTTAGCATTTAAAAAGATTAAGTTTGTATTTTGAATTAAAGGTTAGTGGCTTTGAAATAAAAATTTAAAATATTTTATTTTGGGTAAATTTGAATTGTATTCGAATTTGATTTAGATTCAATTCGAACTTGTTTTTGAATTTGAATTTATATTTTAAAGGTATTTTTACATATTTCCCTTATTAAAAACATAAATTACATATTTCCCCAATACATAAAATCAATTACATATTTCCCCTTCTTAACACATACATATTACATATTTACTCATTCCATTAAAATTAACCTATTAAATAACTATTGTATTTTGTTTTTACTAAGAAATTTTTACATATTGATCATTTTTATTTATAATTGATTAAAACTTTATCAATTGTATATTGTATTTGGAGATATAACGTTCATTATCGGTGATTATTGTTTTGAAATAAAGTTTTAAACTTTTGTATTTGGAGTTGTAATTTTTATTGTTTTCATTTATATAGAAAACGCAAAGTGGATGAAATATATGATTGATGTTCTTAGGAAGAGAAATATATACAAATAACTTAGTAAAAATATGGATACTATATTCATTCAATAACTAATTTTAATAAGATGGGTAAATATGTAATACATATGTTTTAGAAATGGAAAATATGTAATTAATTTTTAGTTTGGGTAAATATGTAATTAATGAGTTTAAGAGGGGGAAATATGTAAATGCCCCTATTTTAAAAAATCAAAATTCAAATAATTAGATTCGATTAATTCAGTATTCAAAAGTTGATTCTTTCCCTTAACGAGCCAATACTTAAGCATAGCCCGTTAGTTAACACACACACCTAAGAACTATTCTACAACCATATATTGATTTTCGGATATTTATTAGTTTGATAAAAAGATTTCTCAAGGGTTGTGATTGTAATCAATAAGTTTTCATATTTGAAAAGTACTTATAATATATACATTCAAACCATTGTTGATGTGATTTTTTTGGGAGATGAATAGAACTCGAATCTCCTTGCGGGCAACTTTTTCTTAATGTCGTCGATGCAACCTCAATGAATTTGGAATCTTAACATGTCTCATGACGTGGATACTAAATTAGGTGAAAGATAAGATACATTAATATGACAACTCCAAAAATTTAGGCTTTAATATCCCATCATTATTAAGTCATCAAAGATTTTATTATTATTAAACCTTTAATCATTTGTGTTTTCGTCTAACCATAAGTTCACCCGTTAGTACAACATATTACCTAAAACAACCCTATTATTTAACCCAAATCCCTTATAAAACCTACTCCAAACACTATATTACCTAACCTAAACCTATAGAACTTGTAGTAATAACTATTAGGTTGTGGAGGCCTTTGCCAAATATAGGTCCAAGTCAATTTTTGCGAATGCCTTATTAAGTAAGCCTTGGACTAGTAGATTCTTAGGGAATCCTTGGATTAGTAGCTTCTTAGGGAAGCCTTAGACTAGTAGCCTCTTAGGGAAGCCTTGAACTAGCTTGTTGAGTAAGCTTTAGAATCCCTAATTTTTTCTTCCCTATATATAGACATAATATGTCATTATAATCTTCTTCAGTACTCAAATACAAAATCACAAGTTGTAGAGAGTGGACATAGATCACACTAATCAAACCACTATAAATCTTCGTGTTTATCCTTTTCATTGATTTTTACTTTTGTGTTTGTTAACGTGAGTGTTAGAGTGATTGTGAGCATTTACGGTTGAATTCTCTCTAGACTATACCAGGTGACAGTTCTAAACAACACTGCCCGGAGATAATTTTTTTGTTTACAATGAAGAAGAAAGTAAGTTCAAGATAAAGAAGCTTGATGTTTTAGACTATGAGTTCTAGAGAATGCATGTTGAGGATCTGTTGTACCAAAAGAGTTTGCACTTACCCATGTCAGGAGAGCAACCAGATGATATGTATGATGACGAGTGGAAACTATAGGATCGACAAGCTTTAGGTGTGGTCAGGATTTCATTATCAAAGAGTATTGCATACAACATTGTCAATGAAATGACTACGTACGGTAAGTGAAAGCTTTGTCCAATATATATGAGAAATCGTCAACTTACAACAAGGATTTCCTCATCAGATTGTTGGTTAACACCAAGATGAAAGAAAATATGTCTGTGTAACACCCAAAAGTATTAAAAAGAAGAAAAGAGGAAAAGAAGTAAAAGATGACAATTTTAATAAAGTGAAAAGGCTAAAGGTGGACAAAAGAAAAAGGCTTACAAGTGTGGGTATAAAAGAAAAGGGTCGACTCCTTCCCACATTCTCTTGCAACCAAAACACCCCCATGGTTAGAGAGAGAAAGCTCATGCGATATTAGAGAGAGAAAGCTCATGCGATTTTAGAGAGGGAAAGTTGAAGATTTCATCAAAGGTATGATTTTTATCATACTCCTTCATAGATCTAGACTAGATCTAAGCTCCTAAGATGTTTTTTTGATGTGATTCTATGTGTAAAGCTTGAGCCTTTACGTGTGCATATGTGTAGACAAGTTTTGTTCTCGGGTCTAAGGTTTCTCTCGAAAGCTTCAAAAGGGGAGTTCTAGATCCCCTTTTCTTTCATGTTTTCTATATTTTTGGGGCTTCTTCACCCGCATTTGTCTAAGGTAGTCATCGGCATTAGTCTTTTCGCATCCACATTAGGTTCACTAATCGTATTAATCCACTGTTACCAACATTTGTATACTGTTACAGGTATTAGTATACTGTTACCCGTATTTGTATATTGTTACCCGTATTTGTATATTGTTACCCGTATTTGTATACTATTACCCGCATTAGTATACCGTTTCCCACTTTATGATTTATTTAGAGTATTTTAACAAGAATTCCAGCTAAGTGTTAACTCAAGGTTGTATGTTATGATTCTACTATATGGATTCTTACATTACTTTACTCTCAGAAATATTACTTAATGTTCCATATTATGTGATGATAATAAAGGTAGTCTATAAAGTAATACTTATAGCAGAGTGGTACATTAAATGACAAAAATAATGATAGTGAAACTTAATGAATGTTGCTCGGGCCCTACATAAATACCACATAGAAGTTGATAAGAGAGATTCCTGTTTTATAAGTAATGTCTACCCTTAATATTACCAACGCGTTTTGAACGTATTGACTGTGGATGAGAGAAGAACTCCACAGTTAAGCATGCTCAAGTGATAGTAATCCAGGAATGGGTGACCTACATAGAAAGTTTTTACCGAGGCAACCAAAAGCAAATCTGTGAGCTTCTTGTGGGTAGAACATACAACATTCGTGGTACGAGAGGTCGGGTGTTACACTACACAAAATAACATTATACTGAATTACAAGATTTAACATTTAGATCATAAAAATAATCATTCATACATTAGTTCTAAAAACACCAATATAGAAAATAAACCTCACAGGAAGTATGAAAAATCAATACACATAATATTACGAATTCTTACACATAATACAAAAACTCAATAAAAAACACCAACATGGAAAAAAATCAACTCTTCAAATTACCAACAATGTCTACACTCAATTTAGATTAGCCTACACATCAGGAGTTAGATATTTTAACAAGTAGATATATTTTGAATAATTTTATAAATTGATTTTTTTTAAACTTTGGAAAGAATCACACTTGATTAGATAAGTAATAAATCGTATATTAGATTTTAAATTTTCTACACATACAATTTGACTAATATACCCATCAGCACACTAAAAATAGATCCTAATTTTCATACTATTTATAATATTACCACCATTTGATCATATCTATTGAATTCTTCAATCAATGATTGAGATTTATTCCCTATATTCTTGCAAAAAATCATGTTCTACCTAGAACCCTCCCTTAATAAACTTAATATGAATATAACCATATGCCATGTTGTATTACATATATATTGATATCCTGAATGATAAACATTAGTAATAATAATATAAATATTAACATAACTATATCATCATAATTATTATTACTAATTACATGTGTTTAAACTCATTTGTCGTGTTAAAACTAGATCTTATGTTTATACATTCTTTTCTCGTTTTATAACATCTTTATATTATTTTTGTTGGTTTTTAAGCATTATTAATTGTCATTCAAGTCTTGTGTTTAAACTAGTTATTTTAATCAAATATTTATCATAACTGTCACTCATTTTATTTGATATATTATGTATTTTAGCATTAGAGCTCAACATATAATATAAAATACACATGTACAAATTATAATTAAAATATTAGATAAGAGGCGATTGAGATTATACTTTTCACTCGGTTAACGTACTCGAACCCACTCGTACTCGACTCCATCTCCTCACACTTGTTGTTGACTTCCCCTTGACCTCGGTTGATCATGTTTGACCAATACCCGACACACTACATTATCATTCCACACAACCACTACCACAATCAACAATCACGAACACAGCCATAACCAACAACTAAAGGTACGAGTTCAACTATCCCAACCGCAACCTGTACAACCGATCACCACAACCTTGTTAGAAATTTATTGATAATATTAATATTAATATGGTTATTAATATTTAGTCAGTAAAATTAATGTGTTGAATGTGATATGAATGCTCAGATTTTGGGATTGGTATTAGGAATTAATGGTTTAGAAAGTTGTCCCACATTAGAGGAAAGAAAGAATGTAAAGTGCATTATATTACATAACCTCTTGATTATATTATTTGCTAAATTATCATACTGAGGGGATACGCGAAGGGTGCGAAACACCCTTAACTCGAACACATGCGTGCGGCGTGGGCATGAGGGCGCAATGCAACAGTTTGATGGCACACTTTGCACAACGAGCAGTTACGATTTCGGATTAATGGTTGTCTGGG
This sequence comes from Flaveria robusta, assembly GCA_025506415.1. Classification (NCBI taxonomy): domain Eukaryota; kingdom Viridiplantae; phylum Streptophyta; class Magnoliopsida; order Asterales; family Asteraceae; genus Flaveria; species Flaveria robusta. The sequence goes on from CM046465.1 coordinate 11,658,975, forward strand.
CTGTTACAGTTCAAATTTTACTATAGATACTAAAAGTGCCTTAGTAGAATGACACACCAACACAACTCGAAAACCTGCGACAATCAGGTTTTCTAACACATCGTCCATCTCTGATTTCTCTTTTACAAATCAAATTCGGGTTCTAGATCAATCCTGGAAGTACCAACTACTTCGGCTGTTGTACCATAGGAAACAAAACAAGTTCTTTTAGGAGACTCAGAATTTGTTTTAAGGGTATTGTGTCCAACACGATCCTTAGTTTTTATATTTGTATTCTTCCATTTTTGTATATTTACAATGTGTAAAGAGCATTGTAATTGTAAATTTATATTCCTTTCTATTGTTTATATTAATAAAAATTGTTTTAGTTTAATTTTTATATGAACGGTTTCTACAAACCACCCCTACCATCTTCACTACCACCATAACCCTAGAATCATCCCTGCAACCATCACCATCACCATCACCAATAGAATCATCCCTACAACCATCACCATCACCAACAGTCACTTTCACATCTAACGACCATCACCATCGCAACCTAAAACTACACCAACGACATCCGCCATCACAAGCATCAACAACATTTCCATCAAACACCATCAGAGCCACCTTCGTCTCCACTACTAAAGACCACTATAACCAAACCAGACCACCACTATAGTAGCCTAACAGCCACTGCTACAGCCACAGACAACCAACAATCATTATCACTACCGCTGCCTTTAGGGCAACCGAAGAAACCCAAAAATAGCTACCACCACCTACAACCTACACACAACCATCATCAAAACGACCACCATAACCACCGCAAATGTCTGCATCCACCTTACTCCACCACCGCAACCAACACCCATAACCACAACACAACCGCCCTCATCACATACTATTATGAATTTTATTTCTTAATAGTTTTAATTATTAAATGTTATAAATACTCTAAGAAAATTTATTTTGTTGTATTAAAAATTATCCGGTGATTAAATGATTCAAAATTCATTAGTATCGTGTTAACCATTTATCAGTTTAAACGTTCGTTTGTAATTGTACAATAATTCATGTTACGACTTGTTAAGGTTGTCTAGTTGTTGTTCAAGCTTAGAATTGTCGAATCGTGTGTCAAATGAGTCTAAATCTTTTAATGGGCATTATTGGGTCATGTGTGTTTGGTTTGGGCTTTTATCTAATGTTTAAATATTTTTTTTATTTTTTAAGCATGTCAAATTTCAATGTTGTCATGAAACTTAACCTTGTTAGTCATCCAAATTCCCAAATGAGACTAATATGTTTCTTTATGGGGATAGCCCTCACATCTCTCAGAGTCAAAGTAGTACTAGTTGAAATTATCTAATCAACATTTGTCATAACCGTAACATCAAGTATATCATAATTTGTCCGCTTAGACATTTCAAAGTCCATTGTTTTAAGATTTTTCATCGTTTCACTATTGTGGATAGCATGAAATGGAACTTCGGAATCCATAAACCAAGAATCTACTCAATTTCCCACACTACAAGTTAAGGTATCGTCTTTTGTGTATTCCTCTATGGTGTTAAACTTTCTTTTGGCTCAGTCGAACATTAATTATTGAAATGTCATACATGTTTCCAAGTCCTAGATTGACTTAATTTGTTACTGCCCCACTGGGTTTGTTATTTTTACTTCCTTTGATCACATTAAGTTGTTCACTTGATGATTCACCTGAATTTCTTTGTCTAACGTCTTCGCCTATAATTAAATCTCAAACCCCCTCAAAAGTGAAGCCACAGGATCCTACTAAACTTATAGTGTAAAAGTTTGGGACCAATTGTCAAGTAATTAAGATAACAGTTCTACATCCTAAACCTCATCCTCGAATTTGATTACCACTAACTCAAGCCTAGACAAAATCGAGTTTACATTGTTGATGTGCACTGTAACTTTCTTTCAACCTTCATTCTCGTATTACCTAGCCCCCAAATCAGGAAAACTTTATTATAGCTAAGAGGTTCTTTTACATATTAGGCAATGCATCAATGTTACCCTTTGATACGTATCCCTTCAGAATTTGAAGGCAGCATCCTTGACAGCCATAGTCTACTAATATCCTTGGCTATCTTATCCGAAGTCACCAACTCGTATGATTTTATCTTCTTTAGTCTTTCATCCAATAGTATATCCAAATCCTTTTGAACCAATAATTCCTCTATTTGCATATCCCACCAATCAAAGTCTTTTTCCGATTTCACAGTCTTAACCTTCCATTTTCTACAATTTCAAACGACTAAACGAGAAACAATATGATCAAGAAACAATGAACAAACATAGCAATGATTAGGCCTAAAGTACGACAAGAAAGAATAATAGTCCTTGATAAAAAAAATATTATAAATCAATAAATAAAATATCTTCTACTAATTTATCCTTCGCAATTGTATATGAAAACATTAATTAATAGGGATAATATGGTAAACATTAGAATTTGAACTCTACTTGTATCAAGAAGCCTATAAACCCCCAATTTCTTTTTCAATAGATGAAACAAGAACATGTCAACACATAACGCTCTTCTTGCCTAATGAAATGTTTATTATCTACATGTCCAAGATCAAGGTGCCATTGCTCATGACTAATTGATTGTAGCTTGATCAGTAAAACCAGCTAATAGCACCACAAATAAAAGAAGCCCCTGCCCGTGTATTAAAGTTAGACATTGGGTTAAATCCGCTAATTGATCCACACATCTCAACATGAACAAGCATTGCTGAAGCATGTTCAAAGTCAGTTGTGTATGATGTCTTCCATTGGTCAATCACTTTTTCTACCTCATTAAAATGACCCCAAGTATCAGATATGCAGACAATATGCAACCATAGTTTCTGCTAATCATTTTTCAGTGGTTCATAATTCTTAAAGATATCCTTCTTTTATCAAGGATGTCCTTGTTTCCCAAAGCATGGTGAGTAAGATAAGAAAGTCATAAGTTTTCTGATCACTTTGTAATACCCTTTTCACTTTCCAACACATAGTTGACTTCTAAATTGACAACTTCATCTGATGTATGATAGATTATCACAAGCGTCACATATCTTGCTCATATCTCACCTGATCCGGCCTCATGAATAGTCGTTTCATCAAGAAAGTTTCTAGCTTCATCAATCTTAAAAGTTGAAGCTACGAACTTGTCCACAGGGCACGGGTTAGAAGTGTATATATATGTAGAAACATTCCAGGTTTTAAGTTTTTCAGCCTGCCCAACCTTGGGTTAAAAAGCGACAAGGGCACTTAACTGAAAAGCACATTGCTTTTCAATGCAAGGCACAAGATGCTTATATAAGTTTTCTCTATATTTCTCATATGTGTTTAGCATACCCTACCCAAAATTTGGATATAAGTTTTTTATATGATTTATGTATAAATTACCAAGAAGCGGAACTTAAAAAGCCTAATGTACAACGTCTTGATGTACAAGACCTGTCCCCGTACGTAAAGCACGCCTCACCTACACTTTATGTACAGAACTCGCCTTACCTACACAAAAGCAATGAGGGCTGCGCCTAAGGTCCATTTTTAAAACCATGTGCCCAACATGTTGGAAGATAATCTTGTCATTAAGTTCAATTATGTAAATAGTATTGTACATATATTAGTGTGATAGTATTATGTATAGTATAAGTATTATGTAGGTGGGTCGGTTTAGATAAAGCAGGATTACCCGCCAGAATAACGATCATTTGACAGTTATTAGCGGTTGATGATAACCGACATAATCGTATGTATCTATATGTATGTAAAGCATCGATCAATGTAATCGGCTTTGTATGTTCCCTCCAACTTTGTATTCTCCCTGTCCCTGTAATCATACAAACAAATCTAGTGCCGTGTAATTGGTCGATTCATAACATAACTGATATGTATGATGGCGTACGGCATCAGCTACTTATATGTTATTGCAATAAATGGAAGGTTAGACTCCTTGACGCTTTCATAGAGGTCCTCTACTTCTGATGCTAGATTTGATGCAGCATAAGAATGATGAGGAGCAGGTTAAGATTATGTACATATAGAATTAGAAGGTGAACCTTCAAACTAGTGTTTGGCAGCATCTATACGAAACACTTTGGTCATTAAGTTGAAATGGAACCTATACTTTGAGTCGAGCAGTTCAAACAGTTCATGTGAAATCAACCGCTCGGTTAGCTGCAAATACACATTCTTGCTCATTACATTATCAATGATATTATTTTGTACAAGGACCTGTGCTGAAATGTAAAGCTTATCAAATAATATAGATGAACAGTTTAACGAGTGATAACATTCAAATGTGAACTTTCATGGCTGCCACTAGGAAATATACTTCCAATAATCTACTTTATGCTTCTTCCTAACTAGCAGAAAAGAATTCTCAATCTCCATAAGAATATCACAAAGCCCAGACCTATTATTGTCCCATTCACTTGTTCTTGTGAAATATCTATTAATTATTATATCAAAGCATAAGAGACTAGAAATGTAATTACACAAAAGTGCCTAAAGGTTTGGAACTATAAGGTCATAAATCATAATATAACACAGTTGTAGTTACCTTTACAAAATTTTTAGTAACTTCATAAACGTGCGATGATCATGCGATTTGTGTCAAAATAACATCAGGATCTTAGGATATTTCATACGAACTTGTTAGTTGCATAGTAACAGCAATTAAACTATGCACATCTCACAATCGAAGCATAGCATCCTCAAAGGCATAGCCATCACTGATACAATTCAGAAACGGTATACTGAAACTACATATATCACTTAACTTACAAATGTAACATTTATCAAAAGCTCACATTTTGTAAATGTAACATTTCTCTCAAGCTATAAATGTAACATTTATCAAAAGCGTTCAAGATGGCGACGCTTTAAGATTTTCGGGGAAGCAAAAGAGTGTAAAAATGAATAGAAAAAGCAAAAGAAAATGTTTGTCAGAAGTGGGATTTGAACCCACGCCCTCTCTCGAAGACCAGAACTTGAGTCTGGCGCCTTAGACCACTCGGCCATCCTGACATTTGTTAAGCTTTTTGCGTCTAGTGTTTAAATGATAGAAACCAGTTTCAACAAAGGATAAACTTTTACCATTTAGTATATAAACGTGGTTAAAGTAACTTGATTTAAACTTGTTATGCAACTCATCCCCTATTTACATCTCAATCCTGAAATTTTATTGATAAAATATCCAAAAAAACATACTCTATCTCATTCTTCATCCTTATATCTCGTTCTTTTATTTTTAGAAAAAAATAATCTTATCATCTAAATATAAGCTGCACCCACTATTTACACCTCATATATTTTTTTAAGATATTTAAAAAGTGTATGCGAGTAGAAAAAAAATGATATTACAAAAAGAATAAAACAGTATTACTTTATAAAGATAAGAATATGTATGGGGAATGAGATGTCGAGGGTTTTATAGACAAATTTACAAAATGTTGTTTTATTTTATAAACCAGTTTATTCCCACCAGCGTGTTGCAGCGGCGCCGTATGCATCGTAATAAAGTATATGATACAATCGACTCAAATCATTTTTGAATTAAATTTACATCAATTATACCGTCGAATGATCTAAATTACATTTACATCAATTATATGTTAACCCACTCCAAACTTTTTGACCCAATAACCCTCTAAAGCCAACCATTAAGCGCCATGTTATCGAACCTCAAAGAAAGACCGAGGGGCATTCCTACAATCTTTTTCAAGGCGATGTAATCTTAATACCCCGTTTCTTTTTTGATCCGATGATTTAACATAAAGCAAAGGAGCTTTTAATACTATGTAATCTTAATCTCACCAACTCTTATCTTATATCAATCTTTTTTACTATTAATCTGCATTCTCATCTTTATTTTCATCATCTTCTTCATGAATTCTCATTCATATTCTTGTTCATAAATTTTACTTTCAAAACATGGGTGGTGGTGTAATGGAACCTAATAGTGTTTTGATGGATAACTATGAAGATGAAGATGAACCTCCTTTAGAATGCTCTCCAAACAATCCATAATGTGATGATGGTTTTTATATTCTTATTAGTAACTCTCCTTTTCGTTACGTTGGCTTTGATAAGCATGGTCTTTATTTATCACCTGCCAATCCTGTTATTCCTTTTTCATTAAATGTTTAGTGTTTTTATGCAACCAATCATTTCCAGTTGAAAGGTTTAATGTATTTGTTATCCAAATTTTAAACTAAACCGCGTGTTATTACCTGCTATTTCTTAATGGTAGTTTTCATATATTTTAAAACTTTCTATAAATTTGTGGTTATTTATTTATTTTACATCGATGTAACATGTAGTTGTTTTATGATATTCACATGTATTTTTCTTTATTCACTTCTATTTAACTTATACGTGCATATTGTTTTTTTGAAACACCATATATTTTTTTTACATTAATGTAAGTTTCATTTTTTTTTATATTCACATGCATTTTTCTTTACTTACGTCTATTTATCTTATATGCATGTATTTTTTCGTATAAGCGTATCCATTTTGCCAACGTAATTTACATCTTTGTATATCATTCATTTTCTCTAAGATTTATAAATTTTGTTAGAATATATAATTCTGCTCATCGATCGTTTATCACATAATTAATCTTGTTTGCATTTACATCTTGACCATGCTCTTACAAAATGGTCTTACAAAGTGTAAACCAGTTAACACTCCAATTAAACAAAACTATGCAGTCATGTCTATTTATGATAAATATAGTTCTTTTATGTTTGATGATACTAGTTATCAGAAAAGCTAAACTGGTTTACATGTCTCACGCTAGAAATAATATCTCATATTCAGGTCACTACTTAGGTCACTTTATGCACAAACCCACAAAGTCACATCTACAAATTGGATTATCGCTTTACTAAAAAAATCTTATGGAAAAGGATTTTTGCTTAGCGAAGGTGTGTCATTCATGTAAAAGGTTTTGTAGATTCTGACTTGGGAAAGAGCCTTCAATTTTAGAAGTTATTTTATCAGTTTTCGTATATCCTTAGGGATTCTTTGGTTTCTTGGAACAGCAAGAAACAGTTGATCTGTGTCTTGCTCATTTACTAAGCAAGTTGATCGCGTCTAAATCATTTAGTAAGGCCAAATTATTTAGTGCATAAGAACTTTGAAGTTCATGTTGCCTTGTGAGTTCAGCTGTTCAGTGATAACCTTATAGTTATTTTTATTACTTCTATCTTGTTAATGGATATACCAAGGATTTTGAAATGAGATATTTTTTTAATGATAAAATTTCAAAATGTTTTATAAAAACAATTTGCAGATGTTTTTACAAAAGGATTACTAGTAAACAACATGATTATATGTGTATGTTGCTTGGTATGTTTGATATATTTGGCACTTGAATTATGAGGGTGTTAAAAATATAAATAGCTCTTATCAATTTAATGTCAGATATGTCCTTTATTATGTTTTAATACAACTATTTATTTAATTCTATGTTTATTTGATATTGGAATATATAGAGTTGTTGTTTGTTATTAACGGAAGCTACAGGCCGGATAGGGTTAATTGGCTGGATAAGATCTTACCTTCACGTCTAGACTTAGTTCCTCGTGCACTCTGTCGTGCAATATACCCATTATAGGCGTGTCCTCTCTAATGGACGTGAAGGTTATTGGGCACGGGTCTTTGTTTGTTTGTTATCATGGAAATTATAAAAGGATGAGAGAGAGTAGGACATACTCATTCTACACCCCAACATTCTCTCTTACGCATATAATTTCGACTTGTTTTATTGTTCTAGCTAGGCTTTTATTGTGAAAGTCGACCAGTCTACTATTTTTTTGTTGTAGTACTTTTAGCAGATCATTACTAGATCTGAGTATGTATAGATTGTCCATTTATAGTAGCTTGCTTTAGTAGGTGATACAATATGATTTGCAATGTTAGTGTATCTTGGTGTAATAAATGTTTATTACCAAATTATTTATCATTTGTTTGTTAATTGGTAGGTGACACAATATGCTTTGCAATGTTCGTTTGTAGGAATTCCCAAGATGATTACATAGAAATCATTAATCTATAATCAATATATGCCCTTGATTGCCCATCATGTGTATTCTGAAAGTGTCATTATAATTTTTGAAATCAAGTTAAAAAGACTGTTTGGCAACTCTTGTACTAAGGCATTAAGGGGTCAGTTAATAGGTAGTCTCTGAATTAATCAGTATATTTCTAAACCTTACTTATAGAGACTTCATGAAATATTACGATGTGTATTTTAAGTGACTAAACACAGTTTACCTCTGTCTCATTTAAATGCAGCCTTTTAATAAAATCCTTAAGTCAAACAGTCACTTAGTTGATATTAGAGGAAACATTTATTTATTACTTATGTTTGCTTGCTCATTTTGGTAACTATTTAGGATATTTTCACAAACCCCTCCCTCGATTTGGCTTTGAGTTGAGATGGGATAGTTCTCGTGGGATCTATTCCGACCATGGATCATTTGTTAGCTTATATAAATAAAACATTACAGTTGGAAATTTTGAATTATTTTTAGTTTTTTTGTCTTTTATTAGTAAAATAAAAAAATTAGTAAAATAACAGAACTTGGCAAACCCCAAATCTTCTTGTTATGAACTACAACTTCCTAAATCGTTTTGTTTAAAGATTTATATTTCTATTAATTAACACATAAAAATTCATAACAAGTTGACACAAAAGCGCTTGTAGGTTAACGGACAGATCCGTGCATATTTCAGTTTGTTGTTTAAATGGGTTCATATTCTTGTAGCTTTTAGTATAGGTAACAATTTTATGCTTCAGAAATCACTAACAGTATGATCCGAAGGAAATAAGCTTTAAATATTACATTCTCATTCTAATTCTCATTTTCTTTACTTCTAAGAAACTCATACATTCGTACTCTTTAATATCCGAATCTTGCTCTAAATCTCTCATGCTTTTCTCATCTATGTGAACCCATGCTTCGACACCATCAGTCGCTTGATCGTTCATCATGACCACCAAATTTTGGATTGGATACTTTCCAGGGCTTGCCCAAACTGGCTTACCCCATCCAAAATCAGCTTCGTAGAACAAAAAGTTACACAAAGATGTAAACAAGTAGAAGTTTGTATCATCATCAACCACATTTCTATTGGACTCCAAATACGAATCTGTTATAACCCCATATCCTTCCCCACCATGTGTTAGTATCTTGGAACAATCTTTAGTGGTTTTTTTAACCGAGTCACACAAAAGGTTATAGTACCCTTGAAAATCAATGTTCTCACCTTTGCAAGGTTCAAGTTGTGAAGTTGCTAGACCCCAAAAGTTCCCAAATGAATTTTTGGGTAGCTTAGGGTCTAACTTTTGTCTCAACTCAAACGGTTGAACGATAAAAGACGCCTTAGATTGGCCATTTTTTGCTCGATCCATATATACAAGGGCCTTCCATAGTAGTGCCACAACAAGTTGGACTTTGGAAGGATTTCGAAACCCTTTTTCTCCTAATCCAACCCTTTTTCCCATGGCTAATATCGCGTCCCCATTAAAGCAAAACCTACGCGCACAAATACTTGGCCTTGAGGGTCCAAAGTCGAGGTTTGGTAAACCCTTTTGTGGGAAGTGAAGAGTGGAGTTAAAAACTGGTGTGTATTTTTTGACTTCATACACACCCTTGCTTCTAGCAGCCCAATTGTTAATGAATGTGCATAGAGTAACTACATCGGTTATTCGATGTAAGAAGCACATTCCAATTGCTAAACCACCGCATCGAAAAGTGGTCACTTTTATCAATAGCATAGGATCATTAGTACCACCATTAGCCTCTCCAATCTCACATGGGAGGAAATTATTTAGCAAATCAAGGTTTAACCCGCGTCCTAGGGCTAAAATCTTGGAGAGTGGGATGTTCGCTTCGGCTAGGACATATGGAACACCTTGATCGCTACAGTCGACTAGTGCAATGTTGCATTGGTATCTTCTTGCAAAGGGGTAAAATTCAGACGAGGTTTTCGACAACAAAGATTCCAAATGGTCACAATTGATTTTGTAATGTGTTTTTGTAGGGCATGGTAATAACTAGGTGGTGTAGAATAGTAAAGAATAAGAGGGATATAATTAGTAGGGGCTAGCTCATCAATGAAAGAAATGTTGTAGTTACGAAGGATGGGTGGCGTTGGTGTTGACGGTTTCACTAGCTTCGACGAGTAGCTTGTGATCTCCATTTTCATGTATAATAAATCCACATGCCATACACCATACGTCACATTATATAGTCTTGTTGATTTTAATGCATTGATGAACCACAAGTAATTAATAAGAATAAAGAGGCCATGCCTAAAAATAGAAAGTATGGGTGAACATCCCAACATATAATTAGAAGTAGTAAATAGGACCCATAAATTTTCTTGTATGATTATCCACAGGCCATATCATATGCCACATACGTAATAGATTTGTTGATTTGAACTAGTTTTTTAACCCGTCGCGCGTTGCCGTGACATTGTACGCGACGTGATAATGTATAAATTACAATCCACCCGACTCGTTTCGGAACTAAATTTTCGTTATACGTAGAGTGGCTCCAATTTATACCTTTGAATGAAAAAGTATTATATTTGACCCGAACTTCTTCCAAACAAAACTTATATCAAAACATTTATATTTGAATCGTGTTTGAATTAAATTTACGTTGAAACGTAGAGTAAACGAAAATGTATTATATATGCTCCGACGTGCTTCCAAAAAAAACTTACATCGAAACACTTGTACTTGACTCAACTAATATTTGCATTTACGTCAAAACGTAGACGTTTGTCAAAACGTAGACGTTTGTCGAAACGTAGAGCCATAGACATTTATCGAAGAGTAGAGCCGTAGACATTTATCGAAGAGTAGAGTCGTAGACATTTCTAAAACGTATATAAAGTTAAGCACACAAACATTTTATATTTAGCATGAGTCATTTCTGATTACATCCAAATATAAATGAACTTTAATTTATATTATAGAGTAGTAAACACGTAACTTTACAAACTTGAGGGGATTAAATTGATATTTTCCAAAGTTTTAAGAAAAATTTAAAGGTAAAACTGTCAATAATGAAACTTAAGGGGGTTTATTGGCCGCTGGCATTGGCCACCGACCTTTTAAATTGTGTATAAGTATAATGTATTGATAACACAAGCGTTGTAAAAGAAAATGCTCAAGTAACGCCATCTAATTAATAATAGTGCCCAAGTATATAATCTTTGTCTTTTCTTTATAATATAATAAAATGCTAACTAATAGTAACACATGTCACCACCATATTAATCATAATCAAAATTTTTCCGCTTCTCTCTACTATTAATTACTACATTAATTACTAATAATTTTGTTTAATTCTTTTTTAGATTAAAAATAGTTTTATAAAAATTAAGCAATAAATTTTTGTATTAATGTTATTTAAAATAAACAAATTTTTATAAAAAGAAATTTTTTTACAACATCAGACTTTTTAGATACGAATATTTTAAAATTGATGTTTTTTAAAAATAAAAAATTTTATAAATAAAAATACTTAAAATTGAGAGTTATTGTAACGAAATTTTTGAAAATGATTTTTTTTAAACTGTTTGTTTTGAAAAATAATATTTAATTTATTTTTTGAAAAAAGAAAAAAAAAACTTAATAACAAAAGTTTAAAAAGTTAATATCATTGTTTATCACTTATAGTACTTATTCATATGTAATTTTAATTTTATCATTGTTTAAAAAGTTAATATCATTGGTTAACTACTTTTATAAGAATAGGACACAAAATACGATACGAAAATGATCATGTTTTAAATAATATAATATTTAAATATGCCAACTCGTATCCATTTCGATCATATAACAAATGGATCAAGACAAACATGATCCGTTTAATAAATGGTTGTACGGTAACCTATTGAAGTTAAAAGTTTTAAAATGTTTATATCTGGATTATAGATGAGGTCATTAAAAATGGTAATATTAAAAAAAAAATTCATAGGATTATTCATGTAAAGTAGTGAATTTAAGTGTTTTTTTTTTTTTTTTTTTTTTTTGTTTGAACATTTTAATTAATAACTCTTAATTTTAATAACTTTATTTATACTAGTATATAAAAAAAATCTTGGGACACAATTGTAATTTTATAAAAAAATTAAAACACCTAATACAATTTGTTAAACGTTAGCTACAAGTGCTCTATGTAATTATTGCTATTATGCCCCTCATTTAATAATTTTTTTATAATTAATGCATTAATTAATACATACTATTAACACATTATTTAATTCACTCTATTATATATTATATTATTTATAATATTCTAAATTAATATTTAAATTTATTAATAAGTATTATATTATTGAATACTTAACTACATAATTAGTAAATATTTTATAATAATAATAATAATATAATAATAATAATAATAATAATAATAATAATAATAATAATTAAATGTATAAATAAGTATTGTCTTATTTGAACACTAAACTATATAATTACTAAATCGTTTCATAATAATGATGATAATAATAACCTATCTATATTATTTATACTATTATATAAAATATTGGACAAGTACACATTTGTAATTTTACTCAAAATTTATGATACTTAATATAACTTTTTAAACATAAAATACAAGTGCTACATTAAATAGATCTTAATTTGCTAATATTTAATAATTTTTCCTAATTTTTATATTATTTAATATATTTATTTTACGTATTTTCTTATTTATACATTATTTATATACATTTATTTTAATATACATTAATACACAAGTGCTACTTATTTATATTTTTCTAACTTAATACTATTTCATATAAGTATTATTTTATTTAAACAATTAAGTAATAATCATTAAATATTTACATAGTTATAATAATAATAATACCAAAATATATCAACGTTTAAGATAGATCGAAAAAAAGGCGCGATAACACCCGCCGCATCATTCTATATAACAAATAGAAAAAATTATGAGTAGTAAGTTGTGGGTTTTCTTAATGTTACCATGATAAGTTTTTTTCTTCAAATTAATAAAAAAAAACCTACTTTGTTTTATTTATAATTTTACATTTAAACCTCAAAGAATTTTTTTAAAACTAATCACAACACTTTCACTCTGTTTGTGTTTTTTTCTAAATTGATACATACTCATGATGTATTTTTTTTTTTAGAATTCATATTTAAGTTTTCAAGTTATGTTAAATTTACATTTAATCAATTGAGTTTTTTTAAATTTTATACTTAACCCTTCGAGTTATGTCTAATTTACATTTAATCATCTGAATTTTTTTTAAAGTTTTATACTTAATCATTCGAGTTATGTTAAATTTTCTTTTAACAAATTTACAATATAGCTTGTTAATTATAATAAAGTCAACATTTATATATTCGTTATTTTTTTTCTTTGTTTTGAGATATTTATTTTTTATAGCATTTCCTTATTGCACTTTTATATTAGCGTTTCACAAGTAATCTTTTTCCGGATGGTTGGTACTAACGTATAAATCAACCTAATTAAATCTTTTAACTTTTATAACCTGTGTTGCATAAGGTTACACACACTAGTTATTCATTACTTAAAATTGCAAATCCTCACTTTCCGATCCTTCAATTCTCTCAATTGTTTCGTAAAATCTTGAATTAAATAAATGAGAGTTACATAAAACACAACATTTAGAAATAAAAGTTTAAGTAAGATTAAGTCGATAAATTTTTACGAAATAATGATATATTCCTCATATCCACAAATAAACGTGAAATGGGTTAAGTCGGAGCACAACATAGGTGTGTGCGGATTGGGAATGCGATCTATGACATGAATAAATATATGCGACGTGTTCGGGTTCATTGATTCAATTTGTCAACCTAACATAACAACTCTTGTGCAACAATTTTAAACAATTGAAAGTTCTTAGGTTCTAATGTTCATATGCGTGACACGATGATGAATCAAAGGATAACTTTATGATAGGAAAGGAGACTATAGTTGATAAAAGGAACTACTACAAATCCTCAAGTAGCCAAATATTTATCTTAGTTGTCACCGAGTCGTACCTAATTTAATGTACAATTTGATTCTGACATAAACCAACACTCGAAATGAATATTCATCTTGAGCAAGTAACATATATAGTCAATAATGTGAATATCATTCTTTATATACATAGAGATGACTAATTATTATCATTTAAAGATATGAATGGTTTATTTTGATATTTAATTTACTACATTGCTACACCACCAAATTGTGTAAAGATATAAAAAGCAATGTTGGTGCATACGTTGTAATATTGCTGTATTCACTAAATACAACTTTATAATGCATAATGAGTCATGTCGGCAATGAAAAGCGATATAAAATTAGAAAAATGGACGTGATGGTGACTGTTGTTAAAAGGTATGAAGGCACATACGCATGGTAGAATTAAAGGATATGGTTGTTTTTTAAATATAAGGTAAAGATGGAAATTAATTTTGAACATGTAGATAAACTTATTGTCAGTTGAGAAGTCTCTTGCTTCCTTTTGGTTTACCTCCCAATAGTCGTTTGATGTATAAAAGTAACAAATCTACAAATAAAGATAAATAACTAAAGTGTGTAGATGTTTATAAGGTAACATACCAATTCTCACAAAAATAAAGATAAACCATTAAAGAGTGTAGAATTTGTAAAGTAACATGCCAATTCTCATATGTGGTATAAACCAAGAGATTGCAAATAGTAGTAGATGATTTTGTTGATGCCCTGTTAGAGATAACAAACTAATATTAAGCTATAAGATAACCTGTCAATTCTCATTTGTGGTATAAACCAAAAGATTGTGAATGGTTATAAATGTCATGGGTGATGCCGGGTAAGCAAAAGCAAATAAGTCGATATTTATTAGCGGGTGTTTATGTTTGTGTTCCGCTAACAATTTTTAATCATTTATACATTGTGTTCAAGGTTTTTCGATAGAAATTGATTCTGAGAACTTCCACCAAATTGTAGTAAAAAAGGATAAATGTAAAGATATGTTAAAAAAACTGACTCAAGCCACAGGTGCAAGACACACTTTTAGACTTTATTATTCTTCGTTTAACTAGAAGCAGTTGCTTCCTATCTTTGACTCCTTGATTCAAGATTTTCAAAAGCTAGGCATTCGGTTTGAAGCTGATGAGAGTTAAAGTTAAAATCATATGTTATTTTATGTTGTTTTTCCTTTCTTTTATTGTTTTCATTTCTTGTGAAGCTTAGGGAATATTTGTGTTGTTTTATGTTTTTGAAGGGGGTAAATGTGTAAAATGTTTGATACGTGTTTGTTAGATCAATGTGGATATAAATTCAGTTTAGATAGAGTTGTAGAGGAGGGTGAATAAGATCAATTTATTTTCTTCTTGTATATTCTCTTTGATTACTTTGTGAATACTAATGTTCTTTATTCTTTGATTTCAATTTTTTTTAGGTGTATTGCTTACAATTGGTATCAAAGACTGGTTTGGCTTGAGCTCAAAGAAGGTGATCGATTGAAGTCATAGAAACTCAAAAGATGGTGTCTACCAAGTTTTATCTGGAAAAGTTTGATAGTAAGAATGATTTTGGCTTGTGGAGACTCAAATTGAGAGCCCTGTTGGTTCACCAAGGTGTGGTGGATGCACTTGCCGGATAAGCTAATTTATGAGTGAATTTGATGGATAAATAAAAGAAAGATATAATGGAGAAATCCCATAGTGCGGTAATCATGTCTCTAGGAGATCGTGTGTTGCGAGAAGTGTAAAAAGAAACTACAACAGCCGGAATTTGGTTGAAAATTGAAGAGTTTGTATATGACCAAGTCACTAGCAAATCAGTTGTCTCTGAAGAAGAGGCTTTATACATTCCATATGGGTGTTGGTAAGACAATAGAAGATCATACAGATGAGTTTAACAAACTCATGTTTGATCTTGAATAAATAGATGTGACATGTGAAGATGAAGATCAAGCCATCATCTTCTTGGATTCTCTACCTCAATCGTATGAGCATTTCATGGAAATGTTGATGTATGGTAGAGAATCTCTATCAATGGAAGAGGTTCTCGCTACCATGAATTCTAAAGAACTAAAAAAACAAATGGATGTTCAACATGATTCAAATGAAGGTCTGCATGTGAGAGGTAGACTAGAGTCTAGAACTAGAAAGTCAAAAAGGCATTTAAGATTTAAATCAAAGTTAAAAAAGATATGTTACGCTTGTGGACCTGAGAAGCACCTAAAGAACGATTATCCTAAGAAGAAAATTAAGAGTGATAATTCTTCTGCAAAAAGATATAATAGACATGTTTCAAAGTGTTCTTTAGGGGGTATGAAAGCTCTGATGTACTGAATGTAACAGAACAAGGAAATCAAGGTGGGTGAATTCTTGATTCTAAGAAGCACCTAAAGAACGATTATCCTAAAAAGAAAAATAAGAGTGACAATTTTTCCGCAAGAAGATATAACAGCCATGTTTCAAAGTGTTCTTCAGGGGGGTATGAAAGCTCTGATGTACTGAATGTAATAGAACAAAGAAATCAAGGTTGGTGGATTCTTGATTCTGGATGTTCATTCCACATGAACTAGTTAAAGAGCATTTCAAAGACTTCAAACTGTAAGACCATGGTGAGTTAAAGTTAAGAGATGATCGACCTTGTAAGATTCTTGGTATGGGAATTGTCACATTCAAGTTGAAGAATGTAAGTGAGATGGATGTGCATCATGTTAGGTACATTCCTAGTCTTACTCAAAAGTTGATATCTTTGGGAACTTTTGAGAAAGATGGATATATTGTCAGCCTCAAAAATAGAAAGGCAAAAATAATAAAAGGGTCTCTAGTATTGCTAACTAGTACTAACATAGGTAATAATACATATATGTTGGATGGTGATGTGATCACTAGAAATGTGTGTGTGGCAATGTTTAGTGAGGGTAGTGCTTTTTTGTGGCACAAGAAGTTTGGCCAACCAAGTGAAGAAGGTCTAATTAAGCCGACTAAATAAAAGATCATCACTAATGTAAGAATGAATGATTTAGGGTGTTGTGAGACTTGTGTTCTTGGTAAGAAGAAAAAAGTACACTTTCATAAAGGCAATAAACAGAAGATCATCAATAATGTAAGAATGAATGATTTAGGGTTTTGTGAGACTTGTGTTCTTGGTAAGAAAAAAACAGTACATTTTAGTAAATGCAAGCATACTACTAGAGATATTCTTGATTATGCTCATTCAAATCTATAGGGTCCTACTATAGTGAACACTGTAGGTGGAGCTAAGTACTTTATATACATCGTAGATGATTACTCTAGAAGAGTTTGGGAGTATGTGATTAAACACAAGAGTGATGTGTTTCAAAAGTTTGTTGAGTGAAAGACATTGGTTAAAACTCAAACCGGGAAGAAATTAAAAAGGCTTAAAACAGATAATGGGTTGGAATGTGGTAATCAGGAGTTAAAACAGTTTTGTAAGAAGATTGGAGTGGGTAGACGTTTGATCATTCCCGGTACACCTTAATAGAGTAGTCTTGATGTAAGAATGAATAGGACATTATTAGAAAGGGTGAAGTGTATGAGATTTAATGCTAGGTTGCCTAAAGGTTTTTGGGGTGAAATTATAGCCATAACATCCTATTTGATAAATAGTTCCCCTTCAAGAGCTTTAGGTATGAAAACACCAATGGAAATACAGACTAGGAGAAACCTTATTGTACTCATTTTAGGGTGGTTGGTATCATGGCTTATGCTCATATAAGTCAAGATAAGCTAGATTAAAGAACTCAAAAGTGTATCTTTTTTGGCTATCCGTAAGGAGTAAAAGGATGTAGGTTATGGAGTTTGGATAATTGTAGTCCAAGATTTGAAATCAATAGAAATGTTAAGTTTTAAGAAGGTGTTTTATATAAATATGTTGGGAATACAAGTACACTTGTGGCTGACACGGATCAAAAGGTTCTTATTGAGGTGGATCAAAATGTTTTTATTGAGGTGGAGCTGGATGAAGATTCATCTGAATTTTCATAAGTAGATGAAGAAGGTATTCCATAGTCTGTTGATATAGGTACTTCTAGTCATAGTATAGAAAAGGATAGACCTAGGAGAACAATAGTGCCACCAATAAGGTTTAGAGCTTATTCTGATATCTTTGTAGTGGAATTCACAGTAGCTTAACATGAGAGCATCTATGAACCTTTGTCTTATGAGGAAGCAATGACTTTTGAAACGAAAGATAAGTGGGTTGATGTAATGGATGAGGAGATGTCTTTTTTGATGAAGAACTACACTTGGGTTTTGGTGGATAAACCAAGTGATCAAAAGTTAGTTTCATGTAAATGGTTATTTAAGGTTAATGAAGGGATGTAAAATGATGAAGGTCTAAGGTTTAAAGCAAGGCTAGTAGCCAAAGGCTTTACTTAAAATGATGGTGTGGATTATACAGAGATATTTTCACTTGTTGTGAAACATACCTCTATCAAAGTACTTTTGTCAATTATAGCTTCATTGGCTTTGCAACATGAATAGCTAGATGTTAAGACAGCTTTCTTAGATGGGTTTTTGGATGAAAGTATTATATGAAGCAACCTTTTGGGTATATAAAGGCGGGGGAAGAAGATAAAGTGTGTCTACTGAAAAAATCATTATGTGGGTTAAAGTAGTCTTCTTGTCAATTATATAAGAGGTTTGAAGAATTTATGGTTACTCATGAGTTTTCAAGAATTATGGATGATAGTTGTGTTTATTATAAGCAGCTAGGTGATGAAAACTTCATCTACCTATTCTTATATGTAGATGACATGCTGGTGGCATGTAAAGACAAAGTAGATATGGTAGGCATTAAAGAGATGCTTAAAATGGAATTTGAAATAAAGGAATTGGGTGAGGCTTGGAAAATATTGGGAATGCATATTTGTAGAGATAGATCCGATCTTAAAAGAAGCCTAAGCTTACTTAGTCTTCTTATGTTGATAAAGTCTTGAGAAACATTAAAATGGATTGTTTTAAGACTGTCAAGACTCCCTTAGCTACTCATATTAAATTATCTGCTCAAGATGCTTCTAGTACTGATAATGAGCATAGATACATGAAGACTGTCCCATATGCAAATGTAGTTGGGAGTCTCATGTATATTATGGTGAGTACAAGGTCTGATTTGGCTTATGTTGTTAGTGTGTTTAGTAGGTCTTTCTCAATGCCTAATAAGTCTCACTCGTATGCTATCAAATGGGTCTTAAGGTACTTAAAGGGTACTAAAGAGTATGGATTAAACTTTAGTTATTTAGAAGATAATTGTTGTAAGTCGAAGGCTTTGTTGATGCTGATTATGCCTATTTAGATACGAAAAGATCGACAACAGGTTATGTGTTTAAAGTTCTTGTAAATGCTGTTAGTTGGAAGTCTCAGCTTGAACATGTAGTGGCTCTCTTAACAACATGAATTAGTAAAAGGAAATTGGTTAAAATGTCTAGTCTTGGAGTTGGGTGTAAAGCTATCATATTGTGTGGTTCATTATGATAATCAGAGAGCTAAACACTTGTCAAAGAATAGTGTATTTCATGAAACAAAAAAGCATATCAATGTAATGTTACATTTTGTAAGGGATGTGATCTGTGCTAAGCACTTGGAAGATGAAAAAATTAGTACAGATGATAATTTGGCAGATATGTTGAATAAAACTTTGCCTATTGAAAAGTTCTATTACTGTATTGGTAAGCTTGGAATCGGTTCATGATTTAATGACTTTAAAGGTGGAGATTGATGAGAGTTAAAGTCAAAATCATGTTACTTTGTGTCGTTTTCCTGTACTATGATGAACTTCAAGGAGTGTTTGTGTAGTTTTCTATTTTTGCAGGGGTAAACGTGTAAAGTATTTGTTATGTGTTTGTTAGGTCAATTTGGATATAAATTTAGTTTAGATAAATACTACACGCCAGCCAAGTAGAAAAACAATGCTTTCATAAGTGTTTTGGAAAATTACATAGTAATTAGAAATATTAAAAAAAATGATATTAAGAACTACAAATTTACTGGTGATGATTTTCGACCGGTTTACTTATCTATGGGCTAGAAGTTAGTTATTTTTTCAATCTCAAATAAGTCACAAATTGATTAATACTTGATCAAACTCTATTCACATATGTTGGGGTCGTAAACTTGACTTCAAATGAATAACAATATATTTTTGTAAATAGATAAACAAGTCAAAATAAGTTGTATGTATGTATGGGTCGAACTTATGTATAATTGGTCAAAAATTTAGTTAATGAGAGTTATTGGCATTAGAAATTAACCACCATATAATGGACATTTAGAAGGGTATTAATACCCTTTTGTACTTGACATTTTACAATGTCAAAATAAGTTGTATGTATGTATATTCGAACTTATGTATAATTGGTCAAAAATTTAGTTAATGAGAGTTATTGGCATTAGAAATTAACCACCATATAATGGACATTTAGAAGGGTATTAATACCCTTTTGTACTTGACATTTTACAATGATAATATTACATATTTTTTTGGTGTGTATTCTTTATCGATTTAAACCTGTTTGTAGTGTGTATATTATGTGTTTGACTGAAACCGATTGAGTGATCTTAAAGATACTTCAATTGGTACCGGAGCTTAAACGCTCCTATGAAGAAAGAAATTTGTGGTGAATTGTTTTGTCAACAATTAGATAATGGAAGATCAATACGTGATCAGAGGAGTTGTTGGGTAGATGTTTTGGTGATGAATCCAGTGCTTGGATTCAGTTAGAAGGACCAAGGTTAATCAAGCAAGTGAAGTTATGGAGACAACAGAGATTCGAGTATTGAGATACTACACATTAAAGTGAGTTATTTTCTTATTGATCATGCTCATCAGATTGAGAATAGAATAAGTTTGGCATCGAGATAATTCAGAAACATGGCAAAGCGAAGACGTGCAAGTTGATCATTCAAGAATCATGTATGCCCTACTGTAATTACCCTAGTAAGATTAAGGAAGTATGTAAACATAGAATTTAACTTCTGAGTTCATGGTAAGAGGACAAAAGGAGGAAATTAGAATCATATATGGTATGCCGGTTTGCATCAAAAGAAATACTATACCACTTTGAAAAATTAGATCTTGAAAGGATGTAAAATGAAAGGAAAAGTAATGAAAAAAAAGGGAAAGGAACTGTAAGAATCAAAGTAAAAAGTTTGGGAAATCAAAATTGAGTTTTGAAGATTTGATGTTACCACGCGAGAACTAGTTGTCGCACGAAAAAATGTCATGTTTGCACAAATTTGTCTATTTTGTAGGGAAGCTAATAAACTTCACTACATTGTGTAAAAGAGTGTAGGATACGAGTCATTCGAACAAAAAAAGTTCATGCCAATTTTATATTTGTGTGGGCAACATAATTGAATTCAAAAAAAATCAAAACATAAACTCAACCTACAAACTATTCTTCTAATGGTACAATATCAACTTATGTAAGTCCATCAATCTAATTACAGATTTTGTTGCTGGTAAGACAAACCCCATGTTGGTTTGAATTCTATCAAAACTACAAGTACAAGCAACAGGAAAAGTAAGCATCCCATATAATTAGGCTAGATTAATGGAGTTTGTGGACATATGTAGGTTCACATGTCATCAAGTATAAACAATGCTTAATTTATACTCATCTCAATTTGGGTAAAACAATGTAATATGATTTAAATTGTAGTTTCATTCTATTTTAAACACATAGTATTACAAAGAAACTTAGTACTACAAAAAACCTATTTTAAACACATAGTGACAAACCCATATGTATGTGTTGCACACCCATGTATATCTAAAGTGTGGGTGTGTGTGGGGGGAGGGGAGGGGATACCTTAGCATCTAACCAAAGTAAGAATGATTCTTTCCTTTGTTAATAAATAACTAAAAAGTCAAGAACCTTTTAACTTTTAATTTTCTAAAATCCAACACTTCAAACTATAAAATACAAATTTCACACAATCTCGTATCAAAAAGCCATGCTCAAGCTTATTGTAGTATATAGAAGCCCATATAACACAAGTCAGCCCACAACTCAAGTTGAACAACATAAAATATGATGCATTTCATATAGATTTAAATTATTATAGAGAAACTAAGCATCAAGTTGCATATAGTTAGTGAAGATGGTTAGTGCCATTACAAGAAAGAGATCAAAAGTACAAGATTTAGGTCAACTTGGAATTCAGTCAACCATTGATGGGAGTTCATATGAGATTGTATAGCAACCCACACGTAAACGTAATTGTCATTCGTCCAACATTGATTCTAATGGTAAATGTTCATTTTGTGTATTTGTTATATCATATAAGTATCTTCATTTGTATTGAATATTATTAATAATATTTTGAAAATGTAACCGTTGTAGTCGAACCTATTCTCCAACCACGTAACTTTTATTTTTGTACAAGGTTAAATTCAATATTTTAGTGTTGCATGTTTTTATACCTATGAATGTTTTCTTAATGAGAATTGATTTTATTTCAATGCACTTTGTCTTACATATAATAATATTTAATACAGATGTAAATGAACATGCAGATGCGAATCAATCCCCGATCGATCCACCGAAAAGGTGTGGTCGAAGTCTTAATCGTAGTGCTACAAAGACTTTGGAGACCTTGCGTGAGGGTTTTAAAATTTCTTAAACAATGTCCAATGAACATGTTAACAAAGTAAAGAAATTCGTTTGGGACTTCAGCTACTTAGTTTGCGACCAAGTGTGGGATCGTAAAGCGTAAGATATCTCCAATAAACTTTCATAAATGGGAGTCCGATCCTGCGATGTCAAGGATTGAATGTATGAAAAGTTACAAATAAGTTGTAAATATTTTTAACTTTTATATTGAGAAGTTATTAAAATGTTATATTTTCATATTCAATATAAAAAATTCTAAATTGGTTTGCACTAAACTATTTTTATATGGTCCCTGTTATATTTTCATTGGTATTGTTCACATATATATTCATGTAGGCAAAATTCAAGTTATTGCGAGCAGATTGAGTTTTTATGGAGTATGTGGATGATCACTTACATCGTCAATGGAGACACACTAGAGGTAAGGTTAGTGCTCACTTGAAGAAGAACAAGGGAAGAACCAATCCACATTTAGCAAGATCAAATATGGATCACAATTGTCGAAGCCTAGAAGGTTGAAACCACTTATTTGACTATTGGGAGTTGCAATCAACTCAAGTAAGTTTGCTTAATGCTTGAAACCAAATTATTTTTAATTTTAGATTACAAACCCATTATCTTCATATCGTATAATTATGTTATTTCATGTAAACTACAACAAACTATAGGCCACATGGTGTTCATGATTATGTTCTTTAACATTGCCAATCAAATGGAAGTTAATCGTCAAAAACAAAGAATTGCAAGTAGAAGAGGCTCTTGATCAATCATCAATCACGTATTTCACATGCTAAATCTTGAATATTCAAAGTTTTAAATGGTTTTATCTGATTTAGTAAATTAGTTTAGCACCCTCTATTTATTTTTAAACCATATTTAAAACCTACACATTAGACTTTTATTATTTTTATTAAACTTGCACATAGTATTTGTATATAACTTAGTATGTCACTTGATAAATAAATAAAATACACATGTGTGTAGTACTACTAGTTTTGTTTAGGAAATTTAATTGTGTACTTATTCATTATTCTAATTGAGCTTCAAGATCAATTAGTGAGCTTAATTCCGTACTTGTTCATTTTTCTAATTGACCTTGAAGATCGAATAACTAGTGATCTTCGTTGGTCTCTTAGCTTTAAATTTTTCTATGCAACTTAACCCCTAGTTTCATATTTTTAAAAGTATAGTTATCAATCTTTATATAGTGTTC
Source organism: Flaveria robusta (assembly GCA_025506415.1). Taxonomy (NCBI): domain Eukaryota; kingdom Viridiplantae; phylum Streptophyta; class Magnoliopsida; order Asterales; family Asteraceae; genus Flaveria; species Flaveria robusta. The sequence continues at coordinate 11,682,850 of CM046465.1, forward strand.
TTAATTTTCATTATCATAGACATATTGCAAGACTCAAACACACCCTACCCCATTTGAAGTGTATCACAAGTTGCATTTTAAAACTGAAAAACAAGGATAGCTAAACGATGACGCGCACATTCAATATGTAAGTTATAACTCTCTAGGATCATGTCAACTTAATTATATTTTCAAAATTTTAATTGTTTTCTATACCTTTAATTTTTTTAGGAGAATATTATTCGTTAGAAAGAGGAGGCGGTGGCGAAGTTAACTTCAGAAGGTACAACTATAATGACGACAATGCATCATGAGCTAGAAAATGAGGCAATTCAAGGCGTGTGTGCCAAGGAGAAAAAAAAATATGTATGGATGGTAGGCTTTGGACCGGTGGTTAGAAAAGAAGATTTGTGGATGACACAAAAGCTCAATCCTCTCAACAACCATCAAGCGAGGCCGAAACTCTTCGAAATCAAGTGGCTGCACTTGAAGAAGAATTGAAACAAAGCAATGAAAAGTATGAAAAATTATCAATATTCATGAGCTCGAAGTTTCCAGATTTTGAGGGTGTAGCATCCGCAGCTGTAAGTAGTGGAGCAACCGGTTCCGAGGAGCAACTCAATGATGATGTTTGTTGTAGTGACAGTTAAATTTAGTTTGTTAGCTAAGACATATTTTATGGTGTTTGGTTGTTTAATATTTTAAATTTTGGAATTGATCGTCTAAGTAGCATTATTTTTTTATTTGATAGTTTGATTTACTAGGTTAGCTAAGACATATTTGGAATTAATATTAAAGACTAATATTGCTAATATATATATATATTAAAGACTGAAAAATTGCTTATAAACTATTGATTATTCGTTTGTAAAAACATATTAGGTACTGTAAATGTTATCAAAACAAACAGATTTTCAGCCTTCTATACATGCGTTCGACATGAAATAATATAACATCCAAAATTAATTTCAGTACTAAAAAACATATTAAATTCTAAAATGGTATGTTATCAAGTACTAGTTATTAGTATCGCAATACTATACTCAAATTAAAAAAAATAAAATGTTTAATTTTATGATGTAATTTTTGTATAAAAACGATGTTGTATAAAAAAGTTATATGCGCTTAAAAAATTGGAAAATTTTAAAATAATGTCAATAATTGTATGCTATTTTCAAATATACCCCTTCACTCTCTTTTTTGCGTGATTATTCAGATCTCTAGTCTGAACTGTTAGTTACTTAGATCATGGGTTGAGATTACTTATTACAATTCTCACAAAAGCAACACTTTGTATCGTAAATTTTTCCTATATATATCACATATCACTTTATGCCTAATATAAGTAGTAGTAATCTTTCATTATTCAATACTTCTAAGGGGTCAATTGGTTTGTAGAATGTTTTACAAAGGAATTGAAAATGAAACTAGAATTGCAATTGGAATTGTAATCTTGTTAAATTTGATAACGTGTTTGGTTGGTAATTTTTAGTGGAATTGGAATATTAATTTAGAACATTTCATTGGTTTATTAAACATTTCATGTGTAAATTGAAGGAATGTAAATTCCAATAAATGTGGAATAATTTTTCGATTTCAATCCTATCATTTGACAAAAGAAACAGGATTTGTATAGAAAATTTTCTAATTTTAATTTCAATTCCTGTGAATTTTGTGAACAAACGGGGCCTAATATTACTAATACGAAATTGTTGTACTTTTTACATACATTGATACTTTTGGAAGTTAACAGATTTATTAGTGTAATTTTGGACCAAAAGAATCTTCAATATTTTTTCATGCATCAACATCTGTTAAATATTATTTATGCATGGCATGCTAACTAGATTAATGAATTCGAAACTTTATAAATTAACTGCAGGAATAAATACAAAATATATTGCATGCTGAAGTTCATTGGTTATATTAATCAAAACCCTGCATAGTGGTTAGAATATTCATTCACACATAAATATACAAAAAATGTCTTCAGATGGAAAGATAACCAAAAAGCTCAACAATGCAGACATAAGTCCTCATGGAAGAATTATTTTGCCAAAGAAAAGCGTTGAGGCAGAAATATTACCATATATAGATGTTAGCCATTTGCAAAGTCCCATTCGTACAAACAATACGCGGATTGAAGTTGATTTGGTCCACGAACTAGATGGGAACAATTTCACACTATGGTTTACTCGTGAAAATGGTTCATATATTTTCACACACTTTGGCGAAGTTATCAGATTTTATAACTTAGCCTTTGGGGACGAAGTTGAGTTCTATCCTACGGAATTCGATGAAAAATTGAAATTTGGGTTCATGTTTACCCGTCGTCATCCACCAAGGCAAGGCGATGATCAGCAAATCAAAGTAGCTAATATACCGAGATAGAATTCAAGGATATCATTATACACATACGCATGCATACACACACGTCTATATAAGTACATATATTTATACGATACATATTTTCATTTGGAAATTTCAATGCAATAATGTATAGATTACTCTAATACTACTTTCACTTTTGAATAAGTGTTGGTGTTTATTGTTTATTGACTTTAGTCTCATTGTCTATGATAAATTTTTTATTTTATGGTATAAACATAAGACATGATAATGACCTCTAATTTCCTTGATTCCTTAGCAAGTCTACCTATGTTTAAATATATCTTATAATATTCAAATGTATACAAGCCATGAAGCAAATTTTATTCTTTGCTTCTATCAGAGGATTCGTATCTTATAATTTTTCTAGTAGGATTGACGTAGATATAAAATTGAAAAAATGTTGACTTGTTATGATATTATTCAAAGTGGTTTGAGAAAACTTTCATTGAACGTATTTCATGCTTCACAAGTGATACATATATATTTACATGTAAATATATGTGCTTTAATTGTTACCTATTATTACAATTATATGTAAATAAACACACACACACACACATATATATGGATGTATACGCGTATGTATATGTATATGTATGTGTATGTGTATGTGTATGTGTATGTGTATGTGTATGTGTATGTGTATGTGTATGTGTATGTGTATGTGTATGTGTGTGTATGTGTATGTGTATGTGTATGTATATGTATATGTATAAGTATATGTATATTAATACTTTTATATATAGATATAGTTCAAATATCCTAACAATGATTTTAACCTTTTTAAAACTTGCTCGAACAAACTCTTATTAAACTCATTCTAGTATCTTTGGAATCGACTCTTCCTATAGTTGGATCGGTTATCAACGATAAACCAAATCCTATAACTGAAATGTTGGATTTGATATAAAAAAAATAGACAACTCAAATTTAAAAAGGCAATACAAAATTCAACCAGAGAGCATAAAATTCAAGCAGTGACCACAAATTTTAAAAATCAATCGTACAAAATTCAATCAGAAAACACAAATTTTGTAACGGACAATAGGGCTGAACATGGTCCGTTTGATTCGGTTTTATCCTAAAATCAAAACCAAAAACCGATATTTCGGTTTCTAGGTTTTTAAAACCGTTCAGTTTTGATTTTTTTTGGTTTTTGGTTTTCAATTTTCATTCCGGTTTCGGTTCAGTTTCGATTTTTTTGGTTTACCATTTGGACTTTAAGTTTTTAAAGAAAAAATTGTTTTGGAATAAGGAATTTAAGATAAAAACTTTGGCCTTACATCATTTTGTTGATCTTTAAATATAATCTATATATTCTTATAAATTAGTTGACATTAAAAATTAAATGCAATACATTAAATATAAGAACAAAAAATTCAATAAAATATTTTAATCTATTAATTGAGAAGTTAAAAAATTATTCTTGAAACCTAAATACTCAATCTTTTGTAGATAACATAAGTTAAACAATTAACTAATAGGCTAATAATGTTTATAAGTGTATGATTACACCTCTAAATTTACAAGTTTGGTTGTATGGTTTCGGTTCGGTTTTATCAGTTTTTGTTACAAGCAAAACCAAAACCAAAACCAAACTGAAAAATTCGGTTTTAAAAAAAATCATACCAAACCATCGGTTTCTTAGCAGTTTTGGTTTTTTCGGTTCGGTTGCGTCGGTTATTTTGGCTACGGTTCGGTAATTTTGTTTTAATTTAAAAAAAAAAAACACGTTCGTAGCCTTCTTAGGCAGAAATTAGTTTTGAGCTTAATCTTTCTCTCTATATATATGTATAAAGAAAGTTTACTATACAAACTGATGTTTTTATGAGAATTATAAGAAGTAATATTAATACTTGATATAATAGATGAAATGTTAAGATTATGGATAAAATTATCAAGGATGGAAGGGTTTAAATAGTCTGATATTATTCATTTTTTTCAAATTCTTCTAATTTTTTAAATAAATATAACTTTTTTATTCAATATTAATCAAAAAATTTACACAATAAATTCAAGCATTTTATTCTTTTTGATTTGAGTATAATCTTCCTAAATGTTTTTAAAAAAATCAACATTTTCTGAAAAAATGACAATGTGAAGTGTGTATATTTGTATGATTATTAAGTACGTAATTATTAGCATAACTTGCGTGGTTGAAGACTATGTCATTAGAGGATGTCTTGTTTCTACGGGATCTGAATACTCCTATCTATCACTAGATATTTGTCACCATAGTGGAAATAACTTTTCCATATGGACGTGCATTGTCTTAGCAGTCTAAAGGCTGTGATGGAAAATATGAGTGTGTCGTTTGCATACCCAGTAATTTTATTGTTTGATGAGCATCCATTAAGTATCTCTAAAGCTACTTTTCCAAAGATGCAGAACAACATGGTTGCGAAAGGAGCAAAGAAATTTATGATATATTGGTGTGTGTTGATGGTATATATATTATTGATAAAGGTTTTTCGCACAAATTTAGTTTTAATTGTTTTTACTTATATTAAACTACACACACAAAAGATAAGTGTGCTTGTCGTTGCGTTATATGATGTTGGTAAGAAACAAGTATCAATCCGTAGACACACCGAGCCTACTCAACAACCCTTATACTTGACAATCGGGATAACTTTTGATTTGAGAAAATAATTAATTGCATTAAGGTAACAAAACTTTTAGGATTTTTTTAAGAATATAATTTAAGTAAATTGAAAAGTAAATATGAGACTTTTGGGGATAAATCAAGAAATTAAGGCTATCCTCTAATTGAGATTATATTCTTATATAACCATGATGAATTACATGATGTGATTAAAGATATAGGTATAAACAGTTATGTTAATGTTTATAAACGTGCGCTAGTGTGAAGTTATCGTAAATTGGCTCCGTGGCGACAAGAAAAGTTGCAACAAGTAACTTACAAAACAACCACCGAGTCCTTAGTGATGTAGGTAATACTAGTGCGCCCTTTTAATATACAATTTTTGAAAACATAAATTAATGTTAAAAAAAGAGTTGATCAAGTTTATTTTTAATATACCATTAATTTAAAAAACCATAACAAATTTGGCTATCATGTTTATGACATAATGAGAGGATATATAGAAGGGCACTCCAGCTATGTGACATTGCCAAAATGTAAGTCTATCACCCTGGTAGAAGATATCTAAGTTTTCTACTACTTACCTAACCCCATGATGTAATCCCATGTCTAGCCTAGAATTTGTCAAAACTATTCAAGTGAGCTCCCCTATCGTAAACAAAAAGATGGACCATACAGCAAATAACATGGGTGTTTTGTATTGTATCAATCGTCTCCTCACTCGGCAATCTTAAAAAATATATAGATGACTCGTCAGCTGAGTGATTTGCCTCTTCTCAGACTAATAAAAGGCAACCCACAAATGATAAAAAAAAGTTAAGATGATATGATTTTTAATAATCATTTCTAGTTCATTAACCATATATTTATTATAAAGATTGATTTCATGAATAAAAGTTAGTTTATACGTTTTTCAACCTTGACTTTCATCATAATTACAAATCATAAGATTATAACCTCTCATTCAAATGTAGATGTTACATATCAAAAGTTTACCCAATATTACCATAACATTAACATAATATAAAACACACCATTAGTTCATCATAAATTACATAAGTTTCATCCAGCTAGGATGATAATAAGAGTTTAGCTCATAATGAGCTTGAGCATAACAACAACTAATATTGAAGATAAGTATGAAATTATCGGTGAAATGGAACAATCAAATCGGTGATCCATAATGAGTGTTGTTTAGACAACTCTGAGCTTCTTCTAAGTCTTGAATGCACCTATCGAGCCTCCCAAAAGCTCTCTTAAATGTTGCCAAGGAGTCGCTATTTATAGACTTTTTGGAGTGCCATTCACAACCCCATGCTAGTATAATGCATACGCACGTTGGATAGATCATACGCTTAACGGTGGTCGAGCTTGGCCTCATGTTCAATTTGGCCTCGTGTTCAATTGGCCACATCCCCGTGATTGGGGTGGGCACACCCTTATGCTCAATGGGTCAACCCCCCCCCCCCCTTGCTTACGTTTCGGGGGACAGTATTTATTTCCTATTAGGTTGCCGAACACTTGGGTATGCTAATTTTAGCATGGAGATGTGATTCAAGTTAGGCATGGGGGAGTTCGTAGTAAGGCACGGCCCCATGTTTGGACTTCAAAGCTCTGTTTTCTTCAATTTCTTCTTACTTATGCTCCTTTTATCCATCTTGGTTTTTTGAAAGTCTAAAAAGAAAATTTAACACTTTTAAGTTTAATTTTATCATTTCAAGTAAGATGTTTTGGGAATAATTGATGTGCTTTTGATATATTTTATGTGTATAATTTAGAACACATCATGTATCCATGTTTTCTTCGAATGATTCTCAATGCATTGCATCAAGAGTTTGTTGTTCAGGAGACTCCAACTCTAAACATTATGATTATAAGGCAAGACGTCTTTTCATATATGTTAGCTGCAAGGGAGAAATTCTGATGTATCCATATTTTCTTTAGATGATTCTCAACGCATTTCATCTAGAGTTTATTTTTAAGGAGACTCCAGCTCTAAACATTATGATTATGAGATAAGACATCTTTTAATATATGTTAGCTGTAAGGGGGGTGCTCATTCTAGCAACAACTTTGCCAAACTTGGAAAAAATTTTAAGATTCGAGAAGTACAACAACTATAGCAACTACAACAGAATGTATAGCAATAACAAGGACAACAACAACAACAACTATAGAAGCTCATCGGCAACCAAAGGTCACTAAACTTCTTGGTCAAACATCATCTCAGTCAATCTTTGACATTCCGAGTAGTAATAGAAAAGGAAATGCTCAAGCAAAAGAAGAAGATGTAGATGCAAAAAAAGAGATCGATGATGATGATTCTGAAACATCTACCTATGAGGAGAGGATTGGTATGGTTGATTATGTGTTATAGCGTAGAGCACCAATGGTTCTTCCACCATTGCTTATTCCAAAAAGAAAGTTTGATGACTTGGACAAACATTATATCCCTGAGGAATCCCCAAACAGTAAAAGATTAAAGCAAATTGAAAAGAAAAAGGTGGGAAGAGGGGGAAAAGGCTTGTTGATGAAGAAGCCCAGGAGACAAATTCGTATCTATAGTTCATGTTGTTGAAACTCAAGTTATCAAGTTTTGCATGTAGTTCAGAGGAACCTACTTCAATTCTTGTTTCTGATACAGCCGCAACTTCAGCAAAATTTCAACACCACCATGTGGTCTAGGTGATGTTAAGGATTTTAATCCATGTGATCTATTAACTACTACACTTAAATCTTCAATGAAAACGCTAATGAATATCGAGTTTCTTCAACAAAGTGTGGTTGAGTCGGATAGAGATTATATGCAAAGGTCAAAGCAAATTAAATAAGTTAGATAGTCAAGTGAAAGAAGTGAGGATTATAATGTTGGAGTCACTAATGCAATTTTTGTGCAACTATGTTTAGAATCTTGAAAGTCAAATTAAAGCTTCATCTTTAAAGTTATTTGAAAAAGAGAATGAATTTAAAACTGTTGTGACTAAGAAGGAGAAGGATGTTAAGGCTAAAAAAATGGCTGAAATAGAGACTGAGGTTATGAAAGAGTTAGAAATTGTTCATGAAATTGTTTTGCTAGTGAATGTGGAAGAAGGAAGGTTAGTGGAGAAGAAGGTTGAGGAACTCATTCTTGAGATAGTAGAGAATGTTGAAGTAGTTAATCCTGACATAATTGATGATGTTGAAAAAGAAAGATGATGATTATATAAATAAAATATATTATGGTGATGAAGATGAAAAGAAAATGGATGAACATGATGATGCTGATGATGATGATAATATGGATGATGAGCCATCTATAAAGGATATTGATGATGGTGGTGTTGATGGACAGGAGGGAGGTTAGGGATACATTGCCAACCTTCTGGTGAGTCTGGATCTAATAATGTATCAAACCAAGTCTAGATGAATCAGAGGCCTATGCATTTTTTGATCAGGATCTTGAAGCTCAATGTGAAAAAGAATACAACACTTTTCAACAAAGTAAAGTTCAAGAAGGTTCAAGTGATGAATTTGGAGAATTTGATGACTTGGAGAAGATTGACGAAATGGAGTACACTGATCAATGTTTTCAGAACCGGATCGGACGTCAAACCGTACGCCTTACTGGTTTGGTGGTCGGACCGGATTTAAGAACCGGATGACGTCATAATTATATATATAGTATATTATATATATAGTTATATATATAATTAATTTATATATGTATTTTATAGTTATATATAAAACTCAACTATATTTTTATATCCAACATACTAATTTATGGTTCAACACCCCGTTTTTACCCATTAAAATCAAAAAAATAAAAAAAAATGCAAAATCCGGTCCGAACCGGTCCGGTTTCCCGGTCCGACCAGTGGTTCGGGATGAACCGGCCGGTTAGACGGCCCAAAAACGATTCGATGAGAACCGGACCGGCCACCCAGCCGATCCCCGGTCTAACCGGTAGGACCGGCCGGTCTGATCCGGTCTCAAAAACATTGACACTGATTGTTTTGGTAATGGTGTGAAGGGGTAATATGATGATATTGATTTTGAAGAAGGTGAAATACCATATATACGTTTGAAGATATTCATGGTGGTCAATCTAGAGCTACAACTAATAATGCTAATCCTGATGACTTTATGGGAAAGCCTGCTTTGGTAAAAGGGTTGTATTAGGCTCCACTGCCACCACGGGAGAAGCATTACATGAAGTACTTGAAGTCAGATAATAAGTATGGGAACGAAATACCAATTCTGAGCTGAATGTTTGATGTTGAGAAGCTAATGTATGTGGTTAAGAGACGTTCTTGGGTAATTGAATATTACAAGAATGAGCATGACTTTCATTCTTGCCAAAAGATCTATATACAATGGGCAGAGTACCATTTATCAATCCAAGCAATATAATGGTAAAGCTAAATGAATCAGGAACTGGATTTGGAGATAAAGCAAGTCAGGATTCAAGAATTTCAAGATGGCTAAAGCTAAGGTCTTAAAAGATGAATCCAAAATTTATCCTAATACCAATACTCCCTATATCACAAGAGTATTCAAACAACCAAACACTTCAAAGAAGATTCATATTCATTCACCAGTGATCAACAGTTTAACAAAATTGATGCGATGGATATGTGAGAAAGAGATTCGACATATTGTGATTTACTGTATGGATAAGGAGTACATAATTGAAGATATTATTTTTTGAAGCTTAGAAAAAAGATATGCTCAAGTTGCAGTCATGTCTTATCAAAGCTGACATCTTAGTTTATTTTGTTGTTGCTCAATTTGGTTGGATGTTGAACAAAGCTTTGGAAAAGAACATGTATGCTTATGGATGAGACTACAAGTATGATGATGTAAATCATTAAAGACACGTGATTCATAGAGACTAGGATGAGATTATAGAGTTTAAAAGTTGAGGCTCATGAAATCAAAATAAACATCAACTGTAAAAACATTGGATGAAGCAAGAACTTCATAAAACATGCGAAAACTTGATCTAGGATACAACTTCTATGTTTTAGTATAAATAGCTCATTTGATGTGTAACTTGAAAGACTTGTTATTTTATACTTTGTAATGCTTTTGGGGCAAAAGTAATACAAGGCGAGTACCTTATACATTGTTGTTCATATTGACTTGAATTGTTTAATTGTGTTATAATGATGTCCATTATTCACTTCGTTTTATTGAATATCATCCAATCAATAGTTGAGAGTTTTGAGGAAATCGTTGTATTTACAAAATAAAAACCTTGAGATCACAAAATTTAATTTGTTATCTATAAACCACCAACAACAATTATACAAATATACATACTTGAGACATAGGCATGCATGATGCATGTCTATACTAACTCCAATAATAGTAAAAAAAAACCACTAAAATACATGCATACTTAATTGAAAAAAATAAATAAAAACTATTAAACAATAAACATAAAATCTAAAATTTTACAAAAATAACCAAGTGTACAAAACAAAACACACGCGTCATATGTATATGTGTATACATACACGTCACACACATTTACAAATACCTAAAAATGCATGTAAGTCTTACATGACGATATAAACCACAAGACAAAATCCTTTATAAACAAGTCTTACACCTTTTATAAAAAAAGCCAACATATTTTATAAACACAAGGATTTTTATTAAGATAATTTTTAGTAAAATCATCTCCCTTATCACAATATGAAAATTCATGAAATCTGCACAATATCTATTAACTTCTTACTCTACCCATCAACCACCACCACCCACAGTTCAAATTTAAACTCATTTTCTTGAAAACTCTCTCTACATCTCTAATCTTGATGAACCTATCTTCCATCATTCATCTTCACTTAATAACATCAAGTTCCAGCCCTCTTGAGGCAAGGAGTCTACCACCAAGAAGCACCACATCATCCACGAAGAGTACATTAAACAAGGTAATAACACACACACACACCAACACTTTAATCATTCACAAACCACCTATTCTATTCATTCAAAAACTTCCACTAACTCATCATTTTAAACAACTCATTCTCATCATTTCAAGGTCTCTACTCAGCCCCAAGTCCCCTCACAACACTCAACAACGTCAATGTAACAAAGATAACCCAAAAAAAGAGAAATATCACATATAATCACTTTTGTGACCCAACAAACCCTATGACATCCCCAAAAACATATGAACACTTAAAGTTACTTATTTTCCACTAACATAGTGATACAAAAAGGATACATAAAGTTGTTGATGACCATATAATGTTTTTAATAAAACTAGTAAACTCGAAAACTTGTATTTGAAAAAAGTTAAGAAAATATATAAGATGGACACAAAACCATGATCTTTGAAGTTATGGAAGTTTATTATGACGAAAATAAATTTTAAAACTTTTTATGATTTAATGAGTTATAAACTATTTTCTATATAATTTTGAATATTGGAAAATACATATTTTCTATAAAAAAATATAAAAATAATAAAGAAGTATGAAAGCTTAGAAACTTCAGGTTATTTATTTAATAAATATTGTATGGGATAAAAAGAGGGAAAATGTTGACTTAAAAGACCATACCCATTAAAAGCAAAACTTAACTAGAACTTACTGCAATTAACTGGAAAAGTAAAAAAAATGAAATTTCGCAAACTTTAAAATTTCAGTAGCCTAAGTATGATAAAAATAACCAAAATTTGAAGTTTACAATTTTGATTTGCACATTAAACGAAAATACAAATGTTCAATAAGTTAAAAATATAAAATTTCAAACAAAATAATAATGAGTTTCAATGCTAAAGTTATTGGAACAACAAAATCAAATGATATCATATAATATACTAAGATAAAACCCCCCCCCCCCCCCCCCCCCCCCCCCCCCCCCCCCCCCGCTTGAACACAAAAGCGCATCAAAACTGCACCACAAGCATTAAAATCCTAAAACCAATAAGAACAATTAAAATATGATTTTTTTTCTTAAGTAATGTCGTTCAAGTATGTGTCTTGGGTCGAAGGATAGTTAGATTATACCGTTTGCAAAAGTCCTTATGAGAACCTTTTGAAGCAAGTTACATCCTAATGTGATTCTATAATGAATAACAATGAATATTGGTCATTACTCAGTTGAGTTTTCAGTTATATAAACCAACCAACTATTTAATATAGTCTTAATTCAGATTCATAGAAATGAATCAGATCGATTATGAACATTTAAAATACAATATTCAAGGATTTTAAAATGTACAAAATTCAAACACAAAAACATATGCTTATAAAGCATTTAAATTTCAAATCAAAATAAACATCTATTGTAATTGTTAATGTTCGAAACCACCAAATACTAATACGTGTCAAATCCACTATATTGCAAATCTAAGTTCCATCTTAGCCACATGCTCCTCGTGTTTACCTTGAAGTATAGAAAAGGATCCGCTAGATTCTGGTCTATGTAAATCTTGTTTATCATTATGTCTTTCTATATCAATACTTCCCTTATGTAGTGGAATTGTCTGAGTATGTGCTTTGCTTTATGATGTGACATTGGTTTTTTTGTCTAAGCTATGGAGCCGGTGTTGTCACGTGATATCTCGATTGGTTTTTGTATGTTGGGCACCCCATCAAGATTAACAATGAACTTATTCCTCAAAGTAGCTTCTTTTCCGGCTAGGGCTGTCCAGAAAGCCCACGGTTCGGAGTTGGCTTAAAGCTCTTTTCAAAAAAGCTTAAGAAAAACTCACTCAAAATAGCTCGGTTTTAAACAGAGGTAAGCAGAGTTCGCTTGGTATGAAAATGAGCTAAACTGGACTCCGTTCATGACGAGTCGAGCCGACTCCGTTTATCTTGTTTGTTAGCTCGGCTCGATATGGCTCCGGTTCTTTTTACTTGAATTATATATTATTTTTATGTATGTAACATATATCATGACATTTGCTAATTTGTTATAAGTATAATATTTTTTTAAGCTATTTATAATGTGAAAATACTAAATTATAGTGTTAGCGTTGGATCACTTCATGTGTTGCTTCTATATTTTTGTATATTAGAATGATTTTGTAAGGCCCCATTCCCGGGATACTCACAGTTGGACATTCATCGTACATGATATTTAAAATCACATTACAAATCATTAAAAACATTGCAGCGGAATAATTTAACAAAAACCATTTCATATATTAATAATTGCTTTTGCCAAATAATACAACGTTGTTATCATTACAAAACATCGTTTGGTTGCATTACAACACAAAAACATCATTATAATATAAAATGGATGCCATCCAAATTAATAATAAAATGGATGAACAAATTAATAATAAAGTTTGTCTCTTGCACAACTTTAACCCCTTAACTTGGGTTATTTTGCTTTTCTTTCTTTTTCTTTTTCTTTTAAAATTTCCGGGTGTTACAAGTCCACCCCCTTATATAGGTTTCGTCCCCGAAACCTGTCACTCCTCGAACAGCTGAGGATAATGCTGTCTCATCTCCTCCTTAGGTTCCCACGTAGACTCGGATCCCTTTCTATGTTTCCACTGTACTCGTACGAGTGGAACCACTTTATTTCTTAGCCTCTTCTCTTTTCTGTCGATGATGGCAACTGGTTGCTCCACATAATTAAGTCGCTCATCTACCTCAATGTCTTCCAGTGGTACCACCATATCTTCGTCGGCTAGACACTTTCTCAGATGAGATACATGGAACGTTAGATGAATTCCACTTAACTCATCGGGCAACTCTAACCTATAGGCCACCTCTCCTACTCGAGCAACGATTCGGAAAGACCCTATGTAACTCAGACTCAACTTGCCCCGCTTTCTAAACCGAATGATACCCTTCCAAGGTGAAACCTTCAACATGACTCTATCGCCCACCTTGAATTCAATCGGTCTACGTCTCTTGTCCGCATACGACTTTTGCCTATCTTTGGCTACCTTCGTAAAGGCTTTGATCTTCTCCAACTTTTCAGTCATACCCTCAATCACTTCAATGCTCCGTAACTCCTTCTGACCAATATCACCCCCAACATACGGGCGTTCTACACCTCCTACCGTATAGCATCTCATAGGGTGGCATACCAATGCTGGCATGATAACTGTTGTTGTATGAGAATTCAGCTAACGGTAAGTGTTCGTCCCAACTTCCTCCGAAGTCAATGACGCATGCCCGAAGCATATCTTCTAGCGTCTGAATAGTTCTTTCCGACTGACCATCTGTCTGAGGATGATAAGCCGTACTAATATGTAACCTCGTCCCCATAGCATCGTGGAATCTCTTCCAAAACTTGGATGTAAACCGGGTGTCACGGTTAGATACAATAGACACCGGTACACCATGACGAGTCATAATCTCCTTGTTGAACAGATCCGCTAACCTCTCGGATGAATACGCTTCACGGATCGGTAGGAAATGAGCACTCTTCGTCAGGCGGTCGACTATCACCCATATGGCATCATACCCTCTTGCCGTTCGCGGCAGCTTCGTAATAAAATCCATGGTGATATGCTCCCACTTCCACTCGGGTATATCCAAAGGTTGGATCTTCCCGTATGGCTTCTGATGCTCCGCCTTCACTTGTAAGCAAGTAAGACACTTACTCACGTACTCCGCTACCTCACGCTTCATACCCGGCCACCGATAATCTTTCTTCATATCATGATACATCTTTGTAGCACGAGGATGAATGGAGTATCGAGTTTTATGAGCCTCATCCATGATCTTTCCACGTAAATCTCCATAACGAGGAATCCACATTCGCCCAAATCGGGTCCTAACACCGAGAGTGTTTTCACCCAATTCCGCGACTAGACCTCTCATCCTTTCGGAGTTAAGGCGATCTTCTTTCAAGACCTCATCTTGAAGCTCCTTGACCTGCTTCAACATGTTAGAGGTCATAACCAATTGATAAGCCTTCACCCGGATCGGTTCAGGTATCTCCTTTCAGCTAAGGGCATCCGCCACTACGTTGGCCTTGCCCGGATGGTAATGGATCTCGCAATCGTAATCCTTAATGAGCTCCAACCATCGCCTCTGCCTCATATTCAAATCTTTCTGCTAGAAGAAGTACTTCAAGCTCTTGTGGTCGGTGAAGATAGTGCACTTCGTCCCATATAAGTAGTGCCTCCAAATCTTCAATGCAAAGACCACAGCCGCTAACTCCAAATCATGAGTGGGGTAATTAACCTCATGGACCTTCAACTGTCGAGATGCGTAAGCTATAACCTTCCCTGGCTGCATCAATACGCAACCCAACCCCGAGTAAGGAGCATCTGAATAAACTACCAAATCTTCGCTTCCTTCAGGCAATGGCAAGACTGGAGCTTGCGTCAACCTCGCCTTTAGCTCCTCAAAAGCCTTCTCTTGCTCTCGACCCCATACAAACTTCACATCCTTATGGGTCAACTTGGTCAACGGAGAAGCTATCTTTGAAAAGTCTTGGATGAATCTCCTATAATATCCCGCAATCCCAGAAAACTACGAATCTAGGAAGGCGTCTTTGGAGACTTCCATTGCATCACAGCTTCTACTTTTGCCGAATCAACAATGATCCTTTCGGGATTCACCACGTGACCCAAAAACTGAACTTCGCGCAACCAGAACGCGCACTAGGAGAACTTGGCATACAACTTCTCTCTTCTAAGCGCCTCTAACACTTCCTGAATGTGACCGGCATGCTCCTCCTTGCTCCTCGAATAAATCAGGATATCATCGATAAACACAATCACCGATTTATCCAACATCGGCCGGCACACTCGATTCATCAAATCCATAAAAGCAGCTGGCTCGTTGGTTAAGCCAAAAGACATAACGAGAAACTCGTAGTGTCTGTAACGAGTGCGAAAAGCTGTTTTAGGAATATCCTGCTCCTTCACCTTCAGCTGATGATAACCCGATTGAATATCTATTCTCGAAAACCAACTGGCACCTTGGAGCTGATCAAACAAGTCATCGATTCTTGGTAATGGATACCGATTCTTCACCGTCAACTTGTTCAACTCACGGTAGTCGATGCACATTCTCATACTACCGTCCTTCTTCTTTACAAACAAGACCGGAGCACCCCAGGGAGAGATACACGGTCGAATGAACCCTTTCTCCAACAGTTCTTGCAATTGAACCATTAGTTCCTTCATCTCTGTTGGAGCCAATCGATATGGTGCCTTAGCGACAGACTGTGCAACCGGTATCAAATCAATCTGGAACTCGATCTCATGGTCCGGTGGCACACCTGGTAAATCTTCTGGAAACACATCGGGAAAGTAACACACAACCGGTACGTCCGACAGTTGGGGTGTTGACGTGTCCACATCCTTCACATAAGCCAGGTAGGCGCTACATCCACGCCTCATGCACTTCCCCACCACCGCCATCGAAATCACTCTCGGGATCATAGTAACTCGATCACCATAGATCGTCACCGAACTCCCGTCAGGCGCTGTCAGTCGGATCATCTTCTTGCTACATATAATATTCGCTTCATAGGCCGTTAACCAGTCCATCCTTAGGCCTACATCAAACCCGCCTAAGGTCATCACAAACAGTCTAGCAGGAAACCTATGACCTTCTAGTTCTATATCACAGCCTTCTATCATATCAGAAATCCTGGTAGACTTACGTATGGCAGTTTCTACATCGAAGGGCTCATCAATACTTCTACTTCTAACGGGCAAATTAGCGCAGAAAGCAGCAGAAATAAAACTCCTAGCACCAGAATCAAATAACACAGAAGCAAGAGTTTGGTTTACTAGAAATGTACCTGACACAACATCAGGGTCCGTCCTAGCCTCCTCACTGGTCATTGTGAAAGCTCTAGCGCTCACCTTATGCCCTTCAGCTCCGGTCGTCTTCCTTGCTCCGGAACTCTCAGCCCTCGGCTTTTTGCAATCCCTGCTCAGGTGACCTTCTTCGCCAAAGTTAAAACACTTCGTCACCCCATAATTCTTTGCTATGTGACCGGGCTTCCCACACTTGAAGCAGACGTTTGATTCCCATCTACACTCTCCAGTATGCTCCCTTCCACATTTACCACACCTCTTCGCTCCTGCACCGTGTGTGCCTACACGTCGGTCATCCACCCAGGCAACCTTGTTGTTTGGAGCGACACCACCGCGTCCAAACCGCTTACCATTCCAGTTCCGGTCACCACCGCCACCTTTCTTGCTCACTTCAACCTCTGCCACCGACCTAAACGTGCTTGGCCGGGCGGCGATCATGTGCCTGTGAATATCCGCCAGCAAACCTTGGATGTACCTCTTTATCTTTCGTGACACAGGTGTCACCTGATCTGGCACCAGTCGCGCCATCTCATTGAACTTGGTCGTATATTATTGGTGTGTCATGGTTTCCGCCTCCAACTGCAGGAACTCCCTCTCAATCTTATCAAGTTCCCTGTGAGGACAAAACTCCTCGATCACCAACTTCTTCAGTTCATCCCACTTCATCTTTCCAATAGCCCTGCTGCCCTTGGCCTGGACAATGTTATCCTACCAGCATAAAGCCGAGTCCACGAATGAGTGAGTGTCAAACTTCACCTTCTGGTCCTCCCTGCACTCACTGAAATCAAGCACAGCTTCCATCTCTCTCACCCATTGATGAGCAGCAGCAGCGTTGCCATTGCCATCAAAGGTCGGGGGCTTGCATCTCTGGAATGCCCCATAATTACAGCCCCGAGACGTTCCTGGCACCGCTTCTTCCTCCTACTCGTCACTTGGGACAACCGTCTCAGTCCCCCGTTGCTCCCTTTCTCCCGCGGTCTTCTCCTTTTCCTTCTTCTCGTCCTCCCGTACAGCTCTAATTACTTCGACCACCATAGACGGCCGATCCTGTATGACCTGGTGAACCTCCTCAACAACAGCCTCCTTCACTGAGGCCCTCAGATTAGCACTCTCATCACCACCTTCCTGTTGATGAATCTCAGGCTCTTCCGGTGCCCTTTCCGCAGCCTTAACCCCGCCTCTTGTGGCACGCGGTCCAGCACCACGTCCATCACAACCTCCACCTTTAGAAGCTTTCGAAGATCTACCACCAACCATCCTCTAAACACACTATAAGATTCAAACACCAACACGGTCATTCAAGGTAATAGCTCAGTTTATGTCAAGTATAGTGAGTCCCTAATTACAATGGCCAGTTGTGATTAGCCACTTACTTTACCTTTCATACCCCAAGCATTTCCTATCCTGACTACATCAGTATTTAAATCTACTAAAAGCACATAAAACAGATAACATGCACACATAATACTGGTTAACATTAAAGAAAATACCTTATGGCACGTAGCTACTTGGGCTGGCATCCTTCCATTTGTCCTATTTTCAGTTTAAGTTTAGGTTTTTCCAAATAATTTACCCATTTCTCTTAAACTTTTGCTCTGATACCAACTTGTGAGGCCCCGTTTTCGGGACACTCACAGTTGGACATTAATCGCACATGATATTTAAAATCACATTACAAATCATTAAAAACATTGCAGCGGAATAATTTAACAAAATCATTTCATATATTAATAATTGCTTTTGCCAAATAATACAACTTGTTATCATTACAAAACATCGTTTGGTTGCATTACAACACAAAAACATCATTATAATATAAAATGTATGCCATCCAAAATTGCCAAGTAGCTTCACCCCATGCCATCCTCAGCAACCATTACCTGCCAACTGAAAATGCATAAAAGTCAGCGTTGCTGAGTGAGTTCTAGTTTTATAATAAAAGTATTTTACTTTCGTTTAAAAACATTTCTTTACTTTCATTCGCGATCATACATTATACGTACACATATAGATAATATTTATTATTATGTTTCGTCATCGTTCATCATCGTACGTCATTCGTACATTCATCATTATCTTTCACTTTCATCTGGACCAATGCCATGTGCTATACCCCGAACATTGTGCACGAAGCTAGTTACTGGGCCGAAGTCTATAAATAGACCCCTAACATTGTGCATGAAGCTGACTACAGTACCTGTGGCAAGCGACAAGGGTCCCATATGTTTGGTCAATCACAAGGATTAGACCCCCATGTGCATCCTTCTGGGTTAGCTAAACCGCACACAGTTGAGCTAACACCCTTCATTGGGTGTGAACCTCCTTACATTTGCTTGCAAGACTTTTCATTCATTTTTTACGTTCCACTTTTCATTAACATTAACTTTCACTTTCATTACATAATACTTTACGTTCATTAACATAATCACACCACGTAAAGCCACAGAATAATATAATAAGGAACATAAAGAAAACAGGCTATACACATGCATAAAATCATCATATAACATCACATATCATCCCCGGAAGCATTCCAAGTCATATCCTAAAAATCCCTTTTCCTAAAAATTTCAAGATATTTTCTAAGGCATTGGGCGCATGGGCACTATGCAGGCGCATGACCACTATGCGGGCGCATGACTGCTTAGGCGTATGGAAATACTTAGGCGCATGGGCAGGTTTTGGGCGCATGGGCACTATACGGGCGCATGGCCAACACTTAGGCGTCTGGACAACTTTCTAGGCGCATGAGTACTATGCAGGCGCATGAGCCTGACTCAGGCGCATGGGCACTTAGGTGTTTGGGCAGTTGGGCGTATGGGCACACTTAGGCGCCTGGGCATAATTCTAGGCGCATGGACACTATTAGGGCGCACGAACCTTAGGCGCATGATCACTTAGGCGCATGGCTAACTGTTTTCTAACTAACATCATTTTTAGACCCCCAAATCATCATTCTAACCTGTTTCAAGCCTAGTTCTAACATACTAAGCATCAAAACAAGCATACAACATGAACATGATCAAAAATCATCTCGAATCATAAACCCACCCAACAGGGCACACACATACATATACGGGTATACACCCAACTTTAATAAAAACGTTACAACATACATTTCCAGCCCCAAAACAAGTTAAAACATTTAAAAACGGGGATCTAGAACTTACCTCTTGCAACTTTCGAGTAAGACTTCCTTCAAACTCGAATGCTTTTGAGTTCAAACACCTAAAAACACCAAAAACACACAACCGAGCCCACACAAACACATAAGCACATACCCGAGGCTGAAAATCAGCCAAGAACAACACAAAACACCAAAAACTAACCTGAAATCAGCTTCTTCTTCTTCTTCTCTCTAAAACCCAAGAGAATTCTGCTCTTTCTCTCTCTAAAAATCCGATAGAAAGATGGTACAGGGGTGTGGGCGGCCATGCTCCTTTTTGAACAAATTAATAATAAAGTTTACCCCTTGCACAACTTTAACCCCTTAACTTGGGTTATTTTGCTTTTCTTTCTTTTTCTTCACTTTTTCTCTTCTTTTAAAATTTCCGGGTGTTACAGATTTATTTAGCATACTTTTAGATTATTCACTAAAAAATAGAATACTGGATGTTATATAGTGTTGTAGGTTTGGTTCGTTCGGTTTAGATGATGATAAATTATTTGTATTTTGTTGAAGTTAAACTTGATTTTTTAAAATTAATTTATATTTTGTACATGAGTTATGTAGGATGTTGTATTTATTTTGAATTTGATTTTTTTAGTTGTGTTTATAAACTAAAACCGAGCCAAAACAAGCTAAGTCAAGCCAGCTTGCTTAAAAATCAAGCCAAGCTTGAGCTCTGATTTCCAGCTTGGTTTTAAATCTGAATTGCCTGCTCGATTTAAATTCGAGCTGAGTTTGAGCTTGCCCACGCTTGGTTCGGTTCAGCTCGTGAATAGCTCTATTTCCTACATCAGATGGTGCTATGTATTCGGACTCTTTAGTGGATTGAGCTATCATGTTCTACTTCGAACTTCTCCAATATATACCCCCACCGTTTCGAGTAAATAAATATCCTATATGTAATTGAGAGTTCAAGTTATCCCAACTTAACTTAATGATTCACTTGTGATAAGTAATCACATAGAATATATTATTTTCCTAGAATATAACTATTATACATAACTATCCTGAGAAATTTTTCTGAACACGAAATCTAATAAGTTACAGGAATTACTAGCAATCCGGACTAACATGCCCTCTCAAGACATTTATGAGACTTGCAACCATTCTGGACTTACATGCCGTATTTTCCGAATTTGCCTCCCATGTCGGACAATATTTTCAAACTAAAAAATATTTATTATATAGTATGAATCCACATTGGCATATTTTTATATTTATGTGCATCATTACCACCTTTTGTTCGTATATAGCCTTTGGCATAGTTTTGCTCTTTTTTTTCTTTTTAATATTTTTTAATTTTCCATTGTCTTTTTCTTTTCTTATGATTCCTTTTATGTTTATCTATATATATATAATATATAGATAAACTAGTAAATGCCGCCGTGATACGGTGACGATGACGATGACCATTTACATCATGGTACTCGTTTTCTATTAATCTAACAATCCTCTCATGAGTTATTGTATAGTATTTCTATTAGTTTTCTTTTCCGTAACATCGGTGTGGTCTAGGATAAATGATTATGAAGATTAGAGAATAAGTATGGCATTTAGAAATACATAATTACATGACTATTGGTGACCATTACAAAACAATACGCTTCCTTAGGAAACCTTCATACATGCATTATGATCTTTACACATGGAAAACATATTTGGAGATTTGGTTTTGGAAGCATCTAATAGTAAAATTTAATGTCTTTTAAGTAAACGGGCGCAATTTGAAAATTGTAAATAGTCAAAATTTAATGTCTTTTATCTTATAGCTTGTTTATAAATTGTTTAATGAGCATTTGATAGCCAAGTCTTTAAAAAAAATATGAGTAGAATAAGCATAAAATAGATGAATTATAAGTATATAGTTTGAAGATTAAATATGTATTTTGTAAAAACCTTAAAGAATGAAGTTGAATATAAAATTTTCAATACAATTTGCTCTAAACATTGTTAAGCACACAAAACATATATTGCAAGTTTATTGCATGAAAACATCATTTTATGGAAACCCTAATGCCACATACCTTTTTATTTTTGAGAAAATTAATACATTTTAAATATGCAGCTCTATAAACAGAAGATGCAACTCATCAATGTTTTTCAATAGTATAAAGAAACCCAAAAACTATTCAAATTATCTCAGGACTAAACATGCATATCAATACAAATTATTGCAACTTTTTATTAGTGGAAATTATTACTAATGGCTATTAGAAATAAATCATAAGCAAAATGATAAACACATAATGCATGACCAACTCACACTTGTCAACATATTCTACATGCTATCTATATTAATAATTTTTCATTAGTCATAATTTAGCATTAGCCTCCTTAAAACACATAGAAATATGTTGGGTTAAGCCTTGCCCACCTCCAACAAAGAAGCAAAAAAAAAAGTTACTATCAAACAAAACGTAGAACGAAGGTGAAAACAATGACTATGAGCAACACCCATCTTATGCATTTACAACTGGTAAGAAAGGTTAGACTTTCAACCTCCAATTAAGAGCACTGTCTAATATCCAAAACCCAACCCGAGCAACACATTGCCCCAAAAAAATCAGACCAGCTGCATAATGGTTTACAACATGTTTTCATCTTTTTTTTTTGGGATTTTTTTACTCGTGTATTAAAAGCATCTACTTGAAACCTTATATCAAAATTTAGAAAGGTTTTGTAGTTGACTTCTAGAATACAATATAAACAAAGAAGAAATATTTATTTTTGATTTTGAAACACCTTTTAAATGGAAAGAAGAAAACCACTACAGATCTATATGAGGTTAATCTAAGACCGGTTGCCCATTTTGGTAGCTCATATAGTAAGTAAGTTTTTAATTATCTAGGATACATAATTGCTTGCCCTCCCCATGAACTAATTTTAGAACTCATAATGTTTAATCTTTGTTGTTAATTGTTCAGCTTCTGTTTTAGCTTTCTAGCCAAAACAACCAGTGATTGCTTGTGAGATATCAAACATATAGCAAATATGAAAAGATCGTATGCTAAACAAATTTGGAATTGATGCATTCAATTACATTAAGATTACCCACAAAAGCATTTATCTCCTTATAGCAAGCCAACTAAATGCCCATCGAGGATATCATTTAAATAACAGAGATGCATTACAAAAGCAACAAAAGTGAACAAACCCTTGATAAAATAAAAAAAAATCATCTAAATTCAAAGTGTTATGACTAAGAAAAGTCACCCTTGAAGTACTTATAATGTTCATACCAACCTAATTCAGCCTCAGAAGTAATATTACGTTAAAATTTTCAAAGTAATATGATGGGATCCAAGAATTAACAAATTAATTAGCTTGATTAACAGAAATAGAGGCCCTATTCCGAACCGACAAAGTCTTCAAAAACATGAAAAATCAACACTTTTGATGATCTAGACTCAGCCTATAAATATAGAATATAAAATACTTCAACTAAATCTAAGGGGGGAAAAGTTATGGCCTAGTCTTCACCATCTCTTAATTTCGTGGATCACTCCCCCTCACCTCCACACTTGAAAGTTTTCCCTCCATCTAATATGCCTCCATATAGCAGCAAATGGGTCTGCCTCGACATGTGCCCAGACCTGTTATGACCCATTCCCATTCTCAGGTTCTTATCATAATACCCATTAGTGTAACACCTTACAATTTCCAAGGAATCAAAGAATAAACAAAAGTTCTCACGTAACTGACTAATTTCTCGCCCGACAAGAAGTTCTTGCGCGAGAACTCTGCGAAAAGTCATATGACCTTATAAATAGGAAAGAGCACCCACTTGTCTCATTTATCGCGCGAGAACTGTTGCTTCTATAGGGGGGAGGCAAGAAGTCAGAGTGAGAAAGTAATAAGAAGTGGTATTTAAGGTATATACTTTAAGTCTTTGCTTCGTTTATGTATCAAGGAATGATTAATGATGATGGTAATGCGTGAATATGTATTGTTTGATTGAGAAGCTCTTGGGAAAGTGTATTTTGGGTTAGATCTTCAAAAAGGGTGAGTTCTAGCCGCTTATTTTCATGTTTTTATACATTGGGGCTGTTATGCATACTATTATGTTTATTTATGTTTTATGTGGTGATTTTGAGGGAAATGGTTAATTTATGGATGTATTAGTCGAGATTATATCAATGTGTAGCTTGAGCCGTGATGTTTTCACATGGAACCTGTATGTTACCACATGATAGGAGATCTGCACGTGACTTAGGTATATTGGGCTGCAAGTGTTTCAAATTTAAATATGTTTTGGCATGACAAGTATGTTCTCGCGTGTCATGGACTTTCTCACTTGAGATGTAGTTCTCGCGTAGTATAGTTCTTGAGTAATGATGATCATGTGCATATGGAAATTCTTACACAGTTCTTTAGTTTTTGCATGCCTTGATTTGATTAAGCTAGTACCCGTTTAGCTAAGTTTTATGCTATTTAGGTTATCTTGTTATGTTTTATTTGTTTTGTAATGATGAAAGTTTATGATTAATCTTTGCTTGGTATGTTTATATACTACTATAAGTAAAGTATTACATAATGATAGTGAAATATAATGATAACAAAAAGTGAAACGTAAGAAATGAAGGAAAGTCTTGCAAGCAAAATGTATAGAGGTTCACAGCCCCATGTGGGTTGTTAGCTCAACTGATGTGTGGCTTAGCTAGCCCAGAAGGATGCACACATAGGTTTACTCGATGAGATTGACCATGTATGAATGGATGTTCACAATTCCATTTGGATTGCTAGCTCAACTATGGGTGGCTTTAATAGCCCAAAAGGATACTCACAGGGTTTGATCCTTATGAGTGACCATGTATGCAATGGGATCTTTGTCACTTGGTCTTGAGATTGTGATCAGTCTTATAACTTATGTTGGGGCATAGTGTATGACATTGATTCATTATAGTGAAAGATAATGAATGAACGAACGATGATGAAAGATAATAAAATGAACATGTTAATGTGTACTTATTAATGTGTACTCATGTACGGAAAGACAAGTGTTTTAAATAAGGATAGTATATCTTATTACAAACTAGAACTTGCTTAGTATTGCTGATTTTGTATGCGTAGTAGTTGACAGGAAGTTGGAGGTGCTAAAGAGGTGCAAGCGTGGACATAGAAGCTACTCGGACGGTTCAAGTTTGGCATCCAAAGAGTTCTTGAAAGGCTTTAATGATTAATATACTTCTTATGGTTAAATGAAAATGAAACAGAATGTAACTTTTACAAATATTTTATGCTCTGAATGACCAAATGTAAGTGTTCCCGGGTTCAGGGCCTTACAATTAGTAGCTCTAATATATTATTATTTAAGATCTCATTTCATTTTTTCGTAAAAAGTAGATATACATACATATTCAATGATGCAAAAATGAATATTAAAAGGCTTCAAAAAGCAATACAAGTGTGCTTAATCTGTGTCTGCATATATTTAAAATGTTACTTTAATTGAGTTTTGTCTTGTCACTATTCAAACCGACAAATCAATAGAAGATAAATCTAAAAATATGATAAATGTAAAGAATACTAGAAAGGCTGATGCAACCAAAGTAGTCAAAGAGCTTCCTGCTTGCATGCATGTGAATTGAAGAAGTTACTTTAGAAGTGTAAAATCTTCCGAAGCCAAGACCAAGATCTTCCAAAGCCAAAGACAAAGTCTTCCGAAGCGTAAAAGACAAAGTCTTCCGAAGCCATCAAGACAGAAGACTGATTTCTTCCGAGGACAGAGAAGACATGCTTTCTCTGATCTACTTTTTCAGAAAGCTGACCAACTTTTCGCTACCACTCTGAAAACTCACCAAATTGCATAAGTTGGTGAAAAGGTCCATGCTTTAGTAACCTGTAGATTATGGTATGGTGTCTATAACTTTCTACTTTGTACCTTTTATCCTTTTTGTAATACATTAGGATGTGAGCTATGACATGTCATAGTCACATGTCAAAAAGGCAATCTGCCTTTTTGACTTTACATTGATTTCATTGTCTAGATCAGTGTATGCCTTCAAAGTATGGCCGGCTGTAGGATGTAGTAAAAAGTATCTCAGGTTTTGTATTTCTAATTATCCTTGGTAACTTTGTAATAGAACTTGAGAGCAATATACAGCATTCTTGAAAAACATCTGTTTGTGTTCTTTTACATTTAAGTTCTTAGTAGTCGGTTCCCTATTTGATCCTGTAAGTGTTATCTGTTAAGTTCACTCTCCAAAAATCCTGTGAAACTGTAGCATTGACCTCCCCAACTGGTCCTGTGGCCGATTATTCTGATGAAGATTGGAAGAGAATAGATGTAGATCAAAAGGCCATGACCGCTCCTTGCTATTCCCTACTCTATCCACAGAGGCTTTAAGAAGTGCAAGACTGCCAAGTAGCTCTAGGATACTCTGAAGTTGATGTATGAGGGGTCTGAGGAAGCCAAGGAGAACAAAAAAGACCTTATGAAGCAGCAGTTTGAGAATTTCACCTTCAAGACTGGTTAAACCATGACTCAGCAGTACTTCAGATATGTTGAGATTATGGACACTCTCGTGGATACCGGTGTCAAACTAGAGAATAGAGACATTGTGAGGAAGTTTATGTTCTCTCTTCCTGGAGAATGGACTCACTACTATGTGGTCATTAAGAGAACTGAGAACCTCTCAACTTTTACCCTTACTAAGCTGTATGGTGTCCTGAGCGGTTACCAGATTGAGATAAACATGCAAAATCCATCTCACAGCTCATCCAGTACCCACAAGAGTTCTACCCTCCATGTGGTTGAAAGGGATAACAGAGAACCTCAACATTATCTTCTCAATTACCTTGACAACTCATAAAAAGGCCCTTTCATCACCTTTTCGGAGACACCAAGCTCCATTCAAGGAAGCCCATTCCAAGAGACAAGCTCTCCATTCAAAGAAGCATATTCCAAGAGACAAGCTCTTCTCAAGCCTTTGTGTCTTCTGATGAAAGTTTAGGCAACTTTTTCTTTACTTTGGAAGACTTGGACTGCATTCATCCAGATGATCTGGAGTACATGGAGATTGTGCAGCAGATGGCTTTTCTCACTCATAGAGCCAAGAAGTTCTACCAAAGGACAGGAAAAAAGTTTTTTAGCAATGTATCCAGTGGCAAGTTTGGGCTGGATAAAAGCAAAATAAAGTGTTACAACTGTAACCAAATGGTACACTTTGCTAGGGAGTGCAAGGCACCTAGAACAAATGATTGCTCAGCATAATCCAGACCAAACTACACTGAGGGAGCTCCAAAAGATGAGAAGCCCAAGCAACAGGCTGCAGTAGTTATTGAAGAAGGAGTCTTTGATTGGAGTTTCCAGGTTGAAGATGCTTTTGCAAACCATGTCTTGATGGCTGACCACGAAAAACCTAAGGTAACAAAACATCTTTGTACCCTAAAGTTAGCATATATAGCTCCTACTACTTAGAAGTGAGATCTGATCTTGAGTCTTTGAATATTTTAAAAGATGATTTTAAAAGAGCAGAAAATGACTATAAACATAAAATAAAAGATTAAGAGAAAACAATTTCTACTCTTAAACATGAGCACACAAATTACAGGATTCAAATCAAAGATCTCATTGCTAAGTTAAGTGAATGCCAGGCTGAGCTTGTGATCAGCAAAGCTAGGGCAGAAAAGTGTGTTCTTGAAGAGGAAACCTTCAAGAACATCATATCTTTTCTCTGCATGCCAAAGTGTCTTATCAAAACAAGCAGGGACTGGGACCTAGTAAAATAGCTCCTCCACACACTTTATTATCTGTAAGACAGCCAAGGTGTGGAACTAGTGAAGATGAGCTTCCTCCAGAAGATCCAGCTCAAGAGAAAGATAAAGATGATGATGATGAAAAGGAGATGGTAAAGGATGAACCTGAACTGAGTGAGAAGGTTCAATTTGATAAGGGATACCACTCTCCTGGAGAGAAGAAAAGAACAAAGATGGCCAAGTCTGCTAGAAGGAACTTGATCAGGAATGCGAAGAGAAAGCCCACCTTTGACTTGAAGCAGAAACAAGTATTCATATCTGCTAGGTTTGAGGTGGTGAAGACTGCAAACTTAACTATGGATTCTAGTACCAGGAGTCCTAGTTCAAGTTCAAACCATCCTTGTCAAAATAGGAAGGTTGATAAAAAATTGCACCACTGCTGCACTGCCTGAACCATCTAGTTCCAAGAGCAAGCCTATCCCTAAGAAGCCTATTGCATCATCTGCAAAGATGAAAAAGGAATTGGAAAGTGATCTAGCTCAACCAGCCTTTCAGGAAAAGTCTCTCAGAAGCAACTCAACTACATGCATCATGTGTGGCAGGACTTCTCATCTTCCTAAGGATTGCATCTACAATCCTAAAAGTACAGTCAACATGACCAAGAAGGCTTTTAAGATGAAAAAGAAGAAGACAGCTTCAGAAGGTAAATCACTTTCCCTCGAAAGCTTCAAAAAGAAGACTCAGAAGATAAGTGGAATATTGCCTTCAGAAGATATTTTGGTCTTGGAAGAAAGGAATGCTTCCGAAGTACTAAAGTCTGTAGTGGATGCAAAAACTTCTGAAAGTTCAGTCTACAAAACTTCCGAAGTTGCTAAAAACTTTCGAAGCATTGAAGGCCAAGTATATTCTCTCCAAGATGGTATGGAAGATGAAAGAAGGCCAAGTGATTGAAGTTTCCTTATCATCAACATCTCAAGATCCCCAAACCTTAAACATAGGATCTATAACTGTTGATTTATCTTCTGTTAATATAAATGAACCCAAGACAAGCAAGGCTTGGGTCTCCAAATGTAACTAACTATCTCTTTCTGTGCACGAACAGCTCAAGACCAAAAGGAACGTATGGATCATTGATAGTGGCTGTTCCAGGCACATGACAGGAAATGGATCCTTGCTGCAAAACTTTGAAAAGTTTGATGGAGGGCCAGTTGCTTTTGGAGGAGAATCTGGGGGTTATATCACTAGAAGGGGCAAGGTCACAAATGGTAAGCTCAGCATTGTGAAGGTAAACTTTGTCAAGGAGCTTGAGTACAATCTTCTGAGTGTATCTTAATTTTGTGACCAAAATCATAACATGCTTGTTACTGAACATGAGGGCATTGTTCTTAAGCCCGGGATGGTCATTCCTCAGGAGCATATTCTGCTTAAACCCCCCAAGAAAGAGAACATGTACAAGATGGATTTGCATGAAGCCGCCCCTTCTGGAAAAGTTTCCTGCTTTCTGTCTTAAGCCAATAGTGATGAGTCCTTCCTCTGGCATAAAAGAATGTGTCGTGTAAACTTTATGAACATGAATAGATTAATTAAAGATGATTTGGTAACTGGAATGCCAAAGAAATAGTTTACAAGTGATGACCATTGTGTTGCATGTCTGAAAGGAAAGCAACACAAAGTGTCTCACAAGCCAAAGGAAGTTAACTCCATCACTACCCCCTTCACTTATTACACTTGGATCTATTTGACCCCACAAGTGTAATGAGTTTAGGAAAAACTTCATGTTGTCTTGTAATCATAGATGACTTCACAAGATACACTTGGGTCTTCTTCCTTAGAACTAAGGATGAGACTTCTGAAATCTTGAAGTCCTTCATTCTGAAGATTGAGAATCAATTTGATCACAAAGTCAAGATCATAAGATGTGATCAAGGAACAGGATTCAAAAATCATATCCTTGATTCAATTTGTCAGGAAAAAGGTATTTCAAGACAATACAGTGCTCCCAGGACTCCTAAGCAAAATAGTGTTGCTGAGAGGAGAAAGAAGACACTTATTAAAGCTGGAAGAACCATGCTATCTGACTCTAAACTGGCTATCAACTTCTAGGAAGAGGCAGTTAATGCTGCCTGCTATATGCAGAACAAAGTTTTAGTTGTTAAGACTCATGGTAAAACTCCTTATGAGCTGTGGCACAAAAGGAGACCTTTTATTGGTTTCCTCAAATCATTTGGTTGTTCTTGCAGCATCTTGAATACCGAAGATCATCTAGTCGAATTTGCTGAGAAATCAGATGATAGACGCTTCATTGGATACTTTTCTCAAGCTAAGGCTTATAGAGTATATAATCTTAGAACCAGAGTAGTTGAGGAATCATCCAGTGTGAAGGGTTCTGGGCCTGATTGGCTGTTTGATCTTGACTTAGTTACCAACTGTTTTAACAAATCTTGTGAAGATGTTTCAGGATCTACAGGTAACTTATCAACAGTAGATCCTGACCCAAGATTTGAGCTGAGAAGACTAAGTTTGAATACTACTTTAGCTCAATGGTAACTAACCCTGTAGGTGGAGATCCTATCAGCACTATAATAACAAATTCAGCTGATACATCTGAGATGCCTACAAATTCCAGCTCAAAGGCACAAAACTCAAGTGAAGGACCTTCTAATGTAGGAGGATGTGGAGATGGTGATTCTGACCAAGAATTCCATGATACTGAAGACCTCCCCACTAAAGACAATATCAATGATGTCACACACTCATTGGATCAAGTCCATCTTGGTAAGTGTGCTGATGTGATGGGTAATCCTCAATCACGAATCCACAAGTCTCACCCCACCACAAACATCACTAGAGATGTTGAGACAGAAGTGAGAACAAGAGGACAATCCCATGATAAAAATGTTTGTCTGCACTTTTGTTTCTTGTCTCAGATAGAGCCTAAGAAGATTGATGAGGCTTTGAAGGATGAAAGTTGGGTTGAAGCAATGCAGTAGGAGCTGCTTCAATTCAAAAGACAGAAGGTTTGGAACCTATGTCCACTTCCTCATGGGAAGACTACTATAGGAACCAAATGATATTTTAGGAATAAGAAGGATGATAGAGGACTTGCCATCAAAAACAAGGCTAGACTAGTTGTTCAAAGGTACACTCAAGAAGAAAGGATTGACTACACTAATGTCTTTGCTCCAGTTGCAAGACTTGAAGCTGTTAGGATATTCCCGGCTTTTGCTGCATCCAAGGATTTCAAAGTCTATCAACTTGATGTCAAGTGTGCTTTTCTATATGGGGTGATTGAAGAGAAAGTGTATGTCAAACAACCACCTGACTTTGCAAACCCAGAGCATCCTGATTATGTCTGCAAGCTTGACAAAGCTCTCTATGGGCTCCATCAGGCTCAAAGCCAGTGGTATGAGACAATATCACAGTACCTTGTCCAACATGGTTTCAAGAGAGGTACCATTGATAGTACAGTTTTTCTCAAAGGAACAGGGAATGACTTGATTCTAGTTCAAGTTTATGTAGATGACATCATCTTTGGGTCATCAAATCTAAGTCTCTGCAAAGAGTTTGAGAAGCTGATGAAGAATAGATTTGAAATGAGTGTCATGAGGGAACTCAATTTCTTTCTAAGAATTCAAGTGAGGTAGGTGGACAATAGTATCTTTGTAAACTAGTCCAAGTATGTTCAAGACATACTAACCAGATTTCATCTAACTGACTGCAAGGTTGCCAAGACTCCCATAGCAAGAAACCACACTCTAGATCCTAACCATGAGGGGGAGTGTGTTGATGAACACCTCTATAGGGCAATTATTGGGTCTCTAATGCACCTCACAGCCAGTAGGCCTGATATCATGTTTGCCACATGCATCTGTGCAAGATATCAAGCAAACCCCAAGATGTCTCACCTAGTTGCTGTCAAAAGGATACTTAGATATCTCAAAGGTGCTTCCAAGCTGGGACTTTGGTATCCAAAGTGTTCTGACTTCAATTTGTATGCATATACAGATAGTGACTATGGTGGCTGCAATATGACTACAAAGTCTACATCAGGGGGATGTCAATTCCTTGGTGGAAGGATAGTCTCATGGCAATGCAAGAAAGAATCTTGTGTGTCTGCATCAACTATTGAAGCTGAATACATTGCTGCTGCAAGCTGCTGTTCAAGTTATTTGGATTCAGAATCAGATGTTGTACTATGGATTTAACTTCAAGGAGACTCCCATCCACATAGACAACAATAGTGTTATCTCTATTACAGAGAATCCTGTCAGCACTCAAAGACAAAGCGCATCAGTATAAGGTATCATTTGATAAGAGATAATTTTGAGAAAGGCTTGATAAAGCTGGTCAAAGTTAATACAAATGAACAATATGCTGATCTGTTCACTAAGGCATTTGATAAATAGAGATTTAAGTATCTAATATTAGCTATTGCGATGATTAACTTTGAGTAGATTTTATTAAATTAATTTCAGAATTATTTTCTAAAATGTGTGTCTTAATTGTTATCTGTTTCATCACTCATATAAGACCAGTTATCTTGAAAGAAAATTTTTATAACTGATATTTATAAGAATTTGAAGTGTAATTTCTTTTGACGGATATTAAAATTCACTTCGTAAGAAATTTATGTCTTTAACTCAAATAAGTGAATTACCTTCGGAAGAAATTTTAGAAATATCTTCCAAAGCTTAAAACACTTATATGAATTAAAAAACAATTTTCTTCCGAATCAAATTAGTCTTGGAACATTTACTCTTAAGTAAAGCTTCAGGTGATTAATGTCTCTCAAAATAAACTATACTTCGGAAGCAAATTTTCTCTAAGTAAATTTCTTCCGAAGCAAATTCTTATAACTCTTAAAAATATATTCCGAAGCTAAAATTGGATTCAGACGTTTTTCAAAACTTCCAAAGACAAAATACCTTCGGAAGATTTTTGACTTTCAAGAAAACTACCTTTTTGGGGTTCAGAGGTGGGACCGATATACGGATTTCAAAGTTTATCCTTAACGCATTAACTTTGTTTCAAATCCAGTTCATACATATACACTCAACGGATCTCCTTTCCTCACTATCTCCTTCATCTGCAAATTTCTACAACCTAAATTCTCCAAAACCGCCTTTGTTCTTACCTTCCTTCACAACAAAGCTTCTTCAAAATGGCCAACCTTAACCGCAGAACCAACCCGATTTCTCCACACATCTTCATAGGCAACACAAGCAGGTTGCTATGTTGAACTTTGAGAAAGATCTTGGCTTCTCAAAGGTTTGTCGCTTCCTATCTCTATCAAACTCTATTAAGAACCTTTAGAAAGGGAAAGGTCTTCTCCTAGTGGAAATACCTCCTCCATGTGGTCATTCACAGCCTATCCAACAAACATGGAGGATGGGATCAAATTCCTGAAAACCTTTCCTATATGGTCCATGGAATGGTTCAGGGGGTCGAGTTCATGTTTTCACAATTTGTTTTTTACAAATTTGCTTGCTAACTTGGACTCCTTAGAATATTACATGTTCCCTAGATATTTCTAGCACATTCTTAACTGTGAACTGGACTTACGATTAAGGGAACAGGTAATATTCTTAAATTAGGATAGATAAAGCCTGACATTTCCAAAATAATAAGAAAACCTACTGTGGGAATCTCTGGGGTCGAAACAGCCCTTGTCCCAAAAATATTAGAGCTCATTGCTCAAGGTGACAACCTAGCAGCACCAGCTATTGTTGAACCCACACCTGTTATCTCCCAGCAACCCTCTCAGCCTCAAATAACCATCACCTACAAAAGAAAATCCAAACGAACCCCTACATAAGCTATTCAGCCGATGCAGCCCCCATATCACCACCCATGCAGGAGGAAGTGGACACTAGAGCTCCCATTTCCCCTAAGGGGCAAACCACTCCCATCTCACCAATGATCAGTGTTAAGGTTCCTCATGCTCAGCCTGATAAGCTCATCACCCATATAGCCTTAAGCCTTCACTCAGAGTTTTAAAACTCTAGGGAACAACTTTCAGAGGACAGTTACCATCCTCAGCATTTGGATCTTAACCAACCAATTCCTAACCTTGAATTCTATGATGATAAAGACATGAGATTTAGTGAGTATCATGAGTCTCTCTTCTCCACCCTTGCTCAAAAAGAGATGAGTGCTACTGCCTCTCCTATGTCTAGCCCACATCATCCACCCCAAACTGATATGGATCTCCCTGAACAAGTTTAGGAGGTCCATATGAAAGAGGCTATCACTTCAGCAAGTGATTACATATTTAAGACCTCAACCATGGCAACCCAGCCCCTTGACACTTCAACTGAAGCTGTCATGGAGCAGGGGAAATCTAACAGCCAAGAACAATATGCTCGTGATGAGAAAGAAGACCTTGGTCCAATTCTCTCATTCCCCCATGATTCTTCATCTAAAGATGAGGGGAGTCTACAACTAAAGGTGCAACAAATGCAACAAACATGTACCAATTTAGTATCTAAGGTTAGTCACCTTGAATCCCAGGTGACTGCCTTGCAGAAAATGGTCAATGACCAGTAACTTGAGATCACCGATCTCAAGGGCAAGTTAGCTGAGAAACCACCAAGACAAACTCAACCAGGTCCA
This sequence comes from Flaveria robusta, assembly GCA_025506415.1. Lineage (NCBI taxonomy): Eukaryota > Viridiplantae > Streptophyta > Magnoliopsida > Asterales > Asteraceae > Flaveria > Flaveria robusta. The sequence continues at coordinate 11,717,047 of CM046465.1, forward strand.
CAAGAACATGTGGAAGTGGTGAACTTAACCTCCAGCTCACCTATGCAAGTTGGTGATGCTACCAAAAAAAGGGAGAAATTTCCTGCAACCATAGAACCTGGGAGTTCTGTCCAGAGTACGGACAATAAGGATTCACCACCCTCACTTGGAGTTTTCCAGACTCAACAACTTCACCAGGGTCACACTGATGTGGAGGCCATACTACAAGAATTATTTGAGAAAGGAATTCCAAGGGCCATGTCTGCCCCATCCTACCCTACTGAAAATCCAATAGTGGGATGGTGGTATGATAATGTAAAAAAGGCCTTGGTGCTCTCTAGGTCTAAGGGGCAGCAAGAGGTATTCGAATTTCAGACCCTGAGATTCTATAAGGGTATAGCTCTAGTTGATCTGCCACTTGTCAATCCAAGCAACAACAGACAAGCAGGTAGATTAGTTGCGATGATTCAAGAATGGGTTTCTGCAGGAGTTCAGAATCAGAGCAAAATTATATAGCAAAGGCTAGCAGGGAAAACTGTCAGTTAAATGGATACTAAGGCAGACCCTAAGATTAGCTTTGAATGGGAAACCTTGGTTGAAGGCCTAGTAGTGGACCCTGTGAACCTTAAGACAGGCTCAACCTCAGCACCTAGTACTCTTAGTGAAACACCTACCGGTGAAGGTGTATCACAACGTATCCCTTGCCGGAGCTCAAGCTCAGCACAACCATCAGAAGGCCAAAGCTCTCTCCACCCTAAGTGATACAGGCCAACAATTGACAAAAGGAAAAGGAAGATGACTCCTGAGGAGATTGAAGAGGAGAAAAGGGAGAGGAAGAGGAAGGTTATGGGAGAGAAAATATGAGAGATCACAAGCTTTATACAAGCAGTAATCAGGGCTGCCCACAGGCCTAACACTCAAGATGATGAGTTAAGGGCAACCAGATTGAATTATCTGGGATTAAGAAACTACAACATTAATGAACTTATCTTTCTCCCCTTAGCAGAGTTGAATGAACTGGCAGACACAGAGCTGTCTAAAGAGAGTAAGGAGGTTGAGGCTACATAACTGCTCCTCAAGATCAAAGCAGAAAGAAAGAAAAAAAAGATCTACAAAGCCAGCGTCCTCTCTCCAGTTCAAGAAAGTCCTAAGAAAGAGACTATGGTTGTACAACAAGAACAAACTCATATAGGCAAAGAACAAGAGAGATAGAAAATAATTGCCTATCTGAGTGCCATAGGTCTCTATCAAGCAGCAGCTTTCAACCCTCTCTCATTTGAGTATATTGAATTTGAATAACTCAAACAGCTGGAAGAAGAAGCTCAAACTCAAAGAAAAGTTGTTAAGAGGAAATTAAGAGAGGAGGTTGCTAAGTTAAGAGCCACCATCAGAGCACAAGAGAAGAAGTCTGCTGATAGGCCGAAGATGGTGAGCTTTTTGAAGCTCTATGCGTTCTCCAGAAGGAGACTTCGTCCTATGTCTCTATCCACAATAGATGAGCATATCAGAAGGATCAAACAGAAGATAAAAGAAGGTCAACTGGTTGACTTGCATTCTCCACCAGTCAAGCTAAACCTGAAGTTAAGGTGAAGATTGAACCACAAGAGACAACACAACCTGATCCTGAAGCTACATCTAAGCTAACTTCATCTTTTGGCCCACAACAGGGTTCTAAACCTCCTGCTTCTGAACAAATAAAGGAAAGGGACCCAACTGAGCAGAATAATGAAAGATCATCTGGTGCTGCAGGCCACTCTCCTCAATTAAAGTATAGAAAGAGGAAAAGGATGGCAATTAGAAGGGACAAGAGAAATAAAAAGAAGAAGTCCAAGGCATCCACCTCTACACCACAGGATGAGTCAAAACATCCTGAGGGTGAACAAGAAGAGGCTACTTAACCAACTCTTATTCAAGGAGAGCCTCTTGTAGTTGGAAGACCCATCCTGTGTAGGAGCTTTGTAGCAAATCCAGACAGATGATATGTCATCAAATATCAAGGAAGTCAAGATGTCTATCTCTGGCAAGACATGTTTGATCTCCCTCTGCATGATCTCTATGACATGAGGAGATATTATGAGAGTCTGAAGGATCCTGACCAATTAATGAAGAAATAATGGTCTTGATCCTAATGAGGACTGTCAACATCTGAATATCTTCTTTGTTTTGGTAGCATCATCCTAGATAGAGTTTGTAAAGAATACTTGAAAGGCTGATGCAACCAAAGTAGCCAAAGAGCTTCCTACTTGCATGCATGTGCATTGTAAAAGTTACTTCAGAAGTTTTACACTCCTCTCATCAGAAATATTTTAAGTGTAAAATCTTTCGAAGCCAAGACCAAGATCTTTCAAAGCCAAAGATGAAGTTTCCGAAGCCTAGAAGATAAAGTCTTCCGAAGCCATCAAGACAGAAGACTAATTTCTTCCGAGTACAGAGTAGACATGCTCTCTTTGATCTACTTTTTCAGAAAGCTGACAAACTTTCTGCTGCCACTCTGAAGACTCACCAACTTGCATAAGTTGGTGAAATGGTCCATGCTTTAGTAAACTATAGATTATGGTCTAGGTGTCTGTAACTTTCTACTTTGTACCTTTTATCCTTTTTATAATACATTAAGATGTGAGCTATGGCATGTCATAGTCACATGTCAAAAAGGCAATCTGCTTTTTTGACTTTACATTGATTTTGTTGTCTAGATCAGTGTATCCAACTGGCCTTCAAAGTATGGCCGGCTGTAGGATGTAGTATAAAGTATCTCAGGTTTTGTATTTTTAATTATACTTAATAACTTTGTAATAGAACTTGAGAATAATATACAATATTCTTGAAAACCATCTGCTTGTGTTTTTTTACATTTATGTTCTTAGTAGTCAGTTTCCTATTTGATCTTGTAAGTATTATCTTTAAAGTTCACTCTCCAAATATCCTGTGAAACTGTTGCATTGACCACCCCAACCGGTTCTGCAATAAACACTTTCTAATAAGTCAAAAAACTAAAACATAAAGCATTCATTTTCCTAAAGAAAAACTAATGGTTTGGCTTGCAAGTTTATAAAATAAGTTGTAATAATGTGGAGTTGGAAGGGGCGGAGGATGTTATTGTAAAAATTGACCCTTGTATATGCAATTTAAAGTGCAAGCGCTTTGCTAACCACAACTTTAAGGAGCATAGTAACAACAAAAAGCATGAGTACCATGTCAAATTTCAGCTAGCATGTAGAGTCCTAATCTTTGAACTTCTTCAAACTGTATAGAGCATAAAGTTAGGTCATATAGATGTGATTAAGTTAGAATATATGGTATTGAGTTGTAAAAATTTTGTAATACCTCCTTGTTGAAAGAACATCACAACCAACATGCACATTTGATTAACTATGATTCTTAAAAAGTGTATCAGGTTTCATAACTCAGTATTAGGAACGCCACCTTTGTAAGAAGTGACAATATTTTTGTCATCTTTATTACGAAGTAATAGTCTAACACAGGCCACATTAACTCTTTCCTAAAAGATCAAAATTTGTTAAAATATTATAAAATCACATTTTCATGAAGGTATTATCATTTAAAGATGGATACTAAAAGTTTCTTATTAATACCAAGTAGAAAAATCATTTTTACTTATTGATCATCATCTTCGAGTCCAACCGGAAGAATGCACCAAGCAACTGAGAATTATTAACACCATAAACGTTAGATCAAAGAAACTCACTACCAATTGAGTGTTTGACAATAAAATATGAGGTAATAATAATAATAAACAAGTAATGTATGTAAATAAACATATATTGATCTATGTATGAGAGCATCATTAACAACTTTTGCCATGTACATACATAATATAAGATGAAATTTATCATTTAGCTTCTTGGAATGCTTATATTATTTGTTGTAGAGACCGAACACATCATATGAAGAATGCTTATATTATCTCTTACTGTCAGAAACAATGCGTATGACCATACCTTACAAAGGGAGAAGCACTGAAAACAGATTAAGCTACTTTGATTCATATAAGGCTAGGTTCATTTCCTTTTTGCTATAATTAACCAAAATTCATCGAAAGAAAATAACAAAATCAGCTTTATAACAAGAAATTAGTAGAAATCATGATATTATGCTCATCGTGAAGCCCCACTTACAAGACTAGAGGAATTCAACAGTGGCTCACCATGGTCCTGATGGTCCACCTTTGTGACAGGGCCGAAGTGGGTACCTACAATTCCACAGGCCGAAGCTGCGATGGTGAGGTTTCTGCCAAAATAGACAAAGAAGAAGATCGGTCTTTCGCTTTTGATACAACTCGTGCAATGTCATCATCCGTAGCTGTGAGGAGGGAGATAGCTAATAACTATTTAATAACTAAAATATGTCATATAGATATGGCTTTGGGAACACAACACATGAGATAATACAAGAGACTAAGGAGATTAGGTAGAGTAGTTATCTTGATTTAGTTACAACTTTGACTATACATTTGAATATATTTAAATAATAACATTTGAATTTTAAAACTTTAGTGAAGTTGTTGAGGTTGTTGCTAAATTGGTTTTCAATGTCGGTTATTTAGTTGTACTTGTTGCATTGTGTAGTTGTACATTATATCTAGATGTTGGTTTTAAGTCTTGTTTACACTAAAACATTTAAAATAATAAGGCAGCTGAAATTGCTACTTTCGAAATATTATAACAATGTGTATGTTAACAAATACAACAAGAGATGTCAATAAAAAGAAAAACATTTCTTTTTTAGATAAAAAACTGTAACAATCCAAAAAAACTCAAAAGTTCATACAAATTAAGGGATCAATTTGTATATAGCTTTTAAATTCAATATTTCTAGTAGTGTTCAAATGACACAATTACCCTTAAAAACCTAGTTTTGTATAAATATAGGGGTCTTTGTGTAAATAGGTTTAAAATCCTAGTTTTTTAGTATTGTTAAAATGACAGAACTAACCTTATTAAATGGATCTTTTGGGTTATACATTGTGCATTAAAAATCAAAATCTCTTAAATTTGACCGAAATCCCTCCTTCGTGATAATATAGTATAGATGAGAATCCTTGAAAAAGAAACTGTTTGCCATAAAGACTATAACTCTCAATCTGTTTTAGCATAAAATCAGCACTACCACAAAACCCTAATATGTTACCCACTCAAATTAAAGCTCTGTTTATTTCAGATGTATCACACACCATGTTATTTTGGTTCTTAGCCTATCATCATATCAAATAAAATCTAATTCGGTTCGTATTTAGGCCATAGTCTACAATAATTCAAGAATAAAAATGAACTATCATCTTCTATTTGTATAGATAATTCTTTTTAGAAAATTATCATACATAGAAAATCTTTGTGATAATTTTCAAATAAAAATTATCAAACTAAAATCTTTTTGTAATTGTTCAAAATTTGATAACTCCCTATAAAACCAAATTCAAAAATATTTTTGACTTTTCTTTGATATTTTTCTCCCCTTAAACTTATGATTATCATTTGAATATTATAATTTTAATGAAAATATAAAAATTAATATCTTTTTTACAAAAAATTCCTATCTGACCATCCGAAGTTAAGCATACCTAATGATTCGACTAAATAGTCAAACCAGGTATGATCAAATACTCATCAAATGCTTTGGTAAACAGATTTACAATGTTTTCATAAAATGAAACTTGTTTAAGATGAATAAGTTTTCAATCAAAACAAATCACGGATAAAGCGAATGTGGATGTCGATATGTTTCATCTTGGAGTGTTGGATAGTATTCTTCACAATATTAAGGACTATTTCATTGTCACACCAAATAGTTATGTCATAGATATTCAAACCACAATTAAGTAGTTACCGTTGGATCCAGAGGATTTGTGAGCAACAACTTGAAACGGTGACATATTCTATTTCGATCGTTAAAGTTAGCATCATGTTTTACTTTTTGTATTGCCCTAGATATTAAACTATTGTTAAGGAATTGAAAGCCTCCGGTTGTGGATATCCTGTCCAGATTACAACCTCTATAGTCACTATCTGTATAAGCATACAAATTAAACTCTGATTGCTTATGATACCAAAGTCCAAGTTTCGATTAACCTTTGAGATACTTGAATATCTGCTTAACATCCTTCATATTGGATTCATTTGGATTACTTTGGTAACATGCAAACTAACAAACCAAGAACATGATATCCGGTCGGCTTGTAGTCAGATACATTAGAGATCAAATCATCGAACAATACATATGTTGATTAATGTCTTCTCCCATGAGATTTAGAGTCAAAGTAGGATGAGAAGACATCAAATTTGAGGCAATATTGGAATCTTGAAACTCATTTCAAAAGAACTCATTTCAATGCTTTGAACATACATCAACATTAAGTTAAAAAAGAATGAGATCATCACCTGTCTTGGGTATAAATAGAGTTTGGTCAATAGCTTCTCGAGTGTACTCGTTTTCAAGCAAATGCTTTATGAGAGTGGCAGACCAAACAAGAGGTGCTTGATATAAACCGTATAAATTTTTGACCAACTTGTACATGTATTCTAGATTATCTGGATCTTCAAATCCCGGTGATTGGTCAACATATATTTCTTCTTTGACTTTGTCATAAAGAAAAGCAATCTTGAAATCTATTTGGTATGTCGGGTATATGTGTATAGCCTCAAGTCTAGCTATGGGAGGGTAGACTTCATCGTAATCTAGTCCTTCCACTTCGTAAAATCATTGCACTATCAGGCATGCCTTGTTATGAACAATAACACCTTTTTCATTCATCTATTCTGAAAATCCATTTTTAGCTTTGATAGGCAGCTTATCCTTTGGTAATTTGAAAGTATCCCATATGCTTAACTTCTTAAACTACATCAACTCATCTTGTAATGGTTTTACTGAAACGGTTTTCTTTTAATGCTATTTTAACATTTTTTGATAAAGTCTGAGATATAAAGAAAGCATATAAACAAGTGTTAGTTGCTCCTAATTGCTTCAGTGGGATGAGTTTTATAAAGTCAGGGCAAAAGGATATCGTCCTCTTAAATAACATTTTCATGATTTGAAATATGACCAATAACATTGTCACACACCCAACCATGACTTTTTCCCGTTGGGCATGAATGTCATGGAATTATAGTCACTAGTTGACAACAACATGATTTTGTAAAGCATACATTGCAAATAAATTTACAAGTACATAATTGTTTTTAGAGTTAAATTGTGGAAGTAATGGTAATAATGTAAATTGTTTTCAAAACATGACAAATACGGAAATAAATGTCCAAACAGCATGAATGACCCTAAATGCGATGCGATCCAAGCTTTAACTTAATGTATATATCAATTATCTCAGAAAACATGCATGAAAAATAGGTCAACATAAAGTAGATGAGTTCATAAGTTTTAAAGTAGCTAATAAATATTGTAATGGACTACAAGCCTTTCTATGACTTGATTGATGTTCACACAATGCTACAATATTATATAAGCACTGCAATCGAACCTAGATTGTAACTGTAATAGATTGTCCCTACCCATGCCTACCATACCCACAGTGGTGAACACGCTAGAAATGCACCCGTTTAAACCTCCGGCCAAAGTTAGGATAATTAATTCGGGTGGGGGTAGTTAAACCTAATAGTACTATCTATGATTAACTCGCTTAGGGAAAGAAATTAATGGTCCGGTAAAAAGGAACCACTTATATAACATGTGAAATCATCAACAAGTAATTGCGTCCATAAAAATAGTAATTTGCATGTAATCTCTCCCAAAAAAGGAAAACAAGTAAAAATGGGGATGTAAAACTCACCTGACAAGTGAGTGATGAGGTATGAAAATCTGTGAGTATCCAAAGAGCTCGAGAAAATCGAAACAAAGTTTGCCCTAGAATAATCAAGGCAACTTATGTCTAATTAATCGCTCCTATATGTAATGTGAGCATGTAACTGTTTCATCCACTTGGTAATAAAATGTTTGACTTGACGACCCGTTGGTGATATATGATTAATAATTATGAAATATATATTACTTAGAAACTATTAATAAATTATATTTCATTCAAGTGTGCACGTGAACCCTTGTATTTTGAAGTCAACTTATTGTTCACGTTGTTAAATATTGTTTTGACTCGACTTACTCGAGTGTGTAGCAATTAAGTATATATTTCACATGTAAAACTATGAAAATTAGGGTTTTGATATAACCTTATATTTTATGTAAAAAACAATACAATACACATAATATTTCTCATGAGTACTTTTTAAATTAACAACATTCAAGAAAGTATTAGCTTCTATATTTTTATAACTCATACTTATATATACATATAAATATTTGTATATGAAAATAATTTTTTTATATGTTTAAATGTACATAATCCTATTAAACTAACATAATATTTAAAATTATGAAGTCCATACTTTTACATTTTAAGTCCCATGTCCATATTTTTGGCCTTATTTGTTAAATTAGTCAACTTGTTATAACCATTAAAATATATCACTAGATAAATATAACTTGTAAAAATATACTCATGTTCATAATAACACTTAAATAAAATCTATTAAAATACATACATACCACTTAATCTATTTAAAGCCTTCTTGAGTTTCTAACACATCTTTTGACTATTGTAAAATCATCAACTGGTAATTTAATCAAACAAGAACCCATGATTATTTACTTCTTAAGGCAGAAAAATAGAGTTTTACTCATATTAGTATGTGTTAGGTGAAATATTAGCATCGCAACTCTTGGTTTGTAAGAACATTATTTATAACAAAAATAACATTTGTGGATGAAAATAGTTACATATGAACTAGTAGATGAATAAACATGATGAAATGAAATATATATAACAAGTAGAGAGGAAACTCATTCAAATCAAACCAAGAAAAATGAAATGGATGATGTAGAAGGCTTGAAAACTCCAAAAATCACTTGTCTTTTATAATAATACTTGGAATACACTAGATTTTGTAGAATAAAGGTTGAAAAATATTGAAATAGTGATGATGGTGTGTTGGACGATTCCTAGAGGAAAAGAATTGGAGAAATGGTTGGTGGTTTGGTGAAGATAAGAAGTATAGGAAGAAAAGTTACTTTTATAGTTTTAACTTTACAAAAAACTCAAAGGTGGTGTGAGGTCTTTGCCTTAGAATTGATCAACCACAAAGAGAGGGAAAAATGAACTTTCTCATGTGGTAATAATACACTCTTCCTTAATCATAAGCATAAAAGCTTTACAAATGAGGTAATCCTCAATTTGACAAAAGTCAAAGATCTTGTAGATATTTTTGTGAAAATGAAAAGAGATGGAGAAAGGGGAGAAATGGTCATAGCAAAGGGAGAGGGGTTTGAATTTAACTTTTGAGTAGTATTTGATATTTTTGATGGTATTTGTTGTATTATGAAGATTATTACATATTTTGTACTTTTACTTTTTACTTTTTATATAAATATAATCAAATATTATAAAGGCATATATAATATAATATATTTTAGTGTTGATGATACGTTAATAATACGCCATGTATCGAGTAATAGTGTTAATAGGATTTATATCGGATAAATTATCAATTTACGCGTTCAAGTTTTCAAATTAATTTAGATTATTTTCACGTATATATTTTGGGTTCTAAAATACTTTGTAACACTTCAAAGAATTTATTATTATTTATATATTACTTATCACCAACGTTCGTGTGTGTCGCTTGTACCGCTTGTAAATTGGTAATTACGCCGAATCATCAATGCATGTAATGTTATGCATGGAATTTGCAATGCATGAAATAACTTCAAACAAATGAAACTCAATTGAAATTCGTATATAATATTTGTAATTATGACTAAGTCAGGCTGGGTATTCACCTGAAATTGGTTATCATAATTTTTTTATTCGTTAAAGCTTAGATACTAAAGTAACTAAAGCATCTAATTCACTAAAACATATGGTTCTGATACCAACCTGTCACACCCTCGTTTCAGTACACCCAAGAGCACAACCTATTGGTTTCATTTCATACATTTCATGTTTACCAAAATCTTTTTAACAACAAAATATTTTATATCAAAATATATTTCTTGTAAAACATGTAACATTACTGTTACATCAAAACTTCGATATTTCATCTATTTCAAGAAGCGATATAAAAACCCTTTGATAATTACAATACAAATTTAGTTTCAACAAGCTCTAGTTCAAATATATACAACCATAGTGAATTCAAGCACCTAAAGAGTTGTAATCTTTTCAGCAATCCATTTGGCTAAATATATGAGCCATTTGAGTTAACCAGTCCTAGGGAGTTAAAATTCTTTGGGCCCTAACGCTAACTAACATATTCTAAACCTACTTACCTATAAAAGGTTCCAAAAACACTTTATCAGCAAAACCAAACCTGATGAATACACATACTTGACTCTTAAACGTTTTAAGCGCGAATAATACTTAAAAATCTTAGATCAAAACTCTCATAAGCAAATTATACATTTAGCAGTTGTGTAAAGATCGTGAAATAATGTTTTAGATCGATCTTGTGAATGAAACGCAGAATGAATCAATCACGAAACATAATTGAATATGAATTATATCGAGATCAAGAAAAAGCAAACGCAAATGTAAATAACTTTCAATATATTGCTCTTTGATAAACGATTACACAGTTGAATACAATCAGGATTCGCCTTTTTTTTACAAAATAAGCAACACAAACTATTTATACTAAACTAAACAGTCTCGCGCGAGAACTTCTTCTCATATGGTTCAAAGTTGTCGCGTGGATCAAAGTTCTCGCGTGGTAACTTTATTTTCATAAACTTGTTTTGATTTCCCAAGCCTCTAAGTTTAATACTTACAAGTTGACCTCAACTGCGGAGTTCACCCTCCATGTATACTAGTCTCATTGTTCAGCTAGATACATCGGTTTCAATTTGAGTCATTGTTTCTAACCCAATTCGAAATAGACCTGGTATGGGATTTTCACCCATCTCTAATATATAAATCTTGCCAAACTATACATATACTTTTGGTTAAATGTCTCATTCATAGAATACGAGTCGTGATTTAAAGATTCAACATCTCATTTATTTACATTAATCCATATAATAAATGATTTTGTTTGCAAAATACATGATGTATTCATCTTATTTTGAGTAATTGAGCCAAATAGTAATTTAGATTCGCTAAGGTAGTTTCTAAGTAAGTAGCGCCTCGTTTTTAGACTTGGGATCCTCGAGTTCGGCATTAACTCATCACGTATCACATCAGGATTGCCTAGAATAGTTCAAATATGAGGAGAGGAGTAGTTTGTTGAAATTTTCGAGAGAGAAACTGAGAATTTGTGTTAAAGCGCTCACCAGGACGATGCAAGCTGCATCATCTTGACAACCTGCATGCGTGTCACCAGCTCAAGTCCTTTTGGCGATGCGGCCTACATCATGAACCTAATACGGTTCGCATCATGACCATGTGTAAAAAACTAACCCTTAGTCATCAACCATGTGTCAATCATCAATTCCTTGTCATTACTGTCATGTTGACTGACTGGAGTTTTTTTAGCCTGATCAATGTGGCCTACATCTATAACAGGATGCGGTTCTCATCTCTGTCCTCTTTTCATGCATCATGCACTGCCAAAATGATACGCCCCGCATCGGGTTCAATTTTTAGAATTTTTTATTTTCTTTTATTTGAAAAAAACTAGGGGTGTTATACTATAGTCGCGTGGTGGTTTAAAGCTGCGATGGTGGCTCAAGAAGCGACAAATGCATTGGTGGCTTCGCAGTGGTGGTGTGGTGATGTGAAGGTTGGGACAACAATGAGGTTGGGGGAAGAGATTTAGCTATAGTTTTCAACAAAATAGATTTAGATTTTTGTTGGACGGCCTCTAGCAGGTGGTGATTTCGTCAGAGAGGGAGGCGAGCGGTGACAGAAGAGGGTTGTTGGTGGGATAGGATTGTTTTGGTGATGAGTGATTTTCATGATGGATGCCCAATGGTGCTGTTATTAGGGTGAATCGATGGTAAAAAAAAATCGTTGGAAGAGATGATTGTGGTCGACTAGTCATCGAGATTGCTGTCGGTTGGTCCCTGAGATGGTGGAAGAGAGAGTAGTGTCTCAATTTTAAATAGCTGATATTTATTTATTTATTTATTTTTGCCTTTGCTTAGATGTAAAAAAACATAAAAAAAAAACAACAAAAAAACACTTAGACTTAACAAACTAAACGAATAGAATTAATATCAGGGACCAAAACTATTTTAAAAATGAAATTACAAGGCAGGATATAATAAAAGTTTCTTTTTTATACCAAAATAATTAAAATACTCAAAACACAAGGAAAAAAACAAATTTCACTTTAATAAATAAGAAGAAGTTACCAAAGAAGAGAGTACACTGTTGGCTCATTATAATTTTTTCATCCATATGAAGAGTGGGTCCCACAATGTAAATTCTGATTATATTGTTAGGAAGTAATCTAAATTATTCATCCAAATTAAAAACTATCTTTGTTACGGTTGAGTAAACAACACCAACTCTAATTTAATTATTATTAAACAACAACTCTCCTCACTCTCCTCTATGAGGAGAGTTACTATAGCTAAAAGTACAAGCTACGAAGCATTGGTTACAACCCCTTACTGCTTTTCTCCTTAGCCGCCTCCCTCTTTCCAACCATCTATCCTTTTCTGGCTAGCCTGCTAGGCTTTCCAACAAGTCTCTGCTCCTCTTCTTCCGGCCACCCTATCGTTGTTCATCGTCGCTGAATCTGGTTGGTTAGGTGATGGTGGATTGCTAGTGTTCTTCCTCTAGAGTAGCCCGCCCCAAATCTGTTCATTGCAGGCGTTGCTACGATGTGAGCCGCCTTGCTTTTTCGATGTCTGCCGACCGATTGGTTGCCTTTCTCAAAAAACGCGACCTACACGCTATAGATGGATATCTCCGCCCACAACGTTATGGATATAGGGAGGCACTATGCAGCTTGGTGTCACCGAAAGTGGTGGCGGGGATGTGGCGGTGGTAAAAGAGAGAAAGAGAGAGAAAGGGGGGGGGGAGATTATGAGGCTGATGGTGGCGGTGGTGTGGTTATGGTAGTGTTATAGTGGTTGAAATATTTATGGTGGTTAATAGTTGTAAAAGTTGAGATTTGAGAAGAAGAGATTTGGTGTTTTTAATAAATCCAACTTTTTTGTTTTCTTATATTAAAATTAATATTTTTTGTCGGAAAGAAAAGATTAGAAGATGACAAGTAATGTAATATAATTACCTACACTACATCCTACAAAGTTTCAACTTTTAAAATTCTTTTACGGTTTTAGACTTTTGTTTATTTGTTTTATAATAAAAAAAGATTAATTTAATCTTTTATGATGTTTTATAATTTTTAAACATTATTAATATTAAACTAATGTTCTTTTACACAACAATAATAAAATATTTTACGTAGGTAATAGAATTTGATTTAGGGTTTGTTGTGTTATATAACATCTTTACTATATTTTTTTAAAATATGTTTTCAACATACACCTTTTAGTTATACTACATGTTTTATTACCAAATAACTTTAATATTTGATTTATTTTGTAGCATTTAGTTTTTCTAAATGGTATAAACTCAAATTATTTTACGTTTTGTCATAAATTTAATTTGTAAGCGATTCGAATATATTGTAGTCTATATTTTATCGCGTCGTGTACGTCGCCGCAACACGCGACGGACATAAAACTAGTTATAATTATTTTAAAGAAAATGAGGACTATAGATGCTATTTAGGGTTACCACAAGGACCATTCGTGTAATGTACTCAATCTTTCTTTCTTTCTTTCTTTGTAGGAAAGTAGCTGCAGAAATTTTAACGAAGGAGCAACCGACCTCTTGACGACGATTGACCCAATCTTCTTCAATTTTTCAAAATTCCCCAAATTTATCAATCTTAAACACAAAGAGAAAAAGAAAGAGAAGAATCATGTGGGTATTTTATCTGATCTCGCTGCCGTTGACGATGGGCATGGTGATTTTCACCTTAAGATACTTCGCCGGACCTGACATACCTCGTTACGTACTCTTCACCGTCGCTTACACATGGTTTTGTTCTCTCTCATTCATCATCCTCGTCCCCGCTGACATTTGGGCTGTAAGTTATTCATCATCTTCTCCATTTTGTATTGCAGTTTGTTGAAATGAATCTTTTTTGGGTATTTGTGTACAAGTTTGGTTGGATTGGGAAAATGGAACCCTAATTGGTGCTTATTTGAAACTGGGATGTGATTGGTATGGTGATGAACTATTTCGATTCCAATTTGTTGATCTCAAATGTGGTTTTTGTTTTTGTGTTGAACTGATTTGGATGTTTCTTGAAAAACTGACACAGGCATTGTGCTATTTTGTATGCTGATATCATTTTGTAGGTTGTTCTATCTGCTAATTTTTACACACTAGTGCTTGTAATGTGTTCTTGTTGGGGAGTGGTGCACAGGGTTTGTGCAAATTGTTAGTCTTTATCAGCTTACACCTGCCATTCTACTCGCATTAGTGCTTATAATGTGACACGTCCAGCCTTGGGTTGCATAGTATAATAATGCTATTTTTGTGGGTTTTAGACATGTTTTAGGTTCGGGGCTAGGTTAGTATGTTTTATGTTTACAGGTTTGTTTAGGGGTAGTGGAATTGTGTCAGCCCTGTTCATACGATTTTTAGCTGGAACATCGCTTGAAAATGCGGCTGAGGGCCTAAAAATGGGGCTTTTGAAGCAAGACTACACTGCTACACTTGAGGGCCTAGGGGTGCGCATTGTGGGCTTTTGACAACGGAGGTTTTAGTGTTCATTTTGAATGATTCTTTATAGAAGATTAGTGCTAAAGAAACTTAGGTATGCTCATTGCTCAATGTTCTACACGTGAAGATAATTTCATGAAGTAGGAAATACGTAGAGTCGTAGACCATCTGCATGATTAGGAGACATTGTGATCTGTATTACTCTTTAATTCATGTTAGCATGGTTATAGTTTTGTAATGATCCACATGTAAACAGGAGCCCCCGAATCCCAATGAGGCAATGATTAAATCAATATGTGGGCGACATGATTTTTCACACGGTCCTGTCATACATCCTATAGTTGTTTTAAGAAGTTATATTTTTCTTCTATTGTGCAGGCTATGAGTAATCAGGAAAGGGGAGGTGTTTATTTCTTTTGGAGCTGGTCATATTGGAGTACATTTTTACTTACTTGGTACACTTTTTTAAGTTTATTTTTGTTTTTATCTGAACCATTTATTTGAGACTTCTACTTCATAGTCTGCAGCTCTAATATATTCTTCCATAGCTTTAAAATATATTATCTTCTAGATGCATCACATTCTTATAATTTCTAACTGAACAATTTTTTTCCAAGCAGGGCCGTGGTGCCTATCCTTCAGGGTTTTGAAGATGCTGGGGATTTCACAGTGACCGAAAGACTAAAGACCAGTTTACATGTGAATCTGTTGTTCTACATGATTGTTGGTTCTGTCGCGCTCTTTGGACTTATACTGATCATATTATTGCACAACAACTGGTTTGTTTATTTAAGCCCTTTACTTATTTGATGAAAGTCCCTTGTATTTTGTTGCTAATCCTGGTACTCATGCTTAAATGATATATAAGCATTTTAAGTTTAATTGGCTTGAGTTTTCTTTATTTTGTCTTTGAAGATGAACAGTAAGTTCATCTTCAACAACGACACATCTTTACATGCAATTTCATGATTCACTTTGGGCTCTACATTGAAAGAACATATTGCATTATTCTTCAATAGCTCAAGAAAGCAAAAAGGAAGATGTAGAAGTTAGTGTTATGAAATCTCATTTTTATTATTGATATAAATATATTTGATTCTTTGGTTATGTATTTTGGGTTGTTTCGAGACCTAGCTTATTCACCATGCATGTTGTATTTTTATATGCCAGCATTAAGCAGTTCAATGTATGTGTATGTTTCATCCATTTATCTTGATTCTTTCATTAACCCGTGCCCCTTCTAGATATTTTTTGATCCAATCTATATGACCCGCTTGAGATGAAACCCAACCCAAATCAGCCCTTCATAAGTAAATGGATTGAAAAGCCGCCTCTATGATATCTCTTTATTTGTTTAAAACGCTTATATATAAGTGTTAATTGGTTGACAGGAGCGGGGGTATTATTGGGTTTGCCATGGCTTGTTCAAATACATTTGGACTCATGACTGGTGCATTTCTCCTTGGTTTTGGCTTAAGTGAAATCCCAAAGGGAATATGGATCAATGCTGACTATATGACTCGCCAAAAAGTTCTTTCCCATAAAGTGGCAAGGGCTGCTCTAAAACTTGATGATGCTCATCAAAATTTGTCAAATGCTATTGTTGTAAGTTCGTTGTTTCATTTGTTATTGGGCTCCTTTCAAATAAGACTCGGGACTTAACACATGATACAACTAATGTTTAGTCATATCCTGTTATTTTATTTTTAAAGATAAATACGTATGGTGAACTGGTGACACAAGAAAATATATCTTTCTTGTATGCTTTCCTTACTAGCCTAGTTTTTTTAACTGGACTTCGTAGAGTACCACTGCTTGCTTGTGGTTATCTCCCATAGTTGTATCCTGGTAGGATGAAACTGAGCTTCTTTTTCCTATTGGAATATCAATGCAGCAAAATAGACGGGTCAGGCGGTTTGGGTAACGGGTAGAAAGAGGTTCAGGTCAGATTAGAAAATATAATTTTTCAGTATGGGTTGACTAATCAATGATTTGAGTTCCTTTTCCTTGAACTTATTGATAACCAATGTATCTGATATGATTCAATAATGTATTATTAAGGTACTCATGCATGTTTTATGGATAAAAAGATTTAAGTGGTTGTACGCATTTCAATACCCCTTAGGTCGTATTCGTTCTGTTTGACCCATTTGAGTATTTGACGCGTCTTATTATCAAATGTAAACTATGTTATAAAGTTTACCCCCATGCATATAAATCATAACCCAAATGGGTCACAAATGCCGCCTCTACATTATTTTTTTTATTTTTTGGACATCACTATCGCAATCGTTAGAGCATACACACTATGACACAAATGATGTTACTTACCACCAAATGTTGGTGCATTTTAAAGTGGAGTAACTATAATGGGAAATAGAAAGAGCATAATTCTGTCCCAAATTCAATACCTTGTCACTGTTTCAATTTTTTTTGCCGGGGCTGATTTGTATAAAAGCTGGATAAGCTAATGGCATGCTTTGTTTATTACTAACTTCTGTGCTATGACCACTGTTATCTAAGTTGCTGATACGAATTTATATGACTAAGTCTGAAGTCTTAAACTTTCAAACTTTTTTGTTTGCTCTTTCTCTAACCTATTATGATTTATTGCATCAGGTTGCTCAAGCAACGTCTAAACAAATGTCAAAACGTGATCCTTTGAGACCCTACATGAATATAATTGACAAAATGTTGACGAATATGGTATATAATTTTTATCTCCAAAATTATGTATTTTGTGCTGTTTGTTTCACTCTCTTTTTTGGAGCTACAAGATACATTGACTTTAATTTCTTAAATCCAGCTTAATGAAGATCCCTCTTTCAAACCCCAAGGAGGAAGGTTAGGGGAAAATGATATGGATTACGACACTGATGAGAAATCTATGGCAACACTAAGACGGCAACTTAGAAGAGCTAAAGGCGAGTACTATCGTTGTAAAAGGTAAGCACTGACATGAGTTTTATTTGTGGAAGTAAGTCTTATGAATAGTATTGCTCTTATAGAAAATACTATTAGACATTCTTTAAATTTTAAGTGTCAGTTATAACTTTTTTGTGTTGAATACAAGGTCATGCTAAAATAACTGAAATGGATGCAAAATATTAATCACAAGGACAATCTCATATTCTCATTCCAAACAAAAGTGTAGTTGATAAAGTCTCAAAACAGAGGTGGAATAGTGAACTAGGCGGGTTAGCTGATAAAGTCTCAAAATAGGCAATTATTGGTATGAATTGGGTTGGCTTGACTCAAAAGTCAAAACCCTATTTTCTTCTTTTAAACAAATTATTAGTCTTTCAAATGTGATTACAATTTGTTTAGTTCGTTAATAATTTTTTTTTTTTTTTCAATAATATGATTTAGGAGTTTTATGCTTTAAAACTACACTTTGGGTGACTTTTTCCCGCTTGACCTGTTTTCTTATAACCTATGTTTTCTATTTTTTCCGTTTGACCAATTAGAGATAAAACATAATCCAGGTGGCAAATGGGGCCTTTGCAAAGCCATCTTGTCCAAATTGTTTATAGATCTAATCCTTAAGTCTTGGAATTTAGATTGGTTAAATAGTCTGGCATGCATTGAACTGATGCACAGCCCAAGTTACAAGTGTAAAAATCAATTAGCCCAATTTAACCTCCCATCCCAACATTAAGCAACTGGTATCCAAACTGATTCACTTCAGTTCGGTTGAGTTTTAAACTAATCTGCAGAGTGAGTTACTAATAAATAGTTCTCTGCTTGATGTTTGGAGTTAGTTCATCCTTTGACAACCATTTACTATCACAAAGAATGTTTGGAGTTGCATGTTTATTTATTTGTTTAACAAGCATTTATGTTTTACCTTCTTGATCAGTGAATACATGAATTTCGTGATAGAAGCCCTTGCTCTGGAGGACACACTAAAGAGTTATGAACACCGTGATGCTACTGGATGGTTTGCTCTCTTAGTCCAGGCTTGTTATTCCTTCCATTGAGTTTTACATTATCTAAATATGCTTAAATTCCAAGTACTTTTCTTTTTTTTTTTTTTTTTTTTTTTGACAATTCTTGAGCAGCTAATGTTTTTGAAATTATTGACACCTTGTGATTTGGGTCAAGCTTTGTCCAGTAACAATTATAGAATAAGACTATTGGTTTGAGAATTTATTAGGAAGGTCCACCGATTTGGGAGATAGTTAATGGAGTACTTGTGCTTAAAAATTTTTAAGAATTTGTGCTGATTAATTTTTTTATAAGGTAATGAAAATTTCTTGAGATTTGTGCTGTCGAAAAATATTAAAGCATCGTTTTGACATTTGAACTTTTGTGACATTATGGAAAATTGATCTGGGATGTAAGTGGTTGAATTATTTTGGAATGTGTTATATAATTCTAGCCTTTTTTGTGTGCAACATATACGTGTAAGTTCATGATTAAAAAATTGACGTGCCTAAAATTTGTCCCTACCGAC
The DNA here is from genome assembly GCA_025506415.1 of Flaveria robusta. Taxonomy (NCBI): domain Eukaryota; kingdom Viridiplantae; phylum Streptophyta; class Magnoliopsida; order Asterales; family Asteraceae; genus Flaveria; species Flaveria robusta. The sequence continues at coordinate 11,736,246 of CM046465.1, forward strand.
TTTCTATTAAAATGGCCACTGCTTGATATGCTTCCTTGATCTGCCAGTCATTTTAAATTTATTAATCAATTGTCTTTTGTCACAAAACTCTGTAACCAATGCTTGCAGGACTTAAGATAGTTTATAAGGTTTAAGATGATAACTTTGTTTATGTTATGGACCAAACTTGGAGTATAACTTTTGGTTTTTCATAAAAAAACAGTTTTTAGTTCTGAGCTATATCTGTATCTTTTTTAGTTTGTTTGTTCATATAAACAATAAGCATAAACAGAATTTCACAGAAAACAGTGCGTACAGAATCATTTGATAATTTTTGGATGATATTGAGAGAGCATATGTGGAGAAGGTTTGAAATAGTGATATATTTATGAGTGTAGAAAGCAATTCTTGAACTAAATATTTTTCGAATTCCTTTCATATGTGATATGTACTAATACTTGTGGAGTTAAGTCAATTAAAACTTAAAAAGCTTTTGTGTAATATGCGTAAATTTTTGGTAATGATTTAATATTGCAGAGCTGGTATGGCGGTGCATCCTGAGTAAGCAACTTAAAAAGCTTTTGGCCATCATATTGGGTTGCTTGAGTGCTGCAATTCTAATAGCAGAAGCCACTATACTTCCTAGGGGAGTTGACTTCTCTCTTTTTTCGATTTTGATTAATGCAGTTCAGACAAATGGAGTGCTTGTGCAGGTAAATCTGATAGTTAGTAACAATTTACTTGTGGTTAAGTCATAAGTGTATTTTTACTCGCATCAATCCAAAATTAAACCAATAATTTTCTTCTTGGCTTGTCAAATTAAATACAACTTTTTATAATCCTTATATTATTCTTTGCATCTGTTTCCAGGTTGTTGCTTTCATTCCCCTGATGTATATGTGTGTTTGCACGTACTATTCATTATTTAAGATTGGAAGATTAACTTTCTACTCACTTACTCCAAGTCAAACAAGTTCAGTCAGCCTTTTGATGATATGCTCGTAAGTGTTTTTAGTGTTCAATAGTCAACAAATCTCATTTTTTTTTGTTAACAGCGATGTAGATGATATATTGACATTAATTTTTTTTATCAGTCAGGTGGCACTGTACGCACCTCCAATCTCATATAATTTTCTAAATCTTATCCGTCTTCCAGGAGATGCCACTACTGTCTTTGAAAGGGTTAGCCTATAATCTTTAATCTTTCTTAATTACTTAATTTAATCCAAACAAAGCTCATATCAAGCGATAATATGTGGACTTGCTCAGTTATGATTGAGACGATTTGTGTTATGCTCTTCAACTGGTTTAATGGTTAAAGTAGAAAAAATGTTGGCTGAAAAGGAAAGGGGTCAAACATGTTGAAAGTTGCCAAAATTGTAAGTTTTAATGCATAATGCATCATATATCAATTCACAATAAATTATATTATTGTTGAAACATTATATATTTTGTAATCATTTTTGACATAAAAATCAACAAAAAATATTTTTTTAAGTGAACAATGTTTTGGTTCAACCCGCCTTGATTCATACCCAAACTGATCGTTGTCCATTGATAGTAAAATGATGCTATCTGTCCGTATGTGAAGTTGGTATATGATTCAAATGTTGATGTTGTTATGGTTTTTCAAAAATCATTTTGTAAAACAATGGAAGTAAGACAACAGTTTAAAATCTTTTAACATCCCACAAACATTAAATGCTTGAAGATGAATGTGCAACTTTTGATGCCCTCTAAAGTGTGTAAACCCCTTTCTAAATCCCAGGTCTATGAAGACAAACTTCTTGAACAAAGAAAAGAATGAGGAACAAGTTTCACTCTATGTTCTCTATTTTAGTTTTCTCTGATAGTCTTTCTTTGTGGGGTAGAGTGTATAATAATTTTAATAGCTCATAAGAATGATAAATATTGGTTTGATTGTGTAGAATATGTTCCTGATTTTTAGGAAAACAGAGAAGATGTTGTCATGTGTCTATTTAGATGCAAGAGAACTTTTCTCTTGTGTAAATTTTCTTGTGTGTTTCTCACTCTAGAACAGTAGGACATCATTACAAATGCTTGGGAATTGTAATGTAGCACATAAAAAAGTAGGATATCACTGATTTTGTTGTTTACCAGAAAGTTTCATACGACACCTTTCGTTGTCGTAATTACCATGACCGTGAAATGAGTAACCATAAGGTCATTGTGTCACATGCATCTCACGGATTGTTTCATGTCTCGCGGATGGTTTCATGCTTGACCATCTTCAAGACCGTGAAGATCAACGAATAACAAGATTTATTCGAAAATCAAATATTTACTTTATTGCCTACTTACTATAAAGTGACCTTAAAAGTTCATGTTTCATCAAATGTGGCACATGTGTGTTGTGGTGTGGGCATATCACGACCCATGCATAATATAGAAAATCTACGCATCGAGAAAAAATAACGTGTCACATTCTTGTGTTTGTTGATTTCCCAGTTTGGAGTTTACCAATACAAGTTCTTTCTGTCATCTAGTTAACTAATATTTTGAATTCGAGAGAAACAAAGATGCGAAAGTAATGCCTTAGTTTTTTTATAAATTCTCTTTAAAACATTAATCTTGGTTGAGAAGTCCATAACTATTTCTTTTCTTTTTTGTTTTACAAATTGTTGCTACATTTCATCAAGTATTCATTCTCGACTCATATATGTTAATCACATACTTGCAGAGAATGGGGAAAATTGATGATGCAGTCCCCTTTTTTGGGGAAAACTTTAACAGGATATATCCACTTATAATGGTTATATATACCTTAATAGTAGCAAGCAATTTTTTTGACCGAATTATGAGTTATTTTGGAAATTGGAAGATATTCAGGCTCGAAGATGAGGCTGATGACCTTGATGGATTTGATCCATCGGGATTAATGATCTTGCAAAAAGGTAATTTCTAATGCTATTCTTTTACTTGCACTGATGTTTTTGCACATAAATATTAATAGTTCCTTCATGCGCTTTTGCCCATAGAACGGTCTTCCATTGCCAGAGGACATAAGGTTGGTGAATTCGTCATTCCCCTAGCAAGATATTTTAATGACACGACTACAGATATAGAATCTGGAAGCAATAGCATGGTACGAGATATCCAATAATATCATTGTTAATTCATTACCACCATTTAATATAATATTCACAAGAACACGTAAATTCATCGCTATTTTATTTATTTATAAAACTAATTCAAGCCATTAATGTTTTGGTAGAGTGCTTCTGTTTCAAAACCAACCTTTTCAATTGAAGATGGCACAAACAACAAATACAAAGCATTGAGAACAGGCCAGACTGTACATGAACACAGTTCAGACATAGATATGACTGCTGACACCGAGCCCAGTATGGGAAATGAACAATCATCTAAGATAGCTTCAACCTGGGCGTCTATGAAGACGAATCTCCAAAACTTTAGGTCTAATATGGCGGCAAAAAGATTCATGCCTTTACGCCAGACTCAAGATTCACAAGAACCTCAAACTCAAGAATCTTATTCAGAATCTTTAGATGAAATCTTTGCCAGAATAAAAAAAACTCCTCGAGATGACGATGATCTTGACAGATATGCAGTGGGTCCCAGCAGACATGGTCCTACAAGATAGGTGACAAGTAAATGGAAGTGGGTGTAAATTTTGTTGTATAGGTTAAAGAAATCACATGTGAATTATACATGCATACTTATAGCATAGATGGGAAATGCACCCATAGTTTAAATGATTTATGCCTATATATGCATAACTCAGGGCTCAATGTAATTAATATTAATGGTGTTATTATAACTCATTGTTATAGTGGTCTTTAAGGGATTTGTATGATTATGATCTATGTAGCAAAAGGCATGCACCTTTTGCGCCTAGGCTTTCGGATGCGGTGAGGCTTATACACCTTGGGGGCAAGCAGGAGGACCTTTTATCTATTTTGACCAATTTATTTGCATGTCCAGCTGCTACCTTAAAGTAGAAGTTAGAGATATAGAGGAACCTTACTCATTGGAGACTATCAACGCAACCATAGAAGAGAGGAGCTCTCTAGAGTGTCAAATGCAGATAGTGTGTCAGCTCCTAAGTAAACAACTTAAAAATCTTAATCTTAATGTTTGGTTATGGTTTTGGCTCCTGCAATATTATAAAAAAAAAAAAAAAAAAAAAAAAAAAAAAAAAAAGGGTTAAAGTGTTATTTTTGTTCCCTGGTGTGGTAATAGATTTGCCTTTGAGTCCTTGTATTTTAATTTTAGCTATCTCATTCCCTTAATTTGTAATCCGCTGTCATTTTTTGTTTTGAATGTTAATACCCTTCGTGTAACATGCACACCAATGGCGAAGCTTAATAGGGGCCGGGCGGGCCGCCGCCCCCCTGTTTTTTTCGCCAGTAGTTTTAAATTTTAGTCCGATAGTGTAAATTTTGACCAGGTAGTGTAAATTTTTGTATAAATATCGAGTTCGCCCCCCCTAAAAAAAATTAATTTCAACCCCGCCCCCCTTACGAAGGAATTCAAGTTCCGCCACTGTTGCACACGAAGGGGTAATATCATCCTTTCTCACATCATCATCTCTTTATAACCTTATTTCCCGGTGGTAATGCGATCATAGTATTGAAAATAAACCTGAACCCTAGTTTCAAAGTAATAGATGAATGCTACCAATGTCATTTATTCTTTTGGGTCAAAAAATGAGGTTCGAACATCGTGGACTACAATAAATCCAGGTCATTGTTTTCATTTTTGCGTTTTAGGGTGTGGGTTTGTTAGCTATCCAGATTTGATCGTGTGTCCAAGAGCAAGTGGTATCAAAGCTAGATTGCTTACATCAGTCATCAGTGAACAAACATGAGACATCTGGACAAAAAAAAATGTCTCTTGAAAACAAAAGAGTGAAGTATGTTTCGTTTTTGAGATGGTGTTGTTTGTTTTCTATGTAATGATGTAATGATGTATTGGTGTATGTCTTTTGGGATGTTTATATTGGATAAGGTTAAGATGTGAAAGTATATTTTGGTGTCTTTTGGATCCTTGTAGCTAAAGTTAGTTGTCTTTGTAATGTTTATATTTCCTGCAATGAAAGTAGTGTTTGTTTATATTGTATAACTTGATTGTGTACTGTGTTCTTATAGTTTGTGCATACCATAATTGCGCAAGGCATATCTGCCAACTATTATCAACATAAGTTAATAACAACAAATACAAGTTATTTAAATATCACCCAACCATATTACCTAAAAGAACCACAAAATGTTTAAAGCATACAACCATTGAAATAACACAAAAGACAACACAACCATAGACAATATTGTTTAAAAGTTACAAACCATGACAACAGTTTTCAAAAGAATACAATAAAACCATGACAAGCAACACATTTACGCATACCTGTGAAGCTTGTGGAGCAGTATTTGCAGCATGGTTTGAACCACCCTCACCCTTGCAAGTCCTAGAATCATGGCCTTATTTTTGTATTTATCACAATGTTTAGAGTGTCATTTCCTAGTAATTTTCCCATCTCCTCTTCTTTTTGGGTCTACCAATATGTGTGTGATGCTTTAGAGGCGTGAGTTTTGTAGGGCATTCGGATGGTGCCCAAAGATCAGTGCCATTAGTTGGTTCAATTGTATACTAGTAAACATTCTTCCATATATCCAACCAGTAAACCTCATCCACCCATGTTTTCGAGATCCCAACTTTTAATTTATTCACTAACATATTCCAATTTACAGTTATTACATGCTTGCAAGGTATGCCAGTCAATTCCCGCTTTCTACAACTACAAGTTTTGTTGTGCACATCAATTATACATTGGTCTAACCAAGGACCACTTACGTGCCATGCAAACAATGTTTTATTATCCAACGACCATTAAAAATAGCTAATCCCACTGTATTAAGACACTTACCTGGTACTTATTCCCCCTTCCATGATTACATTGTATTCTGATGCTTTACTTTTGATTCGCATTAAATTGCTTTATTACAAAGGGTGTTAGTGGTCCTGTGGTTTTTGCTATCAGTTTGTGCATCGCAACAATCCTTTTCATTAAGTACACTCTTATGTACTCTAAACATGTGATTACTGGTTTGTCTCTGGTTTTAAGTAGTTGTCTGTTAAACACTTCACATCAGTTATTTAACAAAACATCACACTTGGACCTTCATGTTTAACATTGCATGAATTACTATTACCACTAATATGAGATCTGCCCAGGACTTTGTTAGAATCTATGTCAACCAGTCATGTAGAGATGAGTCTTGCTTTCTAATTACTTCCATTGTCGTTGTATTGTTGGCCTCTCCATTTGCTTTTCAAGTTCTCATGAACATGTCTCAAAAAATATCTGTGCTCAGCACTGGGAAATACATTTCAGATTCCAGGTATAAGCCCTTAATTCAATCTTCAAAGTTGTCCCAAGGTTAGATCTTATCGCCTCATGACAATAATCCCTTAGAAGTCTATACTGTTATGTGTAATCACCTTCCAACTTTTTAATGGCCTTCATCAATGTAATGAAACTAATTGTGTAGACATTAACTTCTCTTCTTTGGAGACAAAGATGCTCATCAACCAAAGTTCTTATAACAAATAGATCATCTTCACTCTTATAACAGTGCAGAACCCAAAGACAAGTAGGGACCGAGTGCTTTTTTCTTTTCTTCTTTAACTATGACTCGCGTACTTTACTTAATTCCCGTTTCTAGTCCCCATTATCATTTTCTTCCTGCCCATTGTGCCCCTTACCACAAACTAATTCAGGCTTTGGTCCTTGACACACAACTCTCAATCATTTTCTTCTAGTTTTAACTGCATCTGACTTCATAAGAGATTGGATATGGTCGTTTTGTGCTATGATTTGACGAACATAAAATGAACATGGAACTCCATCACTTGAATCTTTATTCTTCTTCTTTTTAAGCTTCTTCAAAGCTAACTTTATAGGGGGGATCATCCTCATCAATAAGACTCTAAACCCATCTCTATTATAGAACATATTATCATCTTCACTTGCATCCTCATCTTCACTTTCATCCTCATTCTAAACAATAGATGTATATTCTGTCATGTCAACTTAACATCTTCAACAACATTGTCTTCATCGATTACAAAGTTGGGCCCACCAGATTCAGATTTAGTTCCATGATCATCATGTACATCTTGTTGTTCATGTACTCCATTATCATCCAACACTTTCAAGTCCAATCCAGGAGTCTTATAATAAAATTGAACTACTTCATCATCCAAATAACATATGGTCTTAAACATTTTCCTTAACTTGTAAATTGATAACTCATTTGCATCAACCATATAAATGTAGTTGATTCTGCCATTAACATAAAACTTTCCTAGCAAATTGAAAAACTAACCACTACAGTAGAATTTAATGGAAAACTATATGGGATCCTGTGCTGTGATGATAAAGAAACAATATTTGTGGGTCAAAATTTAGAACAATACACTATCTTTGAGCAAAATAGATTTTGAAAAGAACACTTACGGTACACTTCTAAAGGATCAACATCATCATGTGGATGTGATCCATCATCCATGGAGCTCTCATTGATGAAATTCCATCGTACGCATGTAGTGTTGAGCTATCATAGTTGAAGAAAATCGTTGTATTCGAAATGTCATGTGCATATAGGGTTTAAGAGACGATGATGTAAGAAAGGACGATATCACCCCTCGTGGGTTTTAATGTTTAAAACAAATTCGGTTGCGCAAAAGAGCAGGAATGACAACGGGTTAACAAATCAAGAGACTCAAATAGCTAAAATTAGAACACAAGGACTCAATAGGAAAATTTGATACCAAACCAAGACGAAAAAAACACTTTACTAAAAATAATGAGTTAATTACACAAATTTTTTTTTTTTTTTGAGTTAAATCTATATTACAAGTTTGGTGCTATGGTTCTAGCTGTTCATTAAACAGTAATATGGTCCCCAACTTGGATTAACATCAACTTTTGGGATTATATTATTCAGTTATTGTTAAAATTATATATATTATTTAATAATAAATAGCATGTTTTATTTTTTATATAAAAGGCATTCTGTACATTTCACACCCGTTTAACATAAAAACCTAATTTTTATCCATATTAAGAAATACCCGTGTTACATTTTAGTGAATATTTAAGCCTGTACCTTTAATTTTTTGAAAATTAAGACCAACCTTGGAATATGTGTTTACCTAGGGATCATTTTGTGTAATTAACTCAAAAATAAATTAAGAAACCTACGTTGAGCATATAATTAATTATTTGTGTTAATTATACGAATAGTTCCTATGAAATGCTCTTATTGTACATATACTCTGCAACCTTAAAAAATAACACTTGTTGACCCTACTAGTTAGTTGATTGTAAACGACTAGCTAGACCATAGAGTGGATAGAAGTAACTTCTCTTATAAAATTTAAGAAAATAACAAAAATACCATTTATAATAAAATAGAAAATAACATATTAACAAATTTTATGTAAGACCCATTAAAAAAACCCTAGCCTTTCTCCCCATCCCATTTCCTTCATTCTTGCAGTTCAAAAAAAATTGATCAAATAGATTAGTTAAATTAGTGAACCAGATTAAATTAGTAGGTCAATTAATTTAAGAGTTAATTACATAAATGGTCCCTGTGGTTTATCGAAAATAACAGGTTTGGGTACTAAGGGTTTTTTGTTACAGGTTGGGGTATTGTGTTTTCAATTTGTAACGAGTTAAGGTATTAACACTAACAGCCATTAGTTCTTCTGTTAAATCTAAGGTCATTTTTGTCTTTTCACTTTACAAGGACTACTAATGTAGTTAAAGGGACTATTTATGTCATTTATTATAAATAAAGGACTATCTGTGTAATTTAACACACACACACACACCATCGTCGCCACCACTACTTGCCACCATCGCCGGCCACCACCCCGTCTCCTCACCACCACCATTGTCTTCAGCTCTATAAATGAAACAACAACAACAAAACCATCATCAAAAGCTTCACCACCACCGACCACCAACCACCGATTAAGCAACCAGCCACCACCACCAACCGCTACCAGCCCCTCCCATTTCAGACCAAGAACCCAATTTAATCCGCCGCTGCCGCCTGCCATTGACGCCGCCCACAATCGATGTCATCCACCATCGCTGCCACCCACCGTATCCCTCATATCCTCCTCACCACTACCATCGTCTTCAACCCCAAAACCTTTTCTCAAAACCCTAAAAACTAAGTTAGGGATTCTTGATTTTAGGGCTTGTAGATATAGCTTTGAACCCAAAATAAGAACCTGCAACACTAGTGGTTCGATGGAGATGAAGCGGGGATGGATGTTGCGATGTGGAGATGGTAGATGGTGGTGACGATGCGATGGTGATGGCGATTATGCGATTGATTTGGTGCTGCTCATGGTGGTGGTGAAGACGATGCGATGGTGTGGTGGTCGGCGGCGGTGGTTAGCGGCGGTGACCGATGGCGGCCGGCGGGGGTGGCCAGCGGTGGTCCTTGAAACTAAAGGGTAATAATAATACATTCAATACAGACATATATACATACATACATATATATATATATACATACATATATATATATATACACACACATATATATATATACATATATATATATATATATATATTAAAATACCCAAACAACCCCTTATTTATATTAAATGACATAAACAATCCCTTTAAGTTACATTAGTTGTCCTTGTAAATAAAAAGACTTAAATACCCTTAGATTTAACAGACTAACTAATGTCAGTTAGTGTTAATACTCAAACTTGTTACAAAACTAAAAGTGACTACTCAAACTTGTTATTTTTTTGCTTAGTACCCAAACCTGTTATTTTAAATAAAGCACAAGGACCATTTATGTAATTAACTCTTAATTTAATGGGTCAAATATATAAAAAGTCTTTTTAATTGAATATGAGTTTAATTCAATACGAACAATACATAAAAGTTCCGAACCCTAGTCACTCCTGGACCAAAATAGACCGCTCCCATTCCCTGGGTCACATTACGAACAATACATAAGAGGCTTTTTAATTTTTGAGGCTGATTTGGAAGATGTATTGTAATAGGATAGATTTGTATGTTTATTTATTCTATATAAACCAAAATGTTAAAACGATAGATTTTAGGTGTGAGAAGTGACAATAAAAGAACATAAATAAAAGGGGAACACAAGGAGCCAAAAGAAGATGTCAAAGCAAGTGGGGGCATCTTGAAGATCAACTTTGATTTAGAACGTTTCTTATTTGATGGTTGATCGAATGCTTTAAGCACCGAACAAAAACCTAAACCCTCGGTGTTTGTTTTGATATTGTTTCCTTCATTATGTGAAAAACGATTCTAAGATCTCAAATATTTGAAGAAAACTGTTTTGAATTGGATTGGCATGATAAAAAAAAAGGAGAAAATATCAAAAATATGATATTTGTTTATCTTGTGAAGGTTTTAAATTTAAAGAGTTATATTTAGATAAAACTAGGATTGCACCCCGGCGCGTTGCCGCGGGGGGTCTTTTTGTAATGACATGAAAACCATATAAGCACAAAAGAGCAAGAAATCAACTTGTTTTGAGTGTCGAAATGTCATAAAAGTTTTTAAATGTAAGAGTACATCAACGTTATATATTGACCGATAATTATACAAAAAGATAGTTTATTTGGTTAGATATATGCATAAAATACGTGATATACCGACCAACAGTTGAAACATAAACATATATATTAATTTTCATAAAGTAAATAGTAGTTTGTTTAACTTTGTAATTTAATTTGAATTTTTTTTCAAAATATGATTTCTTTAAATACCCAATTATTACACAAAAAATTATTATTATTAACGAAATCCATAAGGGATGCTAATGCGTATGATCTGTTGTTGGTTTTTTCAATTTGTATTTAATAGGGGAGAAAAGAAAAAAAAATATAAAAAAATCTTGAGTTTGGTAGAAAATAAAAAAAAAAATCTTGGTTGGTAGCACATAGCATTTTGATATTATATTAGAATTTAAGACTGTGCGTTGCTCATGTCTGTTTTGAGTTTGGTTTTTTTATGGAAGTGTGATTCGTACTTTGTTGCGGGGTGGGTAAATTTATTTTTGCTAACTAAAAACGAAACCGTTTAAAAGTACGTGTAATTAACTAATTATTAGTAAACATAAAACATAAATCAACATAAAAGAAACCATTAACTTTTATAAACACAAAATAAATTGAACTTTATACTATACAAAATAATAATATACATGTGCATCAAATGGTTGTATCTTATGTTTAGCTACTTGTGCGTGGGGATGAAAATTTGATAGGAACCAAAAGCCACCCTCTTATGAAGCGTACCTTAAGGGGGCGTTTGGTTGGAAGTAATGGAATGAAATTGAGAAACTAGTATAATTTTCAAGTAAAATTATGTTTGAATGAGTAATGAAATGTAAAACCCAATGGAATGTTTCACCTCAAATTCCCTTGGTTGTGGGATTTCAAAATCATTCCACCTAAAGAGGGAATTTGAAATCCCACAACCAAAGAAATTTGAGGTGAAACATTCCCTTGGGTTTTATACTTCATTACTTACTCAAACATAATTTTACTTGAAAATTATACTATTTTCTCAATTCCATTCTATTTCTTCCAACCAAACGCTCCTTAATTTTATAAACAATTAATTCACCTTTCATTCTATAAACCTTACTTTATTAATGATAGGAGATGGTGGTGATGTTAATACTTGGCAGAGAAGTAGGGGATGACTATTTTGCAAGTTAAAAACTTTTGTGGTTAATTTCTAGAAATCTACAAAGTAAACTGTATGCACCGACATGTTAAAATTATAGTATATATAATATGAGTTTTAATGATATTTAAAAAATACAATTTTTAGGTATTAAAAATCAATAAAGTTACTAAAAAAATTTTTGGCTTCGGATTGTTGATACAGACGTAGTTTTTGATTTAATATTAAAACCGAAACATTTAGTTAGAATTGTAAAATAACCTGTTTGAATGAACTATAAAAATAGTAGGCCGGAAAATTTCGGTTTTAAAAAATTTCTAAAATGATAAGAAGTGTGTCAACCTAGTTCAAAACACTTGTAACGAGCATACACGAACCTTTGAGTATGAGGACCCGTGTCATGCGTCTAGGCATGTGGGTCGGGACAGGGTGGATTGTGATATCCAGAAGTCCCAAGCCGGTTGCATGCATTATATGTAGAAGGATGACCGATAACTCAAATTTACGAAGTGCACAAATAGGATGAAACATGCTAACTTAACAAGTAGTTTTCATACCAATCCTATAACAAACCAGGAGTTGCATAAGGATGCAATGGGCAATCACCTACCTATACAGAACTATTTGTGCTTCATGACTTGGTCCTGCATGGATATTATGAAACATGGATTCTAATTCTCTAATAGATTAATGCTTTTGAAAGTAATTAATTATTAATATATAAATATCAAAAGTACTAATTAATATGAACTAGTTTATACATCTGCCCGCGTTGCGTGCGTAAGGTAACTGTTGGGCTCAGAAATGATGTTCGGGTGCGGTTGCTAACCGTCGACGGTAGCCTCGCCAAAGCAACCGATACCACTCCACCAATATCATCATGGCCTTAAAACGAAAACAATAGTAGTCTCAGATGAACAACAACCCGTCTTCATCGACAACACTAATCAATAAACCGAAGAAAACTGGAAATAGACGATACCATCAGAAAACACGGAACCAACAATAAGACTCAAATGAGATTTTCTCATCATCATCGTCACACTGAAGTAGTAGACAAGCATTGCCAACGGGATCACCAAACAACCAAACCAGAGCACAAAACAATCAAGCCGAAGCACCAAACAACCGACATAAAACAACCCAACAACACGAGAGGTGAAGAGACGGCAGCCAAGCCGAGCGGCCACCGCTGCCGACATCCTCGGCACCACAAACAATAACATTCACTAATTTACACAATACAAGTGGAACCGTCCACTACTGGATACGGCAGCCAAGCAGGAGCGGTGACCACCTCCCGTCATATCCGACAGCACCGAATATTGATGAACCGATAGACGGGCGCACAAGAGGCATGCAGGCGGCAGCCAAGCCGGAGCGGCCACCGCCTGCACCGTCATCGGCAACACCAAACGTAGAACTCCTCTATCCCACAAATCCGTCAGTCCCAACCTCGACGAATCTGAGTGGCGACCAACTCCCCAACGCAGCGGCGACCGTCCCCCCAACTCCGCAAAGCCACTCGCAGAAGAAGAAGAAGGAACCAAACAACCACCAAAACTGACCGACGGTTCCTCCCATGATTGCGACATTGCAGGATGCGGCGGTGCAAGTGGCGGGGGTGAACGGGGAAGAGGGCAGCGAAAGCAGAGAGACTTTCTCTCACCACAAAGAACCTGGTGTACTCCCTATGTTTTCAAATTAAACAAGGTTGTGAGGAAGGAGGGTGGCAAATGCAAAAAACGTAAAAATGTGTGGCCAAACTATAATTCGTTAAAATCCAATTGTTTATCAAGTTCCTTTTTTCATAATATAGAATTTTGTTTTATAGATGTTCTCATTTGATATTGATACTATTTATAGAAGTCTTCTAAGAAACTGTAATACCCAAAAACCATAACAAATATTGTTCACTTTGACAGTTGGCAAGTCCTCAGGTGCCCGTTCCTCACTGTTTTAAAACATGTTTTATAGGAAAGGTATCCAGCTCCATATAACATTAGACACGTTTAAAACTGTGAGGGGCGAGTGTCTGAGAATGTGCCGACTGCCAAAGCGGACAATATTCAGTATAGTTCTTGGGTTGTTACGAAAACACGTTAAGTTTGATTGGAAAAAAAATGTGGATAACTCATCAAATATGTCATATTTTCTACTTTTCTATGTCACCCAAGCTAAGAAAGCTAAGTTTGAGTGAAGACGTAGAAAGGGCAATGCAGAAGCAAGAGACAAATGTAGTTTCTCTAGACAGGCTATTGTGAAATCTTTAGGAGATGAGAGGTGCTTCCATTATGATGATGCTAGCCACTGGAAAAGAAATTGTCCTAAGTATATGGGTTTTCTAAAGAACTTTGTTAAAATAGCAGGACCTTCAGGTATACAAATGATAAAACTTTTCACTTATTCAGGATGTGATGCTCACATACGTAATGATTTTGTATGGATTACGAGGAGCTCGATAACAAAGAGCTTGTGATGTGGATATCCATGTTGGAAATAAGGTATATGTTGCTGTTAAAGAAATAGGAAAATATTCAATATTGTTATCAAATAGCATGTAATTAACATTAGAGAATTTTTCAGTTTCTCGTTTACATGAACACAGTTAAAGTTATGCTTGGCTTGGCTTGGCGATAATAATTTGGTTTATATATATGAGATCTTATATTTTGAAGCTCGTCCTCAAAAAGGATTGTGCAATCGATATAAACAATTCACAAAATGGTTCTATATATGCATTCAACACCAAGAAACCTAAGTCAATCTCAATGAGGCATATCTTTATCACTGTCAACTTGGCTATATAAACAAGAAGCGTTTATCAAAGCTCCAAACTCATGGGATCTTAGAACCTATCGGTTCAGAGACATTTTATGTATCTGAGTTAAGCTTAACTGGAATGATGACAAAGACACCATTCTCCAAAATTGGTGAAAAAGCCTAAGATCTATTAAGTTTGGTGCACATATGTGTATATTAAGTTCAATTTATTTAATGTATTGCGGTGTTTCTAAATTTCATTTAGTTAGCGGGAAAAAATCAACAAATTTCCAAAACAAGATTCTATAGAAACTTAATTCAAATAACTTAAGTTAGTACTTATTTTCTAGTACATCGGATACAAAGAAAATTTCATTTAATTTTGTTTCCTTGTCGTGTATTGCGGAACTAATCGAAAGCTTCGAACTATGGAAACTAAATGTGGTGATTTCAAATGTCGTCAGACGGTGAAGATGGTTTTTTAACAATCCTTAAACCACTAATATGGAAACCAATCAAAGTGAAAGAGATCTGCAAATCTTTGCAAGCCATTGTACAATGGTCATAAGACGACCCATGATTGGCAGGTGACGGTGGAAGGTGCAGATAAATGTCAATTATCTAAACCGAAATTTCACTTGATATTTCTACGACGAACTCATACACCAACTAATTGATTTCTAATCACTATCATATGTTCACGACATTATTTTAACCCCTTAACATTTAAAAGATAATTACGTTACCATGCACACTAAATCTTCCTTGATAGATTTTATCTAATTCGATAAATATTTCTTTTAAAAACACTATGTTTACATTTTCTTATAAACACTACTTTGAAAAAAAAAAACTCTACCAACACACATACGCTATTAGTCACCATTAAAACTTTTAAGTCCAGTGATAACCTCATGCTTTTCAAATAAAAAGTCATGAGTTCGAGTCTTGTTTGTAATAAAAACATTCTATGTTGAGGTAAAAGTTTTTTATAGTTGTGAGTTTACTTTTAAAAAAATTAAGTATAATTTCGACAAGAAAAACAATAGATCTACCAGTTAAAATTAAAATAAGAACATATATCCATAGCAGCCTAATAAACTATTAGGTGACATTTTCATGCTTTGTTTACAAATTCACCTATCAACCAATCTTCTTGAATTCCTCGACTATCAAACAGCTTTGGATTCTTCTAACAATCGGATGAATCAGGTGACCTGTTTATGATGCTGCACCACTGCGCATCAATGGCTGCTATTGCCAACGGATCACCATCAACTCCTCCGGACAAAACAACTTCCATAAAGACCGCAAATTTTGCCCAAATCTCGTCTTCTAAAGTGTCACTAAAACCCACTATTTCATCTTCACCAAAACCCCCTCTGCTTCAACAAGGTCGTATAGAGAACATCCATTTGATTTCACTCTCCAAACAAGGGAAAACCCAACAAGCATGGGACTTCATTACCCAAATGGACAAATCTGGTGTTTCTGTGCATATTCAGTCGTACGATTGCTTGCTCAAAGCGTGTGCTGATCTGGGTCATCTGTCAATTGGAAAGTTTGTTCATGATCATTTGCGGAACACCCTTGTAACGCCTCCTGTTTTCATCAAGAATCGTGTTCTTGAAATGTATTGTGAGTGTGGGAGTTTGTTGGATGCACACGAGGTGTTTGATGAAATGTCTGAGAGAAATTTGGCTTCTTGGGGTGTGCTTATTTATGCATATGCAAAAAGAGGACATGTTGGTAAAGCTGTGAAACTGTTTTCTTCAATGGAGAGTGTCAAACCTGATGTTGCAATCTATATAAGCATTTTGCAGTCTTTAGTAGACTCTTCGAGTTTACGGCTTGGTAAGCAGATGCATTCGATGGCGATCAAGAATGGATTCATCAATGTTGCTAAAATGGATACGACTATATTGAATATGTACGCCAAGTGTGGATGTTTAGAGGATGCTAAACTAGTTTTTGATCACATGGCTGAGAAGAACGCTGTAGCGTGGACTTCTTTGATGGTTGGTTATATACAAATGGAGGAGAAAAGAGAAGTTTTAGACTTGTTTCTTGCAATGATCAAAGAAGGCGTTGAATTGGATGAATACGTTTTTTCAATTACTCTAAAGGCTTGTGCTTCCTTGAAGAAAGAGGAGCTCGGGCAACAAATTCATGGCTATGTGTTGAAGCTTGGGATGGCAGATGAAGCTTCGGTTGGAACTCCTCTGGTGGACTTGTATGTGAAATGTGGTAGTATAGAATCTGCTTCTCGAGCATTTGACTATATATTTGAACCGAATGCTTTCTCTTGGAGTGCTCTAATCACAGGGTATTCACAGGCCGGTGAATTTTATGAATGCCTAAAAATATTCAAGTCTTTGAAAAGTAGGGATGCGGAGTTAAATTCATTCATTTATACTAGCATCTTTCAAGCATGCTCAGCAGTTACAGATATTAGTTTTGGGTCACAAGTTCATGGGGATGCTATAAAAAGAGGTCTTGTTTCTTATCTATATGGTGAGAGTGCCATGATTACCATGTATGCAAAATGTGGCAGATTAGACTACGCCCGACAAGTATTTGAATTCATTCAGAAACCATCAGATAACGTGACGTGGACTGCTATAATCGCAGGTTATGCTTACCATGGAAATGCTTCTGAGGCCCTAAAACTTTTTACTAGTATGCTTTCTTATAACGTGAGGCCAAATGCCATAACGTTTATAGCTGTTTTAACTGCTTATAACTACTGTGGTTCTATCAAAGAAGCCAAACAGTGCCTTGACTCCATGAGTGGTAAGTATGGTGTGGAACCAAGTATTCATCACTATAATTGCATGATAGATATATACGCGCGTGGTGGGTTATTAGACGAATCCTTTGCAATGATAAAAAACATGCCATTTGAACCTGATGTTATGAGTTGGAAATGCTTATTAGGGGGCTGCTCGATTCATAAAAACATCAAAATGGGGAAAATAGCATATGAAAACATTCAATTACTTGATCCAAAAGATACATCGGCCTATGTTCTCATGTTTAACTTGTATGCTTCTTCTGGACTGTGGGAAGAAGCAGGTCTGGTTCGAAAGATGATGTCCCAAAGGAACTTGAGAAAAGAGGTGAGTTGCAGTTGGATGTATGTGAATGGTAAAGTGCATAGTTTTGTTGTGGGAGATAGACATCATCCGCAGGTGAATGAAATTTACACAAAGTTGAAGGAGTTTGAGTGCTTGAGAAATGCTAAACAGGAAGTATCCTTAAGTGAAGAAGGTGATGATGTTTTGTTGGAACGTAAGGGACAATTTCTAGACCATAGCGAGAGACTTGCAATTGCTTATGGTCTTATTTCAACGGGTAAAGGATCACCTATAACGATCTTCAAGAACCTGCGTGCTTGCAAAGATTGCCATGAATTTGCAAAACATGTATCGCTGGTGACAGGGCGTGAAATTGTTGTTAGAGATGCTAATAGGTTCCATCATTTCAAATCAGGGGAATGTTCATGTGGTGATTATTGGTAAGTGCCAGCAACATGAATATTTATTCTTTGCATATATTGTAATCTATTTATCTTTTTTTACACCATTAAAACTAATTTATATGGTGTACATCCCTTCTAGATCCTCAAAGGACTAGTTGGTTGTAAACAATGTTTTTAGAAATACAACCGTAAAGATAGTTGTTAACCATAGCCCTATATCTTTAGCATTCCCATTTTTAGTTTGCTTCTTGTTGATTTATGTCAAGTTTGTTTCTATAATATCTCTTGCTTTCATCAGTGCCTAAAGCGCTCAATCAACCTAAAGTGATTCAAGAAACCACAACCGCCATTCCAACCTAAAAAAAAAAAAAAAAAGAAAAGGAACCCAGCCAAACCATATAACAAGACGAATGCTTGCTCACCCATTAGCTGCCAGCATGCTTTAGCAAGGCGGATTGCATGCTTTTGAGATTTATGGTTCTCAATAACGTTCGCATGTCCAAAAGCAATTCAAATTACGAGCCTTGGTGTGATTCTGTCATTTTTCTGTTTATATGTTGTATCCATTACAACATCACATTCTCTTGCCTTAAATTAGCAGATTTGAATTGGTCTTTGTTATCTTGGACGTTACAAATCGTATTCTTGATCAGTGTAGAACTTGCAGAGGAGAAGAAGGGTATAATCAAAGAATCCCCTTTCTAATTAGGTAAGATCCCTTATGTACAGATGAACTAACCTGAGCCAACTGTTTAGCCAGTAACTATAACCACTATTACAAAACCAACCCAATTTGCCTTATTTTATTAACTGCAAATGTCAGTTTCTGATTGCATCCTTCTATCCCATAGGATAGAGGTAACATTTTCTCTCGTCTCACCCTCTCTATGCCCTATCGTTGAGTGGGATTCCACTGGGTATGCTTGTTTATTTATTAACTGCAAATGATATGCAACAATATTTCCTCCTTTAAAACTTCTTGACCTGAAGAACTTATGAACTTTGTAAGATGAGTGTTGAGCAGGAACTGGTGTAGATGGCCAGCACTACAACAGAGTAAGCAACAACATATGTTGTTTCTGCACTAATGAAAGCTTTTGGATTGCTTTGTAGTAATGATAAGCTCTTTGGGTCAATTTTTTTTTGTGCTTTACCAGTTGACCAGGTACCCTAATGCCCCTTAAAAAGACTCCAATTGTATAATGAAACTTTATACCATGAAAGTCAAATGAGTCAACGTATGCATGCATTACCTTCAGTAGAGGTGCACAAATCAGTCTAACCTAGTCGGGTTGTGGTTATGGTGGTCAAAACCAGTTTGGTGGAAAAATCAGTTC
The DNA here is from genome assembly GCA_025506415.1 of Flaveria robusta. Lineage (NCBI taxonomy): Eukaryota > Viridiplantae > Streptophyta > Magnoliopsida > Asterales > Asteraceae > Flaveria > Flaveria robusta. Next base: position 11,755,552 of record CM046465.1, read on the forward strand.
GGGTCAGCCATCAGAACCAGTTTGAGGCGGAGGAAAACCCTACCCAGCTAGAACCAAACTGGGTCGGTTGGGTTTCAAACCAGTTATAATTAATCAAAAACTATATATACAAAGTAAATAACATTTAATTTTTTATTTATTTTTGGAACTCTGAATTCTGAAAACAACAAAATACATTTTTTATAAAAAACATAAATTTTACGATGTGAATACCATTTATTTTTTGATTTATTTGGTATTGACATCGTTGTAGTCATTGTTTAATGCTTACTCTTTGTTGGAATCATTGTTGCTCATGCGTACCGACAAATCGTTGGCAAGTTCTTCATGGAAAGTGAAGACGAATGTTCTACCTTTTATGCGTATATTTCTTCTTCAATATATATAGTCTTCAATGATTGACACATGTTGTATCCGTTCCGTCATGTCCAAGTTTTTTTTTTTTTTAAATGCATCTCTCTACCACCTCTAGATTGAGTCTTGTTAATCGTATCTAACGTGCATGAAAGTACATATAATTATTCGTAAATTTTTTACTTACAATTTTAGTTTTAAAATGTGTTTTCACCTAGATGACTAAATCATACGAGTAATAGGCAAGTGTACTTATCAAATAGAAATATATTTGAAGGTAAAAACCGGATATAAATCCGTGGACACACTAGCTCCAGATACTAAATATATGTTTCTGTTTAACCGAATAAAACGAGAGATGGTTTGTTTCTAACTAAGATAACATATAAAATATAACAAGAAAACTAACAAACGCAAGGATAGTCGTTCGTAGCATAAAACATTTATAAACGTAACATTTCAACGGAAACCATAAATTCTTTTCATATAAAAGGATTATACTTGTCTTAAAACATCATTCTATATCGTTTAATCCTCAAAAGTGTGTTAATCATTACATCATTTCAAAATCTTTGGATGCAAGACTTGAACTGTCCTGGTAGATAGTATGTTTATGCCTGCACCTCCTCAGCATCACCAACTAGCTGCCAACTATTATGCATACAAAGTTAGCGACACTAAACAAGTTCTAGTTTATAATAAAATATACTTTTCATTCTTTAAAACATTTACCTTTCCGTACATGAGCACACATTAATACGTACACATTAACATGTTCATTTCATTATCTTTCATTATCGTTCTTTCATTTATTATCTTTCACTATAATGGATTAGTGTTATATGCTAGTTCCCCAACCTAAGTTATGAGATTAATCACAATCTCGAGACCAAGCGACAACGATCCCATTCCGTACATGGTCGATAACAAGGATCAGCCCACTGTGAGAATCCTCATGGGTTATGCAACCTCCCACAGTTGAGCTAATAACCCCTCAATGAGTCGTGAACTTCCATTCATACATGGTCAACTTTTAGGGTTAGACCCTATGCGCATCCTCATAGGCTAGCTAAGCCACACACAGTTAAGCTAACAACCCCTTAATGAGTTGTGAACCTCCATACATTCGCTTGCAAGACTTTCGTTCATTTCTTACGTTTCACTTTTCATTATCGTTATATTTTACTTTTCTTACATAATACTTTACTTATAATAGCATATAAACGTACCAAGCAAAGATTCGTCATAAACTTTCATCATTAGAAAATAGATAAATTTAAAAGGATAACCTATGGCATAACACTTAGCCTAACGGGAACTAACTCAATTTAATTAGGTCATGCGAAAACTTGTATTCGTGTGAGAACTATACTACGCGAGACTACTAGTCACGCTAGAACGTTCACGTCGCACGAAAACATACCTGTCGTGCAAGAACATACATGTCGCGCAAAAACATACCTGTCGCACGAGAACATATTCAAATTTGTAACCCTTGCAGCTCAAGTTATCTAACTCGCGTAAAAACCTCCCGTCGCGCGAAAACATAAAGGTTCCAAGCAAGAACCTCATGGTTCAACCTACCCATTAACATAATCTCAGCTAATACATCTAAAACTTAACCATTTCCAACAAAATCATCATATAAAACATAAACAAACGTAATAGTATGCATAACAGACCCAAAATGTATAAAAACATGGAAAAAGGAGGCTAGAAACTCACCTCCTTGAAAATATAAGCCAAAATACACTTTCCCGAGAGCTTCTCAATCAAACACTTCATATTCACGCATTACCATCATCATTAATCATTATTTTGATACATAAATGATTAATTACACGGGTTACATACCTTAAACACCTTAAATCCTTGCTTTCTCACTCTAACTCTTGACTTTCTCTCTCTAGCAGCATGAGTTTTTGCGCGAAAATGAGGGCAAACAGGTGCTCTCATCTATTTATAGGATCCCAGGCTTCTCGACTAGGCTTCTCGCGCGAAAACTCTCTTACCGTGTGAGAACTCTCCTTTCACGCGAGAACTTCTTCTTTTGATTCCTTGGAAAATTTGGGGTGTTACACAATCGTATTATTAGTCTCAATTCCATTTAATTAATAATGATGATAATCATGAGCACAAGGCAAGATCACATAACACATAGGTAATTAGAATTCCGCGAAAGATGTCTAATAATACGATTTTTCAGAAAGTTAAAAATGATGAACACAAACTAACAACCTAAAATCATGCATATAAAATTATAAATCCAAGTGATACTATTATGCTAGTGTTTATAAATATGAAACTAGTTTGCTATCAAGTTTGACTAATCCAACAAGTCTCTGGAATATTACATAAATTAACATATAAACCACTTAAAGTTGATTAAATTAAATAATTATCATGCACTTCTTCAACTTTCATGTCTACATTACACAAACTAGTGATTCATGTCAATAAATACTAGATGAGCATAAAACTTAACATGACAAAATCGTAACAAACACTATGTCTTTCCAAACTTAATAATGATGCACATTCTAGAGTTCTTCATACATACTTAAAACTTCATACATAACATCACCTTGAAGATATCTTCGTATCATCTCATTTAAAAAATCGAACAAGTGTCCAAATGTGGCTCTGAGAAGAGAGCTATGATTTTGTTCAGGTTCACTTAAAACAGACTGATACATTTGTGACATGTATATAGGTAGTAATCAAATTTACAATTGCTAACTAATAGTTTGCACTATTTCTAAAAGATGAACAAACCTTTTTTCCGGTATTTTATATCTTTCTCTTGTCATCTAATCATTGAAATTATTTTGTAAATCACTCAAGTATACATATAGTTTCGTTACTAAATTTTACCAAAAACAAGAAGAAGGCTAAAAGAATTTAACCCAAGACAAGTTTTCTGAACATTTTAACATTATACTCACCATCCATCCTATTTTTAACTAATTTAATATACTTAAATGATCTATAAATAATTATTATAATTGGATGAGATTCTTTTTTGTAATTTAAAACACGAGTTAAATTCGATTATGCTCTTTGAGGTTTGACAAAAATAATCATTTTTATTCAAATATTAAAACATCAATTTCAATCCTAAAGTCTCATCATTTGTTTTAATTTTAATTCAAAAGTTTCATATTTGAAGGTAAATTAAACTGAACTCAAAACAATCGATGAAACTTTTGAGCTAAAATTGAAATATTTAATATAACTTTTAAAGATAAATTGTTTTGGTCTTAAAAAATTGATTATTTTTGTCAAGTATCAGGGAGTAAAATTAAATTTAACTCTTAAAACTTTTTAATATAAATCCTTTTATTGTTTTTTAAAAACTATTATATAAAGTAATTATGAAAACCCATTTTTAGATCTTTTATTGATTTTGATAAACCATTATATAAAGTAATTAGAGATCATAAAATTACATAAATGGTTCATGTGGTTTAACCAAATTACATAGTTGGTCCCTAAATTTTAAAAATTGTAAAGAGAGTCTAAACTTTTGTGTAATTATTGCATATTTGATACCTAACACTAGATTCATTTATTTTTTTATGAATTTTATAAAATTTAAACTAACTTTTTAATTTAATTTTAGAACCAAAAGTGCAACTTCCACATAAAAGTTTAAATTAACTTTGCATTTTTGTAAAATTTAGGGACCAAATTTGTATTGACTACACAAAAGTTTAAACTAAATTTAGAGACCAAATTTGTATTGACTACACAGAAGTTTAAACTAACTTTGCAATTATCAAAGTTTGGGGACTAATTATACAATCTGATCAAACCACAAGACTATTTATGCAATTTCCTCAAGTAATTATAAAAACCCATTTTTCGATCTTGACGGTCAAGACCTATGCATGCTTGTCACACATTATGTGTCAATCCAATTTTTTAAAATTCATTTATACCTTTCGTTTAAAAAGGGTATGATGTTTTGGGTTTAGCAATTTCTTCTTTATTTTTAATAACAATTTGTAGATTTTTTGAAACTCATAACTTTTGGTTGTATAAACACACCACTTAACCATTATGATGTCTTGTCTCTAGGGACAACCATTTCTTTCTAATGCCCTTTGGTTTGTTCAAAGGAAACCTTATCACTTCATATTATCTTGTGGCCAATTGGCCATGTGTGTTTTAAAGTAAAGAGTGCATACAAAGGAAGACCATAAATGTCTCATTGTCATCCAAATATATTATAAACTCATCCTGATGCATCAAGGCTTTTAGGGTTTATAAGGATTGAACAAATGACCCTGGTGCAACTACAGTCATACAATAAGAACTCAATCATTTGATTTCTCAACTGAGTCAAACAGATCATCGTGACTGATCCAAAAAGGTCAAAATTGAAAAGTCAAAAAATTGTGTGGATTTCTTTTATGCTCAAACACTATCTTGAAATCAAGGGTGTTATACAATAAACATGAAAGATATCTACTTCATGAGAGTAGCGAATCAGTACAACCCTAAGAACTTCCACCATACGCCGCCAACAACAGCCCAGATCACCGCGTTAATACAAGCCATAATAAATCCAATTCTAAATACATCTGGGAGTTCCACGTAACCGGCTGTTGACAAAAGAAAAACAAGAAAAAGAACCCTTAGTCATATTACTTTTTTAGGAGTATCTTGCATGTTGATGTATACTTCATTTGACCTCAAAAGTCAAATGAAGTATTTTAACAAAAAGAATATCAACATCTTTGAATAAAAAGATTCAAAAGATCGTATGCATTTTAAACTCTTCTACTTTATTCCCCTTTTAGCTTAACTTTTTCTATTTGACCCGTTTGAGATTTAACATAACCAAAATCAACACATTTATCATTATAAACATCAAAATTGCCATTTTACTGCTTGTTAGTTTTAAAGAAAGAATAGCATACCTCCAAAGTAAACAGCAGCTTGACCACTGCTATAATGAGTTTGGGCACCAAATAAATTTGTGTTGTAAGCTAAAGCGAGTGCCGCCAATACACCTGGCACCCCAGCGGCCAAATGCATAGCAAGAAACGCAGAATATAAGGCTCCTACATGACCCGTTTGACTAGCAAACATGTAATGGATTAAAAAGTAAGCTCCTTGAAGAACGCCAAATGCAGCGGGCCAACTCAAAGAGAAAGATTGAAGGAATTTAGCTACACAATTAGACATCCATGTTACTATTCCAAGATTTGTCAATTGACCCGCCATGCCCACGAGTACTGCAAACCAAGCCAAAGTGTCCCATGCTGATTTTTCACTTAAGCAATCATCCCATTCAAGTACTCCTAACAATAATAGTATCGATAACCCCAACATTGCAGTAACGACACTCGGTATTCCAATAGCATCCCTGCATAGAGAATAAAAGACGTTAGAAATTTCCAACGGTGGATCCAAGTTTTTTACCAGTGTATATGATGATAACAAAATGGGTCAAAAGGGTAGGGTAACAAGTCACAAAAGCTAACTTGGGACGGATTGGAGCAAGTTGGGTCAGGTGGGGTTGATCCAAAAAACTTCTTGTCAAAATCTTTTTTTATAAATAATTATTTTAACAACAATCTTTTTTGTTTTGTATAACCCGGTTTAGGATGTTTATGAGTTATAAAAACACTTTGGCTGACTTTTAATCTCATTAGACCCATTTCCTTTAAAGCCATTCTTTAATATTAGACCCATTTGAATCCTTAGATGTCAAACATAACCCAAAGGACACATGATAAGTAAATCACCTCAATACCATAAGAATAATATTTTTTTAACTTTTCCTACTTAAGGGACAATTCAATGTATTCACCTCTACTTAGTAGATGGGGCCTATTTGTTCGCACCACAAACGACCGGGATACACTAATTAAATGTTAAATCGCCAAAACAAAAGCAAGTACTACCAAGTATCACATACCCAAATACCCAAAGAGAGACGGCAAGAATCATGGTGGCGATCATAACCCATTCATTAGTTGTGACAGGACCCATGACTTGAAGCCTCTTCGCAGCAATGGCAGGGGCATCTGGTGTATCTTTGGTTTCCGGAGGGTAAATTTTGTACAAAATGTATGGAGTAAGTAGAAGTGAAATGAAAGCAGGTAAACTAGCAGCCTTGAACCATGAAACCCATGGGCTTGCAATGACTAACCCAAGTTCCTCGGCCAATTTCAAACACAAGAGATTTTGTGCTGCGGCAGTCAGGAAAAGTGCACTAGAATTACCAGCACACTGTCAAACATCACATAACAACTTTGTAAAAATCATCCCATGAAAAAAGTGTCACAAACAACTAATTATCTTGATTCGTGTTAAAATGATCGCTATAGTTTGTTAGACTAAAGGGCATTCGGTACATCTAGTTAAAAGTCAAACATTTATCTTAACCAACATGTCTGGTCAAACATTGCAATTTTCACGGAATGGATTAAGCACATAACCGCGATCAATACACAGAAACATCCACATTTGCTTAAATAACCAATTAATTTGATATATCAAACCTTGGCCCTCTTGCTCCACAAGAAACCATACCTAATCACCCAAATGATCTAATCTAACAACAATGTGCAATAAAACAGATTTCTTTAGTTAACTTTCTTCCATTCAATAATCTCTTCTCGTCCTCATTTTTCAAAATTCAGACCCATAAAATGAAACTAATACTAAACTAAAGTCAGACAACATTAACAACACGGATCAACTTAAAAGCCATAATCTTGCAAAAAGATCATAGCTTTGTCTATCAACTCTTCACTTCTGCGAAAACCCAAATGTGAATCATACCGAACAATAAAGACCACTAGCGCGTAAACGAATCCGAAACTCCTACACCCAATCAACATTTAATCTAAACTTTGTTAAACGAGAAAGAAGATCACAGAGCTAGAGTAACCTGAAACTGAGACTGAATAAGATAAGACCCAAGTTTTTTCGAAGATGGGTCATTGGGTTTACTCCCAGCTGACAAAGATAACGACTTGATAATCGGCAAAAACACACCACCGGCCCTAGCGGTGGTGCTGGGCATCGCCGGAGCAATCAACGCCTCACTCAAAGTCAACCCATACGACAACCCCAATGTACTCTTCCCCAACCACTTGACAAAATAGGTCGCAATTCGATCCCCCAATCCAGTCTTGACGAACCCACGAGCGAAAAAGAATGAAATCACGATCAACCAGATGACTTCATTGGTGAAGGCGCTGAAGGCGGTGGTAAAGGGTAGGGTTTTGGTGACGATGGTGGTGGTGAGCCCTAATAGCGCCCAGGCGCCCACGGGTAGAGGAGATAGCACGAGCCCGGCGATGGTGGAGACGAAGATGGAGAGGAGTTGCCACGCTTGTGGGGTGACTTCAACCGGCTTCGGGACGACGAATCGGATCAGTAAACCGATGGCGATTGAGAGGGTTAAAGGCGCGATCTTTGCGCCTTGAAATTGGGGCTTTTTGGGTTCGGTGATTGAAGTCGCATTGGGTGAAGATGCTGATATGGGTTTGAAGCGGGGGTTGAAGATTGAGGGTTTGAAGGTGGTGGTGGTGGTGGTGGTGAAGGACGGTGGTGGTGGTGATCGGAGGAGGGGTGGGAAATGGGGCTTTTTGGTGGGGAAGATGAGTGGTGGAGATTTGTTGTTGAGAAGGCGAGATCGGAGGTGGGGTGAATGGGGGCAGAGGGCGGTGGAGAAAAGGGCAGAAGCCTCCATTGATGGTGGAGAATGAGTTGCAGAAATGGCGATCGTGATTACAGAGAGAGTTGACGGAGAGTACGAAGAAGATGAGTGATGAGTCCACCACAGAATAGTTGTGTGATGACAATGGTGAAGACTGAAGAATATGAATCTGTTTGCGGGTATAATGATGCAGTTTTTTTTATTTATTTATGAGAATTTAAAGAGCTTTGTTGTCATCAAACTAGATGTAGAGATGAAATTGACATGTAGGACAATGATAAGATGTTTGGAATGTGTTTTTTTTTTTTTAATAATGGTTGAGAGTTTAAGTTAGGTTTTTTATAAGTTTTATTGTGAAAGTTATTGTAGAGGAGTCTTATTTGAAGGTAAAACGAACAGCCGAAGAGAGGAGAGTGGAATCAAAAGAAGACTAATGAAACCGTTATAAGAAGAGAATAACATTGAAAGGAGACCATTGGAAGCGTCAAAAGAGGAGGAATTCATTAGAGTAAGACCATCAGAAGGATTTGATAGTGGAAACTAAAGTTGACGAAGACACATGGCGAGAAGTAAATAGAAAAATGAATACTACTTTAGTGGTATGACGTTTATGTAAAAGAGAGAAGATGTTAGAAGTATGGGTTGGGATAGGCCCCAACATGAACAATGATATAGATTGTGAAATTCGAACCTGGATAGATTATGTGACTATTATGATACAAATCACCACACAAGAATCACAAGTGGGATGTCCCACACGAATCTAAGGATAAAAATACACCACCTAAGTCTCGACATATGCTCCAAAGATCAACACACAAACAAGAAAGCCAAGCTTATGCTAACAAAGGAAAAAGAAACAGGCTTACTTGAAGAAAACATAGTCGAATAATTCAATCATAAAATTACCATGCTTTGTTAATAATCAAAGTAGTACACATAGTAATTGAGCCAGTAACCCACGTCCTATATTCTAGGAAAATAAAAGACTAAAGGTATCACCTATTAAGCCAAGCATAGAACGAAAAATTGTGGTGGAACAAGTATTAACAAGAGAAAGATGCTAAAGGTGGTGGTGACGTGGGTGTAAAGCAGAAGAATATTTCTGTATGGGCACGGATTTAGGTCGTATTAAGCTGATCAGATTGGACATGTATTATCTAGCGAGTATGAGTAGGTGATGGTTCGGCTATTATTCGTACTTTTATCTTAATGGTGTTCCCAATTCCCTTAATACAAAGATGAGTGAAAAGAAGTAGAAAGAAGCTAGAGAAATTTTATGATTTTAGTTTTCAACGTGAAGTGAAAAAAATAAAAAGAAAATTTCTAATAATCATTCCTCTTAATTTTCCTCTTAAAATCCAAATATAAAGAGACATTTGATTCGCACATTGTATTGCAATTGAATATGAATTTTGAATTGGAATTTAAAGAATTATTTTTACAATCCAAAATGTGTTTGATTAGCACATTTCTATGGAATTTTAATATAAAAATACATAAAAATACAAATTTACCCTTAATCTAAACATACATTGCAGTTGTTTTCGATAAGGATGATTGTATCAAAATTATAGAAACATATAATCGCATATATACAAACCTGAAACCTCATGGATTCACAAAAATAAAAATTTCATTGATTTACATGTTAGCTTTTGAAACATATATAATCTCATGAGTTATTTCAAATAAAAAAATTCATCGACTCACAATAACCTTCTTTGATTTATAGTATTACATACATTAAAATTTTTATACAAACTTGTAATAAATTGTACAAAAACATTGAACCTATGGAGAATATGAATGAAACTCTACGGCAACAAAGATAAAATGTTAAGAATATGAGGATGATGAGATAACATGAGTGGTGGCAGTGGTGGTGGTTGGTGTCAGGTGGTGGTGGTATAGGCGACGCTTGGTAGCTAGTGGGAGTGTGCGACGATAGGTGGCGGGTGACGTCTACGATAGGGGGTTGCGAGCAACTTTGATGGCGACAGTGTCAATAGGTGATGGAAGGTGAACGGCTACGACAATGGGTGGTGGATGAGGGTGACGACCGATGAAGTTGTGGCAACTACATTTATATCTTTTACTTCTCTATAATTTTTTACTATACTCAAACAGCAGACCTAGAAAACTTTTTATGGGGTGAAAAATATTTAAAAGTGTTTTGGCTAACACTATATAATAAAATTTTCAATCCAGTTGCGGTCGAATCGGGTCGGGTTATATTAAAGATAAAACAATCAAAATAAATTTTATAAAACCAATAAAAGCACGTCAAATGTTATTAAAAAAACATAATAAAAATATAATATATCTAATGTTGCTTAAGAGATTTCATTTTTTGACATCTTTCCATAACAATGTGTATCCCTAAGTAACTTATTTTAATTTTCAAACCCTAGTCCTTAATAAATGAATTAAAACAAAAATATAAGCAAAAAATAAAACCCTAGTCCCTAATACATACTTTCAAAGTGTATCCCAAAGTAACTCATTTCAATTTTCAAACCCTAGTCGTTATTAAATGAATTAAAACAAAAATATAAGCAAAAAATAAAACCCTTGCCTAGCCAGGAGCAGTTCAGTGGCACTCGGCTGGAGCAGTTTTGCAGCACTCAGTTGGAGCAGGTCAGCTACAGTCGATAGTAGGTCATCGCTCGGAGCAAGTCAGCAATCGGCGACAGAATGGGTGTTGGAATTTGGAAACTTTCTTTGATTCTTTTTCTCGTTGCGGCAATGCCAATCTCAATTCCATCTTTATTTTTATTAATGAAAAAGATTGAAATGGACATTTAAATATTTGGCCAATATCTAAAAGATTGAGCTTTAAAGATTGGGTTTCACAAATTAGGTTTCACTAATTTGTCTTATATTTAAAAGATTGGATTTCAACAAGCGCCAATCGCAAAAGTTTAAGAATGACAGTCAGAATTTGAGCATATATATAATATTATTTATTTTTTTAAGGTGGGCGGTTGCCCCTATTAGACCATACTAGATATGCCCATGCCCTCAAACATAGCTTCTAAAAAATTCCACAAATCATGAGGAGTCTTATGTTGTTTAACACAATCAAAGTTTTCAGTTGGCAAAGCATTTCATAATAAATTAATAATGGCTCCAAAAGCTTTCATGCCTCTCTTTTTCAAAGCCTATTCTTTTTCATCATACTTGGGAATTGGTTATAATAGTATACTTCCATTGCTAAGTAATGAAACGTTAAAGTCATAAAGACTATTATTAATAGATTTCCAAAGTTACATTATCATTGAGGAAGATAAAAGACTGAAATAATAACCTTCTCATTGGATAATTTAGGCTGATTGAAGCCTTGGAGGTATGCATGTTGTCACGACCCGCCCAAAATCAAGTCGCATTACTCGGATTCCGGACGTTCCCGGAAACATATGGAGGCATCCAGGGCCGTTCGGATGACTCGGAACAGCCCAAACAAATCTGGAAAAGCTAGATATTAACCATGTAAAATATCTAGATATTAACCAAATAAATATCTAGATATTAGATAAGTAGATATCTTAGATATTTAGATTAGTAAATATCTTAGATATTTAGATTAGAATAATCTAGATTAGAAATATCTAGATCCATGCCACAAGTATAAATAGGAGATAGTCTCCACCATTTGTAACCACCCAAAAAACTCATACAAGTTTTGTGTAATACTCTTGTAAGCAATCTTGTAAGCAATACAAAGTCATTTGTATTATGAGCTTGCAAACGCTTTCGCGTCGTAACTTGAATCGCTACATCGTTTGGGTCACAAAAGGCTGAACTTAGATCAAATCTAAGTGCCGCACGTGAGTTAGGAAATCACTCCGTGACAAGTGGTATCAGAGCAACGTCTGTTCATTTGGGATGGCAACCGAAACCAGCAAAGGTGCAATTGTTGAAGATAAACGAAGTCAAGATGAATCCCAAAAGGGATCAAAGAAGGAACGAGGTATGTCCAAGGATCGTACTTTGGAAAAACGAGTTAGTGACCTGGAGGCAGGCCTTGTCGAAACATGATCGCAAGTCGACATCTGTCTCCCACGCTTGGATGCATTAGAAGAAGATTTCAGTGAGCTCCGAGAAGGACTCAAGGCGGCTATGGAGCTACTTCGAGACGAAGTAAAGATGATGATCAAAGATGCAATCAAGGACGTCACGACCAAGCTGCAAAAGGACATGGATGAGCTGTCAAGCGACATGCATCGAAGTCTAATGGGCTTGGAAGCTAAAGTTGTTGATTGCAACAAAGCCATGATCGCGACTGGAGGTAACATCGTAAACTTTACACCAAGAGTCGAAATTCCCAAACCATCACCGTTTTTGGGCAAACGAGAAGCTCGAGCGGTTGATGACTTCATTTGGGAAATGGAGCAGTACATAGGAGGGGTACAAATCCTTGATGACGTTACTAAAATCAAGACAGCCACTATGTATCTTAAAGATACAGCAGCCCTGTGGTGGAGACGTCGAAGCATGGACATCGAACGAGGTACGTGCACAATCAAAACTTGGGCTGAGTTCATCCAAGAACTTAAAAGACAATTTTATCCAGTAAATGCTAAGCATGAAGCACGAAGTCGACTTCGTAAGCTCAAACAAACCGGGATCGTCAAGGATTATGTTAAGGAATTTACTACACTTGTCCTTGAGATCCCGGACTTATCGGATAAAGACTCCCTTTTCTACTTCCTTGATGGTCTGCAATCATGGGCCAAGATAGAGTTGGAGCGACGAAGTGTTCAAGATCTTGCTTCAGCTATTGCAATAGCCGAAAGCTTGATCGATCATAAAGAAAAACGACCATATAGGCCCATGAATGAGGAAAGTGATGACGAGAAAGGTGGGGGAGTTAAGCCCAATCATGATCGGAAGGTGGACACAAGGAGACCACCACGATACGACAACGAAAGGCGTCCTACGAAATTCTGTTTTATATGCGATGGACCGCATAATGCTCGGGACTGCCCGAAAAAACAAAGTCTTCAGGCCATGGTGGCCAGAACTGATGATGCATCCCACGAAGACAAGGAGGTTCGCCTTGGGGCAATGCAACTACAACTCCTAAACGCCTTAACGGTACATGAAGGGAAGCCGTTAAAGTTAGCTAAGTCGTGCCCCACCGAGAAACAGGGCAACATCATGAACACGGAGATGAAAGGACTTCAGTTTGTGAACTTGGAAGTAAATGGACGACTTGCAAAAGCATTGGTCGATACAGGAGCAAGTCACAATTTCATGACGCGAGAAGAGGCTAAGAGACTCGGCCTAAGGATATCCACACGAGATGGATTCCTCAAAGACGCCAATGGCAACACTAAAGCGAGTGAGGGAATGTCATGGGCCGTCAAGACAAAGATCGGGACATGGCAAGGTAAACTTGACTTCTCGATAGCACCTCTAAGCAACTACAAGATCGTGCTTGGGATGGACTTTTTCAGAAAAGCAAGAGCCGTTCCAGCAGCTTTTCTAAACACACTATACATCGTCAAGGGCAATCAAGTGCACACAGCAATGATGGAGTCAAGCCATCACGGTAAAACAATATCCATCTTGCAACTCATGAGAACAAGCCGAGGGTCATGCAAGAAACACGACGAGGACGTCGTGGGTTTAGGTGGGGGAGAATGTCACGACCCGCCCAAAATCAAGTCGCGTTACTCGGATTCCGGACGTTCCCGGAAACATATGGAGGCATCCAGGGCCGTTCGGATGACTCGGAACAGCCCAAACAAATCTGGAAAAGCTAGATATTAACCATGTAAAATATCTAGATATTAACCAAAGAAATATCTAGATATTAGATAAGTAAATATCTTAGATATTTAGATTAGTAAATATCTTAGATATTTAGATTAGAATAATCTAGATTAGAAATATCTAGATCCATGCCACAAGTATAAATAGGAGATAGTCTCCACCTTTTGTAACCACCCAAAAAACTCATACAAGTTTTGTGTAATACTCTTGTAAGCAATCTTGTAAGCAATACAAAGTCATTTGTATTACGAGCTTGCAAACGCTTTCGCTTCGTAACTTGAATCGCTACATCGTTTGGGTCACAAAAGGCTGAACTTAGATCAAATCTAAGTGCCGCACGTGAGTTAGGAAATCACTCCGTGACAATGTGGTGTCTTTTCATTAGCATTGTTTGTCATATTTGAATGAATTTGCAGTTGAATTTTAACCAAGATAGATAACTTTTTACTAAATTTTGTTTCAAATATTGATCATTTCAAATTTGTAAATTGAGTTTACAAATTTTATCAGTAAACACGATATTCGTAGATCACAAACACCAAAGGCTCAATATAATTCAAAGACATTCTTAAATTCGAAGAGACAAACCATGAATCTAAGATAAAAGCTCCATTTTGATGTTAATTCAGTAAATTTTTCAGTTGTACAATGAATGAGTGAAGTCCTTCAATCAAACATAAAAAATCCTTCAATCGATCAACAAAAACCCTTTAATCGAATAGTAAATGCTTCGACCGTTACCTAATTCCACCGAACACTAGAAAATATCTTTGAACTTGTGATGCGTGGCTGGAAGTAGCACAAATTAGAATTTGATGATCGAATATCAACAAATTTAAGCCCTAGGCTCTTATACCACATGTTAGGATCGAGTTGAATGATCTCCAACAATAATAATTATGGGTACTAGGAATAGTGATTGCAGAAAAATATCAAAATTTAAAAAGAATCGGACAATGATTTTATGCATATGAATTTGATCAACACATAATGTAAAAAACGTACATGTTTAATAAGGACTAAATACGCAACACTATGGATTTGTTTATGATAACTACCGAATTGGTGAGACATTAAGGAGTGATCACTGCTTTATTAGTGAAACAATGTAAGGGTTATATCTACCAACTTAAAAAGAAGATTTTAGTGAAGAAAGACTCTCGTTTGAATATCAAAGAGTGGATGTACGGTGATTTTCTTAACATTCACCAAAACCACTATACATATTGGTATTATCTCTTCCCTTATCTCTATGCATACTTACAAATTTTAGATTATTTTCAAGATCCACATAGAAGTTGTTAAAGACCAAAAAAAACCTTAAACAAAACATTAAACATAAAAAAAAAATAAATGTTAGAAAAACAAAACTAAAAAACTGTACTAAAAAATAACAAAAAGAAATTAAGAATGAATCATTTAATATTGCTTATTGCTAATATTAGTGTAGGTGCATATGTTAGAAAACAGATCAGACCAAATAGAAATCAATCAATTATTATTAATTATTACCAAGTTATGGTCGAATCAGTTAGATCCTTCGTGATCCAAACTGATTATAAGAAAGGTAGAAGCAGAGTGTCCCGTTATCGGACGAATTAAAAACACCCAACAATATAAAACCAACCTGTTATACGATGTTTTTCGAATGATGTACTGTATCCTGTCCTTAAAGGATTTTACGTGCTCTATTTGTCGTAAGCTACAGCGTAAACCCCTAGGATTTAATGCAGAATGAATCCGGTGTTCCAACAGTAATAGAACCGGATCAACGTAAAGCTTGTGCAGGAAACAGATGTAAAGAAATGAGTAGCAGAGAATAGCTGTAGCATTTAGGATGATTAAAGTCACACCAGGAGCTTCATATTTATAGAATCAAACCATAACCACTAATGAGAAAAATGGGGGATGGGGTTGACCCCCACCAATTCAAGAATTCGGTTGCGCAGATAACCCGAATTGCTTATTGATCAACTCTATCCATCGTATTTATCTCGAAGTTGTTTTTTGATTCTATCTTCAAGCCTCTGAACTGGGCCTCAGCTAAAAATAAAAGCTCCTAGCGACGATGCGAAGTGCAAAGTGCGCCTCAAACGCGCCCATTCGCGAGCTCGCGTCTCCGTCTCGGCTTGACGCTTGTGTGGGCTTAGCCCTTCTCTTGGCCCAACTATCACTTTGGTGACCCATAAGGGAAAGCCCTTTTATAAGCCACTCAAAGTTGTTTCCCCCCACCAATGTGGGACAAGAAGTAAACATGCCAACTTGCACATTTACAACTTGTAAATTTCCAACAATCCCCCACCAAATTGGAATGTTTCCTTTCACTATGACGGATGATGTCACTCGGGTGTCACGGAGATTAAACCCACTTTATGTTGATAAACAAGAAGAGACAGATTCACTAGTTTCCTATGGAATTAAACTAAAACTTGATGACCCCCATCGATTTACCCCCACACATCACCAGCCGACTTTACGTTCTCACTAAGCGTGAATATGGCCGTGCGTTATAAATACTTTTCATGACCCTCTAGAAGATAAACCATATATCTTCATTTAAGGCGGCACCACCTTTAGATCATATAGGCAAAGTTTTACAACATCCTCGTTGCTTAGATGCCTCCAAAACTTTGTTAAGAGCATTAGCTCAACCTCGTTCTCGGTAACGACGTACTATCTTACCTCACATGGATATATCAAATTAATTGATAGTACCTTCTATCGTTAAGCAACTATGTTGTTACCCATTAAACTAGAGAAATAGGGGCACTAAGTTCAAGTTGGGTTTCCATCACTAACGATTCTATTATGGCTTTAGACCCATGGATCTCGTGGTATTTACTACGAAATCTCTTGTCAGAGGTTTGGTAAGTGGATCACCCAAGTTTTTACACGTCTTGACATAGACAACCTTGATGGTACCACTTTCAAGTAGTTGTCTCACATAATTATGCCGAAGACCAATATGTCTTGACTTCCCATTATACACTACGTTGTATATTCTCGATAGTGTGGCCTCACTATCACAATACATGGGAATTGATGGCATTGGTACATCCCAAAGACTGATGTCCGTAAGTAGATCTCTAATCCACTCTGCTTCCTTACAGGCAGCAGCCAATGCTATGAATTTAGCTTCCATAGTCGAATGAGCAATACGCGTTTGTTTCTTGCTCGCCCAAGAAATAGCTCCTCCAGCTAGAGTGTAGATCCACCCACTTGTGGATTTTGAATCATTATTTTGATCAATCCAGCTGCCATCAGAATAACCTTCAAGTATTCTTGATGATGACATGTATGTCAATTCAAAATTACTTATCCTTTTCAGGTATCCAAATACTCTATTCACTGTGTTCCGGTGCTCAGTACCTGGGTTTACAGTGTACTGACTTAGCTTGCTAACAGCAAAAGCAATGTTAGGACGAGTGCAATGTGTGGCATACATCATACTACCAATTGCACTTGCTTACTCTAGTTGAGCCATATGTCACGGAGTGATTTCCTAACTCACGTGCGGCACTTAGATTTGATCTAAGTTCAGCCTTTTTGTGACCCAAACGATGTAGCGATTCAAGTTATAATGCGGAAGCGTTTGCAAGCTCGTAATAGAAACGACTTTGTATTGCTTACAAGATTGCTTACAAGAGTGCTTTACAAGAGTATTACACTAGACTTGTATGAGTTTTGGGTCGTTACAAATGAGGAGACTATCTCCTATTTATACTTGTGACATGGATCTAGATATTTCTAATCTAGATTATTCTAATCTAAATATCTAAGATATTTACTAATCTAAATATCTAAGATATTTACTAATCTAATATCTAGGTATTTCTTTGATTAATATCTAGATATTTTACATGGTTAATATCTAGCTTTTCCAGATTTGTTTGGGCTGTTCCGGAGTCATCCGAACGACCCTAGATGCCTCCATATGTTTCCGGGAACGTCCGGAATATGAGTAACACGACTTGATTTTAGGCGGGTCGTGACACATAGCTCTCCTAGAGTTCACTTTTAGTGTCACTCTTGGATCAAACAGTGTATTAAACTCTTTAATGTTCAAGTGTTGAAACTTTGTTAGAATTTTCTCTATATAATGAGACTGACTAAGAGAAATCTAACTATTTGTTCTTTTCACCTTGATCCCAATGGTATCAACTTCTCCCAAATCTTTCATTTGAAAGTTAGAAGACAGATATTTCTTAGTGTTAGAAATACCCTCTAGGTGAGTGCTAATGATCAAAATATCATCAACATAAAGACAGATCACGACTGTGTATTCGGGTTTGCATTTTGTATAGATACATTTATCAGCACCATTGTGTTGAAACTCGAACGTAGTCACAGTGGTATCAAACCTCTAATGCCACTGTTTAGGAGCTTGTTTCAAACCATATAAAGATTTAATAAGTCTACACACTTTAGTCTCTTGTCTGGATATCACAAACCCTTCTGGTTGCTCCAAATAAATTTCTTCTTTCAAGTAACCATTCAGAAAGACTGTCTTCACATCCATTTGATGGATGTACAGAACTTTCACTATAGAAATTGCTATAAGAGTTCTAATAGAACTAATTCTAGCAACTGGAGCATATGCATCAAAACACTTTCTCGAGAAGTACTCGAGTTGTAGTAGGATTTAAGTTTTCATCTCTAGAAAACTTTTCCTCAAAGAATTCCACGTCTCTGGATTCTACAACCGTTCCTGATTCGTCATCCAACAATCGGTAAGCCTTGCCATTTTGAGCATATCCAATGAACACGCTTTTCATAGCTCGTGCTCCGAGTTTGGATTTCTTAGGATTAGATGTCCAATAATAAGCGACACATCCCCAAACTCTTAAGTGATCTAAGTTTGGTTTCCTTATTTCCAAGACTCATACGGGCTAGTAGGAATCACATGACTCGTGATCCTATTATGAACATAACAAGCGGTCAATAATGCTTCTCCCCACAAATTACTTGGCAGACCTGATTGGTTTAACATACAGTTAACCATCTCTACCAAGGTACGGTTCTTTCTCTCAGCCAAACCGTTTTGTTGGGAGTGAACGGTGAAGTTCTTTCATGTATGATGCCATTTTCTTCGCAAAATGAATCAAATTCACGGTTAAAATATTCTCCTCCTCTATCCGAGCGAAGAATTTTTATGCGTTTCTCTTGTTGGTTTTTAACCTTGGCCTTATATATTTTAAATGCGTCAAATGCTTCGTCTTTTGTACGCAATAAATAAACATGTAAATAACGGCTCGAGTAATTGCAGAAAGTAATGAAATATCTTTTACCAACGCGAGTAAGGATTCCATTCTGTTCACAAATATCTGAATGGATTAGTTCTAGTAGTGATGTATTGCGTTCACTACTACAGAAAAAGGTATTTGCTACGGTCAAATCCGTAACGAATCCATAGCTAAAGGAGTGTTTGCTACAAATTTGCTACGGATTTGATTCGTATTGGTTCTTGAGGGTTATATATAATAGCTTTTAAAAGGTCATGATAAGTCTCACTTGATCATATTTAATATTAATTTATTATGTTTGATGAATTATGTCAATAGGTAATCAAAACTCACTTTCTTATATATTTACTATAATTTTTATTAACTATTCTATTTATTTATTTAGAGTTGTATATATCTCTTGATTTCGTAATAAATTTTACAAAGGTTCTTATTGTGTGACTTATTTAGTTTTCTAAAACTTATTTCTTGATTGTAATATGGCTTTCTCTATAAATTTTAACTAATTTACTTTCAACTATCCTAAATATCTATTTTCTTAATTTTGCTAAGGATTTTGCTATAGATTTTGCTACGGGTATTAATATTTATACTGTATTAGTTTTCTTGATTTAGGTTTTGCTACGGATTTTACTATGGATTCTTTTCATAATAGTTTTTATCATTATTTAAAATCTTATATTTTCACTTTTGCTACGAAATTTACTATAGATTTTATTAAATTATTTTTTTAATGTTCATTCCTTAGTCTTGCTATGGATTTTGCTACGGGTGTCGCTAAACTATTTTTAGTTATTTTTTTTTCAACATTTATCTCTTGAATTTGCTACGAATTTGCTACGAATTTAACTAAATCATTTTTAATATATTTATTTTAAAATTTTTGCTATGAATTTTCTTACAGAATTGCTATGAACACATTTTGCTATGGTTTATTCGAAGGTAAACTGTAGCAACATGTATCCATAGCAAACCCGTAGCTAATCCATATCAAATTTACTACAGAATTTTTCCATAGCAAAAATCCGTAGGAGATACTTGTTTGTGTAGTAGTGGTTGCTGAACACTCGAAAAAGGTTTCTTTATAAATTTTGATTTTACACAAGTTTTGCATTTTTCAAAATCTTTATCGTTTAATTTTATTTTTTAGTTTGTATTTTTTTCAATATTTTTAATATTTGTGTGTGCCAAACGTTTATGCCATAAAGAAATTATACAATCGATATAATCAAAAGACAATATTGCATTCAATTTATAACCAATGACATTACAATCAGCAACATCACTAGCAAATGTACTAACACTACCACTATTACCACTAGAACTACTATCACTGTCACTTTCGCTACCAAACCCATCAAGCACAGAGATGACCGCATTCTCAATCTCTTCCTCTTCATTCCCATTTTCAGCTAGGTCAAGACGATACATTCCACTCTTGTTTTTAGCTTGACCCACATATAGGTTATTGAGAGAGAACTTCACACACAGATCCTTAAGCACCAACTTGTAACCATTCCGATCAAACTTATTCGCTAAAACAAGACCTTTGATATACCTGGAGCATGCAACACATCCTAAAGGGTCACAGTCTGATCGTTTCTGAAGCTTAGCCACACCGTGCCTTTCCCACGAACTCCTACACGATGTCCGTCGGCACATACAACCACAGTTCCCTCAGGTACGGGACCATAGGTTTGAAATGCATGCTGGTTCCCTCAAACATGAACCGTAGCTCCAGAATCCAACAACCATCCCCTACATGCCAACACGCATGTAGGCTGAGCAAGCATATTAACATCACCAATTCCCACATTTGCTACCAGGTTGGTAATATCATCAGCCGCATTTATGGAGCCAGCCGTAGGACCAGATTTCTTGTGAGGGCATTCTCGTGCATAAGGTCCAGTTTCTCCACAAACATGACATTTTCTAGATCTTTTACGCTGTTGGTTATTGTTTTGATGTGGTTTCTTGAATTCTTTCTTTTTAGGTGCAAGTGGTTTCTTTTGTTTTGATTCATACTTCCCCTTTTGCCCGGACCCTCCAACCACATGATTAACACTCGATCCGACTTTACTTCTTTTGTCCCTATTACGCGTTTCCTCCTCAATTCGAATGTGCTTCAATAGTTCATCCAAAGAGTAGTCCTCACATTTGTGCATCATTCTTTTAGAGAAATCTTTCCAAGTAGGGGGCAATTTAGCAATAATAACCCCCACTTGGAAAATTCAAGGTAGAGAGATGGAAATAGCAGTTAGTTTGTTAACAAATACTTGGAGTTCATGCACTTGCTCCAAGATTGACTTCTCATCCACCATTTAGAAGTCCAAATACTTAACAATAAGGTACTTATTAGTGCCTTCTTCATGAGCCTTGTATTTGAGTTCCAAAGCTTTCCATAGATCTCTATGATTGTAACCTGCGAGTACAAATCATAAAGTCGATTAGAAAGTTAGTTCTTGATATGAACAAGACAAAGATCTTCAGCTTCCTTTCGAACAAGTATTCGCTTGTTCAGATCAGAAATCAATTGCTGATCCGGTTCCTTTCCCTTTTTAGGAACCGGGTCGTTAGGGATCGGAGCCAAGCACGGATTAAGAACATAATAAAACTTCAGAACAATCAACATAAACTTGACTTTGTCAGCCCAACGGGTATAGTTCTGACCGTCCAATCTATCTAACTTGACAAACTCTTGATTCATGAATCTCAGATTAGTGGTAGGAAGTTCAGCGTCCATTTGGTCTGTTATATTTAAACACAAAAAATAAAATCCTTTAAGAATGTTGAAAAAGACCAAATAGAAATCAATTAATTATTATTAATTATTACCAAGTTATGACCAAATCAGTTAGATACTTCGTGATCCAAACTGATTATAAGAAAGGTAGAAAGAGAGTGTCCCGTTATCGGACGAATTAAAAACACCCAACAATATAAAACCAACTTGTTATACGATGTTCTTCGAATGATGTACTCCACGGAATGTATTCGTGTCCTTAAAGGATTTTACGCGCTCTATTTGCTGTAAGCTAAAGCGTAAACCCCCAGGATTTAATGTAGAATGAATCTGGTGTTCCAACAGTAATAGAACTGAATCAACGTGAAGCTTGTGCAGGAAACAGATGTAAAGAAATGGGTAGCAGAGAAAAGCTGTAGCGTTTGGGATTCTTAAAGTCTTACAAAGAACTCCATATTTATAGAATCAAACCGTAACCAATAAGGAGAAAAACCACAGCTAAAAATAAAAGCTCCTTAGCTCCTACCAACAATGCGTGCGCGCATTCGCACCTCAAACACGCCCATTCGCGTCTCCGCTCAGCACGCGTGTGGGCTTAGCCCTTCTTTTGGCCCAACTATCACTTTGGTGATTAATAAGGGAAAGCCCTTTATAAGCCACTCAAAGTTGTTTGCTCCCACCAATGTGTGACAAGAAGTAAACATGCCAACTTGCACATTTACAACTTGTAAATTTCCAACGGTATACTTTCAAGTAAAACACGTCAAGATATGAAGAAAGAGGAGAAGGACCTAGGGAATAAATCATAACTATGAGTTATAAACATATACATAGAGGATTTATTTCGTAAGCATTTAAAAGAACTTACTTTGTCTTTTGTATTTAAATGAAATTCTAGAGACAATTGATAAGTAAAACAAATAAAATATTAAAAAAAAGAGTTTATATCACACATCAATGATTTGGGGCTACAACAATAGTATGATGCAACTTGTAAGCATGGAGCTAGACGTATAAGAGAAAATGTTCCAAGAGAGAAGAGAAGACATTAAATTCATCTAATTATACAAATTAGTTAAACATATTGCTATAACCGAATATTGATCCTCATTTACTCTTTCATAATCTTATTTCTGTTTCATGTTGATTGTGTTTTGTGTATACATGAATTAACATCTGAAAAAAAAACATATTGTTTGTCCACTACAAGTGAGGTGAATCCAGCCATAAAACATTATGATAATACAAATTTTCTCTAGTTAAAAAACAAGAACCGACCTTAGCTCAGTTGGTAGAGCGGAGGACTGTAGTGTTACCATAGCCATCCTTAGGTCGCTGGTTCGAATCCGGCAGGTCGGAATCTTTTTTTTTCTTATTTTTTTTTTTTTTAAGTTTTTCCGATCATGGTGCTATGCCGCTAAAGTACACAAAATGTAGGATAAGACTGTGTGCATCAGATTGCAAAGCGATCCGTAACGTCCCTGAACCTGCGCAAAGTGAGAGTTAAGTCAAACATCGGTACGACCTTTACCCGTGTTGGCGCGTTATATATATTAACCTCTCGCGAAAGACTAAATGGACATACAAAAGAATCTTAAAAAGACATTCTTATATTTGCAGCATCCACTTTGATTGAGCTTTACCCCTTGACTCTGCCCATCTCCTTTCTAACTTGATGTTTAAACAGAATCTAATGCTCCATTAAAGCAAATTATAGAACACATACTTATGTTGGTGAATCAGGTTCCCTTTCATGCTGCAACCTTTTTGACTTATGTCATCAGCGACCCAAGGTATCCGCTGCTCTGACTGTCGAGAATTTGTTTCAGATGACGAAGACGCACACCTGCAGTCGAAGAAACAACATCATAAGTTCATCAGTGATACAAATGGCCTTCATGTTCTCTTTGAAAAGATGTTTCGCAGAAGAGACATTTCGAATTCAAATGCGCTAAGTAGCTATGAGGAGTCGACTCTCGAGTCAATAAGGCACTGGGAAACCATGAAAGGGAAGCGTGCGGTTCTGTGTGGTGTGACATACAATAAACAGAAGTATAAGCTTAAAGGAACTAACTATGATGTGAACAACATGCGCGAATTGCTAATTTCGAGGTTTCGGTTTCCAAGTAATTCGATCCACATTCTTGCAGGTATTCGTAATCTTTCCTCCAAAAGTCATGCAACTTAGGTTATAGAAGTGGCAATTCGACTCGTCAAATGAAAGACGGGTCTATTTGGGTGCGTATTAATTATAACGGTTCAAACAGGTAAAATAAGAAGTAGCTCAGGTCAAATGTCTTAAATGAGACACCTCCTAGATCATTTTCTTAAATGACATAATATACTTTTTAATCGTATTTGACACCTTGATAGTTTATAAAAAAGTTTATTTGTTTTGGCCAAAAAGAATTTTGGGTCAATCACCCAATCCACTCTGATCCATACAATATCTACGAGTTTTTAGTCTCCGCTAGAGGGGCAATCTATCGAGTTGGTAGGTTGATGGGTTTCAGGTTGGAGGGTTGAATTGATAAACGCAAACACAATGTTAGAAAAAATAGTAATCAGAGTACAGAATTGTCTTATAGAAACAAATACAATAAAAGATTCGATATAATATCTGTAAACAAAATCCAATTAGCATCCGAAAGTAATCTTGCAAAACGAGGAACAGAAACAGAAACAAATATGAGGAGTAACGAGCTTGTGTTTGACACAATTCCCTAAAAAGATTCGTCTTCTGTTCCTAGGGTACGCCAGCTCAAAGCAGTGTACTGCCGGACGTCACACTTAGATGGCAGGAACGTGAAGAAAAGAAGCTGTCGTGTTGGTGTGTATCACTATATGTGACCTCTCTGTTGTGTTGCTATATAAACACAAAAAGGAAAGAATTGTAACCGAATACAATTCATTACACAGAACGGTTATATCATTATTGACGGTAAAAATTGACAGTAATGATCATAATTAGCAAAATGGTTTTGACAGTAATGACCATAATTAGCAATACTTTGAGATTTCGACATCTCATTCAATCTTCACACTAACACACATATATTTATTACTAATAAACATCGAAGCGGCAAAAACATAGGGGTACCCGTTTCGGGTACTTAAAATCATATAACTTGAATATGACCTATGTAACCCATTTACCTAACCAAGTCAAACGTGCTGGTGGGTTGCAAATGGATTTTATAAATGGGTTACAGGGGTCATAATTTGGGTAAACGGTTTGTATCAATGGGTTAAACAGGTCATAAACGGGTTGGGGTTGAGTTTATAAATTACATTTTTTTTTTTCCAACTTTAAGCAGCAAACCCAAATACGACTCGTTTAGATAACCAACTTGGGGACTCATTGGTGCTAAAAAATCATGCAGAAATGGGCTCGCACCCGCATCCAACAAAAGCAAACATCCAAGAAGCTTTGAGGTGGCTCGTTAAAGACAACCAACGTGGGGACTCGCTGGTGTTCTATTTCTCAGGTCATGGCCTATGGAAACCAGACTTCTTTGACGACGAACTTGATGGATTTAATGAAACAATATGTCCAGTAGATTTTAAAACTGCAGGAATGATCATTGATAATGAGATTAACGACATCATTGTAAGACCTCTCAAGAACGGCGTCAAACTTCATGCCATTATCGATGCTTGTCACAGTGGAACAATTCTTGATCTACAAGACGTCTATAGATCACAAGAGTATGTCTCATTAATTACTGTTTTGTGTAGTTTAGATTAGTTTCAAATGTTTGTCTTGATATTTGGATTATTTTGGTGCTTTTTTGGTTCATTTGCAGGAATCTTTGGCTAGGATAATCGTGAGCTCAGATAATCGGGTCTCCATTATGGACACTGCTATTGGTGGACATGTGTGAGGATAATGCTATTTCTTGCTCAGTGCGTACATCAGAGGATAGATCTTCTGATTGCAAGATACATCAGTGAGTAGATCTTCTGATTGCACTTTCGACATATTTGTTTATAAATGGATCGATTTGGGTTATGCTTTATAATTGAAAAACACTAGCGCGCTTAAAGGAAACGGGCCAAATAGACATATTCAATCTATGGGTCTTATCTTTTTTTCAAGTAATGAGATTATAGTTGAGATAATATTAATGTTGTAATCACATTTGACCCATAAATCTATAGAAAGTTTATAAATGTGGACAAAAAAACCTTTCTTTGACTCGAAGCCATTTTGACCTCTTACCCAATCCGCCTTATTTGACTCTACCATAACATATCTCCTAACCTATTGAGGTTTAGTTACATTAAATTTTGACCTTTGGAGTTTTTGTGTAGACCTTTTCAGATTCAGGAAAACAGATGGAAGGCGCAATGACATACGCTTTTAGGAAAGCACTAGCGGAGAACCCAAGCGTGACTTATGCAGGTCTCTTGGATTCAATGCGTAAGGGCATTTTAGCAGCCCACGCAAAAGGTTTCAGTCTTCGGGGACTATTTCACCACGAAAGACTACAGGTGAGACTCGAATTTGACTTTGTATAAAAAGTTTTTGTGTGATTAACAGATTTTTCAGTGCCAACAAAATAAATTTGTGAAATTCTTAGTTGATTTGCACTAAACAAGTCAAAGTTTGTTCTTAGTGTAAATGTTTGACCACTAGGTGGTTCAAAATGTGGTTATGATGGGTTCTCATTGTCTTATGGAACTTGCAGGATCCTTTATTATCATCTTCCAAAGTTTTTGATATCAATGAGCCCTTTGTGCTATAATTCTACCACACCAAAGGACCATGCTTCTTAGGTTAACTTGCAATGCCTACCAAAATCCTACTTTCAGAGTAAATAAATTTTACAATCTCTACAGGTCTATGTGGATTACCTGCATTGCATTCATGTCAAAAGCATGTTTTACTATTATTTATAGATTCTTTCTTTCGCAATGCCACCTTGTTTGTTTTCTATATATGCTTTTTGTGTTTCAATTGTAACACCACATCACTTTTGGTTCAAGATGGAAGGGGTATTCAACATTTAGCTGAATTGAATAAACACCCAAATGGGAATCAAATTTGGGAATCTGATTATCATAATTGGGTGGGAAAGCGAATTTTGGTTGGGTTGATTCCAACTTTAACCAAACCCATATAACGTTTAATATATATCTGTGTATCAAAACAAGTACAACAACTGTACCCAGTAAAATGTCATGCATAACAAGAGTATTGATAGGGTTTGAGAAGGATGAGGTGTAGACAAACCTTAATTATCCCACTGGATAGAGATGCTACTTCTAGAGAGACCATCGACCCTAGAACAAATTGCAAAATAATAAAAATATCAAACACAAAACTTACCAATAACATAAGAAATGTTTAAAAGATAAGTAGCAACATATAAAATATCATAAAACAACACGTAGGCATACATATAGTAAGACAATAAAATGCAAAGTCCACTTTAACTGCAAGGAAACCTAAGCTTGTTAGACAATTTAAGACACATACCATCCCATAAAAGTCGTTAACCCTAATCGTACGGCTCTATGAACTCCTATCCTAGGTCATGCTCTTAGTGAGGTGTAACTTCAATAAATCTAGCATAATACGCTCATTCCAAGTTAGGTTAAGTCGGTCTATGCTACTCCTACCCTTTACTTTAAGGGTTGTTACTGCTCTAACTGGCATCGTCATCAAGTCATATTTAATAAGTTCAAATTAGGTTGGGTTGATTTTTCCATGCCTTTTATATATTTCTATTGATTTTCTTAAATAAGATGATAAATGGCGAATGCATCAAAATGAACACAATATTACAAAACATAAGAGAACCACTGAGCCAAATTTTTATACTTTCTTGTAAGGAAATGGGTACAAAAGAAGATAGCCTTGAAATGTCCTTTTTAGTGACAATTTTTTAAAATAAATTTGATAATATAATTTTTAACTTGATCTAAGTTTTTATGGATGTTGGAATTTCGTTAAAACAACTTGGCAAGTAGATAGTGAACACATGGAACGATTAACAAGCACCTGAACTAGAACAAGCAAAAATTTAGGTCATAATACTATTCAGTCTAGCTTAGATTGACATTTCTATTCTTACTAGAGTCTCAACTAAAAGAGTGTTGCTTGACATCATCACCAAATGCATCATTCCTTTGTTTCTTCAAGTTAGGATGTGACTTTAATGTGGTAACATTATGGCATTCAAATAGAGGCTTGAACCAACATGAGTCA
The DNA here is from genome assembly GCA_025506415.1 of Flaveria robusta. Taxonomy (NCBI): domain Eukaryota; kingdom Viridiplantae; phylum Streptophyta; class Magnoliopsida; order Asterales; family Asteraceae; genus Flaveria; species Flaveria robusta. Next base: position 11,783,568 of record CM046465.1, read on the forward strand.
CTCTCTAGTGTCCCCAATTGTGACTTAATTTTAATTTGCAATTATTTCTATAAAAGATTATTCAAACTAAGAGAAATAAAGATCTTGTTTTTCATTAAAATACACCTACATTTATTAATCGATATATCACATAAAAAATAAAAGTCTAAATATTATTTATATATATATATATATATATATACATACATACATACACAACTACTTCTAACTCATGAATATTACCCATACAATTTATTATTTGCCAAATGCTCACACTTCTAAATATATAAGAAAAACAAGAATTGAATAAAAAAACAAAAGAAAATCATCACAACTGTTTGGCATGCTTACCCTTGTTGAGAAGGATAGGAGTTCTACATCTACCCTCAGTGGATTTTTGGTTTTTCTCTAACACCGTACTTTTATTTAAGAGTAAATTACAATTTTGATCCTTTAGTTTTGTAGAAAATTTCATGTTTCGTCCTTAAACTAACGAACTTAAAGTAAAAATCCTTTATGATTAAAATTTGTAACAGTTTACGTCCTTTCCTCTAACAGACATTAATATTGTCCGTTAAGCCAAGTCATGTGCATTGCACATAAGGGTAGTTTAGTTTTTTTTTCCCCTGATTAGATAAATATATAATTTATCAAACCCAACCCCACCCTCCCAACCCCACCCCACACATATTCTCTATCTCTCTCTCTCTCTCTCTCTCTCTCTCTCTCTCTCTACGCACAAGGAAAACCCTATCAGCCACCGCCACCTGCCACTGCCATTGTCGGCCACCACCACCGCCACTCCTTCACCATCACCGGCCACCAAAAGATGGTCAATTTTCATGTTGTCAAGATCCCACATGCCCTTCAATTGAGCACAACCCTTCTCAAACCAATTCATTGAAATCAAAATTGCAAACACAAATCAACATCAATACAACTCCAAAATTTGTCCATAATCAAATTATTAAAAAAACTGTCAAAGTTTGATCCATATAAACACCTCAAGATCAAGAACAAACACAAAACACTCACCCGCTTAATGGAATTCCCCCAAATTTCGGCCGCCGGCGACCTCTGGCCGGGTCAAACCGTTGTTAGCAAAGACGTCACCCTCGACGCCACGAAGAACACATGGCTACGCATCTTCCAACCAGCGAAAATCCCCTCAAATGACTTATTAGTCGCCCGATTACCACTCGTCGTATCCTAACCACGAGGCCATGACCAAACTCTCTGACGATATCCCGACGTCAATTTGTTGATCGACGGGAGAAAGCAGGCCAATTTGGAGCTGAAGCTTGCAGCGAACACGTTGTTACCATTGCTAGTGATTGATCAGTTATGGGAACTACATTGTTGGTGGGTATGGATCAGGATCATAGGTTTTGTAATCTATTGGGGGATGAACATGTGAAGGAGAAGATGAGGAGGAGTTTGGTGATAAGGTTTGGTGGGGATCTGTTGATTGATCGTCCGAAGTTGCCGGTGTAGATGATGGTGATGTAGGGGCTTGTGGTGGATGATGGCGGAAGAGCGATGGCGACAAATGGTGGTGGTCGATGATGGTGGTGGCAAGTAGCAGGGGCTGATGGGGTGTTCTTTGTGTGTAGAGAGAGAGAGAGAGTAGAGAAAGAATATGTGTGGGGGATGGGTTGGGTGGGTTGGTTTAGGTTTATTAAATTATATATTTATTTAAAAAGGAAAAAAGATCAAACTAACATCATGTGCAAGGCATATGGCCTGATTTAAGGGGTAATATTAATGCCCGTTAGAGAAAAGGACGTAAATCATTACAAAATTTAATCATAAAGGCCATTTACTATAATTTCCCTAGTTTAAGAACGAAACTTGAAATTTACTATAAACCTAAAGGATGAAAAGTATAATTTACTCTTTATTTAATTTACATTATTAGTTTGTGAACTTTAAAAATTGATCATTATTGTTTGCTTAAATTTATATTTTTATTATTATTGATGTTGTTGTTATGCTTATTGTTGTTATTATCATTATTATTCTGTTAATGAAAGTCCCTGCTACCTTCGAAGGGTCAATGGAATGATAAATTTGGCATCAATTTTCATAATATACATGACTATCATTGATATAAAACACATGCTGATATCTTTCTAAACATGTTATTGTTGTATCTTTTGTTTGAGGCAATTTTGATTCGCATTTGCAATCCAATGTCTGAATAAAAATTTTCATAACAAAAATTTAGATAAAATTAAAGAGCCTAAAATTGCTCTCTTCGTAGAAACAATGTATGCTAAATAATATACTGATTTCTAATGTCTAAACGAACATAAACAAACAAACATGAAACAAACTCGCATGTATAATCAAGATCAAAAGCAAGAAATGAATTCTTGTATCGCCTAGCCATTAGTTTTCCTAATAGTTGGGTGTAGTATATTCGAGTGTACCCATCAATATAGTGTCTAGACTCATATGGTGATCACTTATGATGCTAGCAAGGTTTCTTAACTCCCTTAAAAACATACTAATCACCACTAAATTGTTGTCAAGCGTATTCTTGGCTATGTTAGGATGTTATTTCTCACGATTTAATTATACGTAGAACTACTAGCCTTACTATTTATGCTTATGCTAATACTAGGCAGACTGTCTAGATGATTGTCACTCTACCACAAGCTATTGTGTGTTTCTTGATTCCAATCTTATCAATTAAAGCTCTAAGAAACAACATTCCATTGTTCAGTCCAAACCAAGCCTAGGCATTATGCATGTGTTTGTACTAAAATTAAGATTCACTGGATCACTTTTATTCTTCTCGAGCTTTGCATATAACTTACTAGTCCACCAATGATGACATTATAGAAACTTATCATATAACCAATCATGTATTTCATCAGCACACAAAACACTTCGAAATTGACTAACAATTCATTAGCGATATGGTTCTCACACCAACTCTCAAGGTTCATTATGTTTCAACTATTTTCAACTAGCTAACATTTGACATTACCACTAATAAATTCTCATCTACTCGGTTTGATATTTTCATTCCAAGCTAAATGTTAGTGAACAGTGGCCTTCCTATAATATTTCAGAACATCTTGTTTCATCATTTACAAAACAAAAACATGAAACAAATAGAAAGTAAACTTGATTTTGCATTCGCAAAACAAAACCAATCTACATACATTTGTTCTTTGACTCAATTCATATACTACAAGAAATTGCATGAACCACAGTGACGGTGCTAATGTTGGTTTCCATCCATAATTGTCACGACAACCTTGCAAGTGAGGGCTCTTTTTTATTTTGTCAAAGTAGTCCTAGTTATTTAACTTTGTGGTCTAGCAATTCCTCAAACCCAACTGGACTTGACATAATAATACTAGGCTTATCTAGAGCTTATAACCCATTAGTTGCGTACTTAAAAGTTTTTTATCCATTTTGACCAAAACAATTAAACTAAAGGCCTTACATAAAATGGATTAGAATCTTAACTTTCCACCCTAATCCATTTTTAGTTGGTTTGTAGTTTGAGTTTATTCCTTGGTGGGTAACTTGTGTATACTCATGAACCATTTGTTATTCTTTGAAGTCATTTGATAACTTCCTTCAAAAAGTACACATAGGTATCACTATGAAACATGTCAAGAAAGTTTACACATGTTTCCATGGAAGTAACAACAATTGGTTTAAAAACTAAGCTTCCATCTCTGACTTCAATATCATAATTTTGAATATCCTTGAGCGTATGATCATAATAGTGCTCAACATAGGCTTCGAACTTTCCTTTTCCAATCTTATAGGTTGTTCGTGCATCCAATGCTTCAAAGTAATTCTTCAAATGAGTACTTTAATATAACCAATATCATGTTCTTTTGTTCATTTTTTATCAGTGAACAATCTTTTATCTTTGTAAACATGTTCTTGTTTCTTGTCATGTCTTTTTCTTAAATTATAAATCAAGTTGCCAAATCTTGTCCTAATGCCCATATTCAGTGCCCTGCACTAAATTATCGGTAAGCATTTCTATATCAACCGTAGGTGCTTTAGCATACTTACTTGGACAGTATCATACTATGTGACCAATTTTATGACATGCAAAACATCATACCTTTTTCCTTTGATTGAACTCGTCGGTCATTATTTTTGCAGAATTGAACACTGTCTTTCATGAGTAAACCCTCGCTTAAAGCTCTTTGCTTTGTGGATCGAATTTCTTGCAGTCATCACCCTTCGATTCATAGGATTACCAAACATATGTTTTTCTTGCCCTTTCCTAGTGTACCATTATCCACATGCCTATCAACTACATACCACAAGATAAGCTTATCTTGAGGCATTCCTCAACAACATCAACACAAGCAAGATGAACCAAAACATTATCCAAGTTGGGAGGATAGAAAAACACCCTAAAACTAGGGAGAAACACGTCGCTGATCATAAGAGTGAAGGATGCAAAGATATTATGCAAACTAAAGACCCTACTTATGAACTAGTAGCCTCAAATGATGATTCTAAGATACATAAAGGAACTATATGTGTTCATATCATTCCCAACCAAAAAATCTTTAGAAGGTTTTCTTAATAAAAATCACATATGGAATTTTTGGTTATCAAAACTAGAGTTATGGAGGGGATAGTCCCTTCCATCAGAAAGAATAGCATGGTAAAAAAATTCATGGTGTTCCACTACAATTTTGGGATCGAGTATGACAACTAGCAAAATTTCATGTCAATATCGATACTGGTCCTAATATTTTCTCGCGTTTAAAATCATACCTCTAGACATATTTTTATAAGTTAGGTTGTCTCATGCAAGCAAAGTTCATTCATGTCATATTTTGCATCGATGACTTTTAGAAATTACCTGGTCATACGCAAGCTGACCCGACAATCACAAACATTGGTAATGAACTTACAGTGCTAGACAAGTATTAAAGTAGCTCATTAGCATGAGTCTAATATTTTTACTTAAACTTTCAAGACTTAAATTTATGTCTAAAGACCTTATATCGTATGTTAGGATCGTGCCTCAAGTTGTTTGGATATAAATATATAAAATAAATATATATGGGAATGACTACATTTATTTAAAGCAAACACTTTAAAAAAGATATACTAAATTGATACGTATAAGCATAAACAATCAAGCACTATAATATTTAATATAAATATAAGAGTTTTGATAAAACTCAAAGATAATAGAAAATTATATAATATTGCATATATACTAATCTAATATATGATGACATAATGAAATGTAAACAAGTAAAAAGAAAAACAGAAGACATGCTTACTACATTTATTTGCATGTGTGTGCATTGTAATTCTTTTTTTTAATGCATATGTGTATGCATGATGGTAAAAAAAAAAAAATAAGAAGCAAGAATTGTATGCATAAAAAATCATAATATTTTCACTAAATTATTTACATCAAAAGTATGATTAGGAATTGATCATACCTATTTTGGTTCCATCATCATCACATATATTATATTAATCTAAAATAAATTTTTTCACCTCTGCATCTCACTATTTCATCCTTCTTCTTGCTTTTGTTTAGTGAGTATTCTTACTCTCTTAAGTTTAGTTTTTTTTAGTTTTCTTCTAAGTTGATATGAGTAGGATTTAGTCAGGTATTTGTGTTGTCTAACATATTGATAAAAAGAAGACTAATATTTTTTTAAAATACTTAGCCTTTCTTAAAAACAATTCTATATTTTGATATTTGCAAGAGTTCCTTTAAGTTTTTTCTTTAATTTGGTGATTATTATGGTTACTTAGCGACATTGAGTAAAAGAAATAAGATTATGTTAAGACTAGAAGTACAAGAAACATGTGAATATCTAAATAATTTAGACGTGGATAAGAGTAATATCATTTAATGAACTATACGTAATATTTATGAAAATATATATGTTAAAAGAATGTATATTTTTCTTTTTGTAAACTTTATGACATTTTGGTTATAATAAAAATTTTGTATGCATTTCGAGAAAATATAAGATGTAGAACCTATTTGTGACTTGATATATTTTTTGGAGTAGACATATTTAGTTACTCAAACTCAAAAACCCTTGTAAATTGTTAGATCTATGTATCCATAGCATTTTAGTGTTTTATTTATATACTTTTCAAATACATTATTTCACAAAGTTAGTAAAATCCTAATATTTGACTTTAAGTTATAGATATTATGTGGATCATTCTATATACATACGTATTAGAATATGAGAACTTGTTAAGAAAACCACAAAGTTATGAGAAAACTAGAGAAAACCAATGAAAACGGTCACATAATTTATAAATTTTTTATCACTATCCTTTATATATATATGTGTGAGTATATATAAATAAAGGTATAGATCAAATGAAAACCGTAGCATGGTTTTACATATACGTCACACATAGGTTACGTATACGTAACCATTTTTCATTTGACATAGTGTTACGTATACGTAAGTTTCTTCATTCTTGTATGTATGCTCAAAATATATGTAGCAAATACTTAAATAGCATTTTAACAATTAAAATAACAAAAAAAAAATGTTATTGATTTCTGTGGTTTTCTTTGGTTTTCATATAACTATTGGTTTTCTCAAGAACCCTCCCTATAATATATATATTATATATATATATATATATATATATATATATATTATATATATATATATATATATTATATATATATATATATATATCAAATTAAAAATAAATATATACTTATTTTTGTGCAAAACAAGTTATGACCCGAGTTGAATGTATATATAAATTTTTGCACATCCTAACACGGCATTGATACATAGACGCATGAACTCGAGGACGCAAAGACACATTATATGACATACATTAATTAAATATATTGTATAAGTATATTTTGAGAATTCCTAACGAATCACCAACGATCTTTGGGTCAAAATTTTGAAACTTATTGAGTTACCATGTCGAGTCTAGTTGGGTGAATTGATTACACGACCAATTTGTACATTAGAATCTATGCATAGGCCTTAAAGTGTTTTGTTATTAGGGCACGCTTAGGTTCACTCATGTACACAGACTTTACTATCTGCTATTACTCTGTTTCATTGTTACGCATCAGGTGAGTCTCATATCCTCTCTTTTAAGTGGTTTTTCTTTTAAAATTGGGGAGGGGGGAGAAAACATGCTAGAAATTATATTTTGGATACAAGTGGAAACATGCAACAATTGTTACATGAGTACGATTCATTAACGCATTATGTCCTCTTTATTCTTGTAATCATTAACTATGGATAGACATGAAATCATGATTAAATCTATTTGGGTCGACAACTCCACCCGTGGTAAGTCACTCTAACTTTGATTGGAGGTCAAATCAAGTACATTATTGTTATCTTATTTCAATGTTTTGTGTTAGAACATTGATAGGGGCCACATTTGAAATAGTCAAGTTTGATTATGGGAACTCATGGTAATAATAACATTGGATGTATTGTTTTACTTAACAATATTAAATATTCTAAAAGGCTCGTCATCCGGTTACGTTATATATATATATTGTTTAATGAGTTTATTAAACTTGTGAACTCACCAAATTTATGTTGACTTTTTTAAGCATGTTTTTCTAAGAAAATTAAAGTGCATGAAGTCACCTATGGATTCGTATTAATATAGGAGAATTTTTGAAGTTTTCTTTTATAGCCTACACAACTTAGGTTATAGTTTTAAAACTCATATCATTTGCGAATCAACTTGTAGACCAAAATTTTTGTGGAACAATATAAAACATGTCTTTTGGGAAAAATTTGAAACTTGACTCATGTAATCATTTAAATGCTTTTGTTAAAATGTCTTTTGGTGTTGTTCGATACAAACAAAGTTTGTGGAAACCATGACCGTGACACCCTGTGATTTCCGCCTTGGGCAGGGTGTGACATCGAGACATCATGGATGAAATTAGGGAGAGATTTGGACCGGTTGTAGTCAACTTAGAAATCTATGTTGAAGATAGCAACTTGTTCCATGATTGCATATGTGGTTAAGCTTTTGAAAATAGGAAAATCAATGAAGAAGTAGTGCTCACATGGCAAGACAAGTCATTTAGATGCTGGGTTTCGAAAGATACAAGTGAATGGTCCCATGATTTCTTCTCTAAGGAATCTAACAATCAACCGAAATGTAGTTGCTAGACATCCCCAAATTCCAATGACCCATCCACCAAAACCCCACATGCTCTAATCCATGAATTCAAATTTGGAAAAAAACTCTTCAACAACCACGGGGAAGATAGACCAAAAGGAATGATTGCTATGAGATTTTAAGTTTCGAGAAATAAAATTTTCCATGAATACAAAAGACATTACATGGTTCAAAAACCACATGGTGGGCAAAGTGTTAACCCCAAGCCCAATTCTCCAAATGGACCTGTCATATCACCAAGGAAAAGGCCCAAACAAAATGATGATGAACCAAATGCATGTTTGGACCATATTGATTAGCCTAACAGAATGGCACAAATAATGAAAATCAATTTGGATCTAAACCTCCCACCCCTCATTCGCCCTATTGAACAACCTTTCCCTAGCAGCTGCTAAGGAAAATGGCGACACTATGGTGTAATCCCTTTCCCAAATCGAGATGACTTGCCTAAAACATATTATGTGGAATGTGGATTGAGAGTAGAGATAAATAGTAGATCCTTGCCTTCTCATTCTTCCATGTTTAATATTATAAATAGTTACACTTAACTACCTTATTGATTACAATAATTACAAAATGAGTATAATGTATCGTAGTCTAATATACCCCCTCAGTCTAAGGAGGAGGGTCATGGATGCTTAGACTACTATGAAAATCATGAAAAAGAACTCTTGATAATCCCTTTGAAAGAATGTTAGCAAAGTTGAACCTAGAAGGAACATGTAATACTCATACATGACCCCACTAAACCTTTTCACAAACAAAATGGATGTTGATCTCTATGTGTTTGGTCCGTTGATGCTAAAAATGATAATTTATTTAATCAACCTAATTACATAAGTCTTATAATGAAACAATAAATTGTTCAAACAAACATAACATAAATTAAAGTTTGATTTATTAACTAAGTCCATAAGCATTCTAAGTGTCATAAACTTGTAGGTAGAGGTGATCAAAAAAACCGGTTCGAGAATCGGTTTCACCAAAAAAACCGAAACCGGTTTTGTGCCCAACCGGTTTGGGCCAAACCGGTTCCAACCCGACCCAAACCGGCGGTTTGGAATAGGTTTGGATATTTCCTCGTGCAAACCGGTTTCTAAACCGGTTCGGTTTCAAACCGATATTAAAACCGGTTTATAAACCGGTTCTTAACCCGGTTCACAAACCGGTTCCCAAACCGGTTTTCAAATTGGTTTTTAAGACAATACTCCAATAGTACATATTAGCTATAAGAGACATCATCATATTTTAGTTTTCTCCTTCCCGGTACCATCTACTCTATCATCCCCATACCATCTTCACCATCTCCATATCATCCCCACCATCACCTCCGAGCAAGAAAAAAATCAACCACCCTTGTTTGAGATCTCAACTAGAAAGTCTTCATTGAACTTTATAGCAAGTCTCATGTTCGCCATTGATGGAGTACCTTCGGCGTCTACCATTGATGCTGCAGCTTCGGCGTCCATTGCTGCAGCAGCTCTGACATTGTTGCAGCAAATCCGGCCTACTTAGTTCAGATCTTCAACATTAGTCTCTGACCTTTCATATTCAGATCCGAGCCAACTGGTTCAGCGAAACATGGTTCAACCGCTAAATCGCTTCTAATCAGTTGGTTCTCTAGATACAAAATTAACCGGGGTAGATCGGACCGTAGGCAACACCAAATCCTAGTCAACCGGCTAGTCTGATCCGAGCATGAAAGTTGGATTGGAGTAAATGGGTTTGTTTTAATATTCCATTGTAAACTCCACATAAGTTAATTTGGTATTCTTATTGTTGGCTATCTCCTTGTTAGTATATGAATAAAACGTCTAGTTGTCTAAAACATAATGGACTTGATGATAAAATTAAAAGCTATAGTTTCTTTCTCAAATGATTTCATAAGCATACACCTTTTTTATTAAGGTGTTACAAGAGACAACTAATAATCATAACTTGCTCTAACAATTAAATGAGAAAACCAACCATTATGATCATATTAATATTATAATGATTGATATTCTTAACACTTGGCATAATCTAACAGGTTATCTAGAGCTATATCCTGTTAATTACATACTTAAAACATACTTAAACTTGTCAGACCCATTTTGACTAAAACAAATAAACTAAAAGTATAACATAAAATGGATTAGAATTTTAACACATGTTGCTTCGAACGTCTAGAGGGCATTGATGTTACTTCTATTTATATCTCAGCTTTATCATCGTTTTAGAGACAAGGTTTTTTATCTATTTTATTGTACTTATCTCATTAATTTGCTGCTCTTGATTATCTTTTTAAACATCTCTATATGAATGATTTGTTCAATACAATGAAATCATTTATTGATTATTCTCATCCTACTTCAATTCTGTCAATTACCGGCTAAGTGACTTCTTACGATGTGGTTAAGCGCAGATTACTTCACAAATTTTAATTTGATAAGCAATGATTATAAGGTAGCTACTTCACAAATTCTGTAACTTTAAAATGAAGCAGATAGCTCATAAAAAAACTAAAAGAAAAAAAGGTAAAAAAAGACACTTCAACCACTTATGGTTCTAATCGTGTTTGTGGGTCAAAATGTTCACAGGTCAAAATGTTCACGGGTCAAAAGTTGATCAAATGGGTCATGGGTCAAAAAGTTGGATCTGTTCATAATTTATTTTGGAATTGATAAGTTAATAATTAGGTAATCAAATATACTAAAAGTCATCAATGCACAAATCAAGCAGTCAAAACATGAATCAAGCAATGCTTGATTTAAGCTATCAGATATGATTCTCTTTTATGATTAGGAGTTATTTCTTTCTTATAAATAGGTGGTAGGAATAAGATGCAAGGTGTAGTAAAAAGTATGTCCTTTGTTCTACTTAATAAAATTATGTGAGTGTGTTTTTACCAATTGGTATTGCTCCAATTGTGTCTATCAATTGGTATTAGAGTGGTGCAAGATCAAAAACCTGTGACAGGGAAAGACAAGTCACTACACCAGAAGGTTGAATAATGGAATTACAGTTTGGTTCGATTCTGATCAGCCCCGAATCAAAATTTAATCACAGTCCTAATCCCATCGATCAATAACTAGACCTTGTTCTTCTTTGTTGCCCAGGATAAGAATGAAATAGCCAGGCTAGATTTCTTCTTTTGGCATGGTATTCCGACTAGAAGTGAAGAAAATATAGACAAGAAGAAACCTTTGGATCTAGTCTTGTTTAGCGGGTGAAAGAAAACAGCAAAAGCAATTAGCTTTGTTTTCTTAGTCGGTGGAAGAAGGCTGTTGGAGTAGGGTTTGATCTAAAAGGGTTGGGGCTGTCCAAAATAGAAAAAATAGCAATGATATCAGCAAAGGAAGGAGGTTCGACCTATCAGTGTCCGATTTTGACATCTACAAACTATCTAGTGTGGGTAATTAAAGTAAATGTGATTATGGATAAAACTGGAACATGGGAGGCTATAGAATCACCAAGAGTTACTGATGTTGAACCAAAAAAATCCAAGATGGCTCTTGCTTTCTTGTTTCAAGCCATCTCGAAAGAGCTTGTTTTACAAATGGCATCTCATACAGATGCAAAACAAGTTTGGGAAGGGCTGAAAACAAGATTTTTGGGGGTGGATCGAGTAAGAATTACTAGGCTTTCAACGTTGAGGATGGAAATCGAAAGCTTGCACATGAAGGAGGATGACTTGGTAGATGTTTTTGCAAGCAAACTAAGTGGGCTAGCCTCAAAAGCAAGGATGTGTCATCAGACATTGAAGAGAAGGTTTTGGTGAGACGGTTGCTTGATGCTATGCCCCAATCATTCCTTCAAATCGTAGCCTCAATAGAGCAATTCTTTAATATGGACATGATGTCGTTTGATGAAGTTGTAAGGTTGAAGGCCTATGAAGAACGCATTAAACGACTCAACAAATAAGAAGAAACTCATGGGAGGTTAATGTTTTATGAAAAGGAGAAAGACAAAAGGCACATAAGTGAAAAATGTGGTTATGGAAGTTCAAAACGAGATGACTTTGGGAGCAGCCGAGGAAGAGGCTAGGGTCCCGAAAAAGATCAACGTGGCAACGTGGTGAACGGTTCCAGCGAAATAAAAGCGAGTTAGATGCTACAAGTCGGTGAGCTTGGACATTTTCTAAATGAATATCCAAAGTGGGAGAAAAAGGAGACTAACTTAGCACAATTTGTGGATGATGATCCAATGTCGCTATGAACAAGGAAGTACACAAACCAAGATTAGGAGGGTGAATGATGGTTCTAATCATGTTTGTGGGTCAAAATGTTTACGGACAAAAGTTGATCAAATGGGTAATTGGTCAGAAAGCTGGATTTGTCCATAATTTAGTTTTGAAATTGATAAGTTAATAATTAGATTAAAAAATATAATAAAAGTAGTCAAAGTACAAATCAAGTAGTCAAAACATAAATCAAGCAATACTTGATTTAAGCTATCAGTTATGATTCTCTTTTATGATTAAAAATTATTTTCATCTTTATAAATAGATGGTAAGAATAAAATACAAGATGTATCAAAAAATATTTTCTTTGTTCTAGTTAACAAAATTGTGTGTGTTTTTACCAATTGCTATTGTGTCAATTGTGTCTAACATTTTCCACTTTGACCTTATGCTAGACAAAAAGATATTTCAAAGACAATAACGTTTTGCCCAATATAATTGCTATAATTATCAATTTATACTTTTTTCCATATCATTTTCATATTCTTTCTTCCTTTATACTTTTAAAGTGCAAAACCCGTCTCTAAGAGTGCTAGTGGATTAGAATTAACTTGATCGTCTAAAGTTCCATTCGGACACCTTTTTAAACGTGTTAACTTTGACAAAAATAAAGTTACAAAATCTAATAGTTCAATCATGTCATCGATAAAAAAAATTCTTTAATTGTTAATGCTTAAAAAAAAATTATTGAACATAACACAACAAACCAGATTATTATTACAGCATAAAATTTGATATAAAATTGATAGGATTGCACATCTCGCACACCCTCATAGTCGCCTTGAGCATCGTATAGTTGTATATAATATTACGTGTGATATATAAACACAAGATGACATTACAATCAAATTCACCAATTGATCTGGAAACAGGATCAAACAAAAATGAAACTAAAGACTTGCAGCACATACGCCTCAAGATGACACAAAATTCAAAAGTTGTTCGATTATGCTCTCCACAAAATGAACTATAGTTTACATTACATTCACATTGGCATGAGGACAGAGGACAGGGGACAGTTATACGCCTCCTTTCATGTTAGTTTTCAAATCTCGTAGGGCAGATCTCGAGCAATTATCTTTAAAATCAAAGAGTCAAAGCAGATCAGCTTACTAGTTTCTGTAGCCTCTTCTCAGCCACTTTGGCAGCCTTATTCTGAGGTTCTAGTACAAGTGCATGCTTAAAATCTGCAGCGTTTAAAAAAAACGAACAAAATCAAAAGTTAACCGTGTCCAAGTTAATCAAACTGTGCTCTCGAGCTATTTGTGTATGTGTGTATTTGTGGGTTTTTTTATTTTCTCAAGATTGTTTGGGAAAGAAGAGAAAAGAACCAGAACATAAGGGGCCGTTTGGTTCGCAGAATGTTTTGCAAAGGAATTGTAATTGGAAATGGAATTGGAATTGGAATTGGAATGTTGTTGAAGTTGACAACGTGTTTGGTTGGTCAATTTTAAGTGAAATTGGAATTTTAATTTTGAACATTCCATTGGATTGTTAAACATTCCATAGGTAAGTGGAAGGAATGTGAATTCCAACGAATGAGGGAAAATTTTCCAATTCCAATTCCATCTGTTGACCAACCAAACATGATTTTGAATGAAAAATTTTCCAATTTCAATTCCAATTCTTTAGAATTCTGTGAACCAAACGTCCCCTAAGTTGAGTATTTTCTCTCTGGAACTTTCTTCACGTCAAAAGATTTTGAAAGGAGAGGACAGATCTAATAATTTCTTTTCTCAACTATCAAACCACCACTTAAAATTTCCTTTCACACATGAAGGGTATAGTTGTAAAATTTTCAGCCTTTTCCTCCCTTTAACAGCAATTCAAGAACAGGGAAAAAAAAAATAAAACAAGAACTATCTGCTACTTCACTTATACATGAAGGTTATATTAGTTAAATGGTTTGGTTTCTCGTCTTTATTATGAAATATTCCATAATATGAAGGATACACACCTTGAAGAGCATCCTTATAATAGAGAACAGATTCCCTAGCAGTTCCTCGTCTCAAGTATGCCTTTACATTCTGCACAAAGAAGAAAATACTTATGTAAATAGAAATCCAGTTTCATAAAAAATCCATAAACTACTATTGTGTTGGATATATATTCCCCTTTAAGAGATTATAAACATTAAGATACACTTGAAAAAACTTTCAACCCGTTTCGCCTATTTAACCCGTTCCATATTTAGCGAGATATGGTAATTATACCCATTTAACACGTTAAGGATAGAATACAGCCTTTAATCAAACATTCACAAGTACACTTTAAGCCACAATGAAATCAATCTCAAATCAAAACACACACTACAGAGTACAATGACAATGGAATAGGCATCATTTGCCTGATTGCTGACCTTCTTATCAAGTGAGATTGCTTTGGTGCAGTCTTCCTCAGCTTTCTGAAAGCTGGGATATAACGGTATTCATGTCAGTATATATACAGCTTATATACAGGAAACATATTTTAAATAAGTCGGGCTCTGAAAAAAATACCATCCTAATTCTAAGTATGCAGCTGCTCTGTTGCAGTAGAATGTAGCATTAGATTCATCTAACTTAATGGCTTCACTATAATATGTTACAGCTTTATTCCACTGCTTTCCCTTGTATGCAGCATTTCCCTAAAAGAAAACAACAAACCGAGTTACGAACCATAAGGTTGATTTTCAAGAACATGAAATAAACAGGGTTCAAATTAGCAAGCGCTAAAACCAACTACTTGCCAAAGAGAAGAGAGACAACAAAAGACCTCACAAGTACGTGGATTTTAAACAAGTTAAGTGACTTTAATATACCAAAATAATAGTTGAGGCGCTTTTGCATGCAAAATGAGAAAGTATATTGGTTTTTTATCGTATTAAAC
This sequence comes from Flaveria robusta, assembly GCA_025506415.1. Taxonomy (NCBI): domain Eukaryota; kingdom Viridiplantae; phylum Streptophyta; class Magnoliopsida; order Asterales; family Asteraceae; genus Flaveria; species Flaveria robusta. The sequence goes on from CM046465.1 coordinate 11,798,803, forward strand.
CTTATATCTTCTAATAAAAATACTGCAGATATAATGCTAATCTATATAAAAGAATTGTTTAAAATACTGTATATCACTAGAAAATGTGTAAAGTACCCATGAACAATTGCTATAGCCTTGCTAAATGATAAATATAAAAATTTAAGTTTAAACTGTAACCACAACTATCTACTAAAAAATAAAATCATGAGCGAATTCATGCTGGTGTGCACCAAAAGCATAGAATGAAAGAGTAAAACCTTCTCCTTCAACAGTTTAGAAGCATCCATATTTCCATTCAAGTCTAATGCTGGTGGCAAACTGGTAACAGCAATTACTTGTCCTTGTAGAGATTGGTACATGTCCAGGACAGTATCAAGAAGAAACTTATCAGATCCATGATTTGCAATAAATGAAACACCAACCGGACAATCTTCATGCTTTCCAAAAGGAACAGTGACCTGGACATGATTTTTATGACAGTTTTATCAAGTGGGATTATCCAATAAAGCAAAAGGTTAATGAAAATATAGAAGTACCTGACAGCAGCCAGACATAGTAGCAACGCTTAGTAGAAGAAATGCCCGATCTTGAAATTCTGATAACAAAGCTTTCTTTGAATTAAGTTTTAATGGAGTATCAGCAACCGTTGGAATAACTAGAATTCCATCATCCTGCACACCAGATCATGTGTCAATTACCAATTACCTAACCGCAACATGTAATTGATTATCATTTTATTCAACATGATATATAAAAAAGAAAGCATGGAAAACAAATAAAGTACAGCTGCAATATTAACAAACATGAATCGGCCAACTGAAATATGCTCATTCAAGCCCTACTTTAATAGATTCTCAATACATGGTTTTCTTATATGAACCAACCAACAAGTGCAAGTAATTTTGAGTAAGCTAAAGGGGCTTAGTAATTTTATTTTATTGATTAGTTTTCATTTCATTGTAATATGAGAATACTCAAGTAACTTGTTAACCAGCTTAAGGTTTTAAGGCAAGTCTAGGGAGTCTCTAGTATAAACAGGGCATTAGGGTTAAGACTTCTAAATTTTTGCCCTCATACCACCCTCCCCAAACCCTACCACTAAGTCTGCTATGAGTGGGATTTAACTAGGCATGTTTGTTTGTTTGTTATGTCTAAAGACTTAATGAGGCCCCTCTACTTTTCCAAGCATAGGAATTATCATGCTGTTATCTTTATTGCTGTAGTTATTAGTAATAACTTGGCCCAAATTCTTATTTTGCTTCCTCCCTTATCTCTATGAGCCCTCGTCTACATGCAGATTTTCTATTTATAAAATTTTGCAAACTCTTACACAAGGAGCAGCATTCAAAGGTGAGGTAATAGGTGTGTAAATGATTTACTCCTCAAAGCTCACAGCGGTCCAAAAGGTGAAATAAAAACCAATGTATCCATGCAATCTTTTTTTCTGAACAATAGACCAACAACATCCAGAACATTGACCTTCCTCTGACTTGAAGCTTCCTCTGGTTGCACAACATAATGTCAACAGCTTTCGCCAAAATCTAGTAGGGAATACAACTCAGGTACCAACAGACCATATACTCAGAATAATTTTGTATTTATATTTTCTAGCACGAGAGGAAAAAGTTTATCCAACCTCCCACTAGAATACAATCAATACATTATGACTAATTGCTCCCTGAAAGTAGTGGCAAGACATAAATATACATGAAGTCAAACTACTTTATTGTAATGGTAAATCAAAACAGAGATGGAAGACTAGTTCATTATTATTTGATACACTGAAGAAAAAAACATTCCATCCACCTTTCTTAAATCTGGGATGTTTCCATAAAACAAACACAAGGTGCAGTCCTTGATCCAATTCCAAGGTGCAAACTTTGGAAAACCACTGAAATGAGGTAAATGATGTTGGGCATCGTATGTATGTTCTATTTTGCTGTAATATAAGTTTCCAATTTGACTTTTTAATGGTACAAAGAGTTTACAAGATATCAGGTTGGAAACAGAAAGAATCTTTAATTGCAAGTGAGGTTAGTATCACTCTTTCTGACTGTATTAATTCAACATCCTATTGACCACTCAAATCCCTCTAGTGACTTAGAAAGCAAATGGCTAGATTGAGGATGGGGCATGTTTTAGGAGACAAGAATCCCTCACCAGCTAGAAATAGCAGGAATATCCCCACATACAAGGCAGATAGGTAAATTGACAACAAGTGTCTTTACACCATCACGATAGGAAAAGTGGTTTAAATGAGACACTTTTGTGACATATAAATTGATTATTAGTCATATTACACCAAACTATTATAAAAATGAATTATATAAAAAGAAGACGTGATATGATCTCAAAACAACAGAAGTTCAGTACATGTGTAATCAGACAACTAGCAAAGTGGTTAGGTCAGGCAGATTGGATCATATGTACTTATTGTGTGGTTCAAAATGGATCAAATAGGGGTAGTTGACCAATGAACACTTTTTTGTCCCTTTTAAATTTTTTAAAAATAATTACAAAAAACTATATTATTAAAGTTATAATCTAACTTTGAAACTAAAACAGTTAAAATTTTGTAAGCATTCGAACAATTAACGTGACTTTCAACCCATTTTGTTGTGGTTTTTTTCTATTTTACCTGTTTGAGTCGTTATTAATAAAGATACAACCTAAATTGACCTGTTTTTGTATATAATAGTTGAAATTGTCAGAGAATGCAAGCAAGAAGATAACACCAAGGAAAGACCTATATTTGACTAAAGCTTAGATGGGATTAACAATTCACCAAGTTTAGTAAAATTCATTTGCAGATGCACTATCATCAAACATCAAATATGATCAGCAATCTCTTATGCACAGGGGCGGCTCTAGCATACTAAAGAAAAAGCAGTTGCTTTAGACCCAAAAATTAAAGGGCTTCCAATTCTTTGTTTTTCATATGCAGGTGCAGAGAGAAACAGAGAAAAGATGGTCTTCAAACTCTGAGTCGAAAGCAGTCAAGTAGCCATGAACAAGCTCTTTATGGAGAAAAAAATTTGTTTGCAGAAGTGTCTCATCCTCTGTATGATAACAAGATTTCTTAAATTGCACCACTTGCTACTAAAAACACTAGTTGGTGCTTCAGTTGTACCAGATGCAAGCTATCATCACTCAGCTTTTCCCCACCATTAAAACTAATGACTTTGTCACAAAGAGCAGGACAAATACTCTTGACTCTAGATCATGCATATGTATTACATGTACCAATGTTTGCTGATAATGATATTTCTGACCGAATTTTAATTGATAACTGTTTCATTTGAATATCAATACTCTAATTGTTTAATCTATTCAAAATTTCCAACTTTAGTCATCAACTATAAACTTTTCAGTTGATCGCTTTCAGTCACAACTTACAATCCCAGATAAAGGATTTTCATGAAATAAACCTCAAATTTAAGTTCATTTAAAGCCCCGAAATAGGTCGAGACACCCCCGTCCAGTAATTAAGTAGCTTTCTCAAAACAAGAAGAAACACACAAAAACGAAAACAAGCACCATGAAATCTATAATCATGAAGATGTGGGATAAGAGAAGGTTTTAATTAGAATTAAGCCTTATTTAGACCACTAATTGCACTTACACAATGATACAGACAAGCTATAAAAATAGAAGACAATGATTTAACGTGACAAGAATTTATAATCAACAATAGGATCTTATAATGCAACAGAACAATATAAGTTTTCAACATATAAAGGCTGTCAAAGGCATATGACTTTTCACTCAGTTATGTATGGTACCTTTAAGAGACTGCGTAGAGCTGCTCGCATTTCAGTCCTGACTTTGTAGTAAGCTTTAATATTTTCATGTACAGCTGTAATTGCTGATTGAATACGATCAGACACATCAGATCCTAGCCTGGGCTTGACAGTATTAACCCATTCTTCATGATTGGTTTTAAACTCATATCTGAAATCACATAGGGATTGCCATAAACTGTCAGACTGACAAACACCATACAAATATATACGCATATGCTATGTTGTCAAAGGTGCTAGGCGCACTTAAGGAGCATAAGCCTTGCTCGGGGCCTAGGGGAAAGGCACAAAAAAAGGGCTCACCAGAGATAAATAAAGTGCTAAGATAAAAAAAAAGAAAAAATACGTTATGCATTGAAAATTGGTACTATTCCACAAATATAATAAAGAACCTATTATAAGTAGCATTTTTACCCACTTGGAAGAGGCTTCAAATCTAAGCATGGTGTAAATTAGTTTGGAGTAATTTAAGAGTAAGATAAATTTGTCGTTAAAAAAGACTAACATTTAAGATCATTTAGCTAGTACCAAAAGTTTAAAATGTTACCAAAATTTTAGAAGGCATACCAAAAGGTCGAAAGCTAGCAGAACTTGAATACGCAAATTTCAAGAGTACTAAAGAGCAAAGACATAAATAAAAAACCAACCTGGCTCTTAAACCCTAAGTCTCGTAATATGAAAAAGGGTAAATCACCAGTAATTTTGAATGTCGTTGACTTGTTTTGGATTATTATATATGGTGATATTGGGGTGAATAAGTATTCCGACTATTTTTAGGAGACCCATTACACAGCAGTAAAAAGAAAAATAAAATAAAGAAAGAAGTCAAAAGAAATCACAACAAATCAAAAGAAATAAAATAATAAAATAGGATAAGTGACCTCCTCATCTGGATAAAGCTACCGACTTGTTTCTCAGCACCTTAAAAAACCACCGCCTCTGATCATTTTTGACAAAAAAGTCACAGGTGTCGCCTTGACCATCAAGAAGCAGTTTATGCTCGCTGCACCTTGAATTGGCGCCTAGGCGAGCGCTTCAAGCGCTTTTGACAACACAGCGGATATGAATATAAAAGGGGGCATAATGGCATCTATATGTTGAAAATAGTAACACCAGTGGAGTGTGCTATCATATGTAATGAATGACAGTAATTTAAATAGCAGAGTCCAACAACGGGGCTAGATGGCATTATCAGAATATGTTTCAAGCAGCATGTCAACCATTGAACACATTCAGAAATAACTAGAGAATTAAATTAATAGTAGTCACATATTACCATATGTGCACTCATGACAGAAACATTACTTGTGAATGTTTGATTTGATTACCTTAACACTACAAAAGTACAAACTAAACCAATGTAGATGCAAAAGATCAAACCTCTGTAATAATAACATCGCTGAAGAAAGAGCTTTCAAAGTATTTGCACCATTTTGTAGGTTTGAAGTCTGCTCACGAAAATATTTTAGGCTTGGAACGTTTGACAAAATATACTGACCGATGTTCATATGCTTTGGTGCTTGGTCTGAAGAGATAATGAACAAAAAGAACAACATGCAGTTAGAATTAATAGCCATACTCTGTTTGTGATTTCCTCAGAGCATAAACAGAGGATAGTTTATATAATCCAGGACACAAAGAACCTGTGAAGGAACTTACAACCAGATAACTTTTCAGTTACTTTGCTAACAATATATACAGTCTTCTGTTGAGGAACTTTAGATAGCTCAAATAAATCATCTGCCACGATTATGTGTCTTGTCCTTCTAGGCTCAACTGGGTTTAATTGAAGAAGAACATGTCCAACCCGATGTAATAAGGAAGGATCACGAGCAAATATTCCTGCAAGTTTTTAGTTGTAAAAAAAAATATATTATTAGAACAGGCTATCAGTTACAGCAGTAAACAAATATCAAAACAATGGGGTAAAAGTAATTCAACACAGGACAGTCAATTTTACACAGACTATGAGTTTTGGGAGAATCAAAAGTCAGAATAAGTTGGGTTTTATGCCAAACACTTCTATTGCAAAAAATGGAACCCCTATTGCCATGTAGATTAAAAAAAAATAAAAAGTTAAACAAAATAAAATAGAACATACCGAGACTACATACCAACAGTGTCTAAACTCTGAGAATTTGGGATAATCCCAATAGTGGATACAACTCCATGTGAAGGCCGGAATCCAAGAAAGCCACAAAATGAGGCTGGAATTCTCACTCCTCCAATTGTATCAATACCTGAGAAGCCAGCAAAAGACATGTTAAATGCTATTCACTATTTTAGAAGTCAGGAAAGAAATCCCCACATGGATCAACAGCAATTGTTAGTTTTTTTCAAAGGACCCCAACAATGACGACCTCCTTAGATTCAATGACATAACTAGCAAACTGCAAATTCAAGCAGTTTAAATCTCATCCAACCCATTAACAATGTGTACCTCCATAGCCAACAATAAGTGGTTGCTTCCAAATGCAACTATTTCATCTACAATTGAAAGAAAACTACCTATAGCAAAATCAACAAGCTCTGCGGCAACAGCAATGGCTGAACCACTAGACGATCCCCCAGGAATGTATGATGGCATCATCGGGTTTGTTGGTGTTCCATAATGTGAATTTTCACCAGTTATCCTGAAGTCATAAATCACCACTCACTTTCAAGATCCACAGCAGAACTATAACTTTTAAAACTTTGAGAAAATAACAATGCAATCACAAAAAACAAAATAAACAGAGCCCCAAAGTTCCCTTATCTTCAAAACATAAATCGCCATAAATGCTTGACTAGCAAGTCTTAGGCAACATTCATTAGACCCTCAGACAATATAAATAATTCAGATTAACACACACAACAATTTTTTACTACTTGAAAAACTCTTTGTGTGATTTCTTTTCTGTACGACAAACTACAAGTTAGAGGCTGTTAGGTAGCCTCTTAATAGTCATTAAAAGGTTACCTCTTAATGGTTCATAGCCTCTTAATGATTAAGAGGTAACCTTAATGCTGAATGGTTAAGAGGTACCATTAAGATGTTACCTCTTAACCATTCAGTATCAAGGTTGAGACTATGAACCATTAAGAGGTAGCATTTTAATGACCATTAAGAGGCTACCAAACAGCCCCTTAGATAACTTGGTGCAAGTGTACAACTCCTAGTATAACAACAGATAGAAAAGGAAAAAAATTACCCAAAAGATAACTCATCCATGACAGTCTTGCCCACACAAGTAGCCCCATTCTTCAACAAGGTAGTAACCACGACAGCTGTCTTCCCAGCTTCCTCATGGGTTCTTTTCCAATCTGGATTCCCAAAGCCAGTCACATACCCTTTCACATCAAAGCTGCACCATAACAGCAAAAATCACAAAACAAATCAATGACTCTATGTTTTCGAGTTACATAACATGTTACACGCTTCATGTGCAAAACCAATACGAATAACATTGCCAAACTTAAATCAAACAAAAGCTTAATTGTTCCACTTGCATGGCTTGAATGATGCAATCAACTATTTTTTTCTATAAAAACATAAAAACCGCACTTTAATTTAAAAAATGATATCACATGTGTCCATCCCAAAAAAAGAACAAACTGTCCACAAAAACTGCATAGCTTACTTCCTCTCAAAACACTTCTATCCAGATTAACTTATTCCAGAAGTCAACAACCATTAAACAGCCAAACTTCGCCATTTAAACTACAACTATCCTACTCATTTCATCCATTACAAAAAGATGTTCATCAACAAGCTATCTTCATCCAGCGATCCACTTATTCAACCCAACAATTAACACATACACAAAGATCATTCACCTACAGAACAAGAGAAAACAACTCACACGTCACTGATAGCAAAACTTAGACCAGAAAGAGACTGTTTTGCAGCGGGCGGAGGCGGCTGAGGAAACGGAAGCAACTCGAACCGCTCTATAAAAGCACCATAACCTTCTTTTACCGTATACCTACGTTTCAATCGACGCCTCCGAGTCTCTGCGGTGAGGATCAAGATACCGGCGACGCTGAGGCCGATCACGATCCATACTTTGGGGTTTGAGGCGGTGATTTTCACTTTAGCGGTGAACGACATCGGATGATTGAGCGATTAGGAGGTGATTTGAATCGATCGGCGTTGGAGAATCGATGGATTTCAAGTTCGGTAGGGTTTAATGGGAGATGAGGGTTTTAGAATTAGAGGGATGAATGTTGTATGACGTGATCGTGAGGAAAAGGACTAGATGACTAGAGACTGTTGGGCGAATATTCATCACTAACTAAAAGAAATACCACACTTGATCAATGAGTAAAAGATTATAAGAATTGAGTAAATTATAAATTTTGTTTTTTTGTAATATGTTAAATTATGAACGGTGTCGTTGTTTTTAAAAAAAATTATTTTTTATCATTTGAATGAAACGTTCTTATATAATCACCACTAGTATAGTATCCCGTGTATTACACGGGTTTAATAAATATAATATTAATAGTTTGTTTATAAAAATTAAAGATTAAAAAATATTATTTTTAAATAAGATGTAATTGAGTTGCGTATAAGTAAATATTTAAAGTAATAACAACAATAATATCATTTTAAACTTTCATTTTATGAAATTGTGTTTTTTAATTGTTTTTTAAAACGTTTTGGTTTTTCTTCTAAATATCATTTAAAAAAAGAATCCTCCTTATAAAAAACGGTTCTTAAATAGTTCGTATTTAAAAAAAAATTCTTTAATAAAATTTTTGTATCTTATGTATTTTCTATAGTGTGTTTTTAAATAAACAAAATCTAGTTTTTAATTTTTATAATATCTATTTTTGTGGAAATATTTTAAATAATATAGTTACTATATATATTATTATCATTTATTAGGAGAGAGAAGCGGGAAATAAAAATAAGAAAGCATAATATGTTGACAAGTGGCATTTTAAAACCTTTTTTTATTATAGTTAATAGATTCTAACAAAACAAAAAAAACATATAAATCAGAGAAGCAACATAACTCATCATTCTACAAACTTTAATAGTCATCAAAATAATTCAATTTTTATTAACTGTTTTTGTTAAATAGCTTCGTCCTTCAATTTCTCAACATATTTCCCCTAGAATGATACTACCAAAACTAATTACAAAAAGCCTTTAATCGTCTTTACTATTACTTGGTCCATCCGGTCATTTGTTAGATCAATAAGAGGAAGTTCTACAAGACCTCTCACATTGTATTCATCAAACAAACAAACATACACAGTGAATTTTACTCAAATAGTAGGGTTTAGGGAGGGTAAGATAATGACACATTTTTACTTTTATCTCATGAGATAGAATGGCTACTTTCAGGAAGACCCTCGGCTCAACGATATTAGTAAGGTGTCCAGAGCAACAAATAAAATAGCATAAATAATTAACAATAAAATATATAAAAGCAGAAGCACACACAACACAAACACATAGGAAACATGTCAGGCATAAAAATCTATGATGGTATAAGGTAAAACCAAGTCTAACGCTAGGTCTATAAGTCTAAGACTCTTTTAAAAGTAGGGGCTAAAGGTAACCTTAAAGGCAAACATAGAGATTTACTATTTGTTGTATAGTCAGTCTCTCAGGATGTACTCTGACCAAGGGCCTAGGCGGGACGATTGATATCAACTAAAACGCAACACATAACTACTACCAATAACACCCACAAATACATATAGTTCGATCCCAGTTATAATTACAAGTCTTAAAGAGAAAAAAGTAATAAAATACAACCAAATTAAAAATTATTTGGAATTTAAAAATAATATAAACTAAAATCTTCATGTTTAGACCATGGTTGCTCTTTCTAGTGCATGTACCCATATACCTCAATCTTGATGATTATTTGAAAATACATATTTAAAACATGTTAACATATTGTCTGTGAGAACATGACTTCTAGACATAAGACGAAATAAAATGAATATGGTGTAACATTAAACAAGTTTACAATCAAACATGTGCTCACGATCTATAGATATCAAAATAATAATACCCCTACTTATGTCTGCCTCATAAATTACCAAATGATGCAAATATATGACACAAGATAAACCATATATCATTTAGTAGAAGGCCGTCTCCAATTGTAAGATTAAAGGACTGCTACTATAACTACTAAGGTCGGGTTTACAAGTCTTAAATTCTTATGTAGTTGTTCTATTAAAATAGCTTAAGTCTTTTTATGTAAAATTTTCTTATTTAGTAACGGTATGGGTTTTGACTTAAGTATTTATCTATATCACTACCATTAGTAACCCGTGTATTACACGGTTTAAATAAATAAAATATTAAATATAATAAAATTTTATTGGTTTTAAAACGATATTTTCATGATAAGATTTAATTGAAATTACCTGCATGAGTAAAAATATAATTAATAAAACAATTATATCAATTTTTAAAATTTTTGTTTTAAAAAAACAAAGTATTTTGTTTCAAAACAAATCGTTTTAAATTGTTTTATTATTATATCTCCCAAGTAGCTTTAGTAAACCCGTATACTACACGGGTTTATAAAATAAAATATTAAATAAAATAAAAAATTTATTAATTATTTAACGATATTTTAAAATAAGATATGATTAAAATTATGTATAATTGAAGACTATAAGTAATAAAATAATGATATCAACTCTTTAAATTTTTATTTTAAAAAAACATTTTGTTTCAAAAGAAACAGTTTAAAAATATATATGTTTAAAATGTCCTTATATAGCTCCGAATTTTAATTATTTTTAGTTTATACAAAATTTTCTTTTTGAAAATATAAATTTTAAAATATTTTGTATTTCTAAAAAAGTTTAATATTTTGAAAAAAGTTCTTATGTTAAAAAAATTTATTTCTCTAAAAATAAAATTAATAAAAAGATCTTTTTTAATTTATTAAAAAACTATTTTTAATCTAAATAAAATAAAATAATATTATTATTAATTAATATAATTATTTAATAGGAGAGAGAAACAGAAAAATTTTAGTGAGAAAGAATGTGGAAATAACATTAATAAAAAAACATCTTTTCTAATTTATTAAAAAAAAATATTGTAATCTAAAAAAAATTAAAATTACTTAATCTTTCTTAATTTAGGTTATTATTTAATAAGAAAGAGAGGCGGAAAAAATAAATTTAAGGGGTCTAGAAATGTGACAAGTCCCCCCAAATTACTCTTTTAGTATTATACTATGCTAAAGACCCGTTTAACACACGGGTTAAATCCAAATATATTGTTGTTGTTTAAAAAGGTTTCGTAAGTTATAGTGTTGTTGATAATACTTTGTATATCGACTTTTATGTATAATTTTTAACATTAGCTACATCTAATATTAGTATATTTTCTCTATTAATATTTATACGTCTAAATAGTGTATAATATAGAATGAAATAAATTTATAAATAAAAACTTTAAGTAATAAACAAATTAAATTAAACATGAAAAACAATATGTCAAATTCATAAACATCCGAAAATTTATTTGTATATAACATTTGATGTTTTGTTGGTGACTTTTCCATCATTATATAATATTAATAGTTTTAATCTATGTCTACTTTTAACTCGAGATAATGCAACATAAAACTGATCATGATCCCTGTTTAAAAACAAACCAACTTTGGATAGCGATTGTCCTTGGCTTTTGTTTATTGTCATTGCAAAACATACTGCTAACAGGAACTGTATTCTTTGAAATTAAAAAAAAAATCCTTTTGTCTAAATGTATCAAAGTCAGCCGTGGAATAAAAGTGTGATTTTCAATGTTACTTCCAGATACATCAAAACAATTTACACACATATCAAACGAATTCCAATCAAACATAATAATAATATGACAGTACACATAAAAAAATAAAGAAGTTTAAAAAGTAAAAGCATGTAATATCTCTTAACAGATGGATTGTTGAAGTAGATCACCTTCAAAAGAAAAAAATGAAAGTAAAATAATATTAATCCAAAACCACAATTGTAGACAATTATAGGTTAAATCATAATTGTAGAGGATGAAAGCTCAAATATAATAAAAGACAAATACATTTTATTAAAGAAAACTTGATAAAACCGAAGCCAAAATGAGAATTTTGATGAAGTTTGTCGAATGCGATATCATCAGACTTTATAAAGACAAATCGCGAGGGTCGAAAAGCTACGATGGTTGAGAATTTTTTTTAAATCGGGTATGATTTCATTTCCAAAAAAAGATACCCCTGAATTCCTTCAAATTGGAGAGGAGTCGATGAAAAAATCCCGTAACTTTTGTCAAGATTTGAATATAATTCGAGTATTTAATGGAAACACACAATCAAAAAAATCTATTTCATAGATAAAGAAAATCATAAATGATTTCTATAGTTTTTGTTGATGAATTATTTGAAGAAAGAAGAAATATCGGATATGATTTAATTTTCAATAGAAGATGTGCTCTATTTTAGGGTTATGTTTTCAAATTTTTCCTAAGGGTCTGTTTGGTATGGGGGTAATGGAATAGTCAAATGAATGAATGAAAGAATGAAATGGATGAAAGAATAAAATGAATTATTACATTCCATTGTTGTGTTTGGTTACCCTTTAGGAATGAAATGAATCATTAGTTTGTGTTGTTTATTAGGTAGGAAAAAAACGAAGAATGAAATGTAAAAGTGGTTGTAGTAGTGATGGTTCTCAGTGGCGGTTGTTGTTGGTGGCGGCTGTTGGTGGTTGGCGGTGTCGCAGGTGGCTGGTGGTTGGCGGCAGCGGCAGCGGCGACGGTGCCGGTGGTTGGTGGCGCGGAGGAGGGGGCTGATGGTTGGCGCCCGGCGCCGCGGGTGGTTGGTGGCGCATGGCGCGGTGAGTGGCCAATGGCCGGCCACGGTGGCTGGTGGTTGGCGACAACGACGCCACCGGTGGCCGGTGTTTGGCGGCGACGATGGTGACAGTAGCCCGTGGTTGGCGGCATCGCGGGTGGCCGGCGGTTGGCTGCGTCGCGGGTGGCAGGTGGTTGGCGGCGGCGACGGTGACAGTGGACAGTGGGCGGCGGTGGCGGTGGCCGGTGGGTGGCGGCGACGACGGTGACAGTGGCCGGTGGGTGGCGGCTGTGGCCGATGACAGTCGATCTTGGTGGCCGGTGATGGTTGTGTGTGATGGGTGAGTGGCTGGTATTGGTGACTAATGATGGAAGAATGAAAGGAATGAAAAAAAAGAAAAGGGTAGATGGAATGAATTTGAGGGAATGAAATCAACTATGTAATGGTTAATTCCATTACCTTCACCAACCAAACTTGTCTTTTTTCATTCACCATAAATGGTTTATTCCATTCCGCCCCTCATTACTGAATACCAAACGTTACCTAAATATCTTGTATTAGAAGTTGACTTTTAGTCAAATGAACCTAGACTAACAGTAAGAACAGATACATATTTAGGCGGGAATTGAAAAAAATAGAGGTTTAAAAGAATGACACGTGGTACTAACGTTATTATTTTATTAATAAGTATAGATATAGATATAAATATAGATTCTTTTTATTATAATTGTAGTTCAATTTACTATATGTTAAATGATTTTTGAATTTGTTATAAATTCAAGTATAGGTACATAAACTATTTGATTCAGCCAAAACACGTTTTTATGATTGAATTTCCTACTTATATCAAGTTTTGATCTTTTAGTTATAAGTAAAACATATTTAACTTAGTTTCTATATAAGCTACTAGAAAAATATAATTTTTTTTATTAAGCAACTTATTTTGTTATTTTTCTCTATTAAATCATATTTTTTATGCTTTAGAAAGGAATAAATTATAAAAAACTTAGTTTAATTTATAACAAATCAAAATAAATTTTATATAGTAGGTTACGCCTAATAGGTGTGTTCAAGCATTTTTGGAATTTAATTTTTGTATTTAACTATTTTTGCCTAATTATTATTATTTTAGGTCCAAATAAATGTAGATAATTACATAATACATAGTGTGAATAAAGAATAAATTTTTATAGATTCTTCAAGGTGTACCCTTCTTGAGAAAAATACTAAATAGGTCATATTCTGTTTTTTTTTTCCTTAGTTTGGTGTTTATTTATGATGTATTCAAATTCCTTTTATCCAAACAAACATTTAACTTGCTTATAATGTTAGTTTATAATTTTAAGGGTTGCTATGTTTATGTTAAAGGTCTAAAATTTGTAATTTCACTTTTTAACATATTTTGAGTATTTATAGTAAATTACATGTTTATTTAAATAATATTATAGTAGTTAATATGATTGTTTTATAAGAAAAATAAGCGAGAAAATTTTAATTAAAAAAATATGATAGTGTCATGTGTACGATTTATTTGAGTACACACAAGTAATATTTACCCTTTTATTACCTAACTAGATTATATCCCCTTGTATTACACGGGTAGAATAAAAAAATATTAAATATTTATTGATAATGAGTAGAAATTATAAAACGTTATTTTAATATAACATATGATTAAATTAACGTATAGTTAAGTATTTTGATTTTTTTATTATTTTTAAAACTTTCATTTTAAAAAATTACTTTGAAATTTTTTATTATTTTATCAGTATTTTGTTGTTTATAAACTCCGGGTTTGTTTTTAATAAATGTTCTTTTATAAACTTTTATTTTATAAAAAGATTGAATTTAAATATTTCATAATTTAAAAAAACTTCATTTTTTTAGAAAATCATAGTTTTAGACATTTTTATTTTTGAAAAAATATATTTTTTAATCAAAATACTTAGTTTTTATTTAATGAAAAAATATTTTAAAAATTATTAATTCAAGGACTTGAATTTATAATAGAGAGAGAAAGAGAAATATTTAGAAATTAGTTACTTGACTTTTAAAAAATAAAATAAATAATTTAGGCGGGAAAATAATTGGGGGAAACATTGTGAGAATGCCACGTGTCCCACATTATATATGATTATTAGTATAGATATTAAAAAAACAAGTTGGAGGAATAGGTCTTTTTCTATGTTCCTAATTTGGCTACCATTGGTTTTTATTTTGGTATTCAGTATTCACCACCGATTGCTTATGACTTTGTATATATTGTCCGTGTGTTTGCATCCTTATAAAAGCCTCCACTCATACATTTTTTTGGAGAGAAAACCTGCTCACCGCCATTGTCCCTCCAGTGATTTCCTTACTGTCGGCGATTTTCATGGCCGACTACTTTTGGCCTATCGAATGTCTCTGTTGCAGGTGTGTATGGTGGTGTTGGGCCTGTTGCGCCGACCTTCGTAGCCCTTTAGGGTTTTCGGGATTTACGGTGGTAGGGGGTTGTCGCCGCTGCTGCCGAGACACCTCCCGATGGTGGTTGATGTTCGCGGTGGTGCGTTCTTCTATGGCGCCGGTGATGTTCTTTTCTCTACTAGCAGCCATAATTTTTGTCCCGTGCCCTTTGAGGTTTTCAGATCTAAAAGGCTATCTCGATTTCCCTTCGCTACCGTTTGGGAGTTGTGGTTGTGGATTTTGCCTTGGTTGTCATTTTGCCTCCCATTCATGGTTGAGGTGAACCTGACGGCCATCCACAGACCATTCAAAGGCACGATGGTTGTTATGACCCACCTATATGGCTCCTATATGGCTCCTGCTCATATATTTTTTCGTGGATCGATTGTTGAGTCAATGATGATGACCATTGGCTCCTCCGAGGCTTTATTATTTAATCCGCTTTACATGCTCTATTTTGCTGTTGGTGTGTCGATGATGATGAACCGCTGTTCATCTGAGACTTTTGGCTGTTTTGGTACCTCTGGGGCAATGAATTTAAAACAAAAATGGTGTCAGTAGCCATGGCTTGGTAATCGTTTATGGTATGCAGCCACAACCGAACATTGGTTCTGAGCCTTAACATAGGTATTAGTATATTATGATGTGCTATTAAAAAGCAAAATGAACAAATAGTGCTCGGTTGTTCTCATGGTTATTTTTTTTCTTTGCGCTTGGTGAAATATTTTTTCTGTGGGTTTTTTTATTTTGTTGTATCGATTATCTTTCAAAGATTGATGCTTCTGATTAACATGAGTTTATCTGTGGCATTTTGTGGTTCCAACATAAATATTGAGTTGGTTGTTGTCGCTTGCCATTCATTATTAGTGTGCCATCGTCCCATGGTCCCAGTGGCGGATCTAGGATTTTTTTTCTAACGGGGTCACTATTTTTTGGTGATTTGTTTTGTAAGAAAATAATATAAAAATTTTTGGGTTGTCGGGTCGGGTCGGGTCGGTTCGGAATGTAACCAAATTGCATTGAACATGTTAACAAAAATACAATATCAAAATAAATCAAATAAAACTTACATTTTATAGTTGTTCTCGGCGTGTCTTCATCTTTTGAAACCGTTTCGTTACATCTTCAATCGACACCTTTGCAAAAAGCTCCTTTTCAATGTAACAAATACACGAGTCATTCATATATTCATCACTTATACGATTGCGCAAATCCATCTTCACATGCTTCATTGAAGAAAAACATCTCTCAACACTTGCCGTTGCAATGGGTAAGACAAGTGATAACTTCAATAAACGATAAACCAAAGGATAATCAATATGCCTCCTTGTTTCCACCAATTTTTTTACAAGAGTAGATATATCATTAATGTTGGCAAACCTCGTATCTTCTTTAATACTTCTAATGTATATCCCGAGTTCATATTTAAGCTTGTTTTTATCTTCATAATCAAAATCATATGGATACATATCCGCCAACCTTAGTAACTTTGGAATATCAAAGTAACTTAAATTGTTAGACGGGCTCAAACAACTCATACAAGTAAGCAATTCGGTGGTTACCTCGCTAAACGGTTGTTAAGCTCTTGGATTTGCACATCTAAAACCGTGTTAAAGTTATCAAACTCGTAATAATGTCTATTGGTGATGTTAGTCTTTCTTCTTCGATATTTCGGGTCAATGTAATCTTCTTCCATATTAATCACCTCAATGTCATGTTTTTGACAAAATGATGTGACATCTTCTAAATGTGAATTAAAACCATCAAGTCTATACGTTTGTAGTTCTTCTTTTGTCGCTTTAATCATTTCGATTGCATTCAATATGTCTTGATCCTTTCTTTGAAGAGCTACACACAATATATTAATAACCCCCAATTTGTGTTTCATTAAGTGTAAATGATACACAAAATAAAGGTTTTCATATATATTTGAATTCCACGTGCTTGTTTTTGGCTAGCATTAACAACACCTGAATTTTCAATATGTTCAAGCACTTCAGAATACTTGGATACAATTCGAGAAAACAAACAAGCGTCTTATGGTGAGAACTCCAACGTGTGTCTCTGGCTCTGGTAAGGGAGATTTCTTGATTCTTACCACTTCCACTTTCAACTTCTAAACGACCAATTTGATCTTTCACTCTTTCCCTTTGACTCTCTCAAATCATATCTATTCGTTTGCAAGATGCACAAACCACATTTGTCAAAGTTGACACTTCATCAAAAAATTTATAAATATCAACATGTTTGTTTGCAAGGGCGATAACAACTAATTGAAGTTGGTGGGCAAAACAATGTACGAAGTAAGCCGAAGAGTTTTCTTTTAAAATATATATTCTAGCCTGTTTTCATATTGCTTAAACCATTCGGGACGAAATCGTCTAGATTTTCCACTAAAATCTCGTTGAGGAAACTCGTGCCCAATAGGTTGACATGGCCCTCTAAGTAAGTATACTCTTCTAATTTCATCTTTTTGATTAGGGTGATAAGATGATGTTGGTTTTCATTCAGAAGGATCCCATGAAAGATCATCTAAATCAATTTTTGCTGGATTACTATTACTAGATGAAGAAGAAACATTTGGCGGTTTTCTTTTCACAACGAATCGATCCATGTTCCTAAAATATAAAATGTAAATATTATATAGTGAACTACATTCTAGTTTCTAGATTTTTATAACCTTCTAGGGTTTAAATCAACCAAATTAATTCAAATCAATACATTCTAGTTGCAATACATTACATATTATAAATCCCCAAATCAACTAAATCCCTAAACAAGATTCTAACCTTCTAGGGTTTAAATCAACCAAATTAATTCAAATCAATACATTCTAGTTGCAATACATTACATATTATTAATCCCCAAATCAACTAAATCCCTAAACAAGATTCTAACCTTCTAGGGTTTAAATCAACCAAATTAATTCAATCAACCAAATTAACACAATTAACCAAACTTCTAATCAAATAAACAATGAAATTAGAAGTGACCTCGTGAAGTCGTGATTCGTGAAGTCGTGAAGCACTGAAGCAAAGTGGTCGTGGCCCGTGAATCCGTTATTTGTGAAGCAGTTGGCTGGTGGAAGGGCGAGCGGGCGCGAGTGCGCGACTGGTGGAAGGGCGAGCCGCGAGCGACCCAAGGGCGGTGGAAGGCAGCGACCCAACGGCGACCGGTGACTTGGTGAGTGGTGACTGGTCGCGACCCAAGGGAGATTGCGAGGGGGCGAGCGGCCGTTTGGGAAGTGGGAGAGGGGGGGGAGGGTTTGAATTAGGGTAAAAATGTGTAAGTGAAGGGTATAAATGTAATTTTACCTGTTAAAAAGAGGTTTAAAAAAATTTGGCCCTTGTAAGGTTCGAACTCGCGACCTAAGGGAA
Source organism: Flaveria robusta (assembly GCA_025506415.1). Classification (NCBI taxonomy): domain Eukaryota; kingdom Viridiplantae; phylum Streptophyta; class Magnoliopsida; order Asterales; family Asteraceae; genus Flaveria; species Flaveria robusta. The sequence goes on from CM046465.1 coordinate 11,817,202, forward strand.
TAAGGGATGCAGATTCGCGCGCCTAACCACTAATCTAGCACAATAACTTGAGTATATTTTGAACTTTATAATATTTGGGGGTTCACTGTCTGAAAAAGTAGGGGTTCACACGATTTTCCGGTATTATACGGTACACTACGTGTTCAGAAATCAATGGGGTCACTTGACCCCGTTCCCCGAACCTTGGATCCGTCCCTGATGGTCCCCCCAAACCTCCCCTTTAAATAATTTTTAAAATATTTTCGTAAGAACTTTTTGGATTTTTAAAAAATTTCGGAGTCTCTTATGGTCCCATGGTCCCTCCAAACCTCCCCTTTAAATACTCCTCGACCACATTTACTAGTCCTCGCCTCGAAAATTGAACCCTCGCTGACATGGCGAGGGGAATGTCACATCCCTCCCCTAAAAGGTCTCCCCCCTCGCGTCGATTTGATCTGACTCGGCGAGATAGAGGCGCCCTCGCCTCGATTTGATCGCCCCTCGCTGACTAGGCGAGATAGAGGTCACATCCCTCTCCTAGTTTACCGCACCCCTCGCCTAGTTTACCGCCCCCTCGCCTCGTTGATCGCACCCCTCGCCCCTCGATGCACGTTCCCTCGCTGACTCGGCGAGATGTGTATCACATCCCTCGCCTAGGGGTTTGTGTCCCTCGCTGACTTTAAATTTTTTTTAAATAAAATGAAGTTACTTTACACGTGAGCGAGGAAAAGTCTTGCCACGTGGGCGAGGGATCATGACTTTTTATCGCCAAAGGCGAGGGTCAAAGTCAAATGTTTATTTTCGTATTTCCAAAAGTCAATGGTTATTTTGTTAATTTGATTTGGTAAAATGGTTATTTTCATAATTTTTCCCGTATATAGGTCAATATACAGAGGGACCTCTATGCAATTTGTAAAAATATTCTAATAACTTTTTCCTCCGTACACTCATGGTCCCCCGTCCCCTCTCCCTTCGTACGTTCATGATATTTATTACAAAGCTGCTAATTAAGTGAAAAGATAAGTCTTGTTTGATTTAAAGAAAAACCGCTAATAGAAATATAAACATATATCAAAATATCAAAATTATAATTTGATACGTATTACTCATTTATTAACCACAACTAACATCAAAATTAAAAATTTCAAACAAAAGCATGTTATAACTGTTGAGTTTAGGTTAATTAGTTATGACGGATACCATATAATTGAACCACACCAAGCCATTTGAATTTGAAAAACTAACTTAACCGAATCATCCGCATTTGTTATGTTGTTCGGACTGTTTTTTTTTTTTAATTTTGGGTTAGGCTATACATACTGTCCTTCCTATTTGTCATACTATCCTTCAAAAAATAATTTCAAAACTTGTTATGTTCTATCCTGGAATAAAATATTTATTTATAGAATTTCTTGTATAAAGAAGAGTTCAAAAGTATTTTTTATATAACGATATCAAAACGCATTTAAAAAATAAAAAAATCTCTATAAAAATTTAATATAAAACATATTTGAAATGAAAAAACTTTCTATAAGATAAATATAAACACTTTTAAAAAATAATTAAAAAGGTATTTCATTACTATTATTATTATTATCGTCGTCGTCGTTATTCTTATTAATCCGACCTAGAGGTCGAGTGATAGTTAACAAGAGGGTGGTGTAACACATTAAATCTGATAAAACTATCATACCATAATTATAAAATTAAAGACTAATAAATTATAACCATATAGAGTTACACATAAACTGCTTCTTAATAATATAAAATAAATAAATAAATTAAAAATTATTAATTAAATATGCACTACGAATTCTAATCACGAAGTTTGGCCTCCGTATATATTCGGTGTTAAGTCGCACATTTTTCACTTGTGGCCCATAATCCTCGAACACCTGTCTTGAAGAAAGAAAAAGGTTGTACATAATGCCGAGGCATGAATATACTAAAGAAATATGATACACAAGTCTAAAAAACAAATATATATACATTCAATAGCAAATGTCGGAATTGTTTTTAATTCTTTTTAATTTTAAGGTACTTTAATACTATATAAATAAGTTTATGGGTGCATTTTAGTTACATCCGAAGCTTTGGCCTTGGTGGTAAGAGCTTCAACTTCTATAGTGACAACTTGGGTTGACTTTTGGCCCTAATTTTCAATTGTAGTTTCTTTTTCATTTACTTGGTTTTTATCCTTTCTCTTTTTTTTTTTTTTTTTTTTTTATATTCCTTTTCTAGGTTACTTTTGTTTTAGTTTTTCATAAATGTTTTATTTTCTTTGCTACGAACTATTTTAACGAGTTTTTTGTTTTAATATTGGGTCATGTTTACGTTGCAAAGTGCGAGACATAACCACGTTAGTGTCAACGTTAACGAATTTCGATGTTGGTTACGACATTTGCAAATGTACCCTTTACCACGTTAATGTGATCGTATGCTCCCGCCGCATCGCGCGGGGTTAAAAACTCATTATACTTCGTTATGTGTATATGTGTATAAATGATAATTATTTAAATAAGTTCCTTTAACTCTTCGGTCTTTATGAATTTAACTTGCACACCCATACTTATTTTAACCCATACATTACGGCATAACAGTTTTCTTTTACATCTTTTTGCTAGCAATTTTTAAATAATAAACATATTCAAGTGTTATTTAAATAAAAATGAATATGTTTCTATTGGTTAAATACATAGCAATTAGTAAAAACAATTACACACAAGTATATGTATATATTAGAAGTTTTGTAAATGGTTCCAAGAGGAAAAAAACATTAATCTTACTTAAAATTTAAATATGTAAAAAGAATACTAGATTGCTTACGCATGTATATACGTAGATGATGTGTATATATCTCCTCTGTGTGACCAAAATGAAAATTAAGTCACGTTTGGTTCATAAACTTCTCTGAAATTAAAATAGAAATGAAATTAGAATTTTTTTATTCAATATCCCGTTTGATTAGTTATTGATGGAATAAAAGTTAGAAAATTTTCACCTATTAATTAGAATTCATATTCTTTCCCCTTATCTAACTTTTAAGAGCATTTACATATTATTTTTTATTTATTTTTATAATCACACTAAAAACAATTAATATTTCTCTCTTATTTTTAATTAAATAATAATTTTTATACTTTTATCATTACTTTCTTCTCTACTACACCCACAACACCTTTAAAAGTATTTTAAAAATTATGGTTGTATATGATGCTTCATCATACCACCCACTATATCTTAAATTCAGGGGCTCCCTGAATTTAAAAAGCCTATAATTTTTAGGGGCCTCAAATTTTTTTAATTTTTTTATATTATATATATATACGTGTGTGTATTTTTTATAAAAAGCCTATAATTTATAAATTAATCCATTAACAAACCCAATAAATTTTAGTCCATTAAACTTTATCTAATAGACCATTAACATTTTAAATAATTTAACCCAATAACGTTTACTATGACACCTAATTTAGTTTAATAATACCTAATAATAAAAGAAAACTATTCGACGGTGGTTATAAGTTATTCGGTTTAGACTTTTTTATATGACGTTTTATAAGGGCCCAAATTTTGTTATCGCTCTCTGGCCCATAGTCCCTTGAAAATTCTCGGGACTGGCCCTGATTAAATTAAATTAAATAGTATAATAAAAAGGTTGTACGCCGGAATCGAACGTGTTTATTTATGGGAAAATTATGAAAATAACCATTTTACCAAATCAAATTAACAAAATAACCATTGACTTTTGGAAATACGAAAATAAACATTTGACTTTGACCCTCATATTTGGCGAGGAAAAGTCATGATTCCTTGCCCACGTGACATTATCTCGCCCACATGTAAAGTAACTTCGTTTTATTTATAAAAAAAATTTAAGTCAGCAAGGGACACAAACCCCTAGGCGTGGGATGTGACACACATCTCGCCGAGTCAGCGAGGGAACGTGCATCGAGGGGCGAGGGGTGCGATCAACGAGGCGAGTGGTGCGGTAAACTAGGCGAGGGGTGCGGTAAACTAGGCGACTGATGTGACCTCTATCTCGCCTAGTCAGCGAGGGGCAATCAAATTAAGGCGAGGGGCGCGACCTTTTAGGCGAGGGATGTGACCTCTATCTCGCGGAGTCAACGAGGGGCGATCAAATCGAGGCGAGGGGGGAGACCATTTAGGCGAGGGATGTGACATTCCCCTCGCCATGTCAGCGAGGGTTCAATTTTCAAGGTGAGGGCTAGTAAATATGGTCGAGGAGTATTTAAAGGGGAGGTTTTTGAAAACAGGTTTTCTCGATATCGTTTTCATAAAAATGGAATAATTAAACCTGCGTTAGATGATTTAAGAGAAGTTTTTGAAAACAGGTTACACATGTTAGATGATTCAACCGTAATAAAAGTTTGTTTATTATTACTTGTTCAACAAGGTTTCATAGGATTAGAAGGAAATTTTTTTTTAAACATTCAACTTTTAGATTTAGTAAATGATTTAGGGGCATGTAATGAATTTTCGAGGGGTACATATCTTTGAAATCATACTTACCCTCATATATATAATGCTCTTTATAACAGCATGCTCTTGCCCATTTTTCAAACCCGACATTGACTAAAGTATTTTGCACGCGTGGAAGTACAACGGTAAGTCTATAAAATCTCTCTTCAAAATTAGAAACTCTATAAGCTTCACAGGTCTGCCACCACAATGACTCATAATATTTTCCTTTCATTGACTTTAAGCGCAGATTTACCATCAAATGACGACAACATAACCCGTGATATGCATGTGGAAACACAGTTTTGATTGCCATATCAATTAAGGCAGCTCTATCAGATATAATTGTCAAATTTTGATTATCACCAATACAATTTTTAAGTTTTTATAAAAACCATTTCCATGACTCTCCGCTCTCTGTTTTACCAACACCGTATGCAACTGATAAAATCTGATTGTTTCCATCCATACCTATTGCCAAAAACATGGTGCCTAAAAACTTTCCCTTTAAATGTGCTCCATCAATCACAATTAAAGACCGTAAAAATTGCATAAAACTTCGAATCTAAATAAATAAATAATGTTAGTATTATTAAAATATTATTAAAAGCCATACTCAAATATTTACTTATCGCTGCACCGATCGCGACAAATAACATTTCAAAACGTCCCATTTCATCTACATCAATGTCAGTGACCGTACCCGGGTTTGTTTTCTTCAAGTTGTAGCAATAAATAGGAGGATGTGAAAACGATTCTTCTGGAGATCCTTTTAAAAGTTCGAGCGCGTAAGCCTTCCCACGCCAAGCTTGAGCGTACGATATGCTAACTTTAAATCTCTATTTAATATCATTCATAATTTTTTTACCCCGATAAATTCGACCTCTAGCTTTTAATTGGTCTTCAATGATATGACCCAAAACTTTTTTCTTTGCTTGATGAATATTGGGATAAGTTTGTGTTCTTGAACAAGTATGTACTGATTTAAAATATCTAACTTGAAATATACTTGTATTTTTAAAACAATGCGCACGGATACACCAATCGCAGCCATCGTTACGACATGACGCCTCAAATCTACTTTTTGATGATTTAACCACTTTATACTCAAAACATTCGGTAAGACACATCGTACCCAATTTCAGTTGTAATTCTTTTTTGTTGTTGAAACAATCACCTTCAGAAATCGTTGACAACCCAGAGCTGGTATTTTTGAGTGGATTATTTGTAGGATCCGCAAATGACTTCGATTGTGAAAAAAATATATATTCATGAACTTTATACTCGAAATGATAGGGAGGCGAATGCTATTTTTCATAAAAATCCTTATTTTTTTCGTTTTCATAATCAAATTCTTGCTTAACATCACTATAACTCTCGTCATCCACAGGAATATCGTTTACATCATAAATAAACTTTTCAGTGTTGTTTGTAAAATTGAATTTTTTTTCGTGGACAACAGAGCTACTACCAACATCGGATTCTTCACTGACAAATAACGTAAAAATTTCGTGTTGACCATTAAGAACAGCATTCATAAAATATAGTAAATCTTTATCATCAGATATATCAATAAAATGAGTATAGGTAGATATTTTATACGATAACCGTATATAACTTTTGAATTATCAGTTTTGAATAAATAATATCCTTTAATTCATCAAATGTTATATTAGTAGATAAACTAATAACATGTCTAACACATTTACCTTTTAATGGTAGATATTCTTCAACACCGTTTACAAAATGCCATTTACCACCACTACATAGTATAATATTCACTGACATTTTATAAAGTTTTAGAGATTTTTATGAAAAAGTTTGAGAAGAATATAAGATATTTGTTAAGGGTAAACATGGTGCTACATAGGGCAAAAATAAATTAATTTAAAATTTTAATTATTAAAAAAAAAAAAAATAATTATAAAACTCGGATTTTTTGGATTAAAAATTAATTAATTTTTTTTTAATTTTTGGCGAGGGGGGGTATTTTCGTAAATATTGACGAGGGATTCTCATAATCCCTCGCTGAGTGGGCGAGGGAGATGCCCCAAAACATCACACGTGGGCGAGGGAGATGACACGTGGGCGAGGGATTATGCTTTTCCCTCGCCGGCACGTTTTTCTGGGCAAGGGAATATGGCTGATCCTCGCCACGTGAGCGGGAACGGGACACGTGACGGGATATAATTGATTGTTTTATTTGATAAACTTGATTTTAACCGGTTATTTTGATAATTCGATTTGTTCAATTGGTTATTTTGATAATTTTCTTAAAAATTAATCCCAACCAGTCCCATCGTAAACGCAGGTGAAGGACTTCTTTGGGTACAAATCGTGGATCTTTAAGGCTGCAACCAATGCTCCTGATGATGAGCACCATAACATACCACAGTCAACCGATCGAATCGAAGGCCCTAGATTCCACACCGATCGAATCAGCCTCCTTTTCCGATTTCTCAATCTTCTCTTTCCGTCTACAGTAATAAACCCTAATCGATAGCACAGTAAACCTATTCTTTCTCTGCTATTGTTAAGAACCCTAGGCAATAGAATCAACGCCGGTGACCGTTGGATTTTGAGATAGACAGAAGAAAGAAATCGAGGAATTTTGGTATCTGGTGGATGGTCTCATGGGCGCTACGGGGTCTAAGCTCGAGAAAGCTCTAGGAGATCAATTTCCCGAAGGCGAACGGTATTTTGGACTTGAAAACTTCGGCAACACTTGCTATTGCAACAGCGTCTTGCAGGTTTTGATTCGATTCTTTTCGTTTTGTTGATTTCATCGTGATATCTTATTCGGCTGTTTTCATGTTGTTGTTCTGTAAATTTTCACTTATTAGTGTTCTCTTTGGGGTTGAATCATTTATTGATATTCAATACGTGTTTAATTACAGCTATATGAATTGAATAAGCTAGTTTGAGCATCTTCTCTTCGTGACACACTAGTTACTTTGGCATCCTGATGCTTATCTTTTCATGTAGCAGTATTGAAGATTACTGTTTTCCTCTTTGTTCATTATGTGGTTCGAATTTCGTAGGCTGTAAAATTCGCTATAGTTATATGTTTTGGCTTAACAAGATGACCACATAGAACATATAAAAACCTTGGGTACAAAGAAGCCTTGGCCAATAGAAGGGACACGATTGAATGATATTACATTGCTGCATCTACTGAGGAACTGTAAAGTATAGTGAGCTTTTACTAAGTCTAAGTGCTTCAGTTACTCGTTAATACCTTAGTCAACTTACATGTAAAGCCACAGAAACCTAAAAACAACAGATGACTGCTAATAAATCGTTATTATATATAGCGCAGAGTAGTTTTTTTTCCCAGATGATGCATCTATGTTGATTCTGAGTCCTGTGTTACAGAATTAATTCTTTAATCACCGTACATATGTTGATCATTGATCGTAAATTTGTTCTTTGTTTCTATGAATTAATTAAGCATATTTCTTGGTTTAATAACGGCTTGAAGAACCTCTACTTTTTTCATCATCACACACAAACATGGAGGTATTATTGGAAGTCCCTGGAACATCATGTTTTTGGCTATACTTTCACTTAAAATTTTGTATCCTTACTAGTCACCCTAATGTTCTCTTTTGCTGTGTTTTTCTTTTCAGGCTCTTTATTTCTGTGTTCCATTCCGTGAACAGCTGCTTGATTACTATGGAAACGTTAAAAATCCAGGAGATGCAGAAGAGAATCTCCTTACATGTTTAGCCGAATTGTTTATGCAGGTAGTAGATGTGGTTAGAAATAAACTTATTTAATGGTAGTTCTTTCTTTTGTTAATTGGTAAACGTATATGTGGCTATGTGCCACTCTGTTCTGCTTGGTTTAAAAAAGTGTGTTGAGGCGTGAGGCGGCAAAGGCTGTCCTGGAAAATGCTTCAAAGGTCACAAAGCGCCGCCGACCCCCTGTAATGGCATGAGGCGAATTTCAGGAGCTTCTTGTATAAGTCGGCTGCATTTAATGAAAATAAAAAGATTGATTCAATATGTTGCTTAATTCAGTTTGCATGAGTATCAGTGAAGTGGAGGTGTTGTTAATACTTAATATTTAGAAGAAAGAAATTAAGAGAAGATAAAGAAGAAGAAGAGAAAGAGGGAGAAGGATGGTCTGCTTTCACTTATAAGGAACTTCCTTATTCCGGTGGAGGCGTTGTTCATATGAACAGGATAGAAACAAAGAATAGATAAAAGAGAAGAGATAGAGGCTCACAGATGGTTGGAGCATGCCATTGGATGATGTGAAATGGGACTATGTGAGGAAAAGAGTAAAAGTAGTTGCACCATTCTACTTCATGGTTTTTTTCTGTTCTTTTTTATTATTTTGTATATGTGGTAAGCTTGCTTGGTAAGCTTTTCAGTAAAAGATCATCAAAATTAACCTTTTTATTATTATTTTTGTATATTAAGGTAAGCTTGTTTGGTTAAACATAGAGCTTGTTTAGTTTAACATAGAGATAAGAAATCTCACAAATAGGATAGTTCATGCTTTTTATATTATTTAATTGTGTATTTCTTCAATTACATTATGTTTGGGTGTTTAATGATTAACAAGGTAGATAGTATCTTCTAGAGTTAATTTATAAGTATCTTGTGAATACCATGCGCTTCATGTACGTGAGGCTAGCGCCTTTGCCTTGCGTCTTGTCTTCCAGGACTTTAAGCGCCTTGTAGTGCCTCACACCTTTTAGTACCAAGCTTACATTAATTGTGTCTAGTAGTTTATTGTGACACTACTTATAGTAAAGAAGACTTTTGTTATATAAAGCTGTTCTCCAACAGGTTTCACAAAAGTCAGTGATTTAATAAAGTGGTCATCAATTTGACATTCTCTCTGGTATAAAGTTATATGTTTTCAGTTAGATTAGCTGACTTGATTTGCTTCTACTTGTTTAGATTACTACTCAAAAGAAGAAAACAGGTGTTATTGCTCCAAAGCGTTTTGTGCAAAGAGTGAAGAAAGAAAATGAGCTTTTCCGTGGTTACATGCATCAGGTACATTCAGAGTTTAATAATTTAAACTTTATTATGGTGCAGAATTTGCATTGTACATGCACATATTTTGGCTAGATTTATAATTTCATTTGGTGTAGAGCACAGCCAAAAATAATTAGGTTTGCTATAATGCTAATGTTAACATATCATTAGTTACTTCTGACTTACTGATTGAAAGTTGTGCACCAATAACACTAAGGAGACAAAGCTATCCTTGGAATCTTCTGAATCTCCATGTAAATTTTGATGCTAATCAGTCACATTCGTCATGTTGCTCTTGAGTTTTAGTAATTTCAATTTCTGATCAGTTCTCTTTATAAATTTTTGTAGGATGCACATGAGTTTTTGAACTTCTTGTTAAACGATCTTGTTGACATACTAGAGAAAGAAACAGCAAAAGGTGCAGCAGAAAATGTATCACCTCCTCAAAAGATCGTTAATGGGCCACATGGTGATCAAGTCAATGGTGTAAAGAAAGAGCCCCTAGTTACCTGGGTTCACAAAAACTTTCAAGTTAGTTTGAAACTTTGAATATTAACTTTTTGACCTTCTAATAAATATTATATTACAATCAATAGCTCTATTCCAAGAATCTTGATATGGTGGAGGTGGCCAAACAAGTGGGTCGGGCGAGCTGGGTAACGGGTTAAAGGGAGTTATATTTTGTGGGTCAAGTTAGGTCAATTTGGAACACTTGCTGTCGATCATTTTTTTATATATATATTTTTTAAGTAACTAGCGATGATTATAGAAGTTCTATAATTTTAGTATGACTGATTTTCTCTAATATAATGATTTAGGAGGTTTTATGCATCATACATATACCTTTTGCGACTTTTGACCCGAATGACCCAATTGATGTTTTTTTATAGCTATTTTAGGTTTGATATAAATTTATGTGATTCTTAAATGTCAGGACACACCAAGTTTATATTGATTTTTAAAAACACGCTGATTTTTGAAAAATAAATTATGAAAGAACAAATTACACTTTTCGTCATTTATGTTTGTAACAAATTCCAAAGTTGTCTTTAAACTAAGGAATTAACAAAATTTATGCTTAATGTTTTAAAAAGTTTGCACCTTTCTTCCTTGAAAGCAAGTCGCATTTTCGTCCTTTTACCCTTTCACTAAAATAATAAATCCTTAACCATGACTAGTTCATCTCTTTCACTAGTAAACTAAATAATTAAGAACTCCTTACCCTTGCCGATCACCCTTGCCACAAGATCACTAGAAATAGGGGTGGAGTTGATCAGAAACCCTAAATCACCACCGTCACCGCCATCAACCACCATAGTTCCTCATAGGAAGAACGAGCTTTGAGGTGGCTGGCAGTGGTAGTGGGTTCCTCGCATTTGTTGTTGCAATCACCTGAATGTGAGAATAAAAAAGATAGAACTAGCTGTTAGGTTTCAAGCGGCGCAGCGGAACCAACACACGAACCCGCACAAACGATTATCAAGCAGAAAAAACAGAAAATAAACGACACAAGGATTTTACGTGGTTCGGTCGGTGTGACCTACGTCCACGGGCTGCAACTAGGGTTTTCTTTATTTGCTCAATACCAAGATTACAAATACATGACATGGATATATATATAGAGACTAATTAGGGTTTATAACCTAATAAACAAGAAAACTAAACATGGGCCCAAGCCCAAAGTCTTCACAAACCCAACAATCTCCCACTTGAAGGCTTTGCGATAAATTCTAGCCCGCCATTCAAGTACAAAGCAACCCAGTCGTCTAGTAATTTCAGTAATCTTCAAACAAGTATTTCAAGCCTCCAGTTCCCAAAGAATAAGCTAAGACTTCATCACGTATCCTAGTTGCAGCGACCCCCTTATCATCAAGTACCAGAAGGGCCAGTTGAAGCTACCCCGAGCTCCAACTCAGTCATGGCTAGTCCCGCCAATGACTCATCCTTCCATCTTCTACCGATTTTTCAGTCGACTTCCACCTTTGGATTCAAAGAATACACCGAGGATTCACCATCACTCTCATGCAAATTCAGCAAAACCATAGATTTATACCATTAGATTACCACACCTTCCATTTACCACCACCAAACCTCACTTCCAGTCCTTGTTCATCCAGCTGACCAACTGAAATCAGTTTCTTCTTCAGCCCCGGAATCACTCTAACATTCTTCAGGTTCCATGTAGTTCCCAATGAAGTAACCAGATCAATATCACCCATGCCCGTTACCTCAAGTATCTCGTCATTAGCTAATCGTACCTTTCCAAAATCACCATGTTTCAGATTTACCATCGTTTCCCCGTTGTCCATGGCGTGAAATGAAGCACCTGAATCCATGACCCAAGAGTCCACACTGTTTTCCACACTGAGTATCAATGCATCATCATCATCAGATACATTCCCAATAGCAGTGTTCAATTCTTTCTTATTCGGACACTGACTCTTAACATGTCCCACCTCATTGCAGCTCCAACACTTCACATTCTTTCTAGGTTTAGATGAACTCCTTCCCCGACTCCCACTGTTCCTGTTACTATCCCGACCCCTGCCAACATTTAACAGCTCACTATTCGATGATTCACCTGAGTTCTTTCTTCTTACATCTTCACCCATAATTAGATCTCGAATACCACCAAGAGTGAAACCTTTAGTCCCCGCAGAACTTGAAATTGCACTCACAGTTCCAGACCAACTATCAGGCAGAGATGACAACAGCAGTAGAGCCTGAACTTCATCATCAAACTTAATTCCAACAGATACAAGTCTTGTTAAGATTGAATTTAGATTGTTGATGTGAGCAGTCACTGAGCTTCCTTCTTTCATCCTTGTGTTCACAAGCTCCCGAATAAAGAACACGTTATTCGCCGCAGACGGTTTCTCATACATATTTGACAAAGCAGACATCATACCACGAGCCGTGGTTTCCTTAATAATGTTAAAAGCAATATTTTTCGTCAAAGCCAATGTAATAACCGCAAGAGCCTTTTTGTCCTTTGATTCCCAATCAGCTTGTTCTATTTTCTCAGGTTTTTCTTCTAGTACCATATCCAAGTCCTTTTGACATAACAATGCTTCTCCTTGCATCTTCCACCAACTGAAATCAGAACCGTTAAATTTCTCGATCACAACCTTCCCGTCTTCAGCCATCTCAAACAGCAAACAAGAAGCAAATCGAAACAGTGAACAGACACAGCAATGGCACGGGCTTGAACTTGACGGCTGTTCTACTGAACACTGTCAATTGAACGATTTGCTCCTACGATAAACCTTGTAGACAAATATAAACCCAAACGTACTTTTCTTTCACTAAACACGGTTCTCCAAACAGTTGATAATAACCAGTCAAAAAACAAATTGAAACTTGAAAAAAAAATACAAAACCCTAACCTTTACCCGACGAATCCAAGAGTTATTGACCAAACCCTAATCGACGGCTTCAAAGAGTTTTAACCCTGTACTTAACCTTTTTTTTAATCACCGATCAAAACCATGAACAAGTCTTAATAAGTCACTGATCTCGACTATCTTCCTTGGTCATCCCAAAAGCAACAAAAGAAAAAAAAATTGTTTTTCTCCTTAATTGAAACAATCACCAACGTGGCTTTCTTCTTAGCCACACAACAAAGGAAACAAAACAATTTTCTTTAAGTTGACTTCTTTGAATAAAGATGTCGGCGAAAAATAGGATTATGGCGGCTAGGTTGATCCCTTTTCTTTATCTTGAACTTTGATCAAAGCACCAACTACAAACGAGAACGACGGTAATCTTCAACAAAGATAGAATAAACCTTCTTGCGAATCTTTTTTTGTGCAATCCTGTGTGTCAACGAGCCAAAGCTCTGATACCACTTGTTAGGTTTCAAGCGGCGTAGCGGAACCAACACACGAACCCGCACAAACGATTATCTCGCAGAAAAACAGAAAATAAACGACACAAGGATTTTACGTGGTTCGGTCGGTGTGACCTACGTCCACGGGCTGCAACTAGGGTTTTCTTTATTTGCTCAGTACCAAGATTACAAATACATGACATGGATATATATATAGAGACTAATTAGGGTTTATAACCTAATAAACAAGAAAACTAAACATGGGCTCAAGCCCAAAGTCTTCACAAACCCAACACTAGCAGTAGGTATGTTGTGGTTGTGGGCGGTCGGAACCCTAAACAACCCACCCTCTCACCCTTGATCCTGGGAGTCGCAAGGCAGCCAATTGACTTCTTGTAAAGCTAAGTACTACCACCGCCATGAATTGGTTTTCCTTAGTTCAAGGACAAAACCTAAGATTTGGTATAAACATAAAGGACTAAAAGTGTAATTTGTTCATTATGAAATCAAGTTAATCCTATAATGTGAAAACCCAATATCAAATTACATGTCTGATAATCCACAAGCTTCCATTATTGGTAGCTTCTTCTAAGTTATATTATTTCATTAAAATCTTAAATTATAAATTGATGGCCTTTCCTTAGTAATTTTGTAATATATTGGATGGTGTAGATTTCATGCCAAACTGTATTTTTAATCCTAGTCGAAAATACGAATATAAAAATATTCGTTAATGGCAACTATGTGTGGGTATTTAATTCATTTTCTGTGCTTAAATATGCAGGGTATACTTACGAATGAGACGAGGTGTTTAAGGTGTGAGACTGTGACTGCAAGGGACGAGACTTTCTTAGATTTGAGCCTTGATATAGAGCAGAATAGTTCAATTACAAGTTGTTTGAAAAACTTCAGCTCCACTGAAACCTTAAATGCTGAGGATAAGTTTTTCTGTGATAAATGCTGTAGGTTGGTACCCTCTGCAAACATCAATATTTGACTTGGCACATAGTTTAATGCTGTTCACTAACTTGGGGGTTGGTTTGGGTAACAGGTCAAAGTGGGTAACTTTGTGTTATATTGTGCATGCGAATTTACTTAACAATGAATCTTTTCTGGTAGTTTAGTGGAAAATCAAAGTTCATCAAAAGTAGAGGTGGCAGTTTTGACCCACTTGCGGATTTACCCATAAATGGCTGAATGGGTTGATTTGGGTTATATATTAAACTAAAAAGGAGATGGTTCAGCCTGAGAGTGATACCAAGTGTATTGAAATTCATAACAAGCTGCTCAATCACTTTAGTAGAAAAGTTAAATTAATTTGGTAATAATCTAGTTTTATGATCATACTAACCACTTAAATTATTTATAAAGTTAAATTTTTTTTTACCCATTTTGACCCGTTGCCCAACCTGCCTGACCCATTGTTTTCCACTTCTGGTTAGAAGTTTGGTCTAAAATCCCCAAAATTTAGTTGTTTGTTAAACATCATGCCAATTATTTTTCTCTATGCTCTCAGTTTGCAGGAAGCACAAAAGAGGATGAAGATAAAAAAACCACCACATATTTTGGTTATACATTTAAAGCGTTTCAAGTACATGGAACAGCTGGGGAGGTACAAAAAACTATCATATCGTGTGGTGTTCCCTCTGGAGCTAAAGCTGACAAACACTATGGAAGACGCTGACTGTGAGTATTCTTTATTCGCGGTGGTGGTTCATGTTGGGAGTGGGCCCAACCATGGTCATTATGTCAGTCTGGTGAAAAGCCACAACCACTGGCTATTTTTTGATGACGAGAATGTGGAAATGATTGAGGAATCGGCCATTCAGAATGCCTTTGGTTCTGCTCAGGAGTATGCAAGTAACACTGATCATGGATACATTCTCTTCTATGAAAGCCTTGCTAACAATCCCAGCTGATAATTGGTATGTTCATTATGATACAACTCCTGTTGTTTAATTGTTCTGTATTCTGTCATCAGAACTAGATCAGAAAAACTACAATCATATTCATAACTTCATATGGGTTAGATGTACAGTAGATAAATACGCTGCATTTTTCCTAAGTGCTTGTAATGCAATTGCTGCTATAATAGTTTTTTTTTGATGATTGGGATTCAAATTTATGGAAATAATGGAGGAATTACTTGGGGTTTGGAGGTTCTATCTGGGCAAAATGCTAGATGATAAATGCTTCTTTTGTGAATCTTACTCATAAAAGGTTGCAATAACTTTGACCTACTTTGTGATCTATATAAATTGTACGCTTAACATTGTAAAGGTAATTCCTCCGAATACGTGACGTGAATCGTTGTCCTTTAAGTTCTTTAATATTTTGAAGATTAGAAAAAACTTTGAACCAAGTATTCTTTAGTTGACCTGGATATGAGCAACTCAAATCTTCTCAATATAACTCAACAAGCCAAATAACCTCTCATGATCAAAGTTTTGAAATGTCTCTTTAGTAGACCTGGCAATTTTGAATTGGTTTACAAAAGCGCGTAAGACGTGAGGTGCTAGAGGTGATGGTGATAGCGCTCTATGGTGGCGCTTTTTGTACTCAGGTAGTGTTTCAAGCACGAGGAAGAGTTGCAGGTTGCAGGAGTGAGGGAGAAAGGAAACGGACGATAAAAATATATAAAGTAAAGATGCAAACCTAATTGGGTGTTTTTGACTAGTTCTTTATTCATGCAATGTAACAAGTCTTACTTTTTTGTATCACAAAGACTTATTTTTAGTAGCTCTGTGCTGTCACAAATGTGCAGCTTACTTTTTTGTTTGAGTAAATTACACGAATGGTTCCTGTGGTATGTTTAAATTGCGGTTTTGATCCCTATGTTTGAGAAACTACAAGCTTAGTCCAAAAGTATGTATAAATGTAACAGGTTTGGTCCTCGAGTTGTATGGAGATTAATTTTTTTGTTAAATTTTTAAAAAATGACCAAAATACTCTTTAATCTTAAACCCCCCCCCCCCCCCCTCTCCTCTTATATGTTTCCGATCAATTTACGAGTTCCACCACCACCGACGAACCTCCACCACTACTCCTGACACGCTGCCACCACACCTAAACCCCCCCTCCTTTCTCTCTCTCTCACACACACATATAAACATCTCTCCCCCCAGAATCTATCCTCACCCACCAAGATGTCTTCTCTGATCGACAACACACATAACTGCATCAAGATCTGATTTCATCTGTGATTAATTTGGTGGTGCAATGTGTGTACGGGTGGGTGGTGGTGAGATGGTGGTGTGTGGTGTGATGTACAGTTGGGCAGTGGTGCAATGGTGCTACAATGGTGTCGTCTACCGGTGGTGCGATGGTGCTGCAGCGACGTGGTGTATCGGTGATGCAATGGTGTAGTCTTGTAGTGATGTTGGTTGCAGTGGTTAGGCTTGATTGTTGTTGGTGATCAAAGATGGTAAGTTGGTGGTTGGATCTAGAGTTTGGAAAGGAAGATAAAGAGAGTTAAATCATTTGTTATTAATAGTAAGGGTATTTTGGTCATTTTACAAAACTTAATGGAAAAAAATAACTGTCCATTCATGTCAGGAAACAAACCTTTTACGTTTATGCATACTTTGGGATTGTCTTTTCAGTTTTTCAAATATAAGGATTAAAACCACAATTTGAACATAACACTAGCATCATCCGTGTATTTGGCTTTTTTTGTTTTACTGTGTTTGGTTTATTTTTAAATACTTTCTCCTTTTGTTTTTATGGCTGTTAGAGTATTCTTTGATGAATGTTAATATTTTTTTAATGTTTTTTTTTTGTCATTGAGTGTTTATTTGTTCTTCGAGTTTGTTACGTAGTAATTATATTTATTATTCTATTTTTTATTATTTAAATATTATTTAAAATAATATATAAATATTATTTAATGCATGGAGCTTCACATGCTTGAAGCCCTCGCCTTACGCCTCGGCTTTTGGAAACAAACGCTTTGGAGTGCCTCTCGCTTTTTAAAACCTATTTTTGATGCAAGTGGATAAATTTGGGTTGATTTGTGTAGTAAAAATAAGTAATGGTTTGGGTTGGGCTGGGTTGGGTTAAGTTATATTACTAAGAGGTCAAGGTGGGTAAATAATAGAATTTAAAAAAGTGGTAAATGAGTCAAGATGGGTAATAGAAAATAGGAAACGGTTAGGATGGGTTGATTATGTTTTCTCATAACCCGTCTTCTCCACAATCCACACATCGTACCCACTTCTTAGTTCCACTTCTGGCGACTAATTGCGAACGGTGAACGACGAACCACAAGCAACGGTTGAAAGACAGAGAATTGTTATAGAGAAAACCATCGATTTCATCTTCTTTTGTGTGAAACACCTTTATCGGCGAAAATGAAATTGTTGTCATCTTCTTCTTTGTTTGACTATTGATTTTGCAAGTGTGTTTTGCGGTCAGAAAACCTTCAATTTGTAAGGTCATACAACTTGCAATTCGATTTTCAAGCTTCCAATAGCAAGAAAACCCACATGTATTAAAGCCCCAAATGAATGCTTCACTGATATCTCTATTTGTTCTTGATGTAGATTATCAAACCCCACAAGAAATAAAAGAAATGCCTAAATCTTTGAGATATTGGTGTGTATTTTGATCTGTAAATGTGTGAGATTTTGCATGGAAAGAAACGAATTGTTAGGACACCATCCATTTTGACCTAATCTTATCTTGACTCAATTCCATCCTTACCTTAATCCATTCTGACTCTTTTTTTTTTATTTTTTTTATTTTTTTTATTTTTTTTATTTTTTCAAAATCACTCTTCTTAACCTAACTATCTTGACGTAAACCCAATCCAACCACCCGCCTATATTGCCACCTCTAATCTTTAGGATTAAAGCATATTCACAAGCAACTCTAAGTTTGACTTAAACACACGTTCATCTTTTTTAAACATCGACAACCTAGAATTGTGTGAAGAAAATGTAATTCTTGCCAACATAAAACGTAATAAGGTTGGTAGTAACTTGATTGGTTACTACTGATGGTCTAGCAGTCGATATTTACCAAGAGTATAACTATATCACCTTTACATGAAATGTTACGATGATTCGTAGCAACTTCCAACCCTTGTAAAGGAATCATTTATTTTGATTTTAGGTAATGATTTCATTCGAATTGTCAAAGGGAAGAACACAATTGTTCTTCGAAAGAAACTTTCTGAGTTTCTTTCTTATCTAATTGAAGATTTCGTATACAGACAATTAATTACACGAAATACTTTAATCCGAAAAGGATTCATTCGATTCATCCATACATACAAAATCAAGAAAACACAACACAAAAACGCTATCTTAGTTTATATTTGTGAGAGTAGGTTTCCACATTTGTATCAAGCATCTTGAGCATGTTGTGACACTGGCTCTAACTCATTTTATGCCAACAGGTTAAGAGATTAGAGCACCTTGAAACCAAAGAATAATATTATATCATCAACTTGATTAGCATTTATAAACATAACTGAAGAAAAACTAAAGTCCTATTTAGTTTACAATTTACAGGTCCACTGATTGTTCTTAGAGGGTCGGCATAAGACGAAGAATGAAGTCTCAATCTTCTTTTTGCCTTTTAAAAGACCACCCGACCATCATACGTGTTAGGTAGATAATCTTTAGTGCAAGAGCCAGGAGTCGAAGGGGTTTCATCTCTTTGCTTCAGATTCTCCTGATGACCGCTTGAAACATATATTCAAAATACTTTCGCAACGGTCAGAGCCTTAGACTCATGTGCTGCCTTTTAAGGTCAAACCTAGGCAGGAACAACCCACTTCCAATACCAATGCTTACTCCAAACAGTGTCCATAGACTCGAGGGGAACTCCTTTGGTCTCAGGCAAAAAAACACCGATAAATATGGTCATGAGCGACGTCATGGCGCCATAGAATAAGAACAAACCAAACTTCATAAAACATAGCATTGGCATTGAGTACTGAGCAAGTATAAAAGTAATAATGAAGTTTGTCGAGACGCTTATGCCTGTTCCAGTTGCACGAACCTCTATTGGTAGTATTTCACTCGGAACAAGCCATGTAAGTGGACCCCATGACCATCCAAACGCTGATGAAATCAGACACATTAACACTACCACCGCTATCCAATAGCTATGCTGGAATTCCATAAACTGGCCTTGTGATTGAATTGCCAGTGTGCATGCGATGAACACCTGCGTTACAATTTGTTTTTAACTTTGTAAGTTCTTCTCAAGAGGGTTGAGAATCAGTGAATCACTATAAACCTGTTCTTGTTGAAATAAATTTGTTTCTGTAGCGCGTTAGTTTTTATTAAAAGATCTTAAAAATGAATAAGAAAGCGTGTATACGTCAATTATCCAAACTGACCCATTACCCAACCCACTCCGCGTATCTTGTGACTTTGGTTTAAGGAAAGTAGAAAGGGAAGATATGCATACATGGGCGAAAATTATCTGCACGCCGCCTTGTAGAAACAACAACCGCCTTCCGAGATTATCAACCATGCAAGTTGACATGAGTACAGATGCCAAATGCACAACTCCGATTACTAGTGCTGCAAACAAAGACCCTTCAGTCCCTATTCCTATCGTCCTTAACACCACAGGCGCATAAAAAGCAACCATACCCACCCCCGTGAGCTGCTGAAACCCTGAAATCGCTACTGTCAGCACTAGTTGTGGCCTGTATCTCGGCTCTGTTAGTTTGATGTATGGGCTCTCAGGGCTCCATCTAGCAGCCACACTGGAGCTAATCAAGTCTTTTAGCTCGGCTTCAGCCCCTGCCTTAGTAGACCGTACTTTGGTCAATGCAGCCAGAGCCTCGACATTCTTCCCGCGTTGGATCAAGCTGGATGGTGTGTCGGGGATAAATAAAGCCCCAATGGTCAGGATCATGGCTGGCACACTCGCGCACCCCAATGCAAGCCGCCAGCCATGGCTGTTGTTCGAGTGGTTGGCAGCTAAGTTGATTAAGCAGGCAATCACAGCGCCCAAGCATACAAAGAACTGAAAAGCTGTATTTAAAGCCCCTCGCCATTTTGTTGGCGCCATTTCAGTGATGTAAACTGGAGCAGCCTTGTAGAGATAGGCAACAAATTATAATCTTCATAACGTTAGAAGTCACACGCCTTTCAAATTTGAATTGTTTCAATTACTGTTCGCGTTTGAAATATTTTATTTCCGACGGGTCAAAAGCTATTTAAAAATTTAGAAAAATACAAAAAAATGTGTTAGCTTGTACTAAAACCGACCTGTTTTGACTTACTTGACCCATCTATCTTGCCAACCCTATGCTCAAGGCGCCCTTTTGGTTGGTCTAACCATAGGGGTAACCAAGAGCCATTATTAACATCAGTTATATGGTCTAGGGACTTACATTACATATAAAGTGCACACCTGATTTGCGAAACCAACACCAAAGCCTATGAACAGGCGCCCAACAATGAGTGTCGTAACATCTTGTGCAAAAACCTCGAAGCCATTGCCCGTTATGAATAGGATTCCACTTGTGATCAGACTAAACTTGCGTCCAATCACACATGTAACACGACCCGCCAACAAAGATGACACCAAACCTGCTATGAACATGGAAGAGACAAATGCAGCTAGCTTATGACTATCAAACATGCAGTATTGGTCTTGTTTCGTGTCCCTCATCTTTGCTAAAACCGTCGGGAAGAATTTTTCTAAAAACGGCCTCATCATCATTACCCCTCCTACAAGCAACATAAACCTTAATTACACACAATGCACTATAATGAATACCATTTCCAAAACATGAAAAATAACATAACCGCTAGCTTGATCAATATAATCTTGTTTGGTACTCATCGTTCCGCAAAGGGAAAAATGTCATAAACATGAAACAATGTTGTTTTAAGCTCCAATTATCGATAAAGTTTTAAAAAAGATGGTTGGGTTTCATACCTGAATAAACCCAACCATCTTTTAATATTTAGAACCGAACCAGATACAGTTATTCTGGTTTGGTTCATATGGATTCTAACGGATCGCATGTTTATTCAAAATAAATTTCCAAGGGTTTTGATGATTAAACCATGGAAATTCTGCCACTTTATTCATAAGAAATAAAAAAAAAAAAAAAAAAACTAACCAGAAACTGCAGTATCATATCCATACATTAAACCAGAAGAACCTGCAATTATACAAACAGCTACAACTGTGTTTGTCAATGGCGTTTTGCAGATTTCCTCATCTTCTTCCATTCTTGTTGACGTTTCAATAAAATTTAAATGTTTTTCTCTATTGGAAAAGTAGTTTGGATGAAGATGATAGCCTAATGGTCACGAAAAGTGTGGAGATAGAGAGTCCGGATCGAAATCTGTGATTATTAAATTTAGACTTCTTGGGATTTGGAAAATTATGGGTCCATGAGTTTATAAGAATAATGAGGTTGATTGGTCGTTGATATTCTTGAATAAGGTAAAGTTTTTAGAAATCTAGATAATTTATATTTATAGTAGGACTAGGATATAAACCTCGTGTAAAACACGGGTTGTATAAATTCAAGGTTATATTTTTAGTAATAGAGATTTTTATATCACATATTTATGAAATATTATATCGTTTTTAACATATATTTATTTTAAAATAATAAAATACTTTATAAAAATAAGAAATCATTTAATAGGAGAGAGACAATAAAATTACAAAATAAAAAACGATTAAAGACAATTTGTATAATTAATAGGAGAGAGAAGCGGGAAAAAAAATATTAAGGATGCTTGAGAGAGTGACACGTGTCGTTTAAAATTTTTATTTATTAATATAGATATAGATATATTTATATTATAAATCATGAACTTCATTAATTGTGAATTAGTTAGCATTTTGCTTGAATGATTGTAGGATGTTGATTTAGTTTAGTCCATATCTTTTCGTTATTTCTATTCGTATTGTTTAGCTTCATTGATTCGGTTGTTTTTCCTATCCATTCTTGGTTGTATTCAATTGTAATTGATCTTGAAACTTTAAGAAAAGATGTATGACCGGTTAGGAAGATCAATGCAACAGTTACACAAGTGTTGCAGAAGAAAACAGACAAACAGTTATAAAATTAAATAGGGAACCGATTGAATGAAACAAAGAACTAAGGCAAAAAACACAAACAAGAACAAGTTAGTTAGTTTTCAAGAATGTTGTATATTGCTCTCAAGTGTTCAACAAAAGTTACAAGTTAGTCCCTAAGGACTGATACATGATATACTTTATACTACATCTTACAACCGGCCATACTTTGAAAGCCAACTGTAATACTAATCTAGACAACAAGATCAATGAAAAGTCAAAAGGCAGATTGTCTTTTGACATGTGACTATGACATGCTATAACTCACATTCTTATCTAATACAAAAAGATAAAAAGTACAAAGTAGAAAGTTACAGACAAAAACCATAATCTAAAGTTGACAAAAGTATGTAATTATCACCAACATGTATAAGTTGGTGAGTCTTCAGAGGTGGTAGCGGAAAGTGATTCAGCTTTGTCAAAAGTATGTCAAAGAAAAATGTTTTTTTTTTTTTTTTTTTTTTTTTATACTTTTATGTTATTTTTCGTTTTATAATTTTTTTATTGTGATTTTGTTAATTACTATTTTGCCATTAAAACTAGTGGCTCACATTGGTTTCTAGAGTTCTCACAAAAAAGAAAGTTCTCACTTGATCTCTCCCATATATATATATATATATATTATAGTATACATATATATATATATATATATTAAAAATACCAATTTTAGTACCATGAAAAATAACATAATGGGTCAACTTGAGCCTTTGTTTCTCAAGTGTTTCTGTTCTTTGTTCTTGGAAATAAATGCTTAAAGCATTTAACACCTGTATTTTGAAAGTTGAAGCTTGCGGCATGGTTTGGATGTGCCAGAGATTATCTAGCAGACACTGTTGTTCTTCAGTTAATATCATTCCGATAATTGGTCGAAACTTTGTATTCGGATCGTTAAACTTTTGTAAACCATAGTTGCCAAAAGTGATAATCGAATTTTGTGTATTCTATGTATTCGCTCTTTGTGTAAATTGTTTATTTTTTTTGAGGTCGAACATCTGTAATTTTCGATTGACTCTGGGTGTAAAACTGTGTTGTATTTTTGAAATCAGTAATTGGGACTAGCAATTTTCTAAAACTCTATGTCTTTGATGCCTTAATTGACTGACTCATGAGCTTTTCTGTTTTTTCTTCTTCAGATAATATACTCATTGGAAAAGGTTGTGTAGGCTGTATAAGCTTAGCTTTTCCTTTTTCTTTCTTCCTGTCCATTTAAAAACAAAAGTTTATTAATGTTTCGTGACAACATATTAGCTATCGCGTTGTTTTTTCCTTTAATATGTTCGAAATTTATAACATTTACATTTCTTTGAATAATATTTTGTAGATTAACCCATCGAGTCCTATTTGTAAGGAATATGGAAAAGGCTGATGCACCCAAAACAGTCAAGGTGCTTCCTGTATGCATGCACTTTGTACATGGTGGAATTTAGTTCGGAAGTTTTACACACTGCAAAGAAAATACTCTAAGTGTAATCTTCCAAAGCCAAAGATCAAATCTTCCGAAGCCAAAGATGAAGTCTTCCGAAGCTTAGGAGACAAAGTCTTCCGAAGCCATGAAGATAGAAGACTGATTTCTTTCGAAGACAGAGAAGACATGCTTTCTCTGATCTACTTTTTCAGAAAGCTGACCAACTTTCTGCTGCAACTCTGAAGACTCACCAACTTGCATAAGTTGGTGAAAATGTCCATGCTTTAGGAAACTGTAGATTATGGTTTTTGTGTCTGTAACTTTCTACTTTATGTACTTTTATCCTTTTTGTAATATATTAGGATGTGAGCTATGGCATGTCATAGTCACTAGTCAAAAGACAATCTGGCTTTTGACTTTACATTGATCTTGTTGTCTAGATTAGTGTTTCCAGCTGGCCTTCAAAGTATGGCCGGCTGTAGAATGTAGTATAAAGTATCTCAGGTCCTTGTAGTTTATTTCTCATGCTTTGTAACACTTGAAAAAAGAACTTGAGAGCAATATACTTATTCCTTGAAAACCATTCTGAGTTGTTGTTCTAAATCTTTGTCTCTTTACTTGCTTGTGTTTATTAGTGTCATTCTAAAGTTCCAGTTCCCTATTTGATCTGTTAAGTGTTCTAAGTCTCTTCTTATTATGAGACTGATTGCATTAATCCCCTTCAACGGTCCTGCAATTGGTATCAGAGCTTTCCAGGCTCTTGATTGTAAGATCTCACCATCTTAGATCTCTCAGTTTCACAAAACACTTAACATCTCAAATGGCAGCTCTCACAAAGGCTGATATGGAAACTGACACAATGATAAAGTCCCAACTGAGCAATCCTGAAGACTTCATCAAGTCACAAGAATCCAGGATGTGGGAATCTGTTGTCTCTGGACCTTACATTTCATGCACCTCTTCAACTGCTGCTGGAGGTGGCATGATACCAAAAGAGATGGCTGACTTTTCTAAAGAAGATAGAAAGAAGATTGATATTGACCAGAAAGCCATGAATGCTCTCCAAACTGCTCTTCCAAACTCCATTTACAGGGCTTCAAGAAGTGTAAAACTGCTAAGCAGTTATGGGATGCACTGAAGCTCATGTATAAGGGGTCCTCTGAAGCAAAAGAGAACAAAAAGGACCTTTTGAAGCAGCAGTTTGAGAATTTCACCTAGAAAACAGGTGAAACCATGACTCAACAATACTTCAGGTATGTTAAGATTGTGGACACTATAATGGATGTTGGAGTGAATCTTGAAAACAGGGACATTGTAAGGAAGTTCATGTCCTCTCATCCTAGACAATGGACCCATTACTGTGTTGTTATCAAGAGAACTAAGAACCTTAAGACTTTTACTCTTACAGAGTTGTATGGTATTTTAAGTGGCTACCAGATGGAGATGAACATGCAAAATCCATCTGGCAACTCTAACAATTAACAGAGTTCAGCCCTTCATGTGGTTGAAAGGGATCGCAGAGAACCACAACATCACCTCATCTGCTACCCTGACAATTCACAAAAGGGTCCTTTCATCACCTGACCGACGACACCAAGGGAGAGCTACATCCAAGAAGGTCCATTTCAAGAGACAAGCTCTTCTCATGCTTTTATGTCTGCTGATGAAAGTTTAGGCAACTTTCTCTTCACCCTTGAAGACCTGGACTGTATCCATCCAGATGATCTGGAGTATATGGAGATAGTTCAACAAGAGGACAGGGAGGAAGTTTACTAGCAATGCAGCCAGTGGAAAGTCAGTTTGGACTGGACAAAAGCAAGGTAAAGTATTACAACTATAACCAAATATGACACTTTGCTAGAGAGTGCAAGGCACCTAGAACAAATGGTGGCCAAGCACAAACCAGACCAAACTACACTGATGGAGTTCTCCAGAATAAAAAGCCAAAGCAGCAAGCTGCAGTTGCTGTTGAAGAAGGAGGCTTTGACTAGAGCTTTCAGGTTGAAGATGCATCTCCAAACCAAGCACTGATGGCAGATCATGATGAATCCAAGATATTGGAACATCTTTGTACTCCTAAATGTATTGCTAAAGTTAACAGAACTTAGAGATGAGATATGATCTTGAGTCTTTAAATATATTAAAATCTGATTTCAAAATAGCTGAAAATGGATATAAACTAAATATAGAAGATTTAGAGAAAACCATTTCCACTCTTAAACATGAACACACCAACTACAGGACTCAAATCAAAGATCTTATCACTAAGTTAACTGAATGTCAGGCTGAACTTGTGATCAGCAAAGCCCGGGCAGAAAAATATGTTATTGAAGAAGAGACCTTCAAGAACATGATATCCTCATCCTTGCATTCCAAAGTTTGTTATCAGAATAAACAGGGATTGGGATCTATTGAAATAGCTCCTCCACACTTTTTACTATCTGTAAGATCTCCAAGGTGTGGAACTTGTGAAGATAAGCTTCCCCTTATAGACCCCATGAGTGAAGAGAATGATGAGTAGATAGTGAAGGATGGATCAAGGCCACTTTCAACTCTAAGCAGAAACAAGTGTTCATCTCTACCGGATTTGACATGGTAAAGACTGAAGACTCAACTATGAATTCTAGTACCAGGGGTTCTAGTTCATGTCAAGATCATCCCAGCAACAAAAAGAAGGCTGATCAGCTGAGTACCACTGCTATACAGCCTAACCATCCAAATCCAACAGCAGGTCACAACCCAAAAGGCTTGCTACTTCATCTGAAAAGATGAAGATGGAAATGGAAAGTGATCAAGTTCAGCTTTCTTCTCAAAAGAAGCCTCTCAGAAGAAAGCAAACGGACTATATCATGTGTGGCTGTACTTCTCATCTTGCTAAGGATTGTATCTACAATCCTAAGAGTACTGTCCATATGGTCAAAAAAAAAACTTCTAAGAAGATCAAAAACAAGCCAGCTTTGGAAGGAAATCTTTTCCTTTCGGAAGCTCCAATGTGAAGAAGAAGAAAAGTGAAAACTTGCCTTTGGAAGAAAAGTTGGTCTCGAAAGAAAAAAATGCTTCCAAAGTACTAAAGCCTGCTGTAGTGATAGCAAGATCTTCCGAAGGTTCAGTCTCCAAAACTTCCAAAGTTGTCAAAACTTTCTAAGTGTTGAATGTCAAGTCTAAGCTTCCAAAGGTGGTGTGGAAGACAAAGCAAGACCATGTGACTGAAAGTTCTTCATCAACAATAGCTAATGGTCCACAAAGTTTAAACATAGGATCAATTACTGTTGCATTGTCTTCAACTCATATTGATAAGCCCAAGACCAACAAGGCTTGGGTTTCCAAATGTAACTAACTATCTCTTTTTGTGCAGGAACAGCTAAAGACCAATAAGAACGTATGGATTATTGATAGTGGCTATTCCAGGGAAGACTATGTCCTCTTCCTTCAGGGAAGACTACCATAGGAACCAAGTGGGTATTTAGAAACAAGAAGGATGATAGAGGACTTATAATAAAAAACAAGGCAAGACTAGTTGTTCAAGGGTAAACTCAAGAGGAAGGGATTGATTACACTGATGTTTTTGCTCCAGCAGCAAGACTTGAAGCTGTTAGGATATTCCTAGCTTTTGCTGCATCCAAGAATTTCAAGGTCTACTAACTTGATGTAAAGTGTGCTTTCTTATATGGGGTGATTGATGAAGAAGTGTATGTCAAACAACCACCTAGTTTTGCAGACCCAGATCATCCTGATTATGTCTGCAAGCTTGATAAAGCTCTTTATGGGCTACACCAAGCTCCAAGGAAGTGGTATGAGACTCTATCTCAGTACGTATGTCAACATGGCTACAGAAGGGGTACTATAGATGGAACTCTGTTCATCAAAGAAACAGGAAATGACTTAATGCTGGTTCAAGTTTATGTAGATGACATTATCTTTGGGTCAACTAATCCAAATCTCTGCAAGGACTTCGAGAAGCTAATGAAGAATAGATTTGAAATGAGTGCCATGGGAGAACTCAATTTTTTTCTAGGAATTTAAGTGAAGTAGGTTGACCATGGCATCTTCATAAGTCAGTCAAAGTATGTTCAAGACATACTAACAAGATTCAGCATGACTGATTGTAAGGTTGCAAAGACATTCATAGCAAGAAACCACTCCCTTAGACCTAACCTTATGGGGGAGTGTGTGGATGAACATCTTTACAGGGCTATAATTGGGTTTATTGTGTACCTCACAGCCAGCAGGCCTGATATAATGTTTGCCACATATATTTGTGCTAGATATCAAGCCAAACATAGGATGTCACACCTGGTTGCTGTTAAGAGAGTTTTAAGATATCTCAAAGGTGCTCCATCACTAGGCCTTTGGTATCCAAAGAATTCTGACTTCAATCTGTATGCCTATAAAGATAGTGACTTTGGTGGCTGTAACATGACTGCAAAATCTACATCAGGGGGATTTCAATTTCTTGGTGGAAGGATAGTCTCATGTCAATGCAAGAAACAATCCTGTGTATCTGCATCAACTGCTGAAGCTGAATACATTGCTGCTGCTAGCTGTTGTGCTCAAGTGCTTTGGATTCAGAATCAGATGCTAGACTATGGATTCAACTTCAAAGAGACTACCATCCGCACAGACAACAATAGTGCTATCTCTATTACAAAGAATCTTGTGCAGCACTCAAGGACTAAACACATCAACATCAGGTATCATTTAATTAGAGATAATTTTGAAAAATGGTTAATCAAACCAGTCAAAGTTAACACAAATGAACAATATGCTGATCTGTTCACCAAAGCTTTTGATGAACATAAATTTAATTATTTTATATCAGCTATTGTGATGATTAACTTTGAGTAGCTTTTTCTTAAACTTAAATTCAATATTATTTCTAAAATCTGTGTGTCCTAAGTTGTCTATTTTAATCACCTTCATAAGCCCCTAACTATCTTGGAAAAAGAGTCTTTTAAAAAATATTCCTTAGATTTTTGAAAATTTTGAACATTTTTTTTGCGGAAGATATTAAGTTACCTTCGGAAGAAAATTATGTCTTTAACATCAAATAACTACTTATGACAAATTACCTTCGGAAGAAATTTTTACAATATCTTCCGAAGCCAAATCTACTCATAAGTACTTATATGCTCTTGAAGAACAACTTTCTTCCGAAAGTAACTATGTCTCAGAGGTGAAAAATTCTCTAAGTGTTTTTTCTTACGAAGTAAAATTTTCAAAACTCTTAGAAATATCTTTCGAAGCCAAATTGGCTTCGAAAGCTTTTATCAAAAACTTCCGAAGCCAAATTAACTTCGGAAGATTTTTGACTTCCAAGAAAACTACTTTTGGGCACTTTTTCAGAGGTGGGACCGACATCCGGATTTCAAAGTTTATCCTTTCGCATTAACTTTGTCTCAAATCCATTTCATATAAATACCCAACGGTTTCCTCCTCTTTCACTTTTCTCTCTTCATCTGCAACTTCTTTGTAACCTAAATTCACCCACAAACCGCCTTTGTTCTTATCTTCCTTCACGAAAAAGCTCACTCAAATGGCCAACCAAAATCGTAGAAACCAACCCGATTTCTCCATGCAACTTCACAGGAAACACAATCAAGTTGCTCTGTTGAACCCTGAGAAAGATCCTAGTTTCTCAGAGATTTTCCGTTTCCTTTCTTTGACCAACTAATTCACCTCCCTTACCATTTATCCTCCTCTCTATGAGGATCATCTATTGGAATTCTGGCGGACATGCCAAGAGGTCACCATAGATGGGGAGAAGGCACTGTCTGCCACAGTGCAGGGAAGGACAATCTTTATCACTCCAGCCATCATAAACATGCATCTTCAGCTAGATGATGCAAAAGGTGATTTGTTCTTTTCTAAATCTACTGTAAACCAATCCTTTGAGCAGATGGGCTATGAGGGAGATTTCTCTGTCCGAACCTTCAGGATAGGGAAGGTCTTTTCTCAGTGGAAGTACCTCCTCCATGTTATTATACATAACTTATCCAACAAGCATGGAGGATGGGACCAGATTCCTGAAAACCTCTCCTTCATAGTTCATGGACTGGTTCAGGGGGTCAAGTTCAGGTATTTACACTTTGTTTACCTAAATCTGCTTGTTAACTTGGACTCCGTATAATACTACATGTTCCCTAGATATGTCGAGCATATTTTTAACTGTGAACTGGGCTCACAGTTGAGGGGAACAGGTAGGATTCTTAAACTGGGACAGATGAAGCCCAGTATCTTTAAAATCATGAGAAAACCAACTGTGTGATTCTCTGGGGTAGAAACAGTCCTTGTCCCCAAAATGTTAGAGCTCGTTGCTCAAGGTGACAACCTAGCAGCACCAGCTAGTGTTGAACCCACACCTGCTATCTCCCAACCACCATCTCAACCTAAAATAACCATCACCTACTAAAAAAAACACAAACGAACCCCTTCTTAAGCTATTCAGTCCGAGCAGGCCCCTATATCACTACCCATGCAAGAGGAAGTGGACACTAGAGCTCCACTTCCATTTAGGAGGTCCATATGGAAGAAACTCTCACTATTGCTAGTGATTACATCATTAAGACCTCAACCATGGCAACTCAGCCCAATGACACTTTACCTGAAGCTATCAGTGAGAAGAGAAAATCCAGCAGCCAAGAATACTATGCTGGTGATGAGGAAGAGGAAATCAGTCCAATTCTCTCATCCCCCCATGATTCTTTTTCTGAAGATGAGTGGAGTCTGAAACTAAAGGCGCAACAACTTGAACAACTATGCACCTATTTTGTCTACAAGGTCAGTCACTTGGAATCTCAAGTGACTACCTTACAAAAGAGGATCAGTGACCAGCAACTTGAGATCACCGATCTCAAGGGCAAGTTAGCTAAGAGACCAACCAGACAAACTCAACCAGGTCCACAAGAACCTGTGGAAGTGGTGGACTTAACCTCTAGCTCACCGGTGCAAGTGGGTGATGCTACCAAAAAAAGGGAGAAAGTCCATGCAACCGCAGAACTTGGGAGTTCTGTCCTGAGTATGGACAATAAGGACTCACCATCCTCACTTGTAGTTGTCCAGACTCAACAACTTCCTCAGGCTCACACTAATATGGAGGCCATAATTCAACAACTATTTGAGGAATGAATTCCAATGGCCATGTCTGCCCCATCCTACCCTGCTAAAAATCCAATAGTAGGATGGTGATATGACAGTGCAAGAATGGCATTGGTGCTCTCAAGGCATTGGTGCTCTCAAGATCTCAGGGGCAGCAGGAGTTCTTACTTCCAGACCCTAAGATTCCATGAGAGTATTAACTTAGTTAATCTGCCGCTTGTCAACCCAAGCCAAAATAGACAAGCTGGCAGGTTAGCTGAGTTAATTCAAGATTGGGTGCTGCAGGAATTCAGACAAAGAGCACAATTATATAGACAGAGGCTAGCAGGGAAAACTGTTGGTCAACTGGATACTGAGGCAGACCCTAAGATTAGCTTCGAAGGGAAAACCTCATTTGAAGGCCCGGTAGTAGAACCTGTGAACCTTGAGACAGGCCCACTCTCAGCACCCAGTACCCTCGGTGAAACACCTGCAGGTGAAGATGTATCACAACCTCTCTCTGGTTAGAGCTTAAGCTCAGCACAACCATTAGAAGGCCAAAGCTCTCTCGGCCAACAATTGACAAAGGGAAAAGGAAAATGACTCCTGAGGAGATTGAGGAGGAGAAGAGAGAGAGGAAGAGGAAGGCCAGGGGAGAGAAATCTTGAGAAGTCCTAAGCTTTATGCAAGCTGCAATCAGGGCTGTCCACAGGCCTAACACTCAGGATGATAAGTTAAGAGCAGCCAGATTGAACTACCTGGGATTAAGGAATTACAATATAGATGAAATCATCTCTCTCCCTTTGGCAGAATGAGATGAACTGGCAGACAAAAAGATGTACAAAGAGAGGAAGGAGGCTGAGGCTGCAGTTTGGCTCCTCAAAATCAAGGAAGAAAGAAGAAGAAAGAAACTTCATAAAGCTCCTGTCCTTTATCCAGTTCAAGAAAGCCCTGAGAAAGAGGTTGTGGCTGAACAACAAGAACAAACTCAGATAAGCAAAGAGCAAGAAAAGTAGAAAATGATAGCTTATCAGAGTGCCACAGGCCTCTATCAGGCAGT
This sequence comes from Flaveria robusta, assembly GCA_025506415.1. NCBI lineage: Eukaryota > Viridiplantae > Streptophyta > Magnoliopsida > Asterales > Asteraceae > Flaveria > Flaveria robusta. Next base: position 11,849,094 of record CM046465.1, read on the forward strand.
AGCTCTAAACCCTTTCTCATATGAGTATATTGAGTTTGAGTACCTCAAACAGCTTGATGAAGAAGCTCAAACTCAAAGAAAAGCTTTCAAGAGAACAATGAGAAAGGAGGCTTCTAAAACAAGAGCCACCACCAGAGCACAAGAAAAAAAGTCTGCTGACAGACTAAAGATGGTGAGCTTCTTGAAGTTGTATGGGTTCTCCGGAAGAAGACTTGGTCCTATGTCTCTATCCACAATGGATGAGCATATCAGAAGGATCAAGCAGAAGATAAAGGAAGGTCAGCTGGTAGACTTGAATTCTCCACCAAGTCAAGCTGTACCTGAAGTTGAGGTGAAGGTTGAACCACAATAGAAAACACAACCTGATCCTGAAGCTACATCCAAGCCAACTTCATCTTCTGACCCACAGCAGGGTTCTGAACCCCCTGATTCTGAACAAATAGGGAAGAAAAACCCAACTGAGGAGAATAAAGAAAGCTCAACTGGTGCTGCAGGCCATACTCCTCAGTTGAAATATAGATTGAGGAAAAGGATGGCCATCAGAAGGGACAAAAGAAAGAAAAAGAAGTCTAAAGCATCTTCATCAACACCTCAGGATGAGTAATAACATCCTGAGGAAGCGCAATAAGAGGCTGCTCAATCAACCCCATTCAAGTAGAGCCTATTGCATCCGGAAGACCAATTCTGTCCTAGATATATACTGCTAATTCAGACATGAGGACTACAAACTGTTAAGCATCCTCTCTATTTTGGTAGCATCAGCCTAGGGGGAGTTTGTAAGGAATATGGAAAAGGCTGATGCACCCAAAACAATTAAGGTGCTTCCTGCATGCATGCATTTTGTGCATGGTGGAAGTTAGTTCGGAAGTTTTACACACTACAAAAAAATACTCTAAGTGTAAAATCTTCCGAAGCCAAAGATCAAATCTTCCGAAGCCAAAGATGAAGTCTTCCGATGCTTAGAGACAAAGTCTTCCGAAGCCATAAAGATAGAAGACTGATTTCTTCCGAAGACAGAGAAGACATGCTTTCTCTGATCTACCTTTTCAGAAAGCTGACCAATTTTCTGCTGCAACTCTGAAGACTTACCAACTTGCATAAGTTGGTGAAAAGGTCCATGCTTTAGGAAACTATAGATTATGGTTTTTGTGTCTATAACTCTCTACTTTATGTACTTTTATCCTTTTTGTAATATATTAGGATGTGAGCTATGGCATGTCATAGTCACTAGTCAAAAGGCAATCTGCCTTTTGACTTTACATTGATCTTGTTGTCTGGATTAGTGTTTCCAGCTGGCTTTCAAAGTATGGCCGGCTGTAGGATGTAGTATAAAGTATCTCAGTTCCTTATAGTTTATTTCTCATGCTTTGCAACATTTGTAAAAAGAACTTGAGAGCAATATACTTATTTCTTGAAAACCATTCTGAGTTGTTGTTCTAAATCTTTGTCTCTTTACTTGCTTGTGTTTCTTAGTGTCATTCTAAAGTTTAAGTTCCCTATTTGATCTTTTAAGTGTTCTAAGTCTCTCTTCATTGTGAGACTGATTGCATTGATCCCCTTCAACGGTCCTGCACTATTTACTTTTTTACTTTGATCATTTTTTATATATTTTACAATAGCTTCGCAATCCGGTCTAACTGTTAATTCTTTATGTAGAAAGATTTTAAATTTTTTAAAGCATAAATCAATGCCTGAATCTCAAAATCTATGCTTGCCCAATTTGTCTTGTAGTGCAAGTTTCCACTAGCACAAGCAAAAATTTCTTCTTTATCTTTAGAATTGTATTTGTATGGTTTTCAGAGGAGAACTGCACCCCATCCTTCTTTGCATCCATATATTTAAATGACTATATAATCTGTTACTAATGGTAATTTTAATGGTTTAATATTTCTTACTGCATTTTTATTTCTTTTACTAACTTTATATCTTTCGTGTTAAAATATCTTTGTCCATTTTTAGTTATTTACTATATAATGGTCCTACTAACTTTGACAAATTCTTAACAGATTTTTTAAATCATGAAAAACAGCTATTCATAAAAAAAGACAGCTATTCATAACAGATTTTTTAAATCATGAAAAAAAAAATTTCACATGAAAGACAGCTACTCATCAGAAAGACAACTATTTATCAACTCTAGAATAATCTCACATGGAAGACAGTCTAAGTGGAATCAATAGACAGACGCTCCTGATAGGATTCCTTTATTCCATTGTAAATAATATAGTTTTGTCATCTTTTTAACTTTTATTTGTAGCCGTTGCTTTTTCTTTTTGAATTTAGTTTAATAATTGTATCTGCCCTCTAAATAGAGGGCATTCCTATCGTTGTAAGACACACCAAGAAAATCAATAAAATTTCTCTACTTTCTCATTCCCTTATGGCACACTAAATCCCATCCGATACTCCTTAGCGTTCTCCTTTTATCCATAGTTTCATCCCTTGTTCTTCATATTATACTTCATCTATTAAAAAAGAGTTTTTTTTTTTACTTTTATTCACCTCCGACATTATGCATAAACCCTTGTATTTGGTGAGAATTTTTACTCTCTTTATCTGTCTTCTGCTGCTATTGTCTGTAAGTATGAATTTAGTTTAATAATTGTATCTGCCCTATAAATAGAGGGCATTCCCTTCATTGTAAGACACACCGATAAAATCAATAAAATTTCTCTGCTTTCTCATTCTCTTATGGCACACTAAATCCCATCCGATACTCCTTATCGTTCTTCTTTTATCCATAGTTTCATCCCTCGTTCTTCATATTATACTTCATCTATTAAAAAAAGCAGTCTTTTTTACCTTTATTCACTTCCGACATTGTGCATAAACCCTCGTATTTGGTGAAGAGTTTTTATTCTATTTATCTGCCTTCTGGTGCTATTGTTTGTAAGTACTACCTTTTAGTTTTTACTATTTACTGTTACTTTTTACTTTTTTACTTTTAATCGTAAGTTTAATATTTCTTATATTATATTAAATACATATTATAAACTTTGATACCTACTACTATATGGTATCAGATCAAAGGCTTTCTTACAATCTAAAAAACTGAGACAAGCTTCATACTTTTAAGTGGCTAACTTGGCCAAAAGTAAATTTTTTGGATAACTCTCTCTACCGAAGATTATGGGAAAAATAATTTGCTTTGATTACTATTTGTAATGAGGTTTTATTTAATGTTAAAAGATAATATATAATTTTAAAATATGAAGTATAAAAAAATCTTAAGAGAAAACTAAGTATAAAATAAGAAAGCTAAGAAGTCAGAATTTATTAATAATAAAGTTCAATCAACCCCTCTCGCCAATCAAAAAACTTGAGTTTTTAAACATAGAATTTCTGGAAAAAATAAATCCTAGAAATATTAATATAGAAAATTATAGTCTTGTAGAATTAAAGATAATTGTAAGCATAGTTTACATATAAATAATCCACAGTTAAACGCTCTGACAGATTTAGTTTTAAATCTAGGAATTAAACTTCAAAAAGAATCCTTAAGTAATAAATAGTTGATAGAAAAAATTTCAGCATACACAAAAGTAATTAAAAAGTATACAAAAAACTTAGATTACATAAAGGATCAAAACAATCAGACTATAAGAGAAATTAAGAGAAATAATCTAGAAAAACATCCTGAAAGTATACAAAATAATAATATACACTTAGAGGTAGATAATATAACAAATGCAATAAATAAATTAAACATTGACGATATAAGAATATCTAAAAAACCAGCACCCTATAAACATTGGAAACCACGAAAATAAGGAATAATTTTCTAAGAACAATACAAGAAGCTAGAAATTCGACAAGTAGTATACATGACACAATAACATCTGATTCTTTTTTAAACAAAATAATAAGAAGAGGATCAGGATCTATTAGTCCTAGATTTACTATACAGTTAGAAGAAGAAATAAATGTAGATAAAAATATAAATCTATATAATCAACATCAATTAGACATACTTAATCCCAGAATTCTATACCAAATTAGAATATTTAGTATAAATACAACATTAATAAGAAGCACTAGAGAAGAAAGCCTTGGAGTAGTAGAAAAATCGGTAAGTATAGATTTGTTAATCATTTTGTACATACAGGATTAATAGTCATAGGAATAAAAGCTTTAGAAAGAAAAATCTAGGAACTAAATTATTGGCTTTAATATTAGATAAAAGTTAGAAAACTGAAATGAAAAAGGCAATAATTTCAAGAATAGAAGTTGATCTAAGTCAGAATACATCACTATTTTACTCTACACCAGGATGATTAAAAGATACAAGAGATTTACAAAATATAAAAATAGCCTTACAAACAATGGGATATGAAGACTACGAAGGAAATAACATAGTAGTCAGCATAGGGGTATTAGAAAAAACTAGTAATAACTAAGGAATGAAATATAAAGTATATATAGAAGGAATTGTAAAAACAGTAGCATCGAAATCAATACAGATGACAGATTCAATTAAAATTGATCCAGAACACCTAACAGGATTGGAATGGTATATAAATGATCTACAAGAAAATAAAAACACAGTATTAGTCCCAAAGAAAAGTTTTATATATGAAGGAGTAAATGGAAAACAAAGTTAAAGATTTAAAGATTTTAAAGAAACTATTAATGAAGAAATTAATGAAGAAAATATAGAATATAATTTTATGAATATAGAGTTATTTGAAAATAATGATGAAGCACAACCAATATACGATACGGAGAATGAAGAAGATGAAATAAATTCTAAATTCTTAAAATTTGAACAAGAGTATATGAATTATACTTTACTAGAAGATGAAGATGAATAGACTACAGGATTTAAAACTAAAGAAATTAATTAAACAATCGAACAGATAATAGATAGAAAATATATAGAATTAAATATACAAGAAGAAGTAGATGATATAACAGAATTAGGAATGACATACAAACAAAGTTACAATAAATTACAAGAATACTATAGTTTACCTTTAGTAGAGAATATTTTACAAGGGAAGACTATGTTATCAGAATTTTATAAACAAGAACAAGCCTTTATGGATGTAGATGAACAAATGAGAAATAGAAATGTTAGATGAAGAGCAGAATGGAGAGGAGATACAGGTGAAGTAATATCACACGAAACCCTAGGTAGAGAACCTTGGGCAAAACCCTCTATAAATTATAATAAAGAATCAACAATAAAAGGAAAAGGTAACAGATTACCAATAGGACAAATATATAGTGGTAGCATGTTACTATTAGAACAACAAAAACCCCAGCTATGGATTGATGAAGTGTTAACATAAAAACAAATAGTGGTAAGAATGTGGGAAACAAATAAGAAAGACAATATGGATATGTTTTCATACTTAGAAACCACATTAGGAACAATAACTGTAGGGATTTTGGCAAAGTAAAAAGGCACAAAATTCTACAGATAACAATCTAAAAGCATTAGGAGATAATCCCTATAATTTTACATCACAAATAAGAACCCTTATACTAGGTGTTGATCATGCCAAAAATAATAGCTTAATACAAGACACAACCATAAAGAATCTAGAACAATTAAGAATAGCTGACATGAAATATATTAATGAATTTACATTAGACTTTACAAGATTACTATCACAAACTTGTAAAGCAATGGATGATAATCTATGTGATAAATATTTCATAAAATTACGAGTAGATCTAGGAAAAAGTATACATGAATCATGGAAAACCACATATGGAAAACAACACAATTTTAAAATAGGACCAAGAATAACATATACATTTGGTATACTAGAAGATAAATGTAAAGAAGTAGCTCTACAAGAACAGTTAAAAAGAAAGGCATATGCCTTTTGTAAAACGATTATTTATACACCTCAAGCCTATGGGTTTTAGGATAAAAGGAAAAACGTAAGAAAAAGTACTATGTATAAGAAAAACATCAAGACAAAATACAATAAAAACAGATATGCCAGAAAACCCCAAACGAGGAAATGTAAATGCTTTGTATGTAGGGATGAAAAATACTTAGCTAATAAATGCCCTAATAAAAATAAAAACATTGAAAAGGCCAATATAATAGAGCAATTAAATGACTATGAGATAGAAACTATTAGAACAGATGATTCGAATAATGGATCTATTTATATGAAAGGCTATAATTGAAAGGCTGATGCAACCAGTGTAACCAAAGAGCTTCTAGCTTGCATGCACGTAAACAGCAGAAGTTACTTCGGAAGTTTTAAACTCCTCACAAGAAAAATAGTCTAAGTGTAAAATCTTCCTAAGCCAAAGATGAAGTTTTCCGAAACTTAGAAGACAAAGTCTTCCGAAGCCAACGAGACTAAAGACTGATTTCTTTTGAAGACAGAGAAGACATGCTTTCTCTGATCAACTTTTTCAAAAAGCTGACCAACTTTCCGTTGCCACTCTAAAGACTCACCAACTTGCATAAGTTGGTAAAAAGGTCCATGCTTTAGTAAACTGTAGATTATGGTATGGTGTCTGTAACTTTCTACTTTGTACCTTTTATCCTTTTTGTAATACCTTAGGATGTGAGCTATGACATGTCATAGTCACATGCCAAAAAGGCAATGTGCCTTTTTGACTTTACATTGATCTTGTTGTCTAGATTAGTGTATCCAGCTGGCCTTCAAAGTATGACCGGCTGTAGAATGTAGTATAAAATATCTTAGGGTTTTGTATTTCTAATTATCTTTTGTAACTTTCATAAAAGAACTTGGGAGCAATATACAACATTCTTGAAAACCATATTCTGTTGTTCTTGTGTTCTTTACTTTTAAGTTTATAGTTTCCAAATAGCCGATTCCCTATTTGATACTATAAGTTTTTAGCCAAGTTCACTCTCCAAACATCCCGTGAAACTGTGGCATTGACCTCCCCAACCGGTCCTGCATTATAGTATATACCGTGAAGATGAAAAGCCAATTGCTAAAGTAACATATACATACATGAATAACGAAGTATGTAACCATGAATGGATACATAAAAGGGGGAATAATTATATAAAATGCTATAATTGTGGATATTACCCTAGTGTAGAAAAATAGATCTCAGTACGACATATGTTTTAAGGAAATATGTTGTATTTGTCTTAAAAAAGAATATAATATAGAAATAGGTAACCCATCCAACTCAGGAATAACAAATATTACAAGCTCAGACCTAAATATCAAAAAATTAAAACAAATAGAATTAGCAGTGGAATTAAACACTTTAAAATTAAAAAATTTAGACATTAAAGTAAGCGAAATGGAAAAAATAATGAAAGAAATTATAGGTGATTGAGGAAATGAGTCAAATGTCAACCGAACAACAAGAAGAACAAGTATATATACAAACACAAGGATCAATGTATATGATCAATGTGCAATGTCGTTTGTGGTTAGATAATAATAAATTTATAGATCTTACAATATTAGTAGATGCCGGAGCTACTAAGAGTTTAATATCTTATAGTCTAGCCCCTGAACAATACAATAAAAAATTACCATATAATTTGGTTATCAGTAAAGTTGAATATAGGTTAATAACACATTACTTAGATCCTGTACGAATACAATTCTTAGACTTTTCAAAAAATTATAGTGTAAAATATGATATGCCACAAATAAATATAAGCCCAGAATATATTAAGTCAAACGATTTTGTGATTGGATTAAACTTTCTGTTAGAATTAAATGGAGCTATTACTATAACAAAAAATTTCATTACTTTTAGTAAACATATATATACATTCCAAACAATTCGATATAACAACACATCATAGATTGCATGAAAGCGTGGTGGACAAGAAAATTTAGAATTTCTAAAACAACAAAAGAGAAAGAATTTAATAGAAAATTAACGTATAAAACTTTTAACAAATCTTTTAAATCATGAAATAGAAAAGGAAGAGATGTTATAAAAAGTATTAATCATATTATAATATTATATTTAGAAAAAGTAGGGCTTATTGAAGAAGATATTACAAAATCACAAATAAAGTATATGCAAGTTTAAGCTGAAAAATCCTGATATTACAATCAGAACAGCTAATGTAGAATATAGTCCACTAGATAAAAAAAGAATTTAGAGAACAAATCCCTGAAATGATAGGTCAAGGATTAATTAAAAAATTAGAAAGTCCTCATAGATCAGTAGTATTATAGTTAGAAATTATAGTGAAATAAAAAGAGGAAAGGCTAGAATAGTTATAATTATAAAAGGTTAAATGACAACACAATAGATGATGAATATAATATTCCAAATAAAGATAGTCTATTAAACTTAATGCAAAAGAAAAAGGTTTTCTTAAAGTTTGATTTAAAATCAGGATATAATCAGTTGAAACTAGAAGAAAACTTTAAACAAAAGACAACATTTACATGTTCTGAAAGACAGTTTGAATGGAATGTTCTTAGCTTTGGATTAAAAAATGCTCCTTCTATATTTGAAAAGTTTATGGATAGTATATTTTTGAAATACGATTTTTGTTTAGTATATATTGATAACATATTAGTATCCGGTAAAACAGTTCAAGAACATGAGCAACATTTACAGCGAATATTCGAAGAAATTAAAAAAAAATGTTATAGTAGTGTCCAAATGAAAAATGAAACTATTTAAAAGAAAAATATCCTTTCTTGGTTTAGAAATAGGAGATGGAAAAATTGAATTATAATCACATATTTCAACAAAATTATTAGACTTTTTCCAGAAAAATTTGATAATTTAAAACAAATACAAGCAATTTTGGGATTAGTAAACTACGCAAGAAAATTTATCCCGAATTTGTCAAAGTTAGTAGGACCATTATATAGTAAAACAACTAAAAATGGATACAGATATTTTAACACAAAAGATATAAAGTTTGTAAAAGAAATAAAAAATATAGTAAGAAATATTAAATCATTAGAATTACCATTAGTCACAGATTATATAGTCATTGAAACAGATGGATGCAAAGAAAGATGGAGTGCAGTTCTCCTCTACAAACCACACAAATACAATTCTAAAGAAGAAAAAATTTGTGCTTATGCTAGTAGAAACTTCCAAAGCAAGACAAATTGGGAAAGCGTATATTTTGAGATTCAAGCACAAATTTATGCTTTTGAAAAATTAAAATCTTTCTAAGTAAAGAATTTACAGTTAGAACTGATTATGAAGCTATTGTAAAATTTATAAAAAATGATCAAAGTAAAAAAGTAAATAGGACTTAATGGGTTAATCTACAAAATATTATTCAAGGTAATGGATATGTTATAAATTTCGAACATATTAAAGGAAAACACAACGGGATAGCTGATATGTTGTCACGAAACATTAATAAACTTTTTTTTAGATAAACAGGAAGAAAGAGAAAGGAAAAGCTAAGCTTATACAGCCTACACAGCCTTCTCCGATAAGTATATCATCTAAAGAAGAAAAAATTAGAAAAGCTCATGAGTCGGTCAATTAAAGCATCAAAGACATATAGTTTTAGAAAATTGCCTGCCTCAATTACTGATTTCAACAATACAACACAGTTTTACACCCAGAGTCAATCGAAAATTACACATGTTCGACCACCAAAAAATAAACAATTTACACAAAGAGCGAATACATAGAATACACAAAATTTGATTATCACTTTTGGCAACTATGGTTTACAAAAATGTAACGATCTGAATACAAAGTTCCAACCAATTATCAGATTGATATTAACTGAAAAACAACAATGTCTACTAGATAATCTCTCGCACATCCAAACCATGCCGCAAGCTTCAATTTTCATAGTACAAGTGTTAAATGCTTTAATCATTTATTTCCAAGAACAAAGAACAAAAACACCTGAGCAACAAAGGCTCAAGTTTACCCATTATGTTATTTTTTGTGGTATTAAAATTGGTATGTTTATAACATTGTAGGAGAAAATCACCCCCTGGAACTAAAACATATTGTAAACTTGGTGGATTTTAATGAAGAAGAAAATGATCCAGGTATACCAGTATCCATAGACAGTACTCATAGAGATTTAAAAAAAAATTCACATGAAAGACAGCCACTTATCAGAAAGACAGTCTCAAATGGAAATCAATAGACAGACACTCGTGACATAATTCCTTTATTCCATTGTAAAAAATGTAGTTTTGTCATCTTTTTAACTTTTATTTGTAGCCCTTGCTTTTTCTTTTTGAATTTAGTTTAATAATTGTATTTGCCTTATAAATAGAGAGCATTCCCATCATTGTAAGACACACCAAGAAAATCAATAAAATTTCTCTGCTTTCTTATTCTGTTATGGCACACTAAATCCCATTCCATACTCATTAGCGTTCTCCTTTTATCCATAGTTTTATCCCTCGTTCTTCATATTATACTTCATCTATTAGAAAAAAAAAAAGTCTTTTTTACCTTTATTCACCTCCGACATTATGCATAAACCCTCGTATTTGGTGAAAAGCTTTTATTCTCTTTATTTGACTTCTGCTGCTATTGTCTGTAAGTATGAATTTAGTTTAATAATTGTATCCGCCCTATAAATAGAGAGCATTCCCTTCATTGTAAGACACACCAAGAAAATCAATAAAATTTCTCTGCTTTCTCATTCTCTTATGGCACATTAAATCCCATCCGATACTCCTTAGCGTTCTCCTTTTATCCATAGTTTCATCCCTTGTTCATCATGTTATACTTCATCTATTAAAAATGAGTATTTTTTACCTTTATTCACCTCTGACATTGTGCATAAACCCTTGTATTTGGTGAAGAGTTTTTATTCTCTTTATCCGCCTTCTGCTTCTATTGTCTGTAAGTACTACCTTTTAATTTTTACTATTTACTGTTACTTTTTACTTTTTTACTTTTAATCGTAAGGTTATTATTTCTTATATTATGTTAAATACATATTATAAACTTTGATACCCACTACTATATGGTATAGAGAGAGAGAGAAAAAAAGTTCCGGTACAAAGTTTTTTTCTCATGCGAAGTGTATGAAGTTATCACGAAAGAATGAAGGTTACGACTAGAATTATAATGCAAGTGTAATAATTAATCACGTAGAGATGGAATTATCACGCAAAGGTGGAATTATCACGCTAGAAGGTATTCTTGGGTGATAATTCCGTCTATGCATGATAATTCCACGCGAGTGTAATTTGCATAATTATCACTTTGTTATTGCGTGATTATTAGTGTTCATGCGTGATAATTCCACCCCAAAACTTCATGCGCTTCACACGAAGAAAACACTTTGTATAGTAACCGTCCCAAAACTTTGAGATATATAATAATCCTCTTGACAGCAACTACGTGAGACATATTGGGGTTGGCTTGATATCTTACACAGATGAAGGTGGCAAACATGATATCAGGCCTACTGGCTGTGAGGTACATAAGAGACCCAATCATAGCCCTTTAAAGATGTTTATTAACACACTCCCCCTCAAGATCAGGTATTAAAGAGTGGTTTCTGGCTATAGGAGTCTTATCAACCTTACATTCAGTCAGATGAAATCTGGTTAGTATGTCTTGCACATACTTTGACAGGTTTATGAAGAAACCATTGTCAACATGCTTCACATGAATTCTTAGAAATAAATTGTGTTCCCCCATGGCACTCATTCAAATATATTATTCATTAGCTTCTCAAACTCTTTAAAGACTTGGATTAGGTGACCCAAAGATAATGTTATCTACATAAACTTGAACCAGTATCAAGTCATTCCCTGTTCCTTTAAGGAAAAGTGTGCTGTCAATGGTACCTCTCTTGTAACCATGTTTGACTAGATACTATGACATTGTCTCATACCACTTTCTTGGAGCCTGATGCAGCCCATAGAGAGCTTTATCAAGCTTGCAGACATAATCAGGATAATCTAGGTTTGCAAAGCCTGGTGTTTGTTTGACATACACTTACTCATCAATCACTCCATATAAAAATACACACTTGACATCAAATTGTTAGACTTTGAAATCCTTAGATGCAGCAAAAGCAATGAATAACATAACAACTTCAAGTCTTGCCACCGGAGCAAAAACATTTGTGTAGTCAATCCCTTCTTCTTGAGTGTACCCTTGAACAACTAGTCTAGCCTTGTTTTTGATGACAAGTCCTCTATCATCCTTTTTGTTCCTAAAAACCCATTTGGTTCCTACAGTAGTCTTCCCATGAGTAAGAGCAGATTGGTTCCAAACCTTATGTCTTTTGAATTGAAGCACTTCCTCTTGCATTGCTTCAACCTAGCTTTCATCTTTTAAAGCCTCATCAACTTTCTTTGACTCAATCCGATACAAGAAGCAAGAGTGCAGACAAACATTTGCATTATTGGTTTGTTCTCTTGTTCTCACCCTAGTCTTAACATCTCTAATGATGTTTGTGGTGGGATTGGACTTGTGGATTCTCAGATTAAGAATCATAGCAAGTTGATTTGATAGATCTAAATTAGTGAAATTCAGATCTGGTGATTGAGTATCACCCACCACATCAACACACTTATCAAGATAAACTTGATCCAATAAGTGTGTGACATAACTGATGTTGTCTTCAGTGGAGAGGTTTTCAATATCATGAAACTCTTGGTTACTGTCACCATCTCCATCTCCTCCTACATTGGAAAAACCTTCATTTGAATGCTATGCCTGATAACTAAAATTGGTAGGCATTTCAGATGTGTCAGCTAATGAGTCTGTCATGGTTGTGTTGACTAGATTTCCACCTATAGGGTTTGTTACCACTGGAGATGAAAAATTTTTATTAGTTGGTCTTCTTAGCTCAAATCTTGGGTCAGGATCTTCTGTTGATGAATTACCTATAGATCCTAAAACATTTACACAAAATATGTTAAAACAGTTGGTAAATAAATCAAGATCAAATAGCCAATCAGGACAAGAACCTTTCACATTGGGAATGTCCTCATTGAAGGTCACATTAGCTGACTCCTCAACTACTCTAGTTCTGAGATTGTATACTCTATAAGCCTTAGCTTGGGAAGAGTATCCAATAAAATATCCATCATCTGATTTCTTAGAAAATTTGGCTATATAATCTTTGGTATTTAAGATATTGCAAGGACATCCAAATGACATGAGGAAACCAATAAAAGATCTTCTTTTGTGCCACATCTCATAAAGCTCATAAGTAGCCTTACCATGAGTCTTAACAACTAAAACTTTGTTCTACACATAGCAGGCAGTGTTAATTGCCTCTGCCCAGAAGGTGATGGGTAGTTTAGAGTCAAACAATATGGTTCTTGCAGCCTCAATAAGTGTCCTATTTTTCCTTTCAGCAACATCATTCTGTTGAGAAGTTCTAGGAGCATTATATTGCCTTAAAATACTCTTTTCCTCATAAAATGAATCAAGGATATGATTTTTAAATTCGATTCCTTGATCACATCTTATGGTCTTGACTTGTGATCAGATTAATTCTTAATCATTAATTCTTAATCTTTAAAATAAAAGACTTCAAGATCTTAGAGGTCTCATCCTTAGTTCTAAGAAAAAAGACCCAACTATATCTAGTGAAGTCATTTGTGATCACAAGGTATTATGAAGTTCTTCCTAAACTCATTACATTTGCGGGGCCAAACAGATCCAAGTGTAACAAGTTAAGAGAGTAGTGATAGAGTTGATTTCCATTGGCTTGTGAGACACTTTGTGTTTTTTTACTTTCAGACATGCAACACATTGATTATCATTTGTAAACTCTTTAATTAGCATTTTAGTTACCAAATTATTCTTAATCAATTTATTTATGTTTTTAAAGTTTACATGGCACATTCTTTTATGCCAGAGGAAAGACTCATCACTATTGACCTTAAACAAAAAGCATGAAACTTCTCAAGAAGGGGATGTTTCTTGCAGATCCAACTTGTACATGTTTTCTTTCCTGTGGCTTTGAGCAGAATATGCTCCTGGTTTAGGCAGTGCAGTAGTGGTGCACTTTTGATCAACTTTCCTCTTTTGACAAGTATGGTTTGAACTTGAACTAGTACTCCTGGTACCAGAATCCATAGTTAAGTTTTTAGTGTTCACCACTTCAAACCCAGCAGATATAAAGACTTGTTTTTGCTTCAGGTTAAAGGTGGGTGTGATCTTTTGGGCTTTTTTTGATTTACTTTTGGTTGCCCTGATCAAATTCTTCCTTGCAAGCTTAGTCATCTTTGACTTCTTCTTCTCACTAAGAGAATGGTGTCTCTTCTTAGAATGAGCCTTTTCACTCACTTCAGACTCATCCTTCACCACCTCCTCTTTAACATCATCTTAATCTTTCTTTTGAACTGGATCTTCAGGAGGTAGCTCATCTTCATTAGTTTCACACCTTGGTTGTTTAACAGATAATAATGTGTGTGGAGGAGCTATTTCACTAGATCACAGTCCTTGTCTGTTTTGATAAGAAACTTTAACATGCAAAGACGAGGATATGATGTTCTTCAAGGTTTTCTCTTCAAGAACACACTTTTCTGCCCTGGATTTGCTGATCATAAATTCAGCCTGACATTTAGTTAACTTGGTAATGAGATCTTTGATTTGAGTCCTGTAATTTGTGTGCTCATGCTTAAAAGTAGAAATTGTTTTCTATAAATCTTCTATATTTAGTTTATAGTCATTTTCTGCTCTTTTGAAATCAGCTTTTAAAATATTCAAGAACTTAAGAACAGATCTCACTTCCAAGTAATAGGACTAATACATGTTTACTTTAGCAATACACTCAGGTGTACGGAGATGTTCTATTACTTTGGTTTCATCATGATCAGATATCAAGGCATGGTTAGGAGAAACATCTTCAACCTGGAAGCTCCATTTAAAGCCACCTTCTTTAACAGCGATTGTAGCCTGATGTTTGGACTTCTCAGTCTTTAGAGCTGCCTCAATGTAGTTTGGTTTGGATTGTGCTTGGCCATCATTTGTACTTGGTGCTTTGCACTCTAGTAAAGTGTCCCATTTGGTTACAGTTGTAACACTTCACCTTTCTTTTATCCAGCCTAAACTTCCCACTGTATACATTGCTTGGAAACTTCCTCCCAGTTCTCTGATAAAACTTCTTGGCTCTATAAGTGAGAAGAGCCATTTGTTGCACTATGTCCATGTACTCTGGGTCATCTGGATGAATGCAGTCCAAGTATTCGAGGGTGAAGAGAAAGTTTCTTGAACTTTCATCAGAAGACACAAAGGCTTGAGAAGAGCTTGTCATTTGGAATGGGCTTCCTTGGATGTAACTCTTCCCTGGTCTCTCCAGAAAGGTGATGAAAGGGCCATTTTGTGAGTTGTTAAGGCAGCTAAGAAGATGATGCTGAGGTTCTCTACTATCCCTTTCAACTGTTGGGTTTTGTGGCGCCTTGATTTGGGCTCGTGTTAGAAGACAATTCGTGGTAGATTAATTAAATTAAAGACTAGGCCCATTTTTTATTTAATTATAGCCCATTAGGGTTTTTCTTGGGGACCAAGTTGTAAACCCTAATATTCCCTATTTATATCGTGTATTGTACTTGTAATTCCTTATGAGTGAGGCAGAAAGCTATAAAAGTATTATCCTGGTTGCAGCCCGTGGACGTAGGTCAAATCGACCGAACCACGTTAAATCTCACGTGTTCATCTTTGTTATTATTTTCTTTCGTATTTTGATTGTTTTTGTGTGTTGATCTAAACCCGGATCCTTAACAAGTGGTATCAGAGCTTTGGCTCGTTACACACGGAAGAAAACACAATGGGAGAGAGTTTGCGATGTAGGGGTTATCGCCGGCAGCCGTCGTCGTCCCAGCCGATCGTCGTTTCATATTCATCATCCGCACCCACCCACGTTTACATCAGCAAATAAAAGGCATTGGTTTGTTTGTTTATTTTTTTTTGTTCGCGATTCGAGAAGAAAAAAAAAAGACTCTATGTTTTGTCTTTTTCGGTCCTATTAATGTGGTGTGTTATTTCTTGAGGGTTTCTCGTCCAATACCAAGAAAAAACAAGGACAATTAATTGTTTTGCCTTCATGGATTTGGAACAAGAAGGAAAAGAAGCAGCTTGTGTTCATATCATAAAAGACAAAATCATCTTTTAGTTGTTTCATTGAAGCTTGCGATACCAACGTGCAACAAAAAAAAAGTTATTTTGGGTTATTCAAGTATTTTTGATATAGTTACCGAGATTCAAAGTCGAGAATTCTCAAGTGCATTATTGAACTAGTTTGTTTACGATTTTTTGGGACTGAGTAAAAGGGTAGTGCTCAATAGAACAACACTTAAGTTCAGGCAGCAGCCCACAGTTGTGTTTGACTCTATTTTTCAGTCTTGACTTGATTAGTAAACAGATTATAATTTGAGATAATGGCTGAGAGCGGAAAACTTCATATTGAGAAGTTTAATGGAAAAGACTTTAGTTGGTGGAAAATGCAAATGGAGGATTTGCTGGTTTAGAAGAACTTGGATGTTGTTTTGGGTGATAAACCAGAAAAGATGGAACCAACTGAGTGAGAAACTTTAGATAAAAAGGCCAAGGCAGTTATTAGGTTGTCTCTGACAAAGGATGTTGCGTTCAACATTCTGAAGGAAACTACAGCGAAAGGTATCATGGATGCGTTATCTAATATGTACTACAAGCCTTCGGCAGCAAATAAAGTTTTCTTGATTTGAGAGCTGGTTAATACAAAGATGAAAGAGGGAAGTTCAATTACAGTGCACATCAACAACTTAAACTCAATTTTGTCAAGACTTGGGTCAGTTGGCATCAAATTCGAGGATGAGGTTCAGGCTTTACTTCTGTTATCATCATTGCCTGATAGCTGGGCTGGTACTGTTACAGCGATTACTAGTTCCACCAGCACGTTTACTTTAAATGGGATTCGGGATATTATTCTGGGCGAAGACATTAGACGAAGAAATTCAAGTGAATCTTCAAGTGAATTACTGAATGTTGGAAGAGGAAGGAAGAATAACAGAAGCAGTGGGAGCAATAACAGGAAAAGGAGTCAGTCTAGGGCTCGGAATGATGTTACCTGTTGGAATTGTAAGCAGGTGGGACACTTCAGGAATCAGTGTCCGAATGATCAAAAAGAAGTTAATACTACAGCAGTCAACTCAGATGATGATTTTTTAATCTGTAGCATGGAGAGTAGTGTGGATTCCTGGGTCATGGATTCTAGAGCTTCGTTTCATGCTACCCACAGCAGCGAAGCATTGCAGAATCTAAAAGAAGGTGATTTTGGTAAGGTAAGATTGGCGAACAATGATGTTCTTGATGTTACGGGCATGGGTGACATGGATTTAGTTACTTCAGCTGGTTCATGGACTTTGAAAGATGTTAGGGTAATTCCTGATTTGAAGAAACGTTTGATTTCTATTGGTTAGTTGGATGAACAGGGACATGAGGTTAAGTTCGGGAACAAGCAGTGGAAAGTTGTTAAAGGGAATCTTGTCATTGCTCGTGGAATGAAAATGGGCTCATTATATATGGTCAGTTTACCAACGTAAGGAAGTGATGTTCCAGTTCAGAAAAAGACTAAAGTTCAATTCATAGAATCTCGTGGGCGAAGAAGGTTTGCTTTGCAAGTAAACCTAGAGTCATAGAAAAGATTTAGAGTGAATGTGCATGGAAGAGTTCTGAAAAACAGTTAGAGGATTTCATGGCAGTGGGAGCACGGGTCGTGCTTCAGTTCCAGTTCCTAGACAACAGTGGGTTAAAAGAACTACTATTCCATCTGATAAAATCTCTTCAGAAGATTACTTGTTAAATATGGAGAGTGTTTGTTCTCAGTGTGTTTCACGTTCTCGCAGTTTGTTTTAGTGGGAGCCGGTAGGGACAGAGAATGGGTCAAGGGCAGATACAGTCGTGACTGATGTGTTGAAGCTCGAGAGAGTAGCTTCAACGGACCTTCAAATTAACTGATGAGAAGGCCGCTACAAGCAAGAAGACGAGGAAGATTACAAGAGGTACAAGTGTTCACAATGGAAGGCAGTTTGAAGATGATCAAGCCTCTAAGTGGGAGATTGTTGGGTTTTGTGGAGCCTTGATTTGGGCTCGTGTTAGAAGACAATTCGTGGTAGATTAATTAAATTAAAGACTAGGCCCATTTTTTATTTAATTATAGCCCATTAGGGTTTTTCTTGGGGACCAAGTTGTAAACCCTAATATTCCCTATTTATATCATGTATTGTACTTGTAATTCCTCACGAGTGAGGCAGAAAGCTATAAAAGTATTATCCTGGTTGCAGCCCGTGGACATAGGTCACATCGACCGAACCATGTTAAATCTCGTGTGTTCATCTTTGTTATTATTTTCTCTCGCAGTTTGATTGTGTTTGTGTGTTGATCTAAACCCGGATCCCTAACATCAACTACATGGAGAGCAGAACTCTTGTGGGTACTGGATGAACTGTGAGATGGATTTTGCATGTTCATCTCCATCTGGTAACCGCTCAGGATACCATATAGCTCACTAAGGGTAAGAGTAGAGAGGTTTTTAGTTCTCTTAATGGCCACACAGTAGTGTGTCCATTCTTTGGGAAGAGAGAACATGAACTTGCAATGTCCCTATTCTCCAGCTTGACACCGGTATCAACCAAAGTGTCCACAATCTCAACATACCTGAAGTATTGCTGAATCATGGTTTCACATGTCTTGAAGGTGAAATTCTCAAATTGCTGCTTCATAAGGTATTTTTTGTTTTTCTTGGCTTCCTCAGACCCTCGTACATAAGCTTAAGTCGATCCAAGAGCTGGTTGGCAGTGTTGCACTTCTTCCGGTCTTCATCAAAGTAGTCAGCCACTTCCTTTGAAAACATTTCACCAGCAAAAGTTACTAAAGGTGTGCATGGGAAATGAGGTCCAGAGACAACAGATCTTCACATCCTACTATCTTGAGATTTGATGAATCCTTCCATTCTTTGGTACCAAGTGTCGAAGATATCAGGAGTGATCAATGAAGATTTGGTCATGGTGCCGGTTTCCATGTCAGCTTTGGAGAGAGCTGCCATTTGAGCTCATAAGTGTTTTGTGATACTAAAGAGATTTAAGATGACAAGACCTTACAATCAAGATCCTGAATAACTCTGATACCAATTGTAGGACCGTGTGAGGGAAATCAATGCAACAGTATCACAATTTGTTGGAGAGAAAACAGACAAACACTTATAAGATCAAATGGGGAACTAGCAAAATGAAACAAAGAACTAAGGTAAAGAACACAAGCAAGAACAAAGTAATTGGTTTTTAAGCATATTGTATATTGCTCTCAAGTGTTTAACCAAAGTTAAAAGCCTTAGTCTCTAAGGACTGATACATGAGATACTTTATACTACATCGCCATACTTTGAAGGCCAGCTGGAACACAAATTTAGACAACAAAATCAATGTAAAGTCAAGGTAGATTGTCTTTTGACATGCGACTATGACATGCCGTAGCTCACATCCTTATCAAATATATAAGGACAAAAAGTACAAAGTAGAAAGTTACAGACACTATGACCATAATCTACAGTTGACAAAAATATGAAATTATCACCAACTTGTATAAGTTGGTGAGTCCTTAGAGGTGGCAGCGGAAAATAGTTCAGCTTTGTCAAAAATATGTCAGAGAAAGCATGTCTTCTATGTCTTCGAAAGAAATCAGTTTTTTGGCTTCAGAAGATTTTGTCTTGAAGCTTCAGAATATTTTGTCTTGAAGCTTCGGAAGACTTCATCTTTGGCTTTAGAAGAAATGGTCTTTGGCTTCGGAAGATTTGACACTTAGAGTATTTTTTAGTGCTTTTGTCAAATCTTCTGAAGTAACTTCCTTGTACTTCATAATGAATGTTGAGAGGTATTTGGTGAGCATTAGTCTCTAAGATAACTCTTACAAGATTTATGTTATTTATTTGATGGTATAATTTGTATAAAAAATAACATTATACAAAACAAGTTAAAATCTTTTAAAAAGAGGGCGTTTTTTAAAAAGGGGAGGCTAATTTTGAAAATGGGGGAAAATTATTGCTTCTGCTATAACATGATTTAAAAGTTAGTTATACTACATAATTATAGTATCAATGTTTATTATGTGACACTTGGTAATTTCAAGTTAATTCAGCTACCTTTATTAATAACATTCCATTAACCTAGTTAATTCAGTGAAGTCCTGCATGCATGTCACGTGTCTTCACACAAAAGTATGTTCTCGAACGTTGGAAAAAAAATTGAAATAAAATATTCATGAGCAGTTAATTAAATATAATTTTATGAATTTATATGTTTTGTTTGCAAATGTATATGTATTGTTATTCGATAAAATTGTGTAATACGTGATTTTATGATACATGTGAATTATACATTATGCATTAAATAGATGTATAAGAAGACGCCGTCTATATAATATATGAATGCTAGTTCATTAAATTGAAAATGTTAGATTTCATTAGTTAGTTCGGTTCTTGTAGAATAGCAAAAGGCCAACTCGAAGCCCAATAAAAGCCCGCCAAAGTTCTAACTACACTATTTAGTAAAGATTAACCCTAACCCCCACTCACCCAAAAATCGTCCACCACAACCTCCATTCCCGTTTTCAAGAACATTGCAGCAGAGATCTGACGATCCCCGGAGATCTAACCGTTGGATTGATGCCAAATTTTGACAAGAGCTTCTAGACACATAGGTGAATGCATTCACTGTTGGGATTTTGATTTAAAGTCTAGAGGCCTGGTTGTTATGTTTCCGAACAGAGCAGTGCACCGGGAAGTTTTCCGGCGATTGATGAGCCTTCTAGCGGCGGACACGGTAGCAACCGGTGGCAGAAAGTGGAGGTGATGGTAGAGCTTTAAAATATGGACGTGTAACCGCTTGAATCACTCAATTCCGAGTTCGTTTGATATGGTTTCGACCTCCATTCGTATTTAGTCCAATTCGGTTATGATTCGTGGATGTTTCGAGCAACGGAGATTCATCCACTAACAAAGACTTACACTAATTCCTAAGTTTTAATGATTCTTACACCTCTTTCATGTGTTTTCTAATGTCCATTCGAAACCCTAGTTTATCCAAACAAGTGTCAAATCAAACAAAAATGTAAAAGTGAATTGTTATTATTCTTTGCCATGATGTTTTTAGCTTTTATATGGATTCAATTGTGATTAGAAGTTCTAAGATTCATGTTAGTTCTTATGTTACTAAAGATAGTAACTTTATTGATTTTGAATGTTTTATGGTTTGAGTTCTATGTGTGATTGTTAATTATTGGTGGTTAGAATATGTTAGTTAGAACATATTAACATGATATAATGGTTTGATTTGTGAAAATCAAGTGTATTGTTCACGGCTTACTTAAAATAGTAACTTTTTAGGTTTTTCATAATTGATATTGAATTCTAGACATATTGAATGAGATGTGATGATTGACTATGTTTAGAAATGAATATATATACATGTTGTGAACATGTAAATAACATGTAGTATATGGTTAATTAATAGAAATAAAGCCTTGTGTTCGTATATTGTCTTTATTGTTATAGTTATGATTTAGGTTGCATGTTAGTCATGTTTGATGGGTTGTGTGGTTAGGTACATGCTAGTTGAATCATATAAAAGTGGATTGATGAATTAAATCTCATAAACGGAGCTTGATTACTTAGAGTTTCATAGTATTTCTAAAAAGTATAAACTTTATTGATTTTCAAACTTGTAAAGTGAAATCTATATAGGTTAGATGAAAGGTGATGGCTGATTATGTGTTGTAATGAATATGCAAGTATATTAAAATGTTAACATGTTGAAAACATATACCTGACCTTAAGTCATTAAAACTTGAAGGGTTCATAGCTTACCATAGTTAGAAACTTTATTCGACTTGTGAACTACATGTTGTGTTCTAGACGTGTTACATGTGATATGATGGTCTACGATATGTTAGATTAGTCACCTAAACATGTTAGTAAGGTTAGGTTATTAAAAAGGGATGTTTCTTGATCATGACTTGCTAAAAATGGGAACTTTATCGGTAATAAAGTTTAAATGTGAACCATACGTGTTATGTGATGAACTTAACTTGCTTATTATTACAACGTGATCACAAACAAACATTAATAAACTTAATGGGTTACCAACAAGTCGTCGGGTCAAGTCCTGTCAACAAAATTTGAACTTGGTAAAAGTTGGTCAAACGGGTCAAACTTTTCATACACACGTGAGCAATGGGATTGTTTGGATGCTTAGGGTTTTGATAAACCTACACGAACTTACACTCTTAGGACCTATTGTTGTATAGGTTGTTGTGTACTGCAGTTGCTGCGCACCCCAAGGTGAGTGTCACTACTTAAACTTACTCCTTTGTGAGAGATAACATGCTGTATTTTCATTAACAGATTAGTAAAACTGTATGATCACATGGGTACCTAGTGTCACTTTCTTGCCTTACTATTCGGACGGCTAATTACATTACTTAGCGAGTAAATTTTTAGTAGTACTACTGGGTCTGACAAACCCCACCTGGGCTGGTCGCGCCAGCACCACAGAAGTCAAAGGGGTGATTGATTGTCCTATCTTTGCCATGCCTGGGAGGCATTGGCCAAGGCATACCGTACATACATTACTGTCAGCTTCGGTTGCAAATGATTCGCACACTAGTGTAACATGTATAGTAGTCTAGCTAACTACTTGATATACTTTGTTTACTGAATCTGCATAAACTTTATTTTATGGTTTTGAAAACTTCTGAACTCACCAACTTTACGTTGACACAGTTTAGCATGTTTTCTCACAGGTTATCAAGATTAAGAGCACGTAGGGCATCTCATGGCATCTTGGTTTTTGGAAAGACATTACTTTTTACGTGCTTCTAAAGTTTTGTTTTGCGTGCGCGTTTTGTGCAGTCATTTAATATAGGATAACTATTTGTGTTTTCTTAGTATTTTCATTTTGCTTTCGCATTTCTTAAATCTTGAACTTTGATTTGATTTTTGGTTTCCCTTACATATGGTTTTTCTCTAAACTCATATAGAGTCGTTTGGTGTGACTAATGGCTGAGATTTTGGTTTATCACACTCTCGCGGTTATACACCATCAGTGGAATTTGAGGGTGTGACATATTATATTATGAATAATTGGTTATCTCAATAAATAATGGTTAACAAAGAAACTTTATAATATATATATAGGGATCGGTTATTATGTCTTATTTTTATGTGAAGTTTACGAATTCACGAGGGCGCGACACGTGTTTTTTGGCGAGGATTAATTTCGTTCGCGCGACAATTACGCATATAAGTTACATAATTAATCAAGTTATGTTCATAATTATGCAAATTATATTCATAATTATGCAATTTATATATGTAAGGCCCCGTTTCCGGGACACTCACAGTTGGACAATCATCGCACATACTAATTCAAAATCTCATAAAAATCTATTTAACATACGCAGCGGAAAAATTTAATGAAACCATTTCATACAATAATATTTACTGATTACAACATCTTTACATTACAAATCATTGTCGGGTTTCATTACTACACAAAATGGATGCCAACCAAAATCTTGCCAAGTAGCTTCACCCCGTGCCATCCTCAGCAACCATTACCTGCCAACTGAAAATGCATAAAAGTCAGCGTTGCTGAGTGAGTTCTAGTTTTATAATAGAAATACTTTACTTTCGTTTAGAAAACCTTCCTTTACTTTCAGTCGTGATCATACATCATACGTACATACAGATAATATTTATTATTATCTTTCATCATCATTCGTCATCATACGTCATTCGTTCTTTCATCATTATCTTTCACTTTCATCTGGACCAATGCCATGTGCTATACCCCAAACATTGTGCACGAAGCTGGTACTGGGCCGAAGTCTATAAATAGACCTCAAACATTGTGCACGAAGCTGACTCCAGTACCTGGGGCAAGCGACAAGGGTCCCATACGTTTGGTCAATCTCAAGGATTAGACCCCCGTGTGCATCCTTCTGGGTTAGCTAAACCGCACACAGTTGAGCTAACACCCTTCATTGGGTGTGAACCTCCTTACATTTTGCTTGCAAGACTTTTCTTTCATTCTTTACGTTCCACTTTTCTTTATCATTAACTTCCGCTTTCATTACATAATACTTTACGTTTATTTGCATATTCATACCACGTAAAGCCATGGAATAATATAATAAGGAACATAAAGAAAACAGGCCTTAAACATACATAACATTATCATATAACATCACATACAATCACCATATAACATCAAACATCATCCCCGGAAACAATCCAAGTCACAGCCTAGAAGTCCTTCTTTCTCGAAAATTTCAGAAAATTTTCTAAGTCTTAGGCGCATGAGCACTATGCAGGCGCTTGGCCACTATGCGGGCGCATGGATACTTAGGCGCATGGGCGACTCAGGCGCATGGGCACTATTTGGGCGCACGAGCCTTACTTAGGCGCATGGACAAATTTCTGGGCGCATGGGTACTATGCAGGCGCATGAGCCTGATTTAGGCGCATGGGCACTTAGGCGTTTTGGTAGTTGGGCGTATGGGCACACAGGCTCCTAGGCATAATCCTAGGCGCATGGACACTATTCGGGCGCATGAACCTTGGGCGTTTGGGTACTGTTTGGGCGCATGATCTCAGGCGCATGTACACTTAGGTGCACGGCCAACTACTTTTCTAACTACCATCATTTTCAGACTCAAAATCATCAATCTAAGCTGTTCTAGCCTAGTTTCTAGCATACTAAGCATCTATCCAGCATAAAATCAGGAACATAACCAATAATCCTCCCGAACATACACCCACCCACAACAGGGCACACACATATACATACGGGTACACACCCAAATTTATAAAAACGTTTAAGCATGCATTTCCAGCCCCAAAATCAGTTAAAACATGTAAAAATGGGGTTCTAGAACTCACCTCTTGCAACTTCCGAGTAAGACTTCCTTCAAACCCGAATGCTTATGAGTTCAAACACCTAAGAACACCAAAACACACAACCGGACACGCATACAAGCACATAAGCACATACTCGAAGCTGAAAATCAGCCAAGAACATCCTGAAATCCAAAAACTAACCTGAATTCAACTTCTTCTTCTTCCTCTCTCTAAAACTAAAGAGAATTCTACTCTTTCTCTTTCTAGAAAATCGACAGGAAGATGATGTGCAATAGGGGTGGGGGGCCATGCCACCTTTTGAACGAATTAATCATAAGGTTTGCCCCTTGCACAACTTTAACCCCTCAACTTGGGTTATTTTGCTTTTCTTCCTCTTTTTTTTTTGCTTTTCTCTTCTTTTAAAATTTCCGGGTGTTACAATATATATTATCACGCAAGTTATATTTATTATTATGCAAAGTAAATTTACTCACGTTATAAACAAAATTACGCAAATTATATTTATAATTGTACAAGATATATGATAACTATACAAGTTATGTTCATAATTACGCAGTTATAACAAGTTATACGCATAATATATAGACGTTTCAAAAAAATGTTGATTTAAAAAATAAATACTCGATTTTATGATGTTATTTTAGAAATAATATCGTATAAAAAGGTTTTATGTATGTAAAAAAAGTCAATAATTATATCCTATTTCTAAATTTACCCTTCTAGGCTCATTCTTTACATGATTATTAGATCTTCTGAATTGTTTATCACTTAAATCAATTATTACTTCGTAACATTCGCAAAAAAACTACAATTTGTATAGTAAACCTTTCCTACGTATATATATACATATATATATATATATACATACATATATATAAATACAAATATATGTATATATAGGGTATGGTTCACTTGAGAAGCAATTCTAATTTGAAAACTTGAGAACTCATCAATTTTTAAATTTTAACACCTATAACTTTTTCATACGTTATAATTTTTTTTTAAAAATAACGCCACTAAATCAAAATTTTTTGTCTTTAATATCAGTATAATATTGATATATTAAAAAGAAAAAAATATACATCAATACGACATATTTGTAGTATTACGGTACAACATAAATATTATATGATGTACTACACATATGTAGTTTGATATACTACATATATGCAGCACATTGTAATATATGAATATTATACTCAGATTAAATATAAAAACAAATTTTGATATTATGATGTAATTTTATTTAAAAAATAATACTATTTGAAAAAGTTATAGCGTTTAAAGAAAAAATATGACTACTTTTCAAGTGGTGTAAGTTACATTTACATCTCGTAAATATTTACAAATGTAAGTGTAATTTACACTAGTCTAAACTTTTTTACGCTTATGTATTTACATATATACATAAAATAACATATTTTTTAAATGTTTAGTCATGATAATTCTACATAAAAACAATAATTTTGATTAATTTTGAAAAGTTAAAATGATTATCGTAATAATAGAGGGATAAAATTTGAACCTTACCATATATATATATATATATATATATATATATATATATATATATAGGGTTTGGCTCTATTGTTAACCCACTCTATTTGTCTTAACTCAATAACCTCATCTTAGAGCCATGATGGTACAAAAGTAATTGATCCAATGGTTGGTATGAATTCAAGTAAAATATCAAATTTCTTAATATCTTTATTTAACAAAAATGTTAATATAGTAAAACTACTTTTGTCCTTGCACATAAAATCACACTACTTTTCCTGCAAAAATATGCATAAAGTAGATATGAAAAATAATTTTTATTTTAATATTAAAATATTGCTTTTTGTTGACTCTTTTGTTTCATATTGACCCAACAATTATTTTTATGAATTAAATATCATTATAATTTAATTTCTTCTTTATTATAAAATTAATTACTTGTAATTCTGTAGGTTTCATCAAAATTACGTAATATTACACTAGTGTAATAACGTGAAAATATAGTTACACAAGGTTGTTGGTTTACACTACTAAAATAACATCAATATATTACATTTTTTTAGTGTTAAATTTGTGAAAAACATATTAAATACATGTTGTAAGTGATATTAACATTAGAATTGAGGATTTACATTGGTGTAAGTAATATTTACACTAATGTAAGAAGTATTACATTTGTGTAATCAACCATGTTAAAAAAAACTATCTACACTAGTGTACCCAGTGCTAACAATAACTCACTATTATAGTTATAGTAATCGACACATTTTAATAAATGAACTCTCCCTTGATTTTTTGTGTTTGCTTTTATCTTTTCAATAACTTTCATCGCGTACATTAAATAGTTGTTGATAATTTTAGAAATTTAAGCTTCTCATATGAACCACAACAAAATCACCATAATTCATTGAACTAGCGTAAAATAAAACAAACAAAAAACAAAAATGATGTAAGCAAAAATTAGCTTAAAAAATGAAACAAACAAAAAACAATGAAACAAACAAAAAACAATATCAGCACTACAACATTAACAAGAATTCACGTAAAAATGTATTACAATGATAGAAAATAACAACATTTTTAACATTAGAAATATAAAAAGAACAAGAATATTTACCTACATAAAATATGTGGTTAAAATTCAACAAAAAATTATTGCATCCTTTAATAGTTTTCCCATATATAAAAATTCAATAAATACATGGTCTGAAAGAACTCATGGAGATATAAAAGCAATAATGCTTATAACAAGTTTGAAAAATCTCACATTAACATAACAACTCCAAATAACATAAAACAAACATTAAAAGAAGAAGAAGAAAGAAGAATCACAAGGTTTTCCCTTGCTTATCACAACCAACGTAACAAAGACGAAAGTTACCAATGAGAATAACAAACGTATTGTAGGACCGTTGAAGGGGTCAATACAATCAGTCTCATAATAAGGAGAGAGTTAGAACACTTAACAGATCAAATTGGGAACTGGAACAATAATATGATACTAGGGAACACAAGCAAAACACTAATACAGAACCAAGAACAACAACCGGATATGGTTTTCAAGGGTGAAGTATATTTCTCTCAAATTTTTTTACAAGTGTTACAAAGCATAAGAATAAGATACAAGGAGCTGAGATACTTTATACTATATCCTACAGCCGACCATACTTTGAAGGCCAGCTGGAAACACTAATCTAGACAACAAGATCAATGTAAAGTCAAAAGGCAGATTGCCTTTTGACTAGTGACTATGACATGCCATAGCTCACATCCTAACATATTACAAAAAAGATAAAAGTACATAAAGTAGAAAGTTACAGACTCAGAACTAGAATCTAAAGTTTACAAAAGCATGGACCTTTTCCACCAACTTATGCAAGTTGGTGAGTCCTCAGTGTGGCAGCGGAAAGTTGGTCAGCTTTCTGAAAAAATAGATCAAAGAAAGCATGTCTTCTCTGTCCTCGGAAGAAATATGTCTTCTGTCTTGATGGCTTCGAAAGACTTTGTCTTCTAAGCTTTGGAAGAATTCATCTTTGGCTTCGGAAGATTTGGTCTTTGGCTTCGGAAGATTTTACACTTAAAATGTTCTTCTATGCAAAGTGTAAAACTTTCAAAGCAACTTCTACTATGAACAAAGTGTATGCATGTAGGAAGCACTTAGATTGTTTTGGGTGCATCAGCCTTTCTATAACCTTATAAACTCCCCCTAGGCTGATGCTACCAAAACAAAGAAGTTCTTCAGCAGCTGACAGTCATCATTAGGATAAAAAGCATTCCCTTCTTCATCATTTGGTCAGGATCCTTCAGACTTTAATAATATCTTCTCATGTCAAAGAGATCATGCAGGGGTAGATCAAGCATGTGCTGCCAGAGATAGACATCTTGACCACCTTGATCTCTTATGACATACCATCTGTCTGGATTAGCCGCAAAGGTTCAAGACAAGATGGGTCTTCCAGATGCAAGAGGCTCTAATTGAACTGGAGTTGATTGAGTAGCTTCTTGTTGCACTTTCTCCATGATCTGATTCATCTTGAGGTGCAGAGGTGGATGAGTTGAACTTCTTCTTTTTCTTGTCCCTTCTGAGGAGAGTGGCCTGCCGCACTAGATGATCTTCCTTTGTTCTCCTCGGTTGGGTCCTTTTCCTCTAGTTGTTCATAAGAAGAAGGTTCAGAACCCTGCTGTGGGTCAGAAGAAGAAGTTGGCTTAGATGTAGCTTCAAGATCAGGTTGTGTTGTCTTTTATGGTTCAACCTTCACCTCAACTTCAGGTACAGCTTGACTAGGTAGAGAATGCAAGTCAACCAGCTGACCTTCCTTTATCTTTTGCTTGATCCTTCTAATATGTTCATCCATTATGGATAGAGACATAGGACCAAGTCTCCTTTTGGAGAACCCATACAACTTTAAGAAGCTAACCATCTTTAGCCTGTCAGCAGATTTCTTTCCTTGTGCTCTGATGGTGGCTCTTGACTTAGCAGCATCTTCTCTCATTTTCCTTTTAACAACTTTTCTTTGGGTTAGAGTTTCTTCTTCCAGTTGTTTGAGTTACTCAAACTCAATATACTCATATGAGAGAGGGTTGAGAGCTGCTGCCTATCAGAGACCTGTGGCAGTCAGATAGGCTATCATCTTCTGTCTTTCTTGTTCTTTGCCTATCTGAGTTTGTTCCTGTTGTACAGCCACAGTCTTTTTCTCAGGACTTTCTTGAACTGGAGAGAGGGTAAGAGCTTTGTATAATTTCTTTCTTTTTCTTTCTTCTTTTATCTTGAGGAGCAACTCTGCAGCCTTAGCCTCCTTCTTCTCTTTAGACAACTCAGTGTTTGCAAATTCATTCAACTCTGCCAAGGGAAGAGAGATGATTTCATCTATATTGTAACTTCTTAATCCCAGATAATTCAATCTAGCTACCCTTAACTCATCATCTTGAGTATCAGGCCTGTGGGCAACCTTGATTGCAGCTTGCATGAAGCTTGGGATCTCTTTTATCTCTCTCCCCTAGCCTTCCTCTTCCTCTCCTTTTTCTCCTCCTTAATCTTCTTACGAGTCATTTTTCTTTTTCCTTTGTCAATTGTAGGCCTGTATGACTCAGGGTAGAGAGAGCTTTGGCCTTCTAAAGATTGTGCTAATCTTGAGCTCTGGCCACGAAGAGGTTGTGATACACCTTCACTAGTAGGTGTTTCACTGAGGGTACTGGACAGGTTCCACTTCTGGGCCTTCAACCAAGGTTTCCCCTTCGAAGCTAATCTTAAAGTCTGCCTTAGTATCCAGTTAACCAACAGTTTTTCCTGCTAGCCTCTGTCTATATAGTTTTGTTCTAGTTTTGAACTCCTGTAACACCTATTCTTGAATTGCCTCAGCTAATCTGCCAGCATGTCTGTTTTGGCTTGGGTTGACAAGTGGCAGATCAACCAAGTTAATACTCTCATGAAATCTCAGGGTCTAAAAATTAAAGAGCTCCTGCTGCCCCTGAGATCTTGAGAGCACCAATGCCATTCTTGCATTGTCATACCACCATCCCACTATTGGATTTTCAGCAGGTTAGGATGGGGCAGACATGGCCATTGGAATTCCTTCCTCAAAGAGTTGTTGTATCATGGCCTCCACATCAGTATGAGCCTGAGGAAGTTGTTGAGTCTGGACAACTACAAGTGAGGGTGGTGGGTCCTTATTATCCATACTCTAGACAGAACTCCCAGGTTCTGTGGTTGCATGAACTTTCTCTCCCATTTTGGTAGCATCACCCACTTGCATAGGTGAGCTAGAGATTAAGTCCACCACTTCCTCAAGTTATTGTGGACATAGTTGAGTTTGTCTAGATGGTTTCTCAGCTAGCTTGCACTTGAGATCGGTGATCTCAAGTTGCTGGTCATTGACATTCTTCTGTAAGGTGGTCACTTGATATTCCAAGTGACTAACCTTGGAGACTAAATAGGTGCAGGTTTGTAGAAGTTTTTGCACCTTTAGTTGTAGACTCCCCTCATCTTCAGATGAAGAATCATGGGGGGATGAGAGAATTGGACCAAGGTCCTCTTCCTCATCACCAGCATATTGTTCTTGGCTGCTGGATTTCCTCTACTCACTGGGGGTGGATGATGTGGGCTAGACATGGGAGAAGCAAAGGTACTCATTTCTCCTTGAGCAAGTGTGGAGAAGAAAGACTTATGGTTCTCACTGAATCCCATGTCTTCATCATCATAGAATTGTAGGTTGGGGATTGGTTGGTTGAGATCAAGACACTGGGATGGTAACTTTCTCCTGAAGGTTGTTCACTAGAGTTTTGAGACTCTGAGTGAAGGCTTAAGGCTGTTGCGCTTGTAAGCACATCAGGCTGAGCATGAGGAACCTCAGCACTGATTATTTGTAAGATGGGAGTGGTCCACTTCCTCCTGTATGGTTGGTGATATGGGGGCCTGCACAAGCTGAATAGCTTGTGGAGGGGTTCGTTTGGATTTTCTTTGGTAGGTGATGGTTACTTGAGGCTGAGAGGGTTGTTGAGAAGTAGAAGGTATGGGTTCAACACTAGCTGGTGCTGCTAGGTTGTCACCTTGAGCAATGTGCTCTAACATTTTTGGGGCAAGGGGTGTTTCTACCCTTGAGAAACCCACAGTTGGTTTTCTTATAGTTTAGAAGATCCCGGGCTTCATCTGTCCCAATTTAAGAATTTTTCCTGTTCCCTCAACTGTGAGCCTAGTTCACAGTTGAGAATGTGCTGGACATATCTAGGGAACATGTAATATTCTAAGGAGTCTAAGTTTGCAAGTAGGTTAGTGTATACAAATTGTGAATACCTGAACTTGACCCCCTTAACCATTCCATGGACTATGAAGGAGAGATCCTCAAGAATCTGGTCCCATCCTCCATGTTTGTTTGATAGACTGTGAATACATGGAGGGGGTATTTCCATTGAGAAGAAACCTTCCTTTTTCTGAAGGTTCTGATAGTACAATCTCCCTCATATCCCATCTGTTCAAAGGAGTGGTTGACAGCAGATTTGGGGAAGGACAAATCACCTTTTGCATCATCCAGGCGAAGATGAATGTTTATGATGGCCGGAGTATGAAGATTGTTCTCACCTGCACTATGGCAGACAGTGCCTTCTCCCCATCCATGTTTGACAAACCTCTGAGAAACTAGGATCTTTCTCAGGGTTCAGAAGAGCAACCTGATTGTGTTGCCTGTGAAGTTGCATGAAAAAATCTGGCTGGTTTCTGCGATCGAGATTTACCATTTGAGAGAGCTTCAGCGTGAAGGAAGATAAGAACAAAGGCAGTTTGTGGGTGAATTTAGGTTAGAGAGAATTGCAGATGAAGAGAAAAGTGAAAGAGGGGGGAACCGTTGGGTATATATATATGAAATGGAATTGAGTCAAAGTTAATACGAAAGGATAAACTTTGAAATTCGGATGTCGGTCCCACCTCTAAAAATGTGCCCAAAAAGGTAGTTTTCTTGGAAGTTGAAAATCTTACGAAGGTAATGTGGCTTCGGAAGTTCTGATAAAAGCTTCCGAAGCTAATTTGGCTTCGGAAGATATTTTTAAGAGTTTTGAAAATTTTGATTCGGAAGAAAATACTTAGAGAATTTTAACTTCTGAGACAGTTTTAGCTTCGGAAGAGATCAAGACTTGGAATTTTCATTCTTAAGAGAATAAATCTTCCGAGACATAATTACTTTCGGAAGAAAATTGTTCTTCAAGAGCATATAAGTATTTATGAGTAAATTAAGGTTCAGAAGATATTGCAGAATTTCTTCCGAAGGTAACTTATCATAAGTAGTTATTTGGTGTTGAAGACATAATGTTCTTCCGAAGATAACCTGATATCTTTCGAAAAGAAAAAGTGTTCAA
Organism: Flaveria robusta; assembly: GCA_025506415.1. Taxonomy (NCBI): domain Eukaryota; kingdom Viridiplantae; phylum Streptophyta; class Magnoliopsida; order Asterales; family Asteraceae; genus Flaveria; species Flaveria robusta. The sequence continues at coordinate 11,881,732 of CM046465.1, forward strand.
AATTTTCAAAAATCTAAGAAATTTAATCTTAAAAGACTCTTCTTCCAAGGTAAAGAAGGGCTTATGAAGGTGATAAAATAGACAACTTAAGACACACAGATTTTAAAAATTATATTGAGTTCAAGTTTAAGAAAAGCTACTCAAAGTTAATCATCACAATAGCTGATGCAAGATATTTAAATATCTGTTCATCAAAAGCTTTGGTAAACAAATCAGCATATTGTTCATTTGTGTTAACTTTGACTAGTTTGATTAAGCCCTTTTCAAAGTTATCTCTAATCAAATGATACCTGATGTTAATGTGTTTTGTCCTTGAGTGCTGCACAGGTTTTTCTGTAATAGATATAGCACTATTGTTGTCTATGTGGATAGGATTCTCCTTGAAGTTGAATTCATAGTCTAGCATTTGATTCTGAATCCAAAGCACTTGAGCACAGTAGGTAGCTGATATGTTAACAATTATACATGTTAATAATACATATTCCCCTATAATTTTGGTGATTTCTGGTTAAAAACTCATTTATCAGTCACTTATTTATGTTCTAATTAAATATTATAGTGCCCGGTAAAAACTTGGTGATTTTTGTGAAAAAAGCTCAAGATTTAAAGAAGCTTATGAGAAAAAACTTACTGTCACAATTGTGTTCAATTTGAACACAACTGTGTCACTCAAATGGATCTGTGTGATATCTGACAGTCAACATAATCGTGTTCAGAAGACACAACTGTGTTCGGACCAGTTACAGGTTTTATACCCAATTACCCCCCATTTTGTAGGGATCCGCTTTTTCACTCAAAACCCTAGTTCTTTCAAGTCTCTTAGGTGATTTTGGGCTGATCTTTGAAGATTGAAGACCAAGATTGAAGATCAAGCACTTTCAAGGGAGATTCATCATCACACAACCCACCTCTACTTATTTCGGTTTGAAAACCTCTAGATCCACCATGTTTTCTTCCATTTCTATGAGTTTGGTTGTGGTTTTTGTAAGCCCCATGGGCTAAATACTCTTAATCACTTAGATTAGATGAAGCTTAGCATACTTTGACATGTTGTATGAAACTCTTGGTAATGATTAGGTCAATGGTTATTACAAAGTTATGAATGCTCTTCAATGATTGTGTGTGCTTGTTTAGCTTGAGAAAATGTTGAATCTTGTGAATGTTATAACCATATTATGTTGGAGAACCATGTGTGTTAGAACATCTATTCTTGAGTTGCATACATTAGTGTGTGATTTATGACATTTGACTAGGAATGGTAAATGAGGGTTGAATATTTAGTAAAGTTGAACAAGTGTGCATCCTTATACATATGTTTGAGAAAACCATTGTGTTTGTTATGAATTTCTCCTGGCTTTGTATATGTGTAACTATAGATAATGCACAAATTTATGGTTCGTATATTCATGTTAGGGCATTCATAAGTTGAGGAATCTGCATAACTGTTGTTACATTACACGAATTGAGGTGGTTACCATGTGGTTATCGTGTTAACTTTCCAAAGATTTGTGGGTTTGGTATCCTTGACGGGAGTCCAAATCATCTTTAACATTGACTTAATTATATCATTGGTTCTTCATGGCATAACTTTAGGTGGCTATTGTGTGTTTTTGTTCTAGCTTTCCAAAGAGTCATATAATTAGATAACCTTGACAGTAGTCTAGTTTATATCCATGTTTCATGTGTAGAAAATGATCTCACCTTAGGTTCATGCATGTTGTCATTGTTTTGCTAAGCGGATTCGAAATCTAAGTGATATCTTCCTTTGATTGATTATCTTCATCTTTGTTTCCTTTCTTCAATTAGTTTAATTGTTAGCTAAATTAGTTAATCATAATATTTACAAATAGTTTGTTATCGGCTAGATAATGATAAAGACTTAGTATCATGAGCTCTTGTGTCCACGGATCGATACTTGGTTCTTACCCAAAGCTATACTACCTATCGATAGGTACACTTGCCTATTGTGTGTGTAGTTAGTTATAAGGTGAAAATCATTTCATAATTTAAAGCATTATTGTGTAAAATCCATAATTAAAATCTATATATCAAAACACACATCACTAGCAGCAGCAATGTATTCAGCTTCAACAGTTGATGCAGATACACAAGATTGTTTCTTGCATTACCATGAGACTATTCTTCCACCAAGAAATTGACATCCCCCGGATGCAGATTTTGCAGTCATGTTGCAACCACCATAGTCACTATCTGTATAGGCAGGCATACAGATTAAAGTCAGAATTCTTTGGGTACCAAAGGCCTAGTGATGGAGCACTTTTGAGATATCTTAGAATTCTCTTAACAACAACTAGGTGTGACATCTTAGGGTTGGCTTGATATCTGGCACAAATGCATGTGGCAAACATGATATCAGGCCTGCTGGCTGTGAGGTACATAAGAGACCCAATCGTAGCCCTTTAAAGATGTTCATCCACACACTCCCCCTTAAGGTTAGGTCCAAGGGAGTGGTTTCTTGCTATGGGTGTCTTTGCAACCTTACATTCAGTCACGCTGAATCTTGTAAGTATGTCTTGTACATACTTTGACTAACTTATGAAGATGCAATTATCAACTTGCTTCACTTGACTTCTTAGAAAGAAATTGAGTTCTCCCATGGCACTCATTTCAAATCTATTCTTCATCAGCTTCTCAAAGTCATTGCAAAGCCTTGGATTAGTTGACCCAAAAATAGTGTCATCTACATATACTTGAACCAGCATTAAGTCATTTCCTGTTCCTTTGATGAAAAGAGTTCCATCTATAGTACCCTTTCTGTAACCATGCTAACATAGGTACTGAGATAGAGTCTCATACCATTTTCTTGGAGCTTGGTGCAGCCCATAAAGAGCTTTATCAAGGTTGCAGACATAATCAGGATGATCTGGGTCTGCAAAGGCAGGTGGTTGTTTGACATACAACTCTTCATTAGTCACCCCATATAAGAAGGCACACTTGACATCAAGTTGATAAAGCTTGAAGTTCTTGGATGCAGCAAAAGATAGGAATATCCTAACAGCTTCAAGTCTTGCTACTAGAGCAAAAACATCAGTGTAATCAATCCCTTCTTCTTGAGTGTACCCTTGAACAACTAGTCTTGCCTTGTTCTTGATGACAAGTCCTCTATCGTATTTCTTGTTTCTAAAGACTCACTTAGTTCCTATGGTAGTCTTCCCTGAAGGAAGAGGACATAAGTTCCAAACCTTTTGCCTCTTAAATTAAAGCAGCCCCTCTTGCATAGCTTCAATCCAACTTCCATCCTTTAAAGCCTCTTTAACTTTCTTTGGCTCTATTTAGGATAAGAAACATGAGTAGAGACAAACATTTTTGTCATGGGTTTGCCCTCTTGTCCTTACCCCCTTGTCAACCTCTCTAATGATGTTTGTTGTGGGGTATGACTTGTGGATCTTGAGTTGAGGGATCACAGCAAGTTAATTTGAGAGATCTAAATTTGAAAAATCAGGCAATGATGTGTCACCCACCACATCAGCACACTTATCAAGAGAAGCTTGATCCAATAAGTGTGGAACATCATTGATGTTGTCTTCCATGGAGTGATTGTCAGCATCAAGAAATTCTTGATCACTATCACCGCTACCAGTTCATCTTACATTTGAAGCTCCTTCTTTTGAGTTTTGTGCCTCTGAGCTAGAATTTGGAGGCACCTCAGATGTATCAGCTGGATTTGCCAAAGTTGGGCTGATAGGAACTCCATCTGCAGAATTTGTTACCATTGGAGCTGAAGTACTATGAGTTGAAGGTCTTCTAAGCTCAAATCTTGGGTCAGGATCTCCTGTTGATAAGATACATGTAGATCCTGAAACATTCTCACAAGACTTGTTAAAACAGTTGGTAACTAAATCAAGATCAAACAAGCAATCTGGACTAGATCCTTTCACACAAGGAGTGTGTTCATTGAAGGTCACATTGGCTGACTCCTTAACTACTTTAGTTCTAAGATTGTATACTTTATAAGCCTTAGCTTGGGAAGAGTACCCAATAAAGTATCCATCATCTGATTTCTCAACAAATTTGGCTACTTGATATTTGGTATTCAAGATTATGCAAAGACATCCAAATGATCTGAGGAAACCAATGAAAGGTCTCTTTTTGTGCCACAGTTCACAAGGAGTCTTACCATGAGTCTTAACCACCAAAACTCTGTTTTGCACATAGCAAGCAGTGTTCACTGCTTCTGCCCAGAAGGTGATGGGCAGTTTAGAGTTAGACAACATGGTTCTTGCAGCTTCAATTAGTGTCCTGTTTCTCATCTCAGCAACACCATTTTGCTGAGGATGGAGCACTATATTGTCTTGTAATACAATTTTCATCACAAAATGTATCAAGGATTTGGTTCTTGAATTTAGTCCCCTGATCACATCTTATGATCTTGACCTTGTGATCAAATTGATTCTTAATTCTCAGAATGAAATTCTTTAAGATTTCAATAGTCTTATACTTAGTTCTAAGGAAAAAGACCCAGGTGAGTCTTGTAAAATCATCTGTGATCACTAAACAGTATGAGGTCCTTCCTAAACTCATTACACTGGTGGGGCCAAAAAGATCCATATGTAACAAGTGTAGGGGATTAGTGATGGAATTTCTTTTCTTTGGCTTGTGAGATACCTTGTGCTGCTTTCCCATTAGGCATGCAACACAATGATCATCACTTGTAAACTCTTTCTTTGGCATTCTAGTTACCAAATCATTCTTATTAATTTATTCATGTTTTTAAAGTTTACATGGCACATTCTTTTATGCCAGAGGAAAGACTCATCACTATTAGCTTTAGATAGAAAGCAAGAAACTTCTCCTGAAGGAGATGTTTCCTACAAGTTTATTTTGTACATGTTCCCCTTCCTGGGGGCTCTGAGCAAGATATGCTCCTAAGGAATAATCACCCCAGGCTTGAGAACAATGCATTCATGCTCAGTAAAAAGCATGTTATGCTTTTGATCACAATATTGGGATACACTCAGTAAATTGTATCCAAGCTCTTTAACAAAATTTATATTCTCAATGCTGAGCTTACCATTTGTGACTCTGCCCCTTCCAGTAATGTAACCTCTAGCATCTCCTCCAAAAGCAACTGGCCCTCCATCCATTTTCTCAAAGTTTTGGAGTAGAGAGCCATTGCCTGTCATATGCTTGGAACAGCCACAATCAATGATCCATGCATTCCTATTGGTATTTAGCTGTTCCTACACAAAAAAAAAAAAAGATAGTTACATTTGGAAACCCAAGCCTTATTGGTCTTGGGCTTATCAACATGAGTTGAAGACAATGCAACAGTAATTGATCATATGTTTAAACTTTATGGACCATTAGCTGTTGTTGATGAAGAACTTTCAATCACATGGTCTTGCTTTATCTTCCACACCACCTTTGGAAGCTTAGACTTGACATTCAACACTTCAGAAGTTTTGACAACTTTGGAAGTTTTGGAGACTAAACCTTCGAAAGATATTGCTATCACTGTAGCAGGCTTTAGTACTTTGGAAGCAGTCTTTTCTTCCGAGACCAACTTTTCTTCCGAAGGAAAGTTTTCACTTCTTCTTCACATTGGAGCTTCCAAAAGGAAAAGATTTTCCTTTCGAAGCTGGCTTTTTTTTTTATCTTCTCAGAATTTTTCTTTTTGACCATACGGATAGTACTCTTAGGATTGTAGATACAATCCTTAGCAAGATGAGAAGAACAACCACACATGATGCAGTCCATTTGCTTTCTTCTGAGAGGCTTCTTTTGAGAAGAAAGCTAAACTTGATCATTTTTCATTTCCATCTTTATCTTTTCAGATGAAGTAGCAAGCCTTTTGGGTTGTGACCTGCTATTGGATTTGGATGGTTCAGGCTGTGTAGCCATGGTACTCAGCTGATCAGCCTTTATCTTGTTGCTGGGATGAGTTTGGCAAGAACTAGAACCCCTAGTACTAGAGTTCATAGTTAAGTCTTCAGTCTTCACTACTTCAAATCCTGTAGAGACAAACACTTGTTTCTGCCTAAAGTTGAAGGTGGCCTTGATCTCTTGAGCCTTTTTTTACTTTCTCTTGGCTTTTCTGATCAAGTTCTTTCTCTTGGACTTGGTCATCCCAACTGCTTTTCTCTCCTCTGGAGAATAGTGACCCTTCTTAGGATGATCTTCTTTACTCTTATTAGAGTCATCCTTCACTATCTCCTCATCATCATCTTTACTCATGGGGTCTATGAGGGGAAGGTCATCTTCACAAGTTCCACACCTTGGAGATCTCACAGTAGAGAGTGTGGAGGAGCTATCTCAATAGATCCCAGTCCCTACTTATTCTGATAACAAACTTTTCCATGCAAGGATGATGATATTGTGTTCTTGAAGGTCTCTTCTTCAAGAACACATTTTTCTGCCCTGTCTTTGCTGATCACAAGCTCAGCCTGGCATTCAGTTAACTTAGTGATGAGATCTTTGATCTGAGTCCTACAGTTGGTATGTTCATGTTTAAGAGTGGAAATGGTTTTCTCTAAATCTTCTATTTTCAGTTTGTACTCATTTTCAGCTCTTTTGAAATAAGATTTTAAGATGTTTAAAGACTCAAGATCAGATCTCATCTCTAGGTTGTAGGACATATATCTGTTAACTTTAGCAATACATTCAGGAGTACAAAGATGTTCCAATACCTTGACTTAATCATGATCCTCCATCAGTGATTAGTTTGGAGATGCATCTTCAACTAGAAAGCTCCAGTCAAAACCTCCTTCTTTAACAGCAACTGCAGATTGTTGCTTTGACTTCTCATTCTGGGGGGCTCCATCAGTGTAGTTTGGTTTGGTTTGTGCTTGGCCACTATTTGTTCTAGGCGCCTTACACTCTCTAGTAGAGTGTCCTATTTGGTTACAGTTGTAACACTTCACCTTGCTTTTGTCCAGCCCAAACTTACCACTGGTTGTATTGCTAGGAAACTTCCTACCTGTCCTCTTGTAGAACTTCTTGTCTCTATGAGTGAGAAGAGCCATCTACTGGACTATTTCCATATACTCTAGATCATCTGGATGGATACCGTCCAGATTTTCAAGGGTGAAGAGAAAGTTGCCTGAACTTTCATCAGCAGACATAAAAGCTTGAGAAGAACTTGTGTCTTGGAATGGGCTTCCTTGGATGTAGCTCTCTCTTGGTGTCTTCGGGAAGGTTATGAAAGGACCCTTTTGTGAGTTGTCTGGGTAGCAGATGAGATGATGTTGTGGTTCTTTGCAATCCCTTTCAACCACATGAAGGGCTGAACTCTGTTGATTGCTGGAGTTACCAGATGGATTTTGTATTTTCATCTCCATCTGATATCCACTGATAATACCATACAACTCTGCAAGAGTAAGAGTCTTAAGGTTCTCAGTTCTCTTGATAACAACACAGTAATGGGTCCATTGTCTAGGAAGAGAGGACATGAACTTCCTTATAATGTCCCAGTTTTCAAGATTCACTCCAACATCTATTAGAGTGTCCACAATCTCAACATACCTGAAGTATTGTTGAGTCATGGTTTCACCTGTTTTGTAGGTGAAATTCTCAAACTGCTGTTTCAAGAGGTACTTTTTGTTCTCTTTTGCTTCAGAGGACCTCTCATACATGAGCTTTAGAGCATCCCATAACTGCTTAGCAGCTTTGCACTTCGTGAAACCCCTGTATATGGAGTTTGGAAGAGCAGTTTGGAGGGTAGTCATGGCTTTCTGATCTATATCAATCTTCTTCCTGTCTTCTTTAGAAAAGTCAGCCACCTTTTTTGGTATCATGCCACCTCCAACAGCAGCTGAAGAGGTGCATGGTATGTAAGGTCCAGAGACAACAGACTCCCACATCCTAGAGTCTTGAGACTTGATGAAGCCTTCCATTCTTTGGCACCAAGTATCAAAATCTTCAGGAGTGATCAGTGGGGACTTTGTCATGGTACCAGTTTCCATATCAGCCTTTGTAAGAGCTGTCATTTGAGATGTTAAGTGTTTTGTGAAACTGAGAGATCTAAGATAGTGAGATCTTACAATCAAGAGCCTGAAGAAGCTCTGATGCCAATTACAGAACAGTTGAAGTGGTCAATACAATTAGTCTCACAATGAAGAGAGAGTTAGAACACTTAGCAGACCAAATTAGGAACTAGAACAATAATGTGATACTAGGGAACACAAGCAAAATAATGATACAGAACCAAGAACAACAACCGAATATGGTTTTCAAGGGTGAAGTATATTGCTCTCAAGTTCTTTTACAAGTGTTACAAAGCATAAGAATAAGATACAAGGACTTGAGATACTTTATACTACATCCTATAGCTGGCCATACTTTGAAGGCCAGCTGGAAACACTAATCTAGACAACAATATAATGTAAAGTCAAAAGGCAGATTGCCTTTTACTAGTGACTATGATATGCCATAGCTCACATCCTAATATATTACAAAAAGGATAAAAGTACATAAAGTAGAAAGTTACAGACTCAGAACCATAATCTACAATTTGCAAAAGCGTGGACCTTTTTCACCAACTTATGCAAGTTGGTGAGTCCTTAGAGTGGCAGCGAAAAGTTGGTCAGCTTTCTGAAAAAGTAGATCAGAGAAAGCATGTCTTCTCTGTCCTCGAAAGAAATCTGTCTTCTGTCTTGATGGCTTCAGAAGACTTTGTCTTCTAAGCTTCGGAAGACTTCATCTTTGGCTTCCAAAGATTTGGTCTTTGGCTTCGGAAGATTTTAAACTTAGAATGTTCTTCTGTGCAGAGTGTAAAACTTCCGAAGCAACTTCTACTATGTACAAAGTGCATGCATGCAGGAAGCACTTAGATTGTTTTGAGTGCATCAGCCTTTCTATAACCTTACACGTATCATCACATAATGGATCATTAGTGGACAAGGAAATGGAAAAGAAGCATATGTGAATGAAAATATGATGCTAATTGAAAAAACAATACAAAGTAAGAAATAGAAAGATAGTTTGTGGCTTTATATTGATAAAGTAGTTTAAATGTACAAAAGGTGACAGTATTTTTTGTGAGTTGTGGGTCAAACATGTACATTTATGACAAATGGGCTATATTGCATTTAATGAGGGCTCATGCATCAAATAACAAAAATGCCCCTGCTGCTTTAAGTTGGAGATACTGATGTGGCAGCTCCCCATTGGCTAGAATGAGTTAATGGGTTAAGTCATATAGAATGTGTTAACAAAAGATGCCTGCCCTATATATATATATATATATATAGTAGGATTATCTTGAGAAATAGGTTTTTTCGTTAGAACTCTTGGAACCAATATGAGCCACACATTTAAGGCACATACCATTTCCACCTTTTTTTTAAATGTCCATGACTTTTTTTCACGACATTATTTTTTTTAAAAAATTGCACCATTAAATTTAATATTTTTTTATCTTTCAAACGCGTACCGTATTTATATACTTTTTAAAAAAAATCATACACCCGTTATTTACACATGTGTAAATTAGTCATTACATTCGTTTTCATTAGTTTCTTTAATTCAATCTTGATTTGAAATTAAAAATTGAAACATACTATATACAAATTAACTTTAGAAATCTCTATAGTTGATTCAATAAAAAATTACTAATATTATTGAAGTCTACATGTATCACCATATTTAACTTCCTAAAAAAATTTATTTACACTAACTAATTGATTTTACATATTGAAGTTATTACAAATGTTTGACAAACTCGATAATTATTAATTTTTTTAGTAATTTTAATTATCAATTAGTAATTGTTTTTACATTGCTACCTTTTGTAATTTTAGCAAAATTTTCTATTTATCTTTGAAACTCATATAACACAACATAAATACAATATATAACAAAGACATTAACGCTATTAAACTTAGACAGAGATGGAAATTTTATAAATATGATATAACATGTATATATAAAATATAATATAAAGATGTATGAATTATGAATATTTTTTTCGTTTCGCATTTTCTCATCTATTTAGTCTGTTATCACACTGGTTCTAACCTACTATTCTATATATAATAAAAGAAAAAGGTTATACCACATGTCCTAAAATTAAACCATTATTTTCATTTGTCAAATTTTTAACTAATTAGTATCACTTGGCAATGTGGTTTACTTTCAATATTTTCATGATTTGTTTTAGAAAATATTCATTTTATTCTTATTTAAGGCAACCAATTTTAACCGTTTGTCTTAATTAGTTATTTAATTTTTAAATTATTGATATTTGCTCTAATAAAAAAGAAACTTATTGGCTAAATATGTATTCCTAAAAATGCTGTCGTTTTTATAATGTATTGGTCCGGTAAGAGGGTTTAGCATCATTCCCGTAGCATCGGGTTTTATTTTTTAATCAAAATTTAATTATATAATTAATAGATTGTAACATTTTTAATCAAATCAATAATTTCAAAATTTTGAAATGCTTGATTTTTGTTCTAATAAACGTTTTAAGATTTTTACTTTTAACATTTTCATGTAAAACTATTGTAAGTAATATGTTAAATATATATATATATATATATATATATATATATATATATATATATTGCTTTACTTTAAAAGAAGTATTTATTTTAGAACTTTTTAATTAAATTTTTATTTACCCATTTTTTGATATTCATAAATTTATATTCGATTTAATAACTTATTAGTTATAAGAAGTTAGATGCTTTATTTTTGTAATCAATAATTTTATTTATCCATTCTTTGGAAGTTTGATATCTATACTACCACATAAAGTAAAAACTTAGGGAAAAGTGTAATTTTATAAAAAAATTAAGACACCTAATACAATTATTAAAACATTAGGCACAAGTGTTTTTCGCAATCATTTCTATTTTGCCATCATTTAATAAACTTTTTTAATTGATATATTATTTAATAATGTGAGCTTATTTTATTCCTACATTAAATATTATATAGTTTATAATATTTTAAATTAACATTTAGATTTATAAATAAGTATTATCTTATTTAAATACTTAACTAAATACTTTTATAATAGTAATAATAACAATTAAATTTATAAATAAGTATTATCTTATTTGAATACTTAACTATATAATTACTAAATACTTTTATTATTATTATTATTATTATTATTATTATTATTATTATTATTATTATTATTATTTTACATTTATTTTAGGTATTATCTTATTTATAATACTTTAAATTAATATTAAAATATATACATTTATTATTTATATGTTCATAACTTAATACTATTTGATTTAAGTATTACTTTATTTAGACACTTAAATATATAATCACTAAATATTTAAATAGTTATAAGAATAATAATACCCAAATGTATTAGCGTTTAAGATAGGTCGGAAAATAGACTCGATAACATTCATCGCATCACTATATATAACAAATAGAAAAAATTATGAGTAGTGAATGTGTAGGTTTTCTTAATGTTAATATAAAATTTTTCTGAGTAAATTACACGGATGGTCCCTGTGCTATGTTTAAATTGCGGTTTTGGTCCCTTGGTTTGGAAAATTACAAGGCCAATCCTAAAGCATGCATAAACGTAACAAGTTTGTCCTTGACATGGATGGACTATTAACTTTTTGTTAACTTTTCTTGACCAATGACAAAAATACCATTATATGGCAATGTGGAATAGCGGTGGCGGCAAGGTGGAACGGTGGTTTCACCAAGGTGGGAAGGTGGTGTTAGCAAGGTGGGATGATGGTGTTGGCATGGTGCAACGGTGGTGGTGGCGGCGAGGTGGAATGATGGTGTTCGCAAGGGGTGGTGCTAGCAAGGTACAATGGTGGTGGTTGCAAGATTGGACGATGGTGGTGGCAAGGTGTGACAGTGGTCGGACAACTGTGATGGTAGGATGGCTTGTTGTACGGGGAGGATCCAAGGGGGGTGCGGGTAGTGGTGGTCGTGGTGTATGCAAATTGGATGATTGCGGTATTTTGGTCATTTCATCCAACTTAATGGAAGAACATAACTGTCCATATATGTAAGGGACCAAACATGTTATGTTTATGCATAGTTTTAGACTAAGATTGTAGTTTTCCAAACTTGGGGACCAAAACCGTAATGTGAACATGCCACAGGTACTATCCGTGTAATTCACTCTAAATTTCTTTTTCTTCAAACTAATAATTTTTTTTTTGTATTTTTACAATTTTACATATAAACATCAAAGGATTGAAACTAAACATAATACTTTCTCTCTCTTTGTTTTTTTAAAATTGATAACTACAGATTTTGTATTTTTTATAATTTTATACTTAAACATTCGAGTTATATTAAATTTACATTTTATCATATGAACTATTTTTTAGCTTTTACACTTAAGCCTTCCAGTTATATCAAATTTACATGTTATCACCAGATCTTTTTTTAAGTTTTATATTTAAGCGTTCGAGTTATATTAAATGTTGTATAATAAAAGTTTTTAAATATTGTATTTTTTTTCATCTATTATGTTATATGTAACTTCATTGCTAACATATTTATTTAATTTTCATATTTTTATATATTATAATACATATTAATCCCTTTGGTCGGTGGCTATAGTGCCACCGTATCAAAGGCGATGCACAATGTACAACTTTCAAAACAAGCACAAAAGCTGCGATGGTTGCGTTGGTGGCGGTGCTGCGATGGTTGCGATGGTGGTGCTGGTGGTGTTGCGATGGTTGCGGTGGTGGTGGTGTTGCGATGGTTGCGGTGGTGGTGCGATAGATGCGATGGTGGTGGTGGTGTTGCGATGGTTGCGTTGGTGGTGGTGCTGCGATGGTTTCGTTGGTGGTGGTGATGCGATGGGTGCGGTGGTGGTGGTGATGCGATGGGTGCGGTGGTGGTGCTGCGATGGGTGCAGTGATAGTGGTGCTGCGATGGCTGCGGTGGTGGTGGTGCTGCGATGGCTGCGGTGCTGGTGGTGCTGCGATGGCTGCGGTGCTGGTGGTTCTACGATGGTTACAATGGTCGTGGTGGTGTTGTGGTAGTTGTTGAGATGATGGTGGTGTAATGTGAGGAGAGAATGAGAAATGCTATTAATTTTGTAGAAAGATAAAGAATTGATTTCAAATTGATTAATTATAGGTTTGAGATCCACAAATATCTCATAATAATTAAAATTTTTATATTTTTTAATTCTTATTTACATTTTATTACAAAAAAGTTAAATATTCAACTTTTATATTATATAAATATTAGAATAGGAAACATTTATTTTTGAAATAAATAAAACTTTATTTTGTGGTTGATTATTATATTACTTATGAATAAAATTACTTTAAATATTTTTGCCTGCATATGTGGTGTAACTCCGGGACCGATCCATAGCATGATACATTTTTCAAAGAGAAACCCGCGGCAACTCGTGGTATTCGTTTCTAGTTATATATTATTATTACAATTAATATGCTTTACATTTAAATTTTCCAATTTTAAGCTAGTATATATATACACACACACATTATGTGGGTGTTTGGGATTGCTTGTTTTCTTTTTACTTTTTACTTATTAACTTTTGAGAAGTTAATAAGTAAAAAAAAAAATTTAATAAAACCAAAAATATTTTTCAAACTTACTTTTCATATAGGGTAAAAATAATATTTTGAAAAGTAAGTAGTGAGTTATTAATTAAATTTTAAAAACTTTTTTTACTCCAAATTTCTATTATACCACTTACTACCTTTTATTAACTAATCTTTTTTTTTAAAAAGTATATTATTTTTAGTCATTTTATAACATTTTAATTTATAAGATAATCCAAATACTTTTTGACAAACTTATTTTAAAAAAATATAAGTTAATAATTTTTTTTATCAAAACTTTTTTTTCAACAAAAATAAACAATTACAAATAGGCCCTACAGCTGATCGAAAAAGAATATGTATATACAATAGATATAGATGATATTTATCTGTAAAAGAATATGTTTTCACATTATGGTCTTTCTTTTGATTATATGAATGAAATGAAGTCTTTCTTTAGATTATATGATAAAAATGGAGTCTTTTTTCTATGTTTGTTTTTCTCTTTCTACGCGTTTTGACCCGATTATAAATGGATCAGATGCAATCCCTTTTTCTCCCGAATCACAGTGGTGGTTTAGGTATCCATCATCAGGTATTTCCTTCTATCCCTCTTTCCATTTCTATGATTCATATGAGTATATGCAACCCTGAAGCTTTTATGGATTTTTTGCTCCTCTTTCTCAGTAATATATCCTATGCTTTAAATCTGAATGAATATATCAGGAATTGTTATAAAACTTGAGCTTCTTATGTTCATCTTGAATTAAGGTTAGAAGATAATTCACTGTGTTGTTGTGTTATTGACTTAAAAGCTACCAAAAACATCTACCCTCTTGTGGGATTAATTCCAATTTCTTTGAAAGCATCATGTGAACCAAATAGATCCTTAAAAGTTATCATCATTTTCTCCATCCCTGGACTTGCTAGTGAAAATGCAATTTATGTTTTTTTTTTGTTTTTATATTTTTTTGTTTTTTTGTTTTTGTCATGGACAGGATAGATAATAAAGACCATTAATGATAGAAAAATATTTACAATTTTAAACTCTTGTTGCAATTCTTGTTGTTCTAAAAGGTGAAACTTCTTTTCAGAGAAAATTGTAGGAGTGGGTTAAGCACTTAGGCTGGTCGATGTTTGAGACTTTATGAAGCTTAAATTCATCAAACTAGTATCACTTTTCAAGGACCCCTGTGGTTTTGAATCATCTTTATTGAATGAATAGAATTTTCTTGAAATTGGATTAAAATTGATGCTGGTGCTAACCATTTATCACTTATCTAGTAGAACTCTAAACTATCATGTGACTATCATTTAGTACTACTCTTGCTTAGAAGATTTTTAAGGGCTTAAGCAAGTGAAAGACAGTAGGAAGTGATGATATGAACAATTTTAATTGGAAAGTTTCACTCTTTATGCTTCAGGTTTATAGGCTAGAATAAGGGGCAAAAGATTGAATAAGCTGTCTATTTGGTGCTTTGTTCTACTTTGAATTTCTGTCAGGTAAATTATCACTTTATTTGGTAATTTAACAAATTATACTTATGGTCTTGTCTCACATACAAGAATACTTTCGATCTAAAATTAATATATTCAGTATTCTTTCTTTGTATACTTATTCAAGAAAAGGTGATATTGTAATTCTGCATGATTAGGAACTTAAATTGGGTTGTGGAGAACAGTGTTCGGTTGGGTGGGTTTAGACGGATTCAGCGGTTTTTTTGAACTCCTATACTTTTGCTGTTTGAAGTTGTAATAACAAATAATCAGAATCTGCTATTTGAGGTTTTGACAAAATTTGTTTATATAGTCGCATAATACATATAACGACCTAAAAAGAAATTTTTGGGAAGAAAAGGAGACAAGTTTGTGAGATGGGAGTCAAAAGTAACTCAAATTAGATTAGAATTGGAGGGAAATTATTTAAACGATGATTATTACGACTACAATGCACAATAAGAAAATTAGTATAAAAAGTGACCATGTGCGTAAGACTATAACTCGCGTGTGAGTGCTTACTTTTCTGTTTGTTTCTCTATAGTGTTGCAATATGGGTCAAGATCAAAGCAAGGTCTTTGATTCACCTGTACCAGATCCAGTAAGGGAGGACTCAGCTTCTCCACCTTCAATGGAGTCCTTGCTTGCAGAAGCCACAGCATTCGGCAACGAGGATGAAAACGCATCTTTGGAAGCCAAAGCTCAGAAAGCATTACAATGCCCGTGTATTCAAAACCTCAGGAGTGGGCCCTGCGGGTCCCAGTTTTCAGAGGCCTTCTTATGTTTTATGAAGAGCAATGAAGAAGAGAAAGGATCGGACTGTGTGCACCCATTTGTGGCATTGCAGAAATGTATTCAGACCAATCCCAATGCATTCCCGAACGACGTATTGGGAAATGATGAAGCCGAGGCGCAGGAAAAACCAGTGCAAGATTACAATATTAACGCTCCTAGATGGGCGAGGGAAGCCAAAAATCCAAAACCTAAGCTCTAGTAAAGCTCTTAAACATGTTTATTTTCAGAAATGGAAGTCTTTTCTTTCTACAGATATTCAATGCAAATTATACTCTGTTGTCTTAATTTTTTATGATGTTGTGAACATTTGAATTTTTATTTGACTTGATATGAATAACATCCTGAAGGAATTGACCCGTTGTCTTTTATTTTTTCCTAATCTGTTGAGATTTTGTTCTTTTTTTCCCAGGTAAACCGCGTTTTTCTTTTGTTTTTCCGTTTGTTCATGTACATTTTGTTTGATATGTTCGAATCCCCAGTTGAATGTAGAAAGTTATTTTAAGTGACTGGAAAGATGCATTTAGAACAATATAATTCATTTGCCTGATATCTTGTTCAGTGATATTCATTTTTCTTTATTCCAGGAGCAGGTGTTCCTTCTACATGGTTGATTTGTCAAAATCTCTATAACTTGTTATCCAAGGAACTAAATATTGATTTTTTGTTCCTTTTAGGAGTCGACACGCGCAGGCTAACTTCTACAAAATCTACTGTTGGTGCTCCAATTAAATCGAATTGTACAGGTACAAACATTCTATTGATGGTTTACTTGAAGTTACTTTCAAAGGAATAATAAGTTGTACAAGAAAGATGTTCGAAGAAATTGCGGATAAGAAGGGAAAAAAAAAAAGAGAAATCAAGGACCTTAAAGAATATTTTGAGACTCTTGATCTTGAAACAACAAAGAACCTATGAAGAAAAACAACTACAAAGGAAAGGAACAAGTGAATATCCCTCTTAGTGTTTCTAGCATTGGAGATTGCATTGTATTCTTGGATCTATTAAAGGTTGTTTACGCAAGTGTGAACAAAGAAAAGATCGAAACAGAATTTATGTATCTAGTTAAGTGGTTCTTGAGAGACTATGAAGCTAAAGGAAAGGCCTTTTCCACCCCATATAGGAGAAGAAACAATGGATTTATATGATCTTTAGTCATGTCTACTTCCAGTAGTGTTTTGAATGCTTCCTTGGTCTGCATTGTAGTGAAGTCGAATTCACTTTCATCAGTTGCCTTTTCCTTCTACAGAGATATGACTGAATGTAAGCTTGAATAATGGGTCTTACAGTTTACGTCAGGTTATGCTGACCCGTTCAACTTTTTTCAGATCCTACAAGTAAGTAACGTTTTACGCATGATTACTAAAGCTGCATAATAGGAATTACAATCTATTGTCTTAAGTTATTTAGGAGGCTGTGAGCATTTGAATTTATATTTGACTTGGTATTAAGGACATCCAATACGAGTTGACCCGTTGTCTATTTTATTCTTAATCTGTTATAATGTTGTACTTTTTACCCACATTGTATTTTATTTTCTTTTTGTCTGTTTTTCCATGTACATTTTGTTTGGTATGTTGGAAACCACACTTGAATGTAAAAAGTCATTTTAAGGAACTGGAAAGATGCATTTAATGGTGCATTTGGCTTAAATCTTGTTCAATGATATTCTTCTTTTTCCATTCCAGTAGCAGATGTTCTTTCCTTATGGTTGATATATAAAAATCCATAACATGTGAGATGAATAGTAAATTCAGATGCACACATGATCATAATTTATTCTCCCTTCATATGTAACTCTCAATGTTTTCATATATTGCATAGCGTCTATCTTCATTCATTTGAGTAAATTCTAAAATTCTATTCATGCTTCTGCTTTCAGTTCCCACATTGTCAATCATCATTAAAACTTGATCACTTTTTCCAGTTTCATTCTCTTCTAATTCATTTGCTTTCTCTTTTGTTAAATGGACATGATAGTCATATTCAAACATATCTAAATATTGTGCATAGGTAACCCTCATAAAATAGCCATCTTCACAGTCAAATTATTCATCATTGTGAGTTTTCACGGCGTCTTTCTATGTTTTGATTCTTTTTAACTAGGGGGAAACATTTGACTCTTTTTAACTAGTGAGGAAACATGCTTAAACTGAATCTTGAATCATTATGAAACAAATTTTGCTTTTTATGCTCAAATAGACGTGGGTGTAGGTTGTATGAGTTGATTTGTGACAACCCCAATTTTTGGGCTTAGAAATTTTTTTCTAAAAATCTTATTAGGCCACGCAATGACATCAAATCTTGCTTATGGAGCCCATGATATGGGCCCAACGGCTTTGGGCTTAGGCCCACATCAATTTGCACACCTAAATGGGCTTTGACCCATTAAATATTTATTGGGCCATTGGGCCACAAAACTTAACGGACTTTGACCCATAGAACCAAAACAGGCCAATGGGTCATTGTATGATTGTGAGGCATGGTGAACCGACCAAATGGGCCTCGAGCCCGATAACTTAGAAGATGAATACAACTAAAATCGAATTCCCAAAAAATCACACAAGAACCATACCGTCGCAACGTGCGGGCATATCCAATAGTAATATATAATATAAATATGTTTGTAATTATTTTTTTCATATTCACATATTTTTCGCATATAAAATATGAATATAAATAATTCAAATTTCATAAAATGTGCTTTTCAAAAAAATTAAAAGAAAATTTAAGACTTGAATTAAATTGTTTCCATGTTGACTTTTTTATATTTGAAATAATTATAGAATTAAATCAAAATGGAAATGAATGATATGCTGCGAATTGACAATATTGTTTTAAAAATTTGACATGTGGCGAATTATGACTTAATACATTGACTAGGGCCAAACTTTTTTATTATATATAGAATACTAGCCTAATGACACGTGTGTTACATGCGTCGAAAAAAATAAAATTATCATTAAATATATTTAAAATATAGTAATCATGTGAATTTAAGTCTGTAATGAATAAAAATATGAAAGTTAAGAAAAATTACATGACAGTTCCAAATACGTAGGAAAAAATAAAATAAATGGTTTACAAATCTCTAAAAACTTCTTTATACACGACATTTAAGGTTTTATTTAAAAGTTTATCATTCCTATCCAATATGATTAGCTTTAATCCATCTCGTCTTGTAAGTCTTGACAATGCGATATCCAATTGTCTGTGTGTAAAAACTGGTTGGTTAAAAGATAATCAACTCTTGATAATGAATGAATCTGAGTATAAACTCAACAAAGTAAAAGTCTGATATTTTTTTATGCATTATCGCTTCGACAATAAAATTATGCGAACCTTTATGGTATATTCACGACATGATATATCAAGATTCTTTAATAAAGTGACATCGGATACTATAAAAGACTTGCATATTAAAAAAAATAGATAGTGTGATAATATATAGAGATAAACACTAAAAAATAAGGTTAGAAGTAAAACTATAAACGTTATAAGCATGGTTAGAAATGATCTTCAATTAGATTTTTAAAATCTGTCTTATATCATGTAGTGTATAATATGTAAAAAGAACATAGTAAATTATAAATCGATTGTACATGCATCTTAATGAAAATGTAAATCTTTCTCTATATATAACAAAGTAGTATAAATTCTTGCAATAATGTACGCCGATTGTTTAGGGAAATTATGTAGGAAATAAAATATTTTTAAGTTACGTAAATTTTAAATTTCTAATACTTCTAAAATATGATATTTTGAGAGAATGCATATTTTAGGTAAACTGATAATTAATAGTCATATATGATAATTTTAAGATAACAATATTTTAGAATGGTATTGACAAAATTAATGGCTAATTACAATTATGGTTATTGGATTTTAATAATCACACTTTTATTTATTAGCCGGGATTAAACCCAACTCAAAAAATATTTACTGACACTCTTAACTTTAAACTTATTTTCCTTCAATGATCCCTTACTAATTGAGAGTTAAAACCGTTAATTTTTTTATGACGTGGATTACTTATAGGGCCAAAACACTAAACAGAAAGTTAAAATCCACCATCAGGTCCGTCAATCTGAAACTTACGCATCCTGAAACTCGTCAATTTTCACATTCTGATTTGAACCACTTGAATCGTTAGAGGTGGATTTCAGCTGACGACGGAGGCTAGACACCAAAAATAGACCTGATAGAAGTTGGGCGGCAACGAAGTTGAATAATAACTCAAAATTTGCCCCATTTCATAAAAAAGCTAATGTTGGTTAACTCTCACTTAATAAGTGATAAGTGATCGTTAGAGAAAAATAAATTAAAAGTTAGGAGTGCGTGTAAATATTTATTGAGTTGATATTAATCTTTGCCAATAAATAAAAGTTGAGATTATTAAAATTCAATAACCCTTACAATTATTATAGTGTAAATAAAAAGTAATAATGAGGTATTTAGTTGTTTATTAATATCAATTGATTTATTAATATCACTCGATAAAAACGGTCTTCCTTTTAGTTTTGTAAAAACATTCACAAATATTTTGGAAGCTGATTTCAGAGACATATTAGAGTATTGTTATGAAACTTGAACTATTAACCTCCTTCATCACACTAATTCCAAAATGAAAAAAAGCGTGACTTAAAAGATTATAGACCAATAAATCTCATTGGCTGTATATACAAAGTTGTATCTAAAGTTCTCGCTAAAAGAATTAAAAAGGTTATTCGCTCGGCGGCAAGAATGGTGCAAAATGCCTTCATTGCGTGTCAAAACACCATTGATGTTCCATTGATAATAAACAGTTACATGCATGGTTGAAAAAGAACAAACATAAGGTGATGTTCTTCAAGGTAGATTTGAAAAAAGCATTCGATAGTTAATACTACACAAATGTACTTTTTGCCTCTTTGAAGAATATGGATGAAAGGTTGTTATCAGCGACTTGCGCTTCAATCCTCATCAATGGCTCCCAACAAAAGATGTTTGATCTTAAAGAGGCGTTAGGCAAGGAGATCCTCTCTCCTCATTTCATTTTTTATCATCGTCATGGAAGCCTTAAACTTCTTCACAATAAAAGCATGTTGAATGGGTGCTCTTCACCGTATACACATGCAAATCCTATTTATATTTATGCGAATGGTGTGTTGTTCATGGGAGATTGGTAGACTTTATATTGTTCAGGAGTCTGGTTGAAAAACAAAGTGAGAGACCCATAAAAGTCCTTAGAACTGACAGAGGTGGCGAATTCACTTCACATGAATTCAATACATACTGTGAGTTACATGGCATCAAACAGGAGTTAAGTATTCTATATACTCCTGAACATAATGGAGTAGTAGAGAGAAAAAACAGGACCATTATGGGTTTAACTAGAAGCATGTTAAAAGAAAAGAACTTCCTAATTTCTATGGGCAGAGGCTGTTGCTATAGCTGTGTATCTTATCAATTTGGCACCCATGATGACAGTTGAAGGACAGACTCATGTTGAAGCATGGACAGGAGAGAAACCAAAAGTTAAACATCTATGTGTGTTTTGCTGCATTGCTTATAGTTTGAGTTCGTCACATGGTCGAGGAAAACTTGATAGCAGAGGAGAAAAGTGTGTGTTCATTGGACACTCAATTCAAGGTGTAGGGTATTGAGTATTTAATCCAACAACTAATGCATTCCATACCAGGCACCATGTTTTGATGGTAAGGATCATGCTTATGAAAGGTACTATGTTGATCCTTTTCCTGTTGATTATTATGCTAACCCATCTGCTACCACATGGTCTACTAATCCATCAACTTCTAATAGCTCATCCGATTATAGTTCCTATAATGGTAATCCTCAGCCTATGCATGAGTACACTATTGAGTCTCTTTTGCATACCTCCTCCAGCACTAACAATTTGTCTCAGGGTCCAGTTCTTCAGCATCTCCATTACTTCGAACAACGTCCTTAAATGATGTGTATGAATTTACTACAGCTATGCAGGTTCCTCCAAATTTCTATACCTGTCAGTTTGCTCTCAATGTCATTGATCCAGTGTGCTATTCAGAAGCAGAAATGAAGGCTGAATGAAAGCAAGCTACGCAAAATGAACTTGAGTCCATTGAGAAGAATAATACCTGGAAGCTGGTCATACTCCCTCCTGGGAAGAATTTAGTTGGTTTGAAGTGGTTATTTAAAACTAAGGTTGGACCAGATGGCAAGATCTTAAGACACAAGGCACGCTTGGTGGCAAAGGGATACTCTCAAAAGAAAAGCATAGACTACCAAGAAACTTTTGCTTCTTTGGCAAGGTTTGAGACTATTCGAGTAGTCGTGTCTGTTGCAGCATTTAAGGGGTGGAGTATTTATCAGCTGGATGTAAAAACAGCCTTTCTTATTGGTGAACTTGATGAAGAAATATATGTGGAACAACCGGAGGGATATATGGTTGAAAAGAACAAGGTGTACTTTCTCAAGAAAGATCTATATGGACTTAAACAGTCTCCTAGAGCTTGGTATTCCAAGAAAGCTCTATATGAAGAAATATATGTGGAACAAGGTGTACTTTCTCAAGAAAGCTCTATATGAAGAAATATATGTGGAACAACCTGAGAGATTGATGCTTATTTAGTCAATAATTAGTACCAAAGAAGTGAAAATGAGTCTACTTTTTATATAAAGCGGACTAGTACGAATGATGTCATTTATATACTAATATATGTAGATGATATTATATATACTAGTCCTAATTCTCAACTTGTTGATGAGTTCAAGAAAGGTATGATGTCCACCTTTGAAATGACATATCTTGGTCTCTTAAGTTATTTTTTAGGTCTAGAGATTACACAGAATGGTGCTGGTATTTTCTTTTTTGTCTCAAGAAAAGTATGCCTATGAGCTCTTGGCCAAAAATGGTATGAGTAATTGCAAGAGAGAGACCACTCCAATGAATACCAGTAAAAAGCTGTAGTTGGAAGATTACTCAGGAAAAGTTGATGCTAAAAGTTACAAGAGTTTGGTGGGCAGCCTAATCTATCTTACTCACTCTAGACCGGATATTCCACATGCTGTTAGTGTTGTTTCAAGATATTTGCAAAGTCCATCAAAGCTGCATTTTGAAGCAGTGAAAAGAATTATGAGATATGTAGCTGGGACGTTGAAGTTTGGGTTATGGTTCAAACGAGCCGAGTACAATCAAGATGTGGTCTTGGTTGGATACTCAGATAGTGATTGGGTAGAATTTATTAATGATAGGAAAAGTGTCTCAACCAATATTTTCTCTCTTGGCAATGCAGCTGTTACATGGAGTACCAAGAAGCAAATCACGGCGGCATTATCCAATACTAAAGCTGAGTATATATCAGCTACAACTGCAACTTGCCAGGCTATTTGGCTAAGACGAGTTCCAAAGATCTGTGCTTGGTGCAAGCAAATGCTACTACTATCTACTGTGATAATCAGTCTACTATAAGCCTTGCCCAGAACCCTATTATGCATAGCAGGTCGAAGCATATAATACTAAAGTATCAATTTGTTCGAGAGATGGTAAAGCAGGACCAAGTGAAATTGGAATTTTGTAACACTCGTAATCAAGCAACGGATATTTTAATAAAGGATTTATCAAGGGAAAAGTTTGTATTCTTTAGAAAGAAGATTGGAGTCAAAGAAATTGAATTATCGAGGGGCGTTGAAGGTAATTCAAACTTGATCGGGTCATGGAGCAACTGCGGGTCAGGCGAAGATACGGGTCAAGGGGTTTCTGCATGTGAAGATATTGACATATTGAGCACGTGGGCTAACAACGGTTTGCATGAAGACCAGGTTTTCTAGTTTATGTTTAAATAAAGTTTGCTGAGTAGACTAGTCGTTATTATTCCTTTTTATTCTGCTTGGTAGTTTGTTTTGAATGCCTATTTAAGCATCTAGTACTATCTCATTTTGGTATGCAATTTTCTGAGAAATAAAGAAAGTTTTCAGTATCCTATTTTCTTCTTGTTTACCTTATAATCAAAGATAGTTAGGCTCTAAATATCAACATCATGAGCAACTAGGTAAGATGGAAAACTTAGAACTAAAACAATGTATTCTACTACAAATTAAATGTGATTCTCGAATTGGCCTAAAAAATGGGTATGGCTTGGTGGTGAGATACCCATGATTCTCCCCATTTCGTTGGTCTAAATGGGTTCCTTTAAAAATCAATTTTACGGTCGGAAAGCTCTATTGAATAGGTTACCGAAAATGGTGGATCCGGGTATTTGTTGTTTACAATGTGGTTAATTGTTACTTTCTATCTATTCAAAGGAAGGATTCATATTAAGGCAGATCAATCATGTATGTATTGTATAGAGTAAAAAAATTATGTGTAGAAACATCAATGAGCTGAGCATATTAGGATAACAACTTCCTTCTTGTTCTAAATCAGATTCTTCTATATAGACATATCATTAATGTGCATATCAGAATTTTCTACAACAATGATGTTGTGGTGCTTGACTTCTTGTTAGAACAGTGGGCGTTTGCAGATGAAGTCTTTGTTTGTGTATTTTGGTTAGGATTGGAAAATATAGAACATATACAATCGTTTACCTTCTTACTCGTATTTTTGTTCGCATTTCTACATCTTGGAAGAACTGAAATACCATAATTATATTGCAATAAATAATCACTGGAACTTTAAAAACAAATTGTTGGTAAAATAAAAAGTTGAAAGGATTTTGCGAATCTATCTGAATAATTTCTTGTTTGGGTTTTTATCTTGAATATAAGTTCTTTGCCATTATATTTGTCAGGAAATGTGGGGTTACTGATAGTTCTCTATATGTTCATAGCCACCGGTGTCAGCTGCCGGTGTGAATCTTACAACAGAGACGGCAATTGTATCGCCTGTACCTGCAGCCAAGGTCACACCAAACTGGCGAAAAGTCTTAGGAGAAGAGCTTGAAAAACATTTGACAACTTGTGGATTTAGTTCTAACATTAGAGGTCAGTATCTTCTCCAAGTCTATAATATGATATTCTTTGTCGAGTTTCAGTTTGCAAATTTGTCTTATTTTTTGTCTGCTTAGTTTGCACACTGACTACTAAAAGGGCATTATGTTGACCAACCATCTTTGTTAGACCTGGCAATGCCAACGGATTTGCACCTTGAACAAAAAAGTAATAGGTTGGTTTGGGTTGGTTATTATTCAAGAGGAGTTGGGATGGACAAGTTTAAATACAAGTATAAAAGTAAGCAAGTCAAGATGGGTAGGAAAAAAACACAGACGGGTCAGGATGGGTTGATGATCATTGTACCCGTCCACCACCCTACGCATGAGAACCAAACAAATTCCATCCTCAACTCCATGACATGCAGTCAATGTCTTCATTAGGTTTCACTAATCCAAGCTGCCACATACCCCGTACCATTGCACCCAAAGGATCCATGCAATTATCCATTTTATATGCCATGCATTTGTTTATTTCTTAGTTTATAAGTGCTTTATTTTATTTTCATGATCATATAGCTTATGGATAGGATTGTGTGTTAACTTTCACTAACAACTATGTTTTGTAAATTCTCTATATTTCATTAGCCATGCAATTAAAATACACGGAGAATTTAACCTATATTTGTTTACAAATTTTTTTTAACAATTTTATATTTTAACTCATCTTGACCTATATAGGTGAGCATACACAACCGATAACCAAAAAATAAGCAAAACCGAACCGAAATAACCGATCAGTTACGGTTAAGATAAGCCCAAAACCTAACCATTCGGTTACAGTTTTGGTTTTCCTTCTTCCATAACCGAAACCAAACCGAGAGCTTTATTTTTATGTATTTTTTAAGTGTTTTCCATGTAATATCATGTATTTGTATGCGCGGATGATGTTCAAATACTTCAAACCAATGAAACCATGCTTCGTAACCAAGATGATAACATGAAAATAATTAAACTGAAAACCGACCAAAACCGAACCGACATTCGGTTTCGGTGTGCTTAAATTTCTATAACCGAACCATTAGTTTCGGTGGACCATAAAAACCACACCTAACCGACATTTACACACCCTACCTATACCTATCCTAACCCGAATCCTGACCCATACCCATCTTGACCCTTGCCCATGCTGACCTTTTTACTTAATTGACTCATTTTGACCTAAACCCATCTTGACCTAAACCCATCCTAATTTGTTAACCAACCCAATCCAACCCGCCCATTTTGCCACCTATAATCTTTGTCAAAATGATATTACCAAATTAGTAAATGATCTCCATCTCCCAATTTAGTTTATCTTTTCCATTTGGTTTTACTACACAAGAAATGCGCGTTTTTGTTACTTCTAAGTAAAGATGGCATTTGCCAATGATTAACTTATGAGTGGGTTGATTTGGTTTATGTCTTATCCTTACAAATGTGTAAAGTTAAAAAGTTATCTTGAAAGCGAATCGGTTAAAGGAGTTGATCGAGTCAAAAGCCTCCTAAAGTGTATTCTTAAAGCATAACCTGCTAAATCATTTTATTTATAGATTTAGATTATTAATGAAAGATTATAAATTTGGTAATTATATTTGAAACACATTAAATTTGATTTTTTTACCACAAATGTGCTTTTTATCCAACTCGAGATCTATACTATTATTATCATTGCATGTTTTGACTTGTTACCCGCCCACCCATTTGTCATGTTAAATTTCTTCACTATCTTTGCTGAAACCCTAGTCACAACTTGTTTTATACTAGAAGTTTATTATAAATCATCAATTTTCTCTAATCACATGAGTGGTTTTCAAAGTGTTCTTTTAATCAAATTCAGCCCCTAATAGGTTATTATGATGATTTAAATCATTCAAAATACACTTCTTAGATTCTTGGTGAGAAGGTGAGCTTTATAACTAGTATGCACCTGGCCTTAAATTGTATCGAGCAACCAAATCATAGTCAAAAGAAGAGTTTGATCCTGGCTCAGAAAGAACGCTAGCTATATGCTTAACAGATGCAAGTCGAACGTTGTTTTCAGCTCACCTAGTAGCGAAGGGGCATTCGGGAAGCAACTAGTCGCTTCTGGTGATATTAATAATGACTTGTCACGATTCAAATAATTATTTTTATATTTAAGCAAAATAGGGGTCACTTATGTATTGACCTATCCATGATTACAAACAGTGCAAAAAGATGATCACTCTGTTCTTGATTTTCATTTACAACCTCTATGAATAAGAGAAGATCGATACTACTTTCTCGGTTTAACTTGAGTTGGTATTAATGAGGATTGCATATTATTATGTTATTTGTTAAAACCAAAAACTTTGGATAATGTTTGAAAGATGGTTTTTTTTGTTTTTTATCCATAGGCGAGTCTTGTTTGCAAGGAGGAAATTCTACCATGGGAGCACCCTAACATTTTTGGAAAAGCTTATTCTGAGTTTTATTTTTTTAATTTATGTAGTAGAGAATCTTAGTTTATCAAATGTCCTAGTCTAGATTTTGTTGAGTAATAATGATTGATTTATGCTAATTGATAATATTCTAGTGGGATGTATCCTTCTTTCTTGTTTGAAATAAAATTATACCATCCATCTTCTTGTTGTTTTCATACATCTATCTTCCTGTGGTTTTCATACATTCTGATGTTTTTTATATTCTATTATTTCTTAATGTGTATGCTTTGAATGATTATCATATATTTCTTAGTGTAAATATGGATTGTTGATTTTGAGGGAACTTTGTAAATGGTGATCTATTTGACACTCATCAAACTAGCTTGTAATTTTTGAAACGGAATTTTAATTAACAATATTTAGAATTTCTTAGAGCTATTCACATTCTTCCTATCAGTCAGTTGTATACCTTAATAAGTTTTTGGAATAGCCGTTCTAAAAAAGAAGTATTTGCCTTTATGTATTGTATTGACAATACTTTGGTTGTTAAAATTATAAGGATTGTTGGGTTCCATTTCAAAGTTACATTGTTATAGTCACAATTGATCTTGCACATCTGCTATCGTTTTAGGTATTATGTTGATTAAATCAAATGCGGAAAGACCAAGTTCTAGTGTCAAAAGTTAAATATTTTGCTTAGAGGTGGTAAAATGGAAGGGTTGGATAATGGTCAAACGGCAAACAGTTTTGGTGTGGGTCAAAATGTATTTAGGTTAAAGCAATTTTTGTCCACTATAATTAATATTAGTGTGTCAAATATGGTTAGAAAATTCTATACTATTTTAAAAATAATATAACTTTCTAAAACTCATGATTTAGGAGTGTTTATGTATTAAAAATATACTTAGAGCTTTTATGTATTAAACTATAGTTTTTTTTTATGTGGTATTGGGTCATCTTATTTGTGCTAAATTTCTTAGCTTGAAAATCTACTTAATCGACCCAGATTAAGTACTTGGTATCCCTCCCAAATGTGAAGTAGAGTTTAAGATCAAACTGGTACCGTGTACAACTTCAATAGAAAAAGCACCATACAGAGTTGTACCGACCGAGATGAATGAATTGAAGAAGCAGCTGAACAAACTTCTAGAGAAGGATTTATAAGACTAAGTTCCTCTCCTTTACTTTATTATCATCTTCATTGATAAGATACTTATCTATTCAAAAACTAAGAAAGATCACAAGGCTCATCTTCAAATCCTACTAGAAATCTTACGACAAGAGAAATTGTACGCTACATACTCCAAGTGTGAGTTTTGGCTATCAGAAGTACAATTCCTTGGCCATGTAATCAATGATAATGACATTCAAGTTGATACACAAAGATCGAGGCTACTGCTAAATGGGAGAAACCCAGAACACCTATCAAAATACATAGTTTCTTAAGGTTAGCTGGGTATTATTGTCGATTCAGAGACTTATCGTGACTAGTCATTCCATTAACAACCTTGACACGAAATAAAGTTGAGTATGTATGGGGGCCTAAGAAAGATGAAACATTTGAAACCTTGTAAAAGAAACAAACCAATGCACTATTTCTTGCTTTACCTGAGGGCAATGAAGATTTCACAGTCTATTGTGATGCATCACATACCAGTTTAGGGTGTGTTTTAATGTAGCGAGATAAGGTTATTACTTATGCATCTCGTCAACTCAAAGACAATGAGAAGGCATATCCGACACATGATTTAGATCCTAATGCCATAATTTTTACATTAAATTTATGGAGAAATTGTCTCTATAGAGTCAAGTTTCATCATTTACTGAGATCAAAAGAGTTTGAAACATCTCTTTGGTCAAAAGGCGTTAAATATGAGACAACAATGATGGATGAAATTCCTTAGTGACTTTGATTGTAAGATCTATTATCATGAAGAAAAGGCAAACATCATAGCCGACTCCTTGAGCAAAAAGGAACATGAAAAGCCCAAATGAGTTCGTGCGTTACTACTTGAAATACAAATTCACTTAATTGATCAACTAAAGAAAGCTCAAATTTTAGCACAAGAAGAAAGGAACCTATGAAAAGAAGGAATGAAAGGCACGATCGAGCAATTGAGAAAGGAAGACGATAAATTACTAAGAATGAATAAACGTATGTGAGTACCTGTTATAGGTGATATTCGAGAGAAAATCCTGGAAGAAGCTCATAAATCTAAATATATGATACATCTAGGAGGTGATAGATGTATAAGAATTTGAAAGTTCATTACTGGTGGATTGGTATGAAGAAAGACATTGCCTTTTATGTTACCAAATGCGTGACTTGTTCCAAAGTTATAGATAAAAACTGGTAGCCCTCTAGCTTGTTGCAACAATTGGAATTGCCATTCTAGAAATGGAAAATGATAACAATAGACTTAATCATTAAACTACCATGAACCAGTCATGGAACTGATACAATATAGGTTATCATTGACAAACTTACAAAGTCTACTCATTTCCTTCCAATGAAAAAAGCATACTTGATGGATAAATTGGCTCAGTTGTATGTCAACACAATCGTATCTTTATACAGAGTGCCATTATCCATAGTATCCGATAAAGATAGTCATTTTACTTTCCAATTCTGGAAATGCTTTCCAAAAACATTGGGAAGAAAGCTAAATCTTAGTATAACTTACCATCCATAGACTGATGGTTAGAGTGAAAGAACGATTCAAACAGTGGAAGATCTGTGGTGTGCATGTGTGATTGATTTAGGTGGAAGTTAGGATGACCGCGTGCCACTGATGGAGTTTCCTTATAATAATAGTTATCACGCAAGTTTGGTACATCAACATATGAAGCCTTATGTGGGATAAAATGTAGAACCCTTGTATGTTGGTCTAAGATAGACGAATATAAATTATTTGGACCAGAAATAGTTCAAAAGACGACTAATAAGATCCTTTAAATTAGAGAATGACTAGAAATAGCAAGAGAACAACTAAAGAAATATGTAGATCGACGAAAGAAACCTTTAGAATTCATTATCGACGATAAAGTCTAATTAAAGGTTTCATCTTCTAACAACATAATTAGGTTTGGAAAAAAAGCTAAGTCTAAGATTTGTTGGACCGTTCACCATACTTGAAAGAGTTGGAAGCATTGCGTACCGGTTGCAACTTCCGGAAAAAATGAATGGGGCGTAAGACGTATTTCATGTATATAACATACGCAAATGCTTAGCTGATGAAACCCTATACGTCCTTTATAAGATTTTATGTTTAATGAAAACCTTAAGTTTGTGAAACAATCTAACCTTAAGGCAATCTAGTAAATTTACATCAACTTCACAGCAAAACTAACGTCAGTATAGCCAGAGACAAATTTGTACCAAACACGAAATGGATCGTACCACTGTGAAGACTCTTGTGAATAAGAAAAAAAACCGCTTTTTCAAAATTAGAAAAAGTTATCTCTAAATATTTCAAAAATCATTTTTCTAAATATATATCGAAGTGAATTAAAAAAAAATAAAACTTTCTCTAAATATTTTATATATGAGCTCAAGCTCGATATGTGAATCTTGGACTCAAGCTTGTTTATTAAATAAGCAATAATATGAGCTCAAGTATATTTAAGCTCAGCTTGAGTTTTTTGCGAGCCAACCACACAAGGTCATGAGTCGGCTTAACTATGTATATCTTTTTATTTTTATTTTTTTAACGGTTGGTTATTGATAAGTAAATTAGTAGCATCAAGTTAATAATTATTCGTTTATGTCAAAGATTAAACCCATGACCTCCAAAAGAAACAATACTTCTCACCTCTCTCTTGAACCATTAGATCAAAAGATCATGGCATATATATCTTTTTATTGATCATATTTTTACATTTATAGATTTTATTTTCATTTATAAATAAAATATATTAGAGTTAAATACGTTTTACATCTCTTAGGTTTCACATAAATTGTCATTTGAATCCAAAAGTTTAAATTTTACCATTTGCATCCAAAAGTTTCATAAAAATTTCCATTTAAATCAACTTAACTACTTTTAATTAACATCGTTAAGTTTTTTCGTTAAGTTTCATAAATTAGAGATATTTTAGTCAAAACGATTACAAAATAAAAAAATCTGCTCTAAGTGATAAGTTATAGGTGTTCAGTCTCTTTTGGTAATCATCATTGCGATTTTAATTTACAAGAAATGATAGTTAAGCGTTTCTTTCATTTCATCAAGGAAGCCATCTCTAGATGTCCTATTATATAAAATAAAATATAAGTATAACTAACTAAAAGTGATTCATTTATAATTTTATAAAACATACAAAACAAATATATATATATATATATTAACAAGTTATATAACATAAATTATTTGAATCATAACCATAAAGGAAAGATTATTATAAAAGTATAAGAACAATTAATAATATGACATTAACTGCCATTAAATAATAATCGTAAAACATCAATTATCGTAACCATAATTAAACTTTAAACCAAAGAAATATATGTTTAATAAAAACGGGCAAAAGTAACACGATTACTAAACAAAAATACATAAACAAGACAAAATAATAAAAAACTATTATAGAGTTAAATCATGACTGCAATTATCAGAAAAAGCTAAACATATAAAAACACTCACGTGAGTTGGTTCTTTATTTTATAATTTTTTTAACTAAAATAACTCATAACTCTCATGTTAGAAACTTAACGGAAAAAGTTAACTGTTTTAGTTAGGTGTAGTCAAATGGATTCAAATGAAAATTTTAGTTAAACCTTTGGATGTAAATGACAACATTTTAAACTTTTGGATTCAAATGACAATTTGTATGAAACCTCAGGGACGTAAAACGCATTTAACTCAAATATATTAATACTAATATTATTAAAACAATATTAATATTAGTATTAGTATTAGTATTAGTATTAGTATTAGTATTAGTATTAGTATTAGTATTAGTATTAGTATTAGTATTAGTATTAGTATTAGTATTAGTATTAGTATTAGTATTAGTATTAATATAAAACAATAAAAGACGAAATGAATAGAATTAGTTGAAAGACAAAATAAATAAATACAACCTAAAAATTTGTAATTCAAAATATTGAATGATATGTTAAATAAAAAAGTTATTAAAAAGTAGCAAGTATTTTAAAGTTGAGAGGAAGAGTTTGACGAATTAAAATAATAAAAAAGGTATGTATCACATCGTGTTTTTATCTTAGTATTGGGATATATTTATGATTTTCTAAATTTATGAAAACGTATATATAAATCGACGTTGTTTGAAATATGAAAATCGTGCGGCTTAAAATTTGACTAAATCTAAAGCTGATTTTTCAATTACAGCTGATCCTGATTTGATTTTAATTAAGTTTTGCAGCTGTAGATTTACGTGGTCGATTAAACTAAAAACAAGTTCACCATATCGAATCCATTTAAATTAAAATCAGCATATATTATTTTAATAGAAAACGTAATATATGAATATGATTGAAACAAAACAAGAACATCTTCATGCCAATGCTGGCGCTGCCCTTTAGACCTTGATTTATTCAGCATATATATGAAGCCAAGTATTCCATCCACATACTTTCGATCAAGACAATTTAATAAAATATACTATGCTCTATACGAAGGAGACATTATTTATCACACAACACATAAAAGGAAAAGGCAAATTGTAAAGGAGATCATGAGTGTTTTCTTTTATTTATTTATTTTTTATTAATCAATTATTTTTAAACGTTGTTTATAAAACAGCTCGTTTTCTTAAAAAATAAATAAATACATAAACAAAGTTTGATGCTTCTTTTCCTTAAACATTTTTTGAAACGTTCGTTTTTGTAACTTTTTTTCTATGATCGACATGAGTGCTCATTAGTTGTTTATTACTTGAACTTTTGTTGACTCTTATATACATCAGCTTTAGAGCATTTACAGTAAAATTTTTATTTTTATCTTTATAATTATAGTAAAAATCATTATTTTTTTATTTCATTATTAATTAAATAATACTTTTTATATATTTATCATTACTTTTTTGCTCTCCATCACTCACAATTACTTTAAAAAATATTAAGGGATGAACGTTGTTTCCTTAAATTTAAGGATGAATAGTAACGCTTTTTCTTTTTTCTCTTTTATCCACTCACAATTACTAAAAACCATTCCATATAATTTACGTACTTTACTCACAAAATATTAGAAAACCTACTATGAATGCTTTAAACTACTTATGTGGTAAAACTTTTCCGTACAAATAGAAGAAAATTTTTAATAAAACATATCAACGTTGCTAAGAGATTATGACTATAATCTATGTATGTGTGTGGATATATATTTCAAGTTAATGATTGCCCATAAAAGATATAATAATAATACAAAATTTAAGATCCTCCAATTTAGGTTATTTAAAAGTTACAACCTTTTTATTTTTTAAATATTGTGGATTTATTATTAATAATCATTACAGTTTTTATTCTGTACTAATTATTACAGATACTCCTTAGGACTACAATATCACTAGGTTTTAGCCTTAGGATTCTCAGTTTGGAAATTCCAATAAATAAAATACGAATTATATTTTCTTGATATCCTCTTCAAACAAAGAAGAATCACAACTCATATGGTATCATTGTGGAATATGTTTCCCTATGTTGCTATTAGTACACCATCATTTGCTCAATTTATATGTTAAATCAATGAAACCAAAACCTAAAATAATGGGGGCGTTAAAATTTTACATATTGATAGTTCTAGTATCTTTTGTTGCACATAATTACATTGTTGTAGCTCAAGATAATCCCGGAATCGTCATAGGATTCACGGAGGATGAGCGAAATGCTCTTTTGGCACTCAAGACGGGTTTTCACAACGCTTTACTTGACGAAACATGGAATGGCTTTAGCTGCATGAATTGGTATGGGGTTAAATGCAACGGTTCTAGAGTCGTTGGTTTAAAACTTGATGATCTTGGCATCACCGCGGAGATCAAGTTTGATGCGCTTTTCAATCTCACCGCGTTATCAGAATTGAGCTTTAAGAATAATTCGATATTTGGTCAACTAATGGACTTCTCGAAGAACATAAACCTCGTGAAACTTGATTTGTCACGAAATAAATTTGATGGGCTAATTTCACCTTCGCTTGTTAACTTGGTTCTCTTGGAGTCGTTACAACTACAAGAAAACAAGTTAACAGGTCCGATTCCTTGGTTCGATCAATCTAGTTTGAACGTATTTAACGTTTCAAACAATAATCTCACAGGGCCTATACCGAATACCAAAAAACTTCAGTCCTTTAACTCTTCTTCATATGATCATAACTCGTTTTTATGCGGGCCACCCACTACCATAGCGTGTGGCCCCACATCACAAGTTAATCCTTCCACCGGTTCAAAAAAGTCTCCGGTTGATGCTATTTTGATTATCATTAACGTTATAGGTTTAGCCATTCTTCTTACGTTGTTAATAGTGTTTTATAAAAAGAACAAAAAACTTAATCAAAAGATCGTAGAGAAAAAGAGGGTTATACGTGAGGTTGACGAGGAAAAAGGGGATGAAATACCGAGTAACGTAACAGATCACCAAGCAAAAGTGACAAAGCAAGACCAAGGAAAGCTTGTTTTTGTCGATGAAGAACCCGAATTCGAGCTAGGTGATCTTATGACGGCTTCTGCTGAGAGTTTGGGCAAAGGGAATTTCGGAAATACGTATAGGGCTAGGTTGGATGACGGAAGAAATGTCATAGTGAAAAGACTTAGAGATTTGAGGCCAATGAGTCGCGATGAATTCATGAATCAACTGAAAGTCATCGCGGCTCAAAAACACCCCAACTTGGTGCCATTACTTGCTTATTTTTACTCAAATGATGAGAAATTGTTGGTGCATAAGTTCATGATGAATGGCAACCTTTTCAACCGCATTCATGGTAAAGTTTACCCTCTTTTCTCTATATATCTTTAACCTTAATATACATTAATCAACTTTATTATTTTCATGGAATATGTAGGAGGAAGAGGGACGAGAGACCGAATCCCATTCCGATGGGGACCAAGGCTAGCCGTTGCACACGCAGTGGCTCGAGCCATGGAGTACTTACACATGAATCCCAACTCAACCCTCGTTCCCCATGGCAATCTAAAATCATCGAATGTACTCATCGATGAAAACAACATGGCGCTAGTTTCGGACTATGGTCTCACAGCAATTATCTCAAACACAGGCGCTGTTCACCGGATGGTGGCATTCAAATCTCCGGAATTCATAAGCTCCAAAAAGGTCTCAAAGAAGTCGGATGTATGGAGCTACGGCAGCCTAGTTATGGAACTCCTCACGGGGAGAGTTAGCGTCCTCTCAGTCCCACAAGACAACAGAGCCGTGGACCTTTGCAGCTGGGTTCACCGTGCAGTTCGTGAAGAATGGACCGCTGAGATCTTTGACTTGGAACTCATGGTGCAGAGAAGCGCGATACATGGGATGTTGAAACTGCTACAACTAGCGGTCCGTTGTTGTGACAAAGTACCAGAAAAACGACCGGATATGAGTGAGGTAGTACGAGAGGTCGAGAGCATTAAGCTGGTCCCTAATGCCGATTCGGAGAGTGAAGAGGATTTCTCGCTTGACCGCTCACTGACCGATGATTCTATGTCCGCAACTCCTTCAAGATGATTACAATATCTTGGCCCTTGATCATGTGATTCTGCGGACCTTCATTTCAAATACATGATTTGGGTGATGTAAGACCAAAGGAATTCAAGAATGAATGATCTGAACTTGTGGAAATTGTGACTGTGAAAATGATGTTTTATTTGGTTGATAATAATAAGTTGGATTGTATTAGATCATGTAATTGCACCCATATCGGCAACAAAAAACAATATTTTATGCTTATTGTATGTTCAAAATTTGTTCAAATAGATTCTATACTTTTTTGTATTTACATTTATCCATAGAAAGCTAAATCCATTTCTGTTTTTTAACAAAAACACCATAGCTTTTAATGATATCTTATGTCTATGGCACATCATAGGTTATCGATAACACGTTATTGGCAATCAGTGTTGCAAAAATCAAATTAGTGGGCAGATTAGTCATTGTGTGTCAATTAATCAGTGACTAATCCGTAATCAAAAGCTCCCCGCTTCGATTTTTGCTAATCGGCAACAAAAATTGCTAATCGGTCAAATAGGTCGAAAATCAGGATTAATCGGCCCTAGTCAGCCAATAGTCGGCCCCTAATCGGTGTTTAGTTCACATTCCTGCGACTTTTCCGGCAAAGTCTAAAAATTCCGGTGAAAACTTCAAATTTCCAGCAAGACATGTAGATTATATATAAAACTAACATTTTTATAAGAATTACAAATAAAAATATGTGTGTATGAATACATTTGAAAATTATATATAAAAATTACAAAACAATTAATCTCAATTAATCTCGATTACTCCAGATTAATCGCAAGTCGGTACCCCACCGCCCGACTATCGCCTAGCAATTTTTACAACATTATTGACAGTCAGACATAGATATAACGTCATCCGTAACACTCACATCATATGTAACCTTTAACTTCTAATTATCACTTTAACTTCTAAATATCACTTTTTATGAACAAAATCTTACATTCCGTATATCCTTGCACATCCATATATTTTCAGTGGGGTCACGTTTTCTACATTAATATTTAATTTTTAAATTATTCATTTAATAAACGATTTAAGTTTTAATATATTTTATTTACATATATAACGTGTACAGTTTTATCTACATTTAAATGTAAGTTCTATAAAAATTCAAGTCAAGTCAAATATAATATATTCTTATTTATTTATTTATTTATTTAATTTGATGTTTTATAACACTCACTTTTACATTACTTTTATGTAGTTATATATGATACTACTCTTAATAGTGTTTTTTGTTTCGTGTATGTGAAGAATTCCTTCGCACCACACAAGAACTTTCATTAGGCCATTTGTTGTATCCTCATGCCTAGGGTGTGAGAACCAACCTGCGATGTTAATCCTCTAAAGCACCATTGCAAGCGGGCGTGAGGGGGTAACGTGTGTGAGACACCATATTTTGAACATTGGCTCCTGTTGACCCAACAATGGTCATTTTCATAGACAAATACTAGAAGAAAAAATATTAAGTTAGTGTGATCATTTTCTTAGTTTAATGAGTGAAGGTGAGGGGAAGAGATAGGTGAGATGGCACCCAGGTGGAAAGCTC
Organism: Flaveria robusta; assembly: GCA_025506415.1. Classification (NCBI taxonomy): domain Eukaryota; kingdom Viridiplantae; phylum Streptophyta; class Magnoliopsida; order Asterales; family Asteraceae; genus Flaveria; species Flaveria robusta. Next base: position 11,919,093 of record CM046465.1, read on the forward strand.
TTCTTCCCTGTATGTAGTTAGGTTTAATACTACTCTTAATAGTGTTTTTTGTTATTGTACGTTGAAAATCACTGTCGCACCACACGAGGAATTCCATTAGGCCATCCGGTTTGTTTTTTGTTTCGTGTATGCAGAGAATTCATGTCGCATGAAATAGGGAATTCCAATAGGCCATATGGTAACCCTCACAAAACTCCACTCCAAGCAGCCCTAAGGGGGAGTGAGTTAGGGGGGAAACAAGCGTGAGGCATCATTTATTGTATGTTGGTTGCTGGCCGTTAGACAACTATCATTTTTATTAATAAATATTTAAAAAAATAATTGAAATAAGTGTAACCATTTCATTGGTTTAATGAGTGAGGGTTTGTGAAAAGATGAGAGTGATGACCCTTAGGTGGCAAGTACTTTTTACTCACCTCACTTGATGGGTGAGAGTCCACCCATGGCCTTAGTGTATATCGTTATTACTATATAATACATAACCTTGGGTTAAAATAGTAATTTCCATCTTTTTGTAAGACGCGCCTGTTGGAATACCCTCCCTCACCTTCCAGCTCTCACATCCGTTCCATTAGACCGCCTCCGACCATCTCAGTCTCTGCCATTTCACCACGCATTCATCATCGGCCTTTTCAGTTGGTTTCCCCTCCCCTCACGATCCATTCGCTTTCGGTCATCAATTGCAGTCGGTTTCATCTCCAATCCAGTAATCAATCCATTCAATCGGGTTAGCTCCACTACTGTTTATAAAGGCCTGTCTTCCAAACAAAATTCGTCACAAATTCATCTTTAATTGCTTATTGAAATCCAGGTATGTGTGGGAGCTCTTATAATCCAATTTTCTTTCATTTATTTGTTTCATTTCGGTCCTGGGATAGGTGGCGATCATTCTCACGAACCAAAAAGACTGAGTTTTAATTCATTATCGATGTTACGTTTTTTATCCCAGTGAAGGTTCTTATCTTTCTCCATTATCGTAACAGCTGCAAATGTGTCATTGAAAGTCAACAACAATTCCAAATCATCGACTAAGGTAAACGTTTCCCCCTTTTTAGTTTCTTATTTGTTTATCGTGATTTCTATTTTGTTGTTCTTATTCAATGATTTGAATTTCTGTTTAGTGACTAATTTGGGAAAAAATGCATTGGCTTTTGTGTTTTCTGGTAGTTTAGGTTTTGAAGATGTTTATATGCTATTCTCAGCTGAAATGAAGCAAAAACATAGCTTATGAAGGAATTGTTGTCGTTTGATGTCTATGAGTTATCTAGAATTAGATGGATGCTAACATCCAATGGATAGATTTGTTTATTTTTTCTTTTTGCAGTGAGCTATAACAAGGTTATGTTTCAACTGATTTACCAATACCCATGTTCATTTAATGGATATACTGTAATACACGTCACACGTCTTGCTGCTGCTCATTAAGACAGTTTGGTAACATCTTCTAGACCAGTGAGCTTAACATCTAAATTAGGTTTAAACATTGATACGTTTATGATTACAGTTATGATAGTGATCAATAACCAACTTAAGCCTTGACTCATCTAATTCTACAATTATATGGTATGCATTTCCTCACCTGTTGCTTCTATTAAACCAAGTAGTGTTCTTATACAGACCTAGGATTTCTTAAAATTTAGCACCAAAGGATTTTACTTGGTGGAATTAGCAAGGTTTACATCATATATGAAACAGAAACATGGCATGTCAAATTCATTTCTTTGGTGTTTTATGATCAATAAGCAATGTTTAATTTTTTGTTTGTTGTTTTTTTAAGTGGATTTTGATAGTGGGTTAGATCTTAAGCTAGAATTATGTGAGTTTTGTGCTTTTAGATTGATAAATTGGATCACAATTAGTAATAGAGTAACACTGTGACTTTGTGATCAGATGGGCTGCCTTTTGACTTAAAGATTAACATGGTTGCAAACTCTTTCAGAACAAAGTTGACAGCCAATTTAAATTTTGCAGTAATATTGGAAATCAAGCAATGTTGGTGTTCGACCTTCTACATGAATTTGTTAAAATTTATATGGGATGTTTTTTGTTTGACTTGGAGAATCTAAGTTCAATTGAAGTATGAGCATGTGTGTTTTGTGGGTCTCAGAGGGTTCCATATGTGTTGATTGCTGCATGTATTGAATTGGGACAGAGGTAGGGAATTTTCTAAATTTGGGGAAGATTATTTATATATTCAAGCTTTAGGCTGTTTTAATTTCTTTTGTTTAGATATTAGAAGTTTGTAGACTATGTTGTTCTAATTTCTTTTGTTTAGATATTAGAAGTTTGTAGACTATGTAATTAATGGATTTTTATAAATGCAATATATATTGGATGCTTTCTATTGCGAATTTGTAAAATGTTTTATGATTCATACCAATATGTTTTCCCCAAAGTGGCAGTTTGCTTGCTAAAAATATGTTTAGTTTTAATGACTTCTTTGGGGAGGCAAGTTTCAAACTTTCTTATCATTTTCCTTTAAAGTAGTAAGGTCTAGGCAAGCAACGGTGTCAAAACTCTTTCTTTCTAGGGGAAACAGAATTTTGGTGCATTGTTTTGTGATATGTGTTTCTTGATTTATGATGGAACTTTGCTTCTATGTTTTGCAGAATGGACTCTTTATGAGCAGGTAGCTATTAATGCTCTGGACTGTCAATGCCTTGAAGTTGCAAAGTTCGCATTCCCCTCATCCAATATTTATATCTTTCTGTTGAAGTATTTTGCTTCTATTATTTATCAGTTTGAAACTTTTGCAAGATTGCATTAAGGTTTATCATATACACATCTGATGCCTTATTCATTTTAAAACACTTTTGGGTGACTTTTAGGTCGCGTGGAACGCATTAAAACGATCAGCGCTACTCATGCCTCTGATCTTATAAATAAGGTATTTGTTTTGTTATTATTAGAGCCCTAACATGAAGCCATAAAAGTGTTTTATGGTTTAAAAACTGATACGAGTATGATTACAGTTATGATAGTGATCAATAACCAACTTAAGCCTTGACTCATCTAATTCTACAATTATATGGTATGCATTTCCTCACCTGGTGCTTATATTAAACCAAGTAGTGTTCTTATACAGATCTAGGATTTCTTACAATTTAGCACCAAAGGATTTTACTTAGTGCAATTACCATGGTTTCATCATATATGAAACAGAAACATGACATGTCAAATTCATTTATTTGGTGTTTTATGATCTTTAAGGAATGCTTAATTTTTTTTACATAGATACTGTTTCATCAAATCGTTATTGGCCTTTAAAAAGTAAAATTGCTTCTTTGCGTAACAAAATTTCTTCTTTGCCCACTACCAGTTTTGAGCTCCATGCGTATCATCACCAACATCACCATTGTTGGTCCTTGAAAACAAAATAGCTTCTTTGCTTAAGTGTAAGTGATAATATTTTCTAATAGATGTGTGTGTGGCTACTTATTGTATTATACTTGGCTAGCATTACACTATATTTAATTAGGTTGTGGCATAGTTGGCTATTTTTCTGTTATAGATCATGTTTTATATATGTGAGGAATAAAGAGATTTCTACACTACACACATCCGATCTTAACTTCATTGCAACTCTTCTAATTTGTACTTTCCTAGAACTATAACTTCACATTCTTTTTTCTAGACTTATATCCTAAAAACATCAACAACGTAGATCTTTATAGAAAACAATTTACAAACTTCAATTGATATATTTTACTTAGATTACTTTTTATCTATTACACATTAAATGTCATATGTGGGTAAAGTGTTTGACTCACAGTTGACATGAACAGAACATTCATCCGCCTAAAAAATAAATTATTATAGAAATAATAATCTAAGGTTTCATAAATAATATGACTTTGGAGGTTTTTATCATTAAATATACAGTCAGTCAATTGGACCCACTCCAACAAACTCGGTCAACTTTGACACTTTCTTTATCCAAACGTGCATATATAATAACTTGACCCAAATGACCCATTCGACCCATCAACATGTGGCCCGTAACCCATGAATGAAACCGATTAATCCAACATTCACCCCCTTAATCGGTTTGTTCACACCATTCGTTCACAGCTGCATTCCCATCAAAACAGCCTTCATCTCGAACCCTCTCGACCTTTTAACGGACACCCAAACTTCACCTAGTTCATGTCCAAAGTCTTCTCTAACCGCAACATCTAACATGGCATCCAGTTGGAACCCCGTTCATTAACGTCTTGACTCTTCACGGATCAACGACCTCTTTCCCGGTCACATCCAAAATCAACCGACTTGAACTCCAACACCATAATGTTCGCACCGTATAGGTTCTCCAATCTCTTTCTTTTCTTTACACCTTATACCTTTAATTTGAACCTTTGATCCATCTCCAAACCGTACTTGACCTGTCACCCTCTCATCTAGTTCTGCAAAGAGTTTCTTGAGGCCAGTCATGTGATTGCTGGCCCCATTATCTAGATACCACATACTGTCACCAGCTTCTTTCTCTTTATACACAGCTGGGTACACCTTTTCTTCATTTAAAAGCACCATTGGTGAAGGTTCCTCTCCATAAACACTTAACAACAGGGCTGCTTCATCTTCTTGTTCATGAGACAAATTCACCTCTTCTTCCTGTTTCTTTCCTTGCTTACATTCAGATGCATAATGGTCGTACTGGTTACATTCGAAGCATTTTATATGAGTTTTGTCTCGTGGTTTTCTGTTTGACCCACTCGAGTCTTTATGTGGCCCACCACCCCAGCGTCCACCTCTACCACGTGTAGATCCCCTACCCCGTGAGCCAGATCTTCCTCCTCGTTCATTGTTTCTGCCACGACCACCCGTCACGTATGATTTGTGTGAACCTCTCTGGCCCGATGTATTTTCTGTCTTTGTAAACAACAATGCATTTTCTCCATTCGAACTTCCATGTCTAAGCTTTAACCTGTCTTCATACGCCTTTAGCCGACCAATGGCTTCCTCGAATGGCATGTCTTCCATGTTTGAATACTGCTCCATGGAAGCCACCAGACTAATGAACTTGTCTGTTACTGTGTCAAGCAACTTACGTACCAATTCTTCATCCTCCAGGGTTGCACCTACACTATTATATTTTGAAATCATACCTGAGAGTTTACCAGCGTATTCATCAATGGACTCGCCGTCCTTCATGCGCAGGGCCTCAAACTCACTTTTCAGTGTGTGTAGTCGGGCTTTCTTCACTCGTTCTGCACCAACGAATCTAGTTTTCAAAGATTCCCACACCTCTTTGGCAGTCTTCTTCTTTGCAACCTGCATCAGGATTTCTTCTGGTATTGCTTGAAATATGAACGCCCGAGCCTGCTTACTTTTCTTCTCATCTGCAACCACTCCGGTTGCTGGCTCGATTGATTCCCACAATCCCTGGGCATCCAATATTGCTTCCATCTTAATTGACCAAGTTGCATAATTTGTGGAGGTAAGGGTAGGGCACTGAAAGGAAAACAGGTTTTCCTTTGGAGGATTAGAAGTGGTGGCTATAGCAGACATGGGTTCAAAGCGTAGTATCTTTGGCATACAAATGGATCAGAATACAGCTCTGATACCAAATGTTAGTGGTAAACTCTATGACACCACTTCATCATCATATACACTCACCTTCTGTTGAGCTTTCAGGTTATAATCAAAGGGCTGGATATAGTGGTTCATCTACACCACAAACATCAAACCACCATGCTCCTTTGAATACAGTGGTATTCGATGATACACCGGTGCAGGGTTTTCGACCGGTGCAGGATGTTTACCAAGAGACCACTGCACTAGATGAAGCTGAAGTACAAGATTTGTATGACAAAAATTCAGAGTTGCTATTAGTTGATGATGAACCAACATCCTTCAAGGAAGCAGTGACTGAAGATGCATGGAGAAAAGCGATGGAAGTTGAGTTGGAATCCATTCAGAAGAATAACACTTGGACTTTAACCCAATTGCCATCAAACCAAAAGGCAATAGGGTTAAAATGGGTGTTTAAACTCAAGAAAGACGCAGCTGGCAATGTAACTAAGCACAAGGCTCGACTTGTTGCTAAAGGTTACGTTCAAGAAAAAGGAATTGATTTTGAAGAAGCATTTGCTCCTGTTGCTCGGATCGAAACCATCAGGCTGCTTCTTGCTTTGGCGGCGAAAGAAAAGTGGCTTGTACATCACATGGATGTCAAGTCTGCTTTTCTAAACGGGGACCTTAAAGAAGAAGTATACGTCAAACAACCTGATGGCTACATGATCAGAGGTAAAAAAGGCATGGTTTATAGGCTGAACAAAGCTCTTTACGGCTTGAGGCAGGCTCCCAGGGCGTGGAACTTGCGGTTAGATAAAGCATTCAAGGAATTGGGATTCTCCAAGTGTGCACATGAACAGGCTGTCTACAAGGTACACAAACCCAATTTAATTCTCATTGTGGGGGTGTATGTCGATGATCTCATAATCACCGGTTCAAGTGAAAAGGGTGTTGAGGAATTTAAAAGAAAAATGAAGGCGGTATTCGATATGAGTGATATGGGTCTGTTGTCATATTATTTGGGGATTGAAGTAGCCCAAAAGAAAGATGGGATCTTGCTCACCCAAGAGGGGTATGCTGAGAAACTTCTTAAAACAGTTGGGTTGATCAGCTGTAACAGTTCGCAATATCCCATGGAGGCCAAACTACAACTGACCAAAGATGAAGGAGGAAAGGTGGTAAATGCAACTAACTATCGAAAGATCATTGGTAGTCTTCGATATTTAATTCACACGAGACCTGATTTGTGTTACTCAGTAGGTGTTGTGAGCAAGTACATGCAGAATCCAAAAGAAAGTCATCTGGCAGCAGTAAAACAAATACTCAGGTATGTAAAAGGAACTACGAAGTATGGGCTAAAGTTTAAGAGAAACGGTGATGGAAAGCTCGTGGGTTATAGTGATAGCAGCCACGGAACTGATTTGGATGACCGGAGAGGCACCACCGGGATAGTCTTTTACTATTCTGGAAATTTGATAACATGGACATCACAAAAACAACGAACAGTTGCTTTGAGTTCGTGTGAAGCGGAGTTTATGGCAGCAACTTCTGCTGCATGCCAAGGTTTGTGGTTAAGAAACTTGGTCAGTGATCTCATAGGAGTTAACAACTCTTGGTTGATAATGAGTCTGCTATAGCCTTGATGAAAAACCCTGTTTTCCACGGTAGAAGTAAGCACATTGACACTAAATATCACTTCATTCGTGAGTGTGTGGAACGGGCACAAATTGATGTGGAACATGTAAGCGGTGAGCTGCAGAAGGCTGATATTATGACCAAAGCATTACCTCGGGTGAAGTTTACTGAAATGAGGAATCTTGTCGGAATTGAGGACTTGAAGGAAGAAGTCAACATTAAGGGGGAGAGTATTGGTTAATGTTGACCCAGTTTCTCGGAGATAAAGGCTGGAATATAACCGTTTGGGTTGTTGCTGATTATCTGGTGGACGTTACTTTTATTCAGCATGTTTCTGTTTGTTTTTCTTCTATTTAAAGCAGTCATGGGTTAGCCATAATAATCAGTCGAAATCTCTTTTGTTTCATCTTGTAAGATGTGCCAACTGAAGTATTAATAAGAAACCATTTTGGCTGCTACTTGTTCGATTATACACTTTGTATTTTCTGTGATTGTCATCTGATACACTAACAGTCTTTTATTAATCAGATAGAAAAAAAAACTAACCTAAACTAGAATTTAATCAAGTAAATGGGTTACAATTTTAAATTTTCAGTTTAAGTGTTTGCTTATAAATTTTTACATTATATGACCAGGTTGGTGCTAAAAGATCATTGTCATGTTTGTTGTGGATGTTATTGAGAACAAGCCCACACGTGATCTTTACATTGTTTAAAATGATAGCAGCAAAGCAATTTGTCTTGCTCCTTTTGCCATGGAATTATTAGCAAAATAAAAGTTTGATTTCATGTAAATGGACTTTTAGATTTAAGTAAAGGTTACACACATATATATGGTTTGAACTTTAAAATTATTAGCGATACTCATTACGATTAGGCAATAAGCATGGTTTCCAGAGTTTCTATGATACAAACTTTTATTTATTGTCTTAATTAGTAACCGTATGAAAAGGTTTATTTACGAATTTGAAATTCCCATTTATTTTGTTACACACCATATATGTTAATTACAATGATGAGTTTGTGACACATGATATATGTTGTTGCTGATATGGTATTGGTGCCTTCTATATAGATGATTGTAATGTGTTATGTTTCGGTAATTGATTCTATTGAAAACCCATGTTATCTTTTTTTTGTAATGGTATTGTGTTTCGGTCATCAAAGTCACCAACCTATGTGTTGTGTTCTCCGTTACATTGCGCAGGCAACATTTTATGATATTTAAAATATATGTATTCTTAAATTTGATATGTTTATTTTATCTAACGTGTAATATAATGCCTTAAATTCTTTTATTTCTGTTTTTTGTTTATGTTACTTAATGCTCATTTTTATAAAGAAATACTGTAATTTTTTTAAAGTTTTATATATATCACTGCGAATCGTCAAGCAAACTGGTAACATTTGGTCATCTCAATCGACATAATGCCAAACGTATCTTGAAAAATTGCTAATAAAATAATCACAAAGGTCTATATTTTCATGCAAATATACTAAGCATAATGTACAACCAAATTACAAACTTTATTTTCATAATCAGAACTTTCTTTTTCATTTTGGTGTGAAGTTTTTGTGATCTTTGGGGCTACAAGAATCTAGGACAACTATTACAACACATCGACATGTGTCGTGTTTATAAGTTGGGATATATCATCAACATGTCTTCATAAATGAATTTCAAAAGTTTTTGACCAAAATCCTCTGTAGGAAAAAGTTGACGCTTTTTCTAAACCTTTTAGCTTGTTGGTACACCTTATTTCAGATTTTGTTACAATTTTCATAATTAACTTTCATAATGAAAAAAATACCCAAAAATTGTATTAATCCTATACCGACAATAAATAGTCGCATATCAAGCATTAAAGATGATCACATAGACAAACCAAAGAAAAAAAGACAAAACGTATGCACCCGCCGCAACGCGCGGGTATTTCCGCTAGTAAATATATAAAACATAATCTTTTCCTTTTTGAGAAAAACAAAAAAACTAAAGTGAGGTTTGACTTTTAAAAAATATATTAATAAATGATAAAAACATGGTTAGTTTATTTATCTATGGCCATCCGTCTATACCCAAAAACTCATATCTCCTTTCTTATTGACACGACACCAAAATGGGAATGCTCTAAAATCCGAAAGCAATATTGCTTTAGTACATCGGCACAAAAATTGTTTATAACTTTTGCAAAGAATAAAAAAATGTTGTTAAATTTGTTCCTATCTCACTAAACTATACATTAAGATGAACCATTGAGCAAAATCATTAATGACAAAATCACAGGAAATCAAACCTGGATCATGTGGAAAAGGTTTGAGGTAGAATTGTCAACTGTCACCTTAGCCTAATTTTCCCATGTCCCTTTTCTTCTTCAATGCCTTATGACCATGGTAAATGAATGAATCCACAATCCCTGCAACTGTGAAGATGCCTGAATACAACAACAAAAAAAATGAAAACTTAAAGCATTTTGGTGCAGTGCTTAACTCAGGATTCATAAAAAGAATATATATAATAAATTTATTAACCAATATTTCCAAACTATATTATAGCAAATATATTCAATTTTTTTAAATAATGTGGTCAAGGAAGGTGTGCAATAAAAACAAAATTTGGGCTGACTTTTGATGCTTGTGAGTTGTGACCCCTGTGATGAGTTATTGTAACTAATATTTTTAATTTTACATATTTGACTTGTTAGAAATAAAAAATTAACGAAGATTGACCCATTCGTAACAAAATTGGTTCAAATGGACACCTCAAACAAAATGGCTTGGGATTATGAGCATAGTCGACATATACCTCCAACTATTGCGCAAATATTCGTCAAGAAGTGTAAGAAGGAGGTACGTGTTTCTGTAAAATTCACCTGCACAAACCACAAAAGAACAGTATAAAGCCAGTAGCCAATTTTTACCTCTCTTAATTATCATATCATATGAATGGGACCCGCACGATGAAAATGTTAAAAAACCCAACACCAGTAGGAGTAGGAGCAGGTATTTTGATGTTAACTTTTCAAAAATCATAATAGCTTTGGCTACATAATGAAACAGACCTTAATTCCAGAAAGGTCATAGAAGAAGAAGACTCCAGGAAGTGCACGCTGACGGACTTCCGGGCCCTTATAATGTTCTGTTACAGAAAACTACAGCATACAAAGTTCACACTTATTAAAACATGGAAGTTAATCATATCACATCTCCTCTATAAAAGTTCATCATATACCTGATTTGACCGAATAACCGCGCCTCTAAGAGGACTGTACACAGTTGGCACCACCTGCAATTTCTACAAATTTTAAGATTATATACATGTAATGGGTGAGTTCAACTGACATCCATTCAATAACAAGAAACCAAATGAACCACTTTTTGGCTTCTAAATGGAGCGGATGAAAAGCAAGAGGTGGTCGTGATTCATGGAGTGAAGGACATAATAGAGGGAGATCTCAGCCATCCAATCAAATATGACCCAATAGTCAAAAAATGGTTCCTAATTATTGAATGGTTCTCATTTGAACCTCACTCTGTATGTATGTAACTATGTATCCCAGTATCATGTATGTATGCACATAAAGAGAGCAGTAGACTCGCTGTAAATAACTAACCTTGATAAAATACTGATACATACCGTTTGGGGTATGTTGATACCAGTGCACCCTGATAACCATACAAACAGCAATAAGAAATTGTTATCAGATCATTAAGTTTAAAAAGGGATTTGTTTTGACGCTAAATAGTTAAGACAAATGCTTACCCATCAAGTGGATTAATAATACCAGGATAATGGTCTCCAAAAGATAGTTTATTTATCTTGTGACTTATCTGCAATAACCATTAGCAGTTAAAAAGTAATCAACAAAATCAGCGAAATTGAACTATGTTGCAAAAATGTATAAGATGGTAGCCTACGTTATAACTATCATCTTCAAAAGCCTTAGCATCATGGTGCATATTTGCAAGATGAAAGCTTTTGACAAAGTGAAAATTTCCAGCCACTTTGTTGACCTCTAAAGACCCAAACAAATTGCATCCTTCACCTTCTTCAGCTTTAATCCTCTGAAGAAAACCTTCTCTTTTGCACTAACACCTCAACAATGTTAACTTTCAACATTGATCAAAAAGATTCACACATATACTCTTGACTAAAACCACAAACCTGGTCAATCAAATCAGGATTCATCAATCCCCAGCCTCTTCTTCGATATGCTTCACGAACCTCATCGCACGAATTACAACATTCAGCTGCTGACTGCATTGTTACATAGTAACAAGAATCAGTGATTTGATCAATATTTACAGGTTCATCTAGCGATGCATTAACAAAGACGTACAATCTCTGCACCATAGCATGAACCACAATACGTTTCATTTTGTTGAATCTCCCCACCATGTTTCTGGATTGGCTTCCCGAGCTTAGGGGTACCAATCTTATCTATTCTGACTTGAATTAAATTGCCATTAGTGTCGATTCTTTTCTTTATTATAGCATGTTTCTGCAAAACCATAGATTGTAATCAAAATGGAGTGAATGAAACAACTGTTAAATGCTTTAAACAGATATACAATATCAAGATGTTGCTCCCCACTGATATCAATGGCATCAAGACTGAGCAGCGTACACGAAACAGCAGGGAATGAGATATCAAACTGCATTTACAATCAACAGACACCAAAATGAGTTCTGACCCCATATCATAATCCAAATCCAAAAGATAGATATAAACTAACGACGATCTTTACATTTATTTTGAGTTTTTCCCCTCTTGAAGAGTCAACTTCAAGCTTTGTTTCTGTAACTGTTTGGAGATACAAAGCTGCAATGCGAAAAGACACCAAAAACAACATTAGCGTGAGACCTGAGTGAGTGACTATGAATAACTGCATACGCATATGAACACATCCAAAGTACATATTTTACTGAGTGAGTGAGTAGAGTGAGAGATTGCTTATTTTGGTTGAAAAATACTTTTGACGAAAATAACTTATTAACTTATGAATTTTCAAAATGAGTTTTAAAAAAAATTTTGGATTAACTTATAAACTAAAATATCGTAAAACTTTTACGACATTTTAGTTTATAAGTTAATTCAAAACGGACATACTTTAAGAAAAGAGGGTGTTAATAGTAGATAGTAAAGAGATATAATAGAAAATTAGACCAAAACAATTTTTCAAAAGTGAATAAGTAGTCTGCTTCTTACTTTTCAAAAGCTATTTTTTACTCGATATGAAAATTCAGTTTAAAAAATACTTTTAACTTTGTCAAATATTTTTGTAACTTATTAATTTTTCAAAAGTTAATAAGTAAAAAATAAAGAATAAAAAAACAATTCGAAACACCCACTATACTTAGGCATTGGTTTGTTATATCTATCCTATACATAAAACTTGCTATAAAAAAGAAACAATCTATAAAAGTGCATAAATTGCAAGAAAGATGAATCAAAATACAAAAAGAGGAAAAATGATGAGTATATTTCAAAACGATGAGTATACATCTGACGTATGAATGTTCATATCATATTATGTAACTTCACATGAAATGGCTAAGTACATAGAGGAAATGATACCGAGCTCGGAGAAAAGAAGGAAGAGCATTGCAATGGAGGAAGCGAGAGTGATAAGACCGCCGGAGAGGGTACGACTGTAGAAATCCTCATTGACTTTAGGGTAGGCATCGAGATTCCGAACCCTAGTCATAATAATGCTCATAATACCTGTGGAATGCATCTTAAAATTCCAAATTTCTTCTGGAATCGGAACTCACCGACCTTCGACTGCATGCATGGGTGGAGGAGACACCACCATTTGTGAATTGTGAGTTTGAATTGCGGTTTTTATGGGGTCAGAGAATGAATCGGTAATGGTGAGGCATGTTAATATATATATATATATATATATATATATATATATATATGCGTATATGTATTCCTTTCACATTTCACATTTTGATTGTTCTTTTTAGTAAAATGTTATTTTCATTCCGGATGTTTTTTGAATTTGTTATTTTAATCTAAATTTTTTTTTTTTTGTTATTTCGGTCACTTTAGTTTACTAAATGTTGTCATTTTCATCCACTGTCCTAACATCGTTAAAACTCCATTAAATATTAGGGTATTTTAGTCTTTTTCAACACTTTAATTATCCAATTAAAATAAATTAATCAATTAATATTCAATTTAAACTAAAAAACATATAAAGCGACTTGTGAGACTGGTCGCTTCGATTAATTCTAACACGTGTTGTTCGATTAAGGTCTGCTGTGAGATTTTAAATAATCTTCACGTTTTATTTTAGCATGTACTTGTCTCACTAACCGTTTCGTGTGTTTTTTAGTTTAAATTGAATATTAATTGATTAATTTGTTTTAATTGGATAATTAGGGTGTTCAAAAAGACTAAAATACCCTCATATTTAACGGAGTTTTGACGAAGTTTTAATGGTGTTAGTGGAGTGAATGAAAATGGCAACATTTGGTAAAATACAGTAATTGAAATGGTAAAAAAAAGTTTTTAGATTGAAATGACAAATTCAACAAAAAGTCAGAAACGGAAATAGAATTTTACTCTTGTTTTTTTTTGTTTTGTTTTTTTTTTCTTTTTTTTAGTGTGTAAGCACGTGGTGATGTTATTTTCGGCACAAAAATGAGGTGGGAAGAGCGAGAGGAAGCCGAAGGCATCATTTTTGGTCGTCTCCTACGGCGGTGAGCTTTTTCTAGATAAAATTACAAAAAACATTTTTTACGTTTGTATTAAATTGCAGGTATTATTTTTTATATTCAAAAAATACCCTAATAATATTTTATGTATACTTTTTAGAATAAATTTTGTCCTTTAAACTAATAGACGTTAAGTTTTTCTGTTAAATAAAAAACATTTTAGTCTTTGTATCCTTTAAATGACTACTATTGAAATTCTAAACCTAAGTTAAAGGATGTTTTTGTAATTAGCTTTTACTATAAAATTTGTTATACATATAATTTTTTTAATCTATATCATTTTAATTTAATATAGATATTAAATACAAATTAACATTTTTTTATTATAACTTTTCATAATATAAATTATAGTTATATAACAAAAAATAATTAATACCTTAGTATTTTTTAATACTTATTTAATTATCTTTATTAAAATCTTCAAGGTTAACCATATATATTTTATTTTTAATATTTTTTTATAATATATTTTTATATAATTATATTTTACTACCTTAAACTTGTTTTTTAATATAAGATATAATAGTGATTAGCATAGATAGTCGCATATGACTAGTTTTTTATTAAGTTTTGAATAAATTTTATGAAGCGTTCCTTCTATGTTTATTTTAATTAAAAATATATTTTACATTTAAATAAATTTCATGGTTTCTCAATTTATTAAGGGGTTGGTAATAAAATGGAGAATAACCTTCAAAGGAAGGCTCATAAGTTAAACGCGGTTATTTGATTAAACAAATGGCGTTCGGTTGATATTAAGTGTGTTAATATTAATTAGGATTGTAATGTGTTTTTATAGGTTTCTATTGTGTTTTAGGAGTAGTGTTTTTTAAATTAATAAAAAGTTGTTCTATTTCTAAATTTTATATTTAATAAAATAATTATTAATACAAATTTAATAACATAAATTATAATTAGTTAATAAATAATTATTAACTAATTATAATTCATATTTTTAAAAGTTATGATAAAAATTTGTTAATTTGTATTTAATATCTAAATTAAAATAAAAATATATATATTAAAAAATTATATGTCTAACAAATTTTAAAGTAAAAAACTAATTACAAAAAATCCTTTTATTTAGGTTAGAATTTCAATAATAGTCCTTTAAGGGGTAGAAATACTAAAATGCTCTTAATTTAACAGAGAAACTTAACGTCCGTTAGTATAAAAGATGAAATCTGTTACAAAAAATATATATAAATGATGATTAGAGTATTTTTTGAATATAAAAAATGATATCTGTAATTTTTTATAAACCTAAAGGGTGTTTTCTATTATTTTGTCTATTTTTCTATTTATTTCTCACTGCCAACGGACTCTCTTTCTATATGTAAGTGCTTGTTTCTTTCTTTTTCTTTTCTTTGTTCGATTGCTTTACCATGTTGAAATATAAATTCAATTCAATCACAAATGTATTTATTAATTTTGGTGATTTATTTTTCTTATGGTTTTATTATCTATTTTGCATGTGCTATTGCTGTATTTTGGGCTGAAATATGGATTGTGAGCTGACGTTAGCAACTGATGGTCTTAGATACAAGACTTGTAGTTGTTTGTAGCTATGGATTTGGGCCTATTAAAATATGGCATAGCAAAATAGTTGATATATTCAAGAATTAAGAGTCCAATATCTTCCTTGTCACGTTATGTTTCATCTTCATCAGGTCGTCTTCTTCATATAGACGAGTTCAGCTCTGATCTATTTTAGTTTTATCATACAGAGCCTTCTTTTTGTTTTATTAAGGGTTTTTTTCATCTTGATGCTTATGTTTCAATCTGTTCATGAAATCATAAGTTCTTGAGTCCCCAGATGCATTTTTTGTGTTTAGATCATCATGTTGATGGTTTAGCTTTGTTCTGTTGGATGAATATTGACCAGTTCAAAGTAAGCTGCACGTGGGGAATCATGTGAAAGTTGGAGTTCGGTTCAGATTTGACCGAGAAAGCTGGAGGATCGATTAATAAGGAATTAGTTTGTTTTGTTCTCTATTTAAACTCTGCTTAGTTGTTTTATTCATTTCAGAAAACTAGTCGAATTCATTGTAATCTTTCTGCTAAAGTTTAGCTTTTGATTAATAAATCTGATTACATTCGACTACATTCTTTTGCTCCTCTGTTTTTTCATTTGATTGTATGTTTGATCCAAGTTAACACTTGGTATCAGAGCAATCAGGTTGTAATCCCGTTCGTATGCCCAAATACGCCAGATTCAATTACATGGAAATTTCATCTACATCTAGTTCTTCGAAGGAACCTTCACTCTCTTTCCAGAGTCCGGTGCTTACCTCGACAAATTACAACACTTGGGCAATCAAAATGGAAGCCGTCATGGATGCCCACGGGTTGTGGGATGCCATTGATCCCCCAATCGGTTCGGTTGCGGACGAAAAGAAGAGCAAGCAGGCTCGGGCTTTCATTTTCCAAGCGATACTCGAAGAGATTTTGTCACAAGTGGCCAAGAAGAAGACTGCAAAGGAAGTGTGAGAATCGTTAAAGTCGCGTTACATCGGTGCTGATCGGGTTAAGAAAGCACGATTATGAATTCTAAAGAGTGAGTTTGAGTCTCTACACATGAAAGATGGAGAAACTATTGATGAATATTCTGCCAAAATCTCAGGGATGGTGTCAAAGTTCAACAGTGTTGGTGCAACACTAGGAGATGAAGAATTGGTACGTAAACTCTTTGATACAGTTCCTGAGAAATTCATTAATTTAGTTGTCTCCATAAAGCAGAGTTCAGATGTAGAATCTATGGTGTTCGAAGAAGCCATTGGACACTTGAAAGCCTATGAAGATAGGTTGAAATTAAGGCAGGCTCATCAGTCTAGTGAAGGCAATCTGCTCCTCACTAAAACTAAAGGTCAGTCCAGTTCAAAGAATCTTGGTAGGGGTCGTCAAAATGGGGTTCGATCGAGGACTGACCGGGGTGGTCGAGTGGGTTCCCAGGGACGTGGTCGTGGCAAGAGTAGTCGAGGCGGTTACAACGGGAACCAGGAGCAAAACAACAATAAAAGGAGCAAAGATAAGAAGCACATAAAGTGCTTTAATTGTAACCAGTTTGGTCATTACGCATCTGAGTGCAAAGAACCAAAAGAAAAGAGAGATGAGGCTCATTTGACTCAGACACATGATGAAGAACCAACTCTTCTCCTAAGTGTGCATGGCGAAGATACACCGTCCATGGTCCTGTTAAATGAGGATAGGTGGGTACCGACTCAGGGGGAGACACATAACCACACCGGGGACATGTGGTATGTGGATAATGGCACAAGCAACCATATGATAGGTGTTAAAGACTTCTTCTCTGAACTGGATACCAACGTGACTGGGCAGGTTAAGTTTGGAGACGGTTCAAAGGTGAAAATCGAGGGAAAAGGATCGATGCTCGTAGAATGTAAAATCGGTGAACAGTTAATAATACCAGATGTGTATTATATTCCCGCGCTGACAAGCAACATTTTAAGTTTGGGTCAACTGATTGAGGAAGGCTATGATGTTCGAATGAGTGGAGATGCTCTAAGAATCTATGACAAACAGTGCAGACTAGTCATGAGAATACAAAGGTCAGTAAACAGACTATACAAAATCATTCTTAAAATTGTGAAACCTGTGTGCTTGGCAGCAAACATGAATGAAGAAGCTTGGATCTGGCATGCCTGAATGGGGCATGTAAATTTCACCACACTTGAGACGATGGCGAAGCAGAAGTTGGTAACTGGGCTACCGGTTATTACCAATCCGAAGCAGGTTTGTGAAGGCTGCCTGGTGGGAAAACAGATCAGAAAATCATTTCCTTATGAGACCAGTTGGAGAGCATCTCAACCTTTGGAGCTTGTACACGCAGACCTCTGTGGGCCGATAACACCTAAATCACCTGGAGGTAACAGTTACTTTCTGTTGATAATTGATGATCTAACAAGGTTCATGTGGGTGTATGTAATGAAAACCAAAGATGAAGCCTTTGGATTGTTCAAGAACTATAAGATATAGGCTGAACAAGAAAGTGGTTACAAGATAAAGATTCTTAGAACAGACAGAGGGGGAGAATTCACTTCACGACAATTCAATGATTTCTGCAAAGAAAACGGTATCAAACGACAGTTGACTGCGCCCTACACCCCTCAGCAAAACGGGGTTGTAGAACGCAGAAATAGGACCGTTATGGAGATGACTCGCTCGTTGTTAAAATCAATGGCTGTTCCGGAGCAACTCTGGGGAGAGGCCGTCCGCCACTCCGTGTTCCTGTTGAATCGTACTCCAACGAAGGCTGTGAAGAAATCGACTCCCTATGAATTGTGGAAGAAACGCAAACCGACCCTGATGCATGTAAAGGTGTTCGGTTGCGTTGCTTACTCAAAGAACTTGGGACCAAGTATCACCAAATTGAGTGATCGGAGTAAAGCTTTAGTTCATTTGGGAATTGAAGAAGGAACAAAAGGGTACAGACTTCTTGATCCAAACAACATGACAGTGGTGATATCTCGTGATGTTGAGTTTGACGAACAAAAGACTTGGGCTTGGGATGTGGGCCAAAAGAATAAAGAGCCCACTCCAACCTGGTGGGCTAACGTACCAATTGGTGACCGAGAAGATCAGGTGTTGCCACAACCTTAATTTGAGAAAGTGAACCCCAATACACCAATACTACAAAGTCCCAGGTCAGCTCAACCCACTGATCCCCATGGGAGTTACTCTCTAGTTGGAACACCAGGAGCACAATCAACAAGTGGAGAAACATCATATCCAGCAGCATCGTCTGATGACACACCTCCTCGGGGATTTCGTTCACTTGATAGTGTTTATCATGACTCAAAATCTATGAATGATGATCAGATTCGAGAGCTGTATGAGCAGAATGAGTTGTTTCTAATTGATGAAGAACCTGCATCAGTTGAAGAAGCATTGAATGAGGAATCATGGAGAGATGCCATGAAGACTGAGCTAGCTTCGATTGAAAGAAACAAGACGTGGACCTTAACTCAATTGCCTCATGGACACAAAGCAATTGGGTTAAGATGGGTGTTTAAAGCAAAGAAGGATGCTAGCGGAAATGTCACTCGACATAGGGCTTGTTTGGTTGCGAAGGGATACGTACAGCAGAAAGGAGTAGATTTTGAAGATGCCTTTGCACCAGTTGCGAGAATGGAGACGATTAGGCTGTTGTTAGCATTCGCAGCTAAGGAGAATTGGCGTGTGCATCATTTGGATGTTAAAGCAGCCTTTCTTAATGGAGAACTCAAAGAGGAAGTCTATGTTACACAACCACTGGAATCGAAGTGAAGAAACAGGAGGGAATGGTTTATAGGCTGCATCGAGCTCTTTATGGGTTGAGACAGGCTCCATGAGCCTGGAATACACGGCTGGATTCATCACAGAAGGAACTTGGTTTCAGCAAGTGTATTCATGAACAGGCCATATACAAGGTACATAAGTTAAATTACGTTATCATTATAGGTGTTTATGTTGACGATTTGATTGTGACCAGGTCGAATGAAGTCAAAATTCAAGAATTTAAGGAGAAGATGAAGTCAGTTTTTGATATGACTGACTTGGGTGATCTGGTATATTACATTGGAATTAAAGTTGAACAATCAGAGAATGCAATAATCCTGAAATAAGAGAGATATGCTAGGAAG
Organism: Flaveria robusta; assembly: GCA_025506415.1. Classification (NCBI taxonomy): domain Eukaryota; kingdom Viridiplantae; phylum Streptophyta; class Magnoliopsida; order Asterales; family Asteraceae; genus Flaveria; species Flaveria robusta. The sequence continues at coordinate 11,938,607 of CM046465.1, forward strand.
ATCCTTGACATGGCTGGTATGACTACTTGCAATGCAGCTAAATGGCCAATACAGCCCAAGTTGCAGCTCACAAAAGATGAACACGAAAAAGATTTTGATGCTACAAAATATCAAAAATTGATAGGGAGTCTTCGATATTTAATCCATACAAGGCCAGATCTTAGTTACCCGGTTGGTGTAGTGAGTAAGTTTATGCATGCCCCAAAGGAGAGTCATTATGCAGCTGTTAAGCAAATTCTTAGATACATAAAAGATACTATGACGTACGGTTTGAAGTATAAAAAAGGCGGAGATGGTGCACTAGTGGGATACATTGACAGTAGCTATGGTACAGATAGTGAAGATCGTCGAGGTACGACTGGGGTAGCTTTCTACTACTCAAACAATCTTGTTACCTGGGTGTCTCAAAAACAGAATACAGTTGCACTCAGCTCTTGTGAGGTGAAATTCATGGCTGCAACATCTGCAGCATGCCAAGGGTTGTGGTTACGAAACTTGGTCAGTGAGTTGTTGGGTAAAGAAGCTCAGAAGGTCAAACTGTTCGTGGATAACGAGTCAGCAATTGCACTTATGAAGAATCCTGTTTTTCACAAACGAAGTAAACATATTGACACTAAACATCACTTCATACGTGAGTGTGTTCAAAGAGATCAAATTAGTGTGGAACAAGTTAGTGGAAGATTGCAGAAAGCTGATATTCTAACCAAGGCTCTACCATTGGTTAAGTTTGTCGAAATGAGGAGTTTAATCAGAATGGAAGAATTGAAGAAGCAGGTCAACATTCAGGGGGAGAATGTTGGATGAATATTGACCAGTTCAAAGTAAGCTGCACGTGGGGAATCATGTGAACGTTGGAGTTCGGTTCGGATTTGACCGAGAAAGCTGGAGGATCGATTAATAAGGAATTAGTTTGTTTTGTTCTCTATTTAAACTCTGCTTAGTTGTTTGTTTTATTCATTTCAGAAAACTAGTCGAATTCATTGTAATCTTTCTGCTGAAGCTTAGCTTTTAATTAATAAATCTGATTACATTCGACTACATTCTTTTGCTCCTCTGTTTTTTCATTTGATTGTATGTTTGATCCAAGTTAACATGTTCTAGTGCTCTGGTGTTGTTGTTTGAGTCTCTTCTTGCTCAGATCTGATAGATCTAGGGCTCATTTGTTCTTGTTTAGATCTGTTCGATTTAACTTTTGTGTGTTTTTATTGTTGAGAATGAAAGATCTGTATGTTTTTGACGCATGGTGCTACAATGGATGAACGGTGGACGACGAACGATGGCGGTCAATCAAGCGGGCGTTGTGCGATGAACCTATGCTTGGTGGTAGATGACCTGTTCTTTTCTTTTTTTTTTTAACAATTGCCTCTTTAGTGTTGGTTTCTCTCTTTCACCTATTATGTTTTTATTTTGAGGCTTTAACTATGCCTGGTTGGTTCCTATTTTGTTTCTTTGGTTGAGTCAATGATGATCAAGCATCACAGTAATTTGATTTTATAAAAGTACATTTTATGTTTTAAGCTTGCAGATCTATTAATGTTTTAACCATTTTGTTTCTAATGTTTTGTATCATTGTATAGAAAAAGATTTTAATTGTTACACGGATAGATGAATTGGCGTTGAATCTGAATAACCAATCGATAGAATCAAGTTGACTGTTGAAAACTTGGTTCTTGTTTTTGCAGCAACAACAACCACCCAAAACAAGAGCAAAATATTTATAAAAAAACAAAAAACAAAAAGTAAAAAACAGTGCTAATAACTTATTAGAAAAATGAAAGAAGATCGATGCAAACTCAAATATGTTCATACTCATACTTTTGTTCACCTAATATAGTTACAATATAATTGAAACTGAAACCTAGCTCATGAATAGGTGACAAGAGGCGATGGTGGTTGGATTTCGGGTTTCACCATAGAAGAAGATGGAACGGTCGCAGGGTTTGCAACAGCGATGGTAGTGGTGTAGGTTTGCCGACAACAGTGTAGAAGGTGATTGTCGTTGGCTCTTTGGTGGCCGACGATGATGGCCGGTGATGATGAACACTTGGACCACAAAGGTGGTGTTCGTGGTTGTGCAAAACCCTTATGCGAAAAAGTTGATCACCACCGGACATCTTTTAAAAGAAGAAAGAAAAAAATAATTTACAAGAGCTAATAGGAGCCTGCCACGTATATTAGAAAAAACCAACAATATCTGTAGTAATTTGTAAATGGTAATATGTATAACACAATAGTTTTCATATAAAACATAATTTTAGCTTAAAGTTGTTTCTTCAACTTGCTAAACTTTACAACTCATTTTTCATTTAAGGTAATACATTAAACGCGTTTATTTTAATTTCAGTAATACTGTGACATATTTGATTTAATGTTTGAAGACGTATATTACTTTTAACATGCTAAACCTAATCAATCGCATAAACAGGTATAGCATAAATTTAACTATTAGTGACAAGACTTCAATCACGAAAGCAATGTTTTTCAACCAGGCGATGAACGACGCCTTAAACATTAGTTGTCGTGGCAGGTGATACTATACGGGAACAAAAACCCAAAGGTACTACCAAACACAGTATATTCCACCAAAAGGATCCAAAGTTGCTTAGACATCAACATAAGAAAGAAAAGAAAGTAACTATTGCAACAAACAAGGCCAAAAAATTACCAGCGCTTCCCTTACAACAATATTCCATTGTCACTTACAAGATCTAAAACATTATGAAGTTAATGCTAATTAGACCAAACACTTAGTGGAAAGGTTGCTGGCAAAGTAATTATTTTGTGAAACTTAAACCGCCATTTTTGTAAAGCCAGAAGCTCTATCTCTATTTTGAATCCTAATGAAAGTGACAAACAGATAACTGCATTCTGTCATATTAGTTGACGGTAGAAAACTCATGTAAGATAAAGACATACCTGAGCTATAAAAAGGCATGTCATTTAAGCCTGAATTGCCGACATTAATAAAAATCAAAAATATATACATGCCGCAACATGCGGGCTGCATAAGAACAGGATGTTTAAATTTTAGGACTGCTTGTAAAATATAACTTGAATATTATTATAAGATTATATGTGGTGATTTATTTAGTTAAAATACCAACAAGGCATATATATGAATTTATTAAAATCATTTTAAACAAAGTGTAGTGGGTTAAAACCTTTTTCAGTTAAATATTGTTAAAAAGAAGAAAAAATAAATTTATCAATCACTTTTAACATCCATAAAATGTTTGGCTAAACATGAGTTTGAAGCTCTCTTGTACTATGACGTAGTGGTTTTAACGCTCCAATTATGTCCACATCAGTAAATTTGATGCCTCTTAAGAGCACCATTACTTCCCGTCTAAAGGAACCTCATAAAAACATGGATGTTAAGTAATTGTAATTATACTTTTGAGAAAATTGCATAAATGGTCCTTGTGGTGTTGACCAATGCATTATCGGTCCCCAATATTTAAAAATTGCAAAGTTAGTTCAAATTTTTATTTACTTATTACAAATATGGTCCTCAAATTTTATAAAAATACAGAGTTAGTCCAAACTTTTATGTGGGGTTATATTTTTGGTCCCTAAAATCAAATTTAAAAGTTGATTTTAATTTTGTGAAAGACATAAAAAAATGAATGAATTAAGTGCCAGTGACCAAACATTGAATGATTACATAAAACTTTGAACTATTTTTATAATTTTTAAAGTTTGGGGATCAAACATGCAATTTGGTTAAACCAAAGAGATCAAATATGCAACTTTCTCTATATTTTTTCTTCATTTCTGAATAGATAAAAGCTTTCCTACTATTAAACCTCAGAAATATTGCTACTTTAAACCCTATAAGATTATCAATTTTAATCATGAGCTGTAGAATACAAGCTTAATGCAACACCTCTTTCAAACACTTGAAATTATTAAAATCCCTTGTTAACCAAAATGCACAGGAAACAAGCCTGCACATGTTCTGATAAACACACAACAAAAAACAGAATACAACTTTAACTTTAAGAAACTGGAATACAGAGACAATTTAATGCTTGCAATCAACCAAAACCATTGACGGAGCACATCACACGCACCGAACTACAAATAGAAATGGCTGATTGCGTTATTGAGCGCGCGAGCGACACCCAGTAATCTCAACAATAAAGAGATTAAACTGGTAGTGAACACAGGAAACAACAACATTATGACAGATATTATCAGTCACTTCTTTAAAAGCTTGTGTGAGAAAATCCCCTTTGAATACGGGCTGTTTCTTGAAACTGCCTTGTGTGATTCAATTGCTTTCACCAGCAAGTTATGAAGAGAGCCCTGTTGGAAAACTAGATCATGTTATTTGCTATTGATTTCAACTCATTTACCAATGAATGAGTCGATTTGTGTCATGTCTTGTATATGTAGCGGGTCAAACAGGAGAAAATAAATATTGTTAAAAACAGATTAAACCAGTTGAAAGTTACTCACAATGGTATAAAAACCTCTTAAATCTTTTTTTTTTTTAATTTTTTATAAAAACAGGTTATTATTGATATAATGTGGTTTTCACACAATAACTGCTGATGAAAAGATTATTTTTTTTGGAAAAAAAGCATTTCAAACTAATGCAATTCATCCCGACTTGTTAGCTGACCCGCCCATCTTGAGACGGCTAGACAAGACCAATATAAACTAGCAAAAGAGATCTAGACCTCAGCAACACGAAGGGCAGTTTGGACAACGTAATTGGCATGCGGGTCTTGAAGCAACTGTTCAAAATGAGTAGCAGAAAGCAATTCACGAATGATTTTGGACCTCGAATGGTCATCCAACACCGATAAGCATTTTTCAACGACATGGCTGCTAAACTTTTGCCTTGCAAGATGGACATAATTGCCCTCAAATTGAGAAACTAACATTGATACTGCAGATGGGATTTGTAACTCCAATATAGATTGTACAACATAGTTTCTGCAAGAAAATGCACATGAATTTAAAGATTGTAGACAACTCAAACTATTTTACACAAAAGCAATTCTTTTCATAACAAAGAGGACCATCATTAGCATACCCGAATGCATCTTGCGCTAGAAGAAGCCCGTTTGCCGAAATTTCTAGAATTAGGCGTTCTTGGTGCTTGCCGGTTGAGTGATTGATGCATCTTTGCAATACGCAACAGCCGTGTTGATGGGTAGCAATGTCCACACAGAACTTTGAAGCTGCTTCAAATATGAACTGCCACCAAAACACATTAGTAAAAAGATTCACATGCTCAAAGATTCATCCAAGATAAGTCCTAACCTTATTATCTTCATTACTTAGGCACTGCAAACATCTTTGAATAACATGATTTCCATTAAGATCCTTGATAAGAGCAAGAAATCCCGGTTCAAGCGCAGAGATAACCATCTTAATTTGTTTTCTTGTCTTGAGGGTCTCTATAAGCTTTTGCACGGCTCGTGTCCTTTAACAAACACAATGATTTATGTCAAATAAACGTTTAATCGAAGTTTGCTGGTAAATTTATATAAGAAAACGAAACTTACCCATGAGTGTTTAAAGAAATATGAACAAGTTCTCGTGGCTCTCGAGTGACCTCCATAAGAATACACATTCTTTGTTCTTCATTACAAACCTCCAAAAGTTTCTGCATAAGGTAATTCCCAAATGGATTAACCATAAGCTCATTCACATGCCCGATCGTGTCATTGAATACCATCTCCACATGTTTTGGATTCTCCTCATCGAAAACTGACTGTATGAAACGACACCCGTTTTGCTCTTTAGCAAACATATATATGTACCCTTTAACATCAGCTAAAGTGTTGCATCTTACAGGTGTTGAAAAAGACCTATATCCCTTCGAAAATCTACCATTTTCACAAGCACCCACAGCTTGTGAATGATTACACTTCTTGTTTTGTCCTCTAAAACTCCCATTCCTCAAATGATTTGCACTTTCACCCTGAATGATCAAACTATCCTCACTAGACTCTAACACCCCATTATGTTGCGCGCGATATAAATCATCAGAAACCGATAAATCTAAAGCAGGAATTCGACTCTGGTAACTTAGAGGATACCGCGTATATGACGCATTTCTATCTAAATTCAATGAAGGATACAAATTCTCAGGAACTTGAATCTCTGGGAAGCCATAACTATGCTGTAACCCGAAAATCGGACTGTCGGAAATGGGATTTCTTGAATAATTTGACTGAACTACAGCACAATCAGAAAAGGGTTTGCTAAAATTGTTGGGATTTGTCTCAAAATACTCATCAATTCTGTTCTTGACATAGGAATTAGGCAAATTTGAACTGTAACTTCTGAAAAGCATATGGGATTTGGGGGTGGGATCATCTTCTTTAGAGAAGAAACTTGAAAAAGAACAAGAACCATTGGATTGAGAAGAAGAAGATGCATTCTGCTTGTAACTACATGAGGGTTTATCATGATACATACCATACATCATTCCATTGATTGTTTGAGATACAATAGGGGAATAGCCACTATCATCATCATCATCATTTTCATGCGATTGATGATGATGATGATGATGATAATGATGGGTAAGTGATGATGTTGCATGAGGGATCTCATCCAACAGCAATTCAAGCTCGTCATCATCCTTCGTTTTCTCATTAGTGATCTCAATTCGCTCAACCATATTCAATAAAACAAACACACAAAACAGAATTATACAACAAAAACAGATTCAAAAACAGAGAACTAGATCAAATTTAACCACAAACAGCTAGAAATCGAAAACACCCACAACCAAATAAACGATCAATGAACACCCAAATCAAAAACCCACATCATTTCACCAGTTTTCATCATGTGGGTTCGTTTAGAAACAATCAACAATCCGATTAAAGATAAAACAGACACCATCTATCGTATTTTGAAATTTAGGAAATTTCAAGAGTTTGGTGAAGCATGCAAAGATCAAGAAACATTGTATACACTAATACACATACTGACATACTGTATGTATGAATAGAGTACACACACACCGGCTTACTTCTATGGTCTCACGCCATAAAAGCTGGAGAGAAGAACAAACAAACACACACACACACTCACAGTGAAATTGTGCGAAAAATACAAAATGTTTAGCAGGGAACCCATAAAAATCAAAATTGCCCTAAAGAATGAAATCATAAAACATTAAATAGATTGAAAAAGGTAGTGATTTCTTATTTCTACATACGAATTTTTCGAAAACCTTTGAATCGTTCATCCATTATGTACTAACAAACAGTTCTAACTTTTTGCACCTTTAACGGCCGAATATCTATTAAAAGGACCAAGTAGAATATTGCTTCTATGTGACCAAAATGCCCTTTCTTTAAATAAATATTTTTTCAGGAGGTTTTAACCACTTTAAGTAAATTTATCTCCCTAGCTAAAATATGTTAGTATCATAGAAACCAGTAACCTATTATTTTATACTAGCTTTAATGAAACCGTATATTACACGTGTTGAATAAATAAAATATTAAAAAGAAATTTTTTTATTAATTATAAAATAATATATAATTTAAATTATTTATGAGTAAAGACCATAAGTAATAAAACAATGATATCAACTTTTAACAAAAAAAGTTAAACTTTTTTTGTTTTCTCCCAAAAAATAATTTAAGCATTTCGTTTCAAAACAAAACATGTTAAAATATGTCATTTTTAAAATATATGTATTTAAAAAAGTATGATGTTTAAGGAATTTTTTTTATAAAAATTTGGTTCTCTAGAAATAAACATTAAGAAGATATCTATTTCTTAATTTTTTTAAAAATAATTTTTAATCAAAAAGAGAATTAAATAATATAATTAGTAATTAATGAAGTTATTTAATAGGAGAGAAAAGCGAGAAAATTTTATAAAGAATAAAGATGGTGTTGCCATGTGGCATTAATAGTTACCATTTTATTAGAATAATAGATGAAAAGGTTTCTCCCGATTGTTCATAGTAAAGTATTTAATTTATACTATTTTATAAAGAGTTTAGTGACATAATTATTATTTTTCTTAAAGTGTAAGACACTTAAAACAAGTTTTTAAACACAAGGTACAAATGTTTTATACAATAGTTTTTAATTTCCCCTTATTAATAAACTTCTTATAATTAATATATTATTTAATGCATAGAGGAGATATCATAAAAAAACCACAATGTTATGAGAAACTAGAGAAAACCAATGAAACCGATCATATAATTTATAAAAAATTTTTATCACTACCTTTTATATATGTGTGACTATATATAAATAAAGTTATAGATCAAATGAAAACCATAACATGGTTTTACATATACGTCACACATAGCTTACGTATAAATAATCATTTTTATTTGAGATAGTGATACGTATACGTCGGACTTTTTATTCTTGTATGTATGCTCAACATATATGTACCAAATACTTAAATAATATTTTAACAATTAAAATAACAAAAAAGTTATGAATTATGTTATTGGTTTCCGTGGTTTTCTTTGTTTTTACATAACTATTGGTTTTTTTTTAAACCCTCCCCTTAATGCTTATTAGATTATTTAATTCATTAAATTAAAGTATTATCTTATTTAAAATACTTTAAATTAATATTAATATTAAATTTACTATTTATATTTTTTATAATTAAATATTTTTTAAATAAGTATTATCTTAATTGAATACATAAGCATATAGTTACTAAATATTTACTTAGTTATAATAATAATAATAATAATAATCATAAAATAATAATAATAATAATAATAATAATAATAAAATAATAATAATAATAATAATAATAATAATAATAACAACAACTAGATTTATTCTCTGTGCTTCGCGACGGACCATCACTCGCTATCGACACGAAATAACGTTCATTGTTGGTATCGTTACCATATCAATGTTGTTTGGTATACCTACAAAAATATTATCTATGTATCACACACACACACACACACACACACACATATATATATATATGTATTTAGTATAAAACTTTTAAAAAATAATTTTTTTTTCAAGAATGAAAAAAAGAATTGGCATCTTTTAATATTTTCAATCAAATCTATAGTAAATAATAAAATAAGTTTTTTTGCCACTTGTTATTTTCTTAAACCATCTTTTTGACACTTGTCATTTTTTTAAATATTATAATTTTATTTTCCCTCTAAAATGATATTATAGTAATTTAAACACCTAACTAATTTATCTCTCTTAATAAAAATTAATTTTATTAATTGATATATTTTTCTCTCTCATCTAGATTTTTTAAAATTAAGTTATGCTTTTAAAAATAAATTTTATTTAGTAAATTAAAAATCACATCTTTTTATAAAAATAGAAATAACAAAAAAACAAATTTTTTATTTAATATAAAAATTTCTAAAACACTAAACCTTTTAGAAATAAAATATTTTAAATCAGCCCTTTTTAAAAATATTATAAAAAATATGAAATTTATAAAATCATTTTTATTAAAACAACCAGAATAATTAAAACCCCGAGTTTTTAATTAACAATATTCTTATAAACAATAAATTTTTTATAAAAAAATCTTAAAATAAATATTTAAAAATGGAACTATTTAGATTAGAGAGTTAAAAAATTGTATAATTATTTTATTTATTGAACTATTACATATAATTTTAATTATGCCTGATATTAAAATATCGTACTTTAACACTTCGTGTTTATTAAAAACTATTATCTATTTAATAAATGAGTTTCTAGCCTATTTATTTTTCTTTATATCTATCTATATATAACAAATAAAATTTAAAATAAGACTTGACAATTGTAAGTTTTATCATACTAATTTTCTCATTTGTCTTTATTATTATTAATAATATTGAATACTAATAATATTACTCACACCATTTTCAAAAAAAAAATTATATAATTTAATAAATTAAAACCTATTGTTTTATTAAAAATGCACTTATTAAAAACAAAAGTTTTATAAAATACAAAATAAAACAAACTTTTTTTAAAATAAATTCATTTTTCTTAAAACAAAATATTTAAAACCGATATTTTTTTATAAAATAAAAGTTTAAGAAGAATATGCTATTGTTTATTTACTTAAAGTAGCTATCATATGCAATTATAATCATATTTTATCTTTAAACATAGTTTTATAATTCATAAATATTTATTACTACTTATTTAATATTTTATTTATCAACTCGTGTAATACACGGGATACTAACATAGTGAAATATATAATTCTATTCTTATCATTTTTTAACACAAATATAGACCCCGAATTTCTTATCCCACACAACTTTTGTATATAAAGTTAATATTGGATTCAATCTATTATATTTCACCAACCATATAGAAAAAAAATTACACTATTGAGAGAGGACAGAGTGCAAATTTGAAAATATTATAGCCAAAATACAAAAACATATAAGTATACTATTAATTTCCCTTCTTGTTTAATTATAGAGTAATAATAATAATAATAATAATAATAATAATGATAATGACAATAGTAATAGTAATAGTAATAGTAATAGTAATAGTAATAGTAATAGTAATAATAATAATAATAATAATAATAATACTAACAACAACAACAGTTATCATGCAAGCAAGTGGTATTCCTCTTTATGAAATGTTTTATGATAGTATTGAAGTAATTGAATAAAAAGAATTAGATAATAGGTATAGAACCCCCGTATGTTAAAATGATATTAAACAAAAAGAATTAGATAGTATTGAAGTAATTGAAGCGACAACAGAGAAACTGAAAAGGAGAAAAACATTTATGAAAGCGGCTAAAGATAGATAAAATTCTTATGCTGATAAGAGGCATAAATCGATAGAATTTCAAGATGGCGCAAGGCTAATGTTGAAAGAGAGGAAAGTTGAGCCCAATGTATATAAGGTCATTTCGGATCATGGCACAGGCTAGGGAAGTGACCTACAAATTGGAGCTACTAGATGAGTTAGGTGAGATTTATCCTACGTTTCCCGTATCTTATTTGAGAAAGTGTTTGGTCGATAATGTCAAAACCCTAGTGTTGTTGCTATAAAAGGAAAGGGCACCCCTTGCCCCTATCATTCAATGAATGTTTTATGTAATGAGTAACCAACTGTAAAACTTTCGGCAAAAGGGCCAGCCTTACAGGCGACTTGAGGAGTGGCGGGGGTGGGCGATCGCCCAAGTCCTGATCTAGTACTGTTTTTTTAATAGTTTGTGTATTAAAATTTTTTTATTAAAAATTTGTTTACATATAATCTTGTCGTGTTTATTTTAGTAAAATTTTTATTTAAGTATTGTTCTTTGTATATTCTTGTAGTGTTTATTCATAATTATTAATTATGTTTAGAATTATTTATTAATCCGACACGTTTTACATATAGAACTATATACACCTTTTCCAAATTGTTTGTTTTTATAAACGTCTTTTTCAAAAGCTTTCTCTTATTAAATTTCTTTTTTTTAAACCATTCTTTTTTTGATTTATCTGTTTTTTAAACTGTTTGTTTTTCCAAACTATTTATCTTTTTAAATAATACATTTTTTATTCTTTTTTTTAATTTTATATAAAATAGTTCTTTTTTAAATAGTTCATTTATTAAATTGTTCAATTACTAAAAGATGAACTATTTTTTTAAAAGAAAGAAATTAAAAAAAGAATGGCTTAAAAACACGAATGATTTAAAAGATGAAGGAACTAAACAAACAAGCGATTTAAAAATGGATGATTTAGAAAAATGCGTTTTAGAAAAAAGCTTAAAAAGCTGAATTTGCAAAACCGAATATTGTATAAATTCTAAACGAACATACAAAAACGAATTTTGCAAATGTTTTTTTTAATAAAAACAAACAATTTAAAAAAATAATTAAAAAGAAGAACGGTTTAAAAAATCACAAGCGAACATTTAGAAAAATATGTTTATACATAGTTTTAGAAAAGACGTATTTATTTGTATATTTAAAACATGTAGCATTAATAAACAACATTATAAATAATTAATAATTAAAATAAAATAAAACACGAATATAAAAAGAATGATTATAGTAACCGTTATTTGCAAAAACAATACATAAAAGTTTCATTAAAATAAATACTATACAAATAGATAAACACGATTATTTGTAAAACGAGTTTTAAATAAAAAGATTTCAATACGCACACACTAATAAGAAAGTAAAAATAAGAGTGTTTTTTTTTTTAACAATTTGAGTGCCTATGGTTCTTTTGGTCATTTAATATAAAATAATAGAAAATTTCTCAGTTAGTAATCCTTATTTAAATCATTACAAAAATGAAAAGTTAGGACACAAATGAAGGTTTTAAACATTAAGGATTCAAATAGTTAAAATATGCAAACGCTATAAATGCAAATAGTAATTTACTTTTTTTTAAATTAAAATTATATGATATGTGCATCTATATATATAAAAAAGCATATAAGCCATTAACAAACCCAATAACAATTCAATAATTCAAACTTCTTAAAAAATTTGTTAACAATCCTAATTAGTTTAGTCTACTACCATTTATCCAATCTAATACTTAATAACAATTTAATTATTTTAGCACATTAAAACTTAAAGCTCATTAACAATCCTATAAACTTTTTACATTTTGTATTATAAAGTCTTATTTTTTCTACTTGCCCAATGCCTAAAATTTTCTAAAGATTCTTGGGAACAACCCTAATGCTTATTGCTTGAACTATGATAGGTCTCTCTCTCTTCATACAACATATGATTAACTTATCTATACTAATAAATTAAAATATCAAGAATTCACATTCTATTTTTCTACACTGTCTACTTAGGTTTCACTTAGGATTTAGACATGTATTGTTACTAGAATAAAAGTTAACCATTTAATAATACATTAAATTCTAATAATTATTTATATATTTTCCAATTTATAAATCATATTTTTTGATAAATTACAAACATGATTCTTTCCAAGTTATAACCGGTCCTGCATGCTAGCAACCATAGTAGCTTGCTTCGTGCTAGCAATCGTAGTAACTAGTTTGATGCTTGTAGTTCATGGCCTTGTTTAATTTCAGGACATGATTACTGTATATTCACTATGTTATGATAATTATGTTATGAATATTATGATAATGAGGAGAGTTTTCCAATATAAATATTCCTAAAAATTTTCATGAATTTATGACTCATGATTCTAGAATTAGAACTAGAATTCGTTCAGTAACGCTGACTTCTATTATACATGTCAGGTCAATCAAAGCTTGGGCATGAAGAGGCTCCCGGATCAGAGACTGGCATCTTGTTAAATGTTTTATATGAAAATGAATGTTGAACAATGTTTTTCTATTAATGTAATGATTTGACTAATTATGACTTGATTGTAATTAAATGTTTATGATTATGCTGCATTTATTTTAATTATTATTATGAAAATTTCAGTTGAAAAAATATGGTTATTTTCATGAAACCAATTGTGAGGTTGCAAGGGAACTAAGCCTTATAATTCAAACTTAGATTTCAAGTTTGCAAGCCACTTTAAATACAAAAAGAACTAATTCAAACTCATCCACTGCTCGCCACCTAATCACCACCATTGCACGCCGTTTTTGCAGCCTATCATCGCCGATCGCCGTTTCGTGCCTGACTCGATTGGACCATGATATTAGGTTTTCTTAATTCGTGTACCAGCGACTTTCGTTGATATCAAATGAATTGTGTTTTAAAAATCGATTTTAAATTTGTAGAAACAACATTCACAGGATAAAATAAACACTTTTATTACTACTATATTTGGATTATAATTCAAAATTCAGATTGAAAAAAAACAAACACAGTTACAATATTTAAACAATACATAATGTAAGTAAAGTGAGAAAATAATAGAAAAGAAGAAGGGTTTGGCTAAGGAATTTTGTTCAATAGAGGTCTCATAAAAAAACATTTCTAGTAACCCAGTTGAACCTGTTAATTTTCTAATGTACAACAAACTATACAGATTGTACTACCTATATTATCCTAGTACTCAAAACTATAACTAAAACAAGAGTGCATAGAGTCGAAAAATGCAGGAAATTCTTTAGTGTGTGGTGTTCGAAACATGTAAAAATCTTGTGATTTAGACAAGAACATAAGCCTTGTGCTTATTCCATTAATCTTGTGATTTAGTACCATTTGAACAATAGATAAATCGACAGCAAAGAATTAGCTATAATGCACAACTGTTGAACGATAGATAAATCAACAGTTGTTGATAAACAGGCACGTCCTCATTGGGTGGCCCTCATCATATAAGAGCATATTTTCATAATAGCTCATCCTTATAAGTTCTTTGAAACTTAATCCCTCCTTTGATTTGGGATAGACTCAAGTTCTACCACTTAATTTCGATAAATTTATATGTTTCAACAACCAAACTTCGAGTATCGATATCTCATTCATCACAACTGTATTTCGAACACGATTTGTTTTATTATGATACTCTCACGTAGTAGAACGGAAATGAAATGATCAAATAATTATATTAGTAAAAAGTATAATTAACTATTGGTGTTCAACGTGAGTGAAAAAGAATCTTTCACTAAATTTCCAACAATTGTAACTTCCATCTTTTTCTTAGCTAAAAACCGTCGCAAATATAAATCCGTAGGCAAAATCCATACAAATTAGTTAGTAACGAAAGTTAAAGCTACAGTCCAAATAAATTATGTAGTACGTAATATTTTGTTATGGATTTTATAATGAATCTGATCGTAACAAATACCTATTTTATAGTAGTGAAAAAAAAGAGAAAAGGATGAACTCTAAAGCCATGCCACTAGGTAAAAATTAGTAATGATTCGTGTACAATTAGCAAACAATTATTTTTATAAACAAACGTTTAAAAGCATCAAGTAAAGTATATATTCTCGTTACCAAATTTCTTGTTTCAAACTTGCCATATATACTTCAATGTTCGTTCAAGCGACATTAATTATGATCCGCAAAACAGGATAATATGGTCAAACCACAAACACTCGTGCTAACACGTAACACCACAACATACTGCTTAAGATCCCCGATAACATTGGTCTACAACTCTAGTTAACATGCATCAAACACTCCTACAATTCCACCTATAAAAACCCTTTTCAACACAAAGGTCTTCACATCATCCATCCATGGCTTTTCAAGAAAGATCACACTTACTTCTTTTACTCGTCATATTCTTTTTTCTCTCGAGTTTCTTGTCGATTTCAGCTGCATACACTCCTCGTTACGCCTGCGATATTGATAAAAATCCAAGCTTAAAGGACTTCGTGTTCTGTAATACTTCGCTCGATGTCAAAACGAGGGTAAATGATTTGGTAAAGAGGATGACACTAAAAGAAAAGGCGGGGAGTATAGTTAGCGTGGCTGATAAGATCGACCGCCTTGGCATACCGTCGTACGGGTGGTGGTCGGAGGCTTTGCATGGTGTTTCCGACACCGGACCTGCCACTTGGTTCAATGAGAGTGTAATCCCTGGAGCCACAAGTTTCCCTCAAGTCATTCTCACTGCAGCCTCATTCAATGAATCTCTATTCTATACCATTGCAAAGGTACATACCATAAACACAAGTTTTATAGCTACGCGTTTCATAAGATAGTAACCAAGTTTCAAATTTGTCGAACCATCTTCATATGTTTAACCTCTTATAGAATCTTAAATTTTGACACTAAAACTTCACTTGTTTTAGTTATGATTCTTTGCTTCAATAGGCTTAAGTGTCATCATTAAACTTGATTAACATAGGTGGTTTCAAATGAAGCTAGAGCAATGTACAACAGTGGTATAGCAGGACTAACATTTTGGTCACCAAATGTGAACATCTTTCGCGATCCGAGATGGGGAAGAGGGCAAGAAACACCCGGAGAAGATCCCATTTTAACCAGCAGATTTGGAGTAGCTTATGTTAAAGGTTTACAAGAGACCGACAACGGTGATAAAGATCGACTCAAAGTTGGAGCTTGTTGCAAGCATTACACAGCCTATGATCTTGATAACTGGACTAGTGTCGATCGCTTCCATTTCGATGCAATTGTACAGTTCTTTTGATAACTGTAGTACTTATGTTAAAGATTTGTGGATATATGTTCTAAAGGTGACATCTTTTTCTTGTTTTTGAAGGTAACAAAGCAAGATTTGGAAGATACATATAACCCTCCATTTAAAAGCTGTGTTTTTGATGCAAATGTTTCAAGTATTATGTGTTCTTTTAATAAACTTAATGGCAAACCAACTTGTGCCGATAAAGAGCTTTTGGAAGATACGGTTCGCGGACAATGGAAGTTAAACGGGTAAGTATATATTCGATTAAATCGTTAGAAGCGGTTTAAAACTATGTAACACATGCTAGTTTTGTTGTTACAGATACATTAGTTCTGATTGTGATTCATTAGAAGTCATGTTCAATGATCAAAAATGGGCTAAAACACCTGAGGAAGTAGCTGCTGATGCATTAAATGCAGGATTAGATCTCAACTGTGGGGATACACTAAAAAACTTCACAGAAAATGCTGTTAAGAAGGGTCTAGTTAACGAATCAGTGGTGGATCGTGCTGTGACGAATAACTTTATGACGCTTATGAGGCTCGGGTTCTTTGACGGTAACGCGAGCAAGCAGATATACGGAAAGTTAGGCAAGAACGACGTGTGCACTGCGGCTAACCAGGACCTAGCCCGCGAAGCCGCTAGACAAGGCATTGTGTTGCTCAAGAATAGCTTAGGGTCGTTACCGCTGACGCCAAGTTACATCAAGACTCTAGCGGTAATCGGGCCTAATGCTAATGCAACAAAAGCCATGATTGGAAACTATGCAGGGGTCCCATGTAAATACACAAGCCCTCTTAGAGGGCTATCCGATACGGTTCATACAGTGTATGAACCAGGGTGCGGCGATGTGAAGTGCACATCGACCGAAGGGTTTGAAAAGGCTAAGCAGGCTGCAGTAACAGCTGATGCAGTGGTTTTAGTCATGGGCAGTGATCTTTCCATAGAGCATGAGGCTTTAGATAGGATAGAAATAGATCTTCCTGGAGAACAGAAGCTTCTTGTTTCCGAGGTTGCGTATGCGGCTCGAGGGCCTGTGATTCTTGCGATAATGTCGGGTGGCGGAATGGATGTTACATTCGCGAAATGTAATCCTAAGATCACTAGCATTTTGTGGTGTGGGTTACCTGGGCAAGAGGGTGGTGGTGCTTTGGCAGATGTCATTTTTGGTCGTTATAATCCAAGTAAGTTTTTTATGTTACATCTGATCGTATGCCAATATCAATCAATTTTAGTAGGAGAGTCATATACCACTCACTTATTTTGAGCACATTGACTGTCGATGAGTGCCTAAGAGGTGTTCAAAACCTCATAGCTCGCTCTAACAAACACGCTTGAAATTGACTTGTGTTTAGGTGAGTTGAGCCTAGGGGTGTGTTTTTTACCCGAACCAGAATGTTAAGCCCGAACAATCAACCCGAACTCGATTAAGGACTAACCCGAGCAGCCCAACCCGATTATTACATCAAAGCGAACCCGACTTTTATAAATGGTTTGGTATTTGTGTTGATTTTGTAAGATTTGGGTCAACCTGATTAACCCGAATATTAGTTTTTAAATAATTTCAAGATTAATATATATGTGTGTTTTATGTGACCGTTTACAAGATTTGAAACTCATGATTTTTTAAACATTTTATTTTATCGTTCAATATGAACTCTAAGGAGAATCAAAATATAATGTTTTTTAATATTTGAATATGTACTAATAAAGTGAACATAAATATGTAAAAACTTTCAATCAAGATAATAAACCAAATTATATATTGATAACACTAACACTTGAGATAACAAATGATTTAAAATATAAAATAAAAGTCAAAAAAAGCTTAAAAAAGTGTGTATTAGCTAACCAAAAATCGGGTATTAAATTTCGCCGTTAGTTTTTGACGACCTGGGTATTAAATTGACTATTTTTGTAATATTCTTTAAAATTAAAACAAAATTGATAAAATCGAATAAAAGTTTAAAAAATAAAATAAAAGTAAAAAAAAGCTTAAAAAATAAAATAAAATAAAATAAAAAATAAAAAATAAATATTAATACTTTAAATTCAAGAAAAACCTATAACCGATGTATATTTTAAAGATCTTCGAATAGGATCACACTCTCACGCTAAAAGTGTGTATAAGCTAACCAAAAATCGAATTATAGAAATTTTAGAAATTATTCTGTTTTGTGCTTTTTTTTTTTTCTAATGCAACTTTTTTGAAACAAAACTTTTAAAAAAGTTGCATTACCTTTGAAAAAAGTTGCATCACCTAAAAAACGGTTGTATGATGTAAAAAAAATTTACTTTACATCCAATTTATGTTCATCTTTTTAATGCCTCATGCAACTTTATCAATACCTAATACAACATATTGCAAGAGCTGTATTAGTTTCATTTTGTCACCTCGAGTTTCACAAGGTTTTTATATTGTTCAGTTTTGTCGATTAGGATTAACATATTGACTCCATAAAAACAAAAAAATGAAGCACACTTTTTTGTTTTCTTTAATAATTTTGTACCTTTTTTTATCTTTAATTTGATTTTTCTAATTTGTATTTAACTTTTTTGTAACTTTTAATCGGTTTTGTTTTTAACTTTTAGTCTTCTAGATCGTTAAAAATGAATGCATCTTAACAATAGGGACTAAACTTCCAACCATTTACTAAATGTTTGGACCAAGTTTGTAATTTTTATAATTTGAAGACCAAATTTACAATTTGTCAAACCATATGGATCATTTGTATAATTTTCTCTTAAGATAATTTATATAGCAACTTATTATGTAAATTAATTTTATTTGTATCACATTTTAACTATTTTCTTATGAAGAAACAAATATGAGAATACAGAAGATGATAATAGCCTATAATCAAACTTTCTATTTATTAAAATATGATTAGTTGAATGAAATGATATACAACAATAACAATAACATACCTAGTAAAAATCCCACTCGTAGAGTATGAATTGAGGAGGATTGGAACGGACGCAAACCTTACCCGTAACCCTTGGGGATAGATATGCTGCTCCTAATGAGATCCTTAGCTTGGAAAAGAAAAAGAAATAAATAGGACTAAAATATAAACACAATACAAATAGCTCATAAATAGCAACACATAGTACAAAACAAAACAAGTAAACAAGATGGCATACACCAATACACATGAACTAATAATATTTTCAAATATCTTTGACATGTAATTATGTAAATACATATATTAAATAACACATAAGCCAATACACGTAGGGCAGAAAAAAAACGTATCAAATAATAGTTAAGCATAGCATATGACACATGCCATATAACACATAAAAAGACAGGAATACATACATAAACGTGCATGCAGTGAACATATTCTTAAATATGTGACACCCATGAACATATTCTCCAATATGTGACACCCACGAAGTAGTAACCCTCATAGCTAGCAACAAACCTAATCATACAATTATACATATACACTAATTAAAGGCATACCTAATAAGGCAAATTGAGGTAAAAGGCTAACATCTACAGATATATCTAAAGCAACGTAAGTGAAAAAATCACATGCCAAAAGACAATTTTATACTTATTCTATAAATCCTCTTAGAAATCTCTAGCCTTTATCTAATAACTCCAAGAGTTCCTATCACTAATCATTTCCTCGAAGAGATGCAAGTCTATCTATCCTACCTAATCCACTCCTCCTAAGTTAGTTTTGATCTGTCTCTTCTTTTCTTCCTTTCTACTGTGAGGTTCTCCATCCTCCTCACTAGAGAAGTGCACTCTTTTCCCCTGATGTGGTCAAATCACCTTAATTTTTCCTCTCTTATCTTCTCTGAAATGCATGTTACCCATAATCTAACCCTAAAAACTTCATTTCTTATCCTGCCTAGAGTTGTGTGTCCGCAAATCAACCTCAACATCATCATCTCTGCAACCTCAACTTGCGTATCTATGTCTTCTTGACTAGACATCATTCGCTTCCATATAAGATGGTTGGTCGAACTACAACACACTAGAATTTCCTTTTTAATTTCTCGGGGAACTTTCTATCCATAGATTACCTGTGGCAGCTCTCCACTTACACCAGCCAACCTACACTCAATGAGTTATGTCACTTTGAATGTCTCCATCACTCTGAACAAACAATCCTAAATATTTAAACTTAGTTGTTTGTTGTATAACTCACCCTCGATCATCATCTTGATGTCATTTTTAGCTTTAGACAACCTGATGCATAAGCCTTTGCTCTCTAAGGTTGCCCTCCACTCCTCAAGTTTCTCATTTAATTCCTGCATACTTTGCACCACTAAGACAATATCATCGGTGCATAGTAGGCACCCTGATATTGTATTTTAAATCGACTTCGACAGCTCATTGAGGACTGCTATAAATAGAAACGGACTCAATGCCAAGCTTTAATGCAAGCCCATGTCTACAGGGAAAGTGATTGTGTCACTCACTTGTGTCTTGACGATTGTCCTTGCATAGTCATGCATATCTTTAATAACCTGAATATACTTTTCTAGGATCCATTTAGATTGAAGAATTTCCCTAATCATGGCACATTATCACATGTCTTGTCTAGGTCTATAAACACCATATGTAGATCACGCTTATTTTCCTTATACTTCTCCATATACCTTCTAAGAATATGTATTGTGTGTGTAGTAGATCTCCTGGGCATAGAAACAAACTGGTTTTCAAAAACTTTATTTTTTATTTTAATTATTGCCTCAATCATTCTCTCCCATTAATTCATAGTATAACTCAAGAGCTTTATCCCTTTATAGTTTTCACAATCTTGAGCGACTCCTTTGTTTTTATATAAAGGTACTATAAAGCTATCTCTCCACTGATCAGACAGCTTAGCTATATTTTAAATATTATATTAAAAAAAGTTGTTAACCAGTAAACTCCTTCCTCTCCCAGTCACTTCCAAGCCTTAATAGGTATATTGTTCGGACCGACTACTTTGGCTTTGCCAATTCTCCTACAAGATCTACTTATTTCTTCTAGTATGATATTTAGATAATAACACTTATTTGAACTTTTCTTGTGAATAAAGTAGGTCACCTTCCTCCTAACATCTATTTTCTTCACTAAAAAGGTTGTAGAAATATCTTTTCCATCTCACTTTGATGTCACGTTCCTTCGACAAATTTCGTCCATCTTCTCCCTTTATAAGCTTTATGAGCCTGATGTCCCTCATCCTCCTCTCTCTTGCTTTGGCTATTTTCAACATACAATGTTCCTCTTCCTTATTCGCCAATTGATTATACATTTGGTCATATGCTCGTGTCTTCACATCCGACACTACCTTTTTTGCCTCCCTCTTAAGTTGTTTGCATCTCAATTTCAACCTTATCCTTTCTTCCTCATCTGCACACCTAAAGTACTCCTTAAAAGCATCATGTTTCTACGTTGCACATCCTCACCCACCACCAAGAGTCCTTGTAACCAACCACTACTCCAGTTGTAACACCTAGAATCTCCTTGGCTACCTGAGTAATGGTACACATCATTGCTTCCCACATCCGATTAGCATCACCATAATGCCCGCCGATGACCTCCGATAGAACGTTGTCTCTAAATGTTGCAGCCCTTTCGCCTTTCAAGTTTCCCTATTTTATTTGTGAGTTGTATTTCTTCTACCTCTCTACCGGTTTTTACCTCATGGTCATATATGCTACCAAAATAAATTAATTTATATTGTTTCATTCATATGTTAAATGAAACAATATAAATTAATTAATTTTTAGCATATAGGATCATTTAAGAACTTATAAATATAATAAGAACTACAATAACTAATATTTATCATTTCAATTTTATAAAAATTATGATTTTAAAACACATTTGTGTATGTTTATATACAATAAAAAACCATCAAAGTTACATAGAAAAACCATCAAAGCAATGTTCTCATATGTTTTTAGATTTTTTGTTTGTTTACCTATACATATGTAGATATCGTAACCTACATTTGACTTACTCTTGTGTAGAGATTTTTGTTCATTATTTTTTTTAATTTCTAGAGAGACGATTAAACATTAAAGATCAATCATTCTTAGTATTAAATATAAAAAAAGTAAGTGTTAACAAAAGTACTTGTAGTACTAAAGATATTTGTGAGTCTCAAATAATTCTACACATATAAATATATTACATAACACACGAAAATATTATATATATACATATATATATTGTTAAATTTTACAGCTTTTATCATGTCGGGCTTTAGCTTATATGTTAGCTCGTTAAAATAAACGAGTCAGTTCGACGCATTCATCATGTGCTTAAGTGCGAGCAAGTCATGACAGGTGATCTCATGAGAAGATTTTACTATGCAGTTAGATTAATAAGTTATCTACTCATGAACAATGCTTACAATATTACTTATAAAACTACTCTCATTCATAATACAACATAACCTAACTATTCATTAAAAAAACTAATTTCTTTCTTTCATATACATAAGCCAACTAATCTTAAATTTTCATACCAATTGGCGAACACCAATGGAAGGTTTGAAAAACGGGTGTTGTGGCATTGTCTCATATTATCTCTCATTCCCTTTCACAACCCTAAAGAAATCTCACTGTCTCTCTCCTCCATCTTCTTTGCGCTCATATTAACCAAAAAGTGTCATAAGTAGGAATGAACTTCGTACACCTTCTCTCCTCTACCTCATCTTCTATTTCGTCCAACTCACGCTCTCTCTGTCACACTCTCATTGATAGTGGAAACATGAGGATGCGACGGATGGAATTGTCATAACATATTGGGGTCTAAGAGAATCACTAATGCATTATTCGTTAATGGATTATGATATGGCCCAATACATAAGAACAAGTGCCAAGTATAGTTAATTCCATAACTTCATAGCATAAATGCACAAAAAATCTAAATATTTCAAACCGGAACAACCAAGTACAAATATAAATACAAACCAAAATACAATCCGAAACGTATACAAAACAACATAGTCCAAAACCAAACAAATTGTTTAAATGCTCTTGAAAGAGCAGGATCGGTTAACAGTCCTCTAATCAAAGCACTCAAGTATTGTTACCTAAAAAGACATGCTCTAAAATATCAACATATGGTAGTAGTTAGTTTAGACGTTTAAATAATTCAAAATAAATTGTCATGTAAGTCAAGTACAAATGATTTGTGTTTGAATGAGAACATAAGAAGTCATAAACATTGACATAATCTCATAACCAAATCTAATGATGAACATGCCTCAAGTACAAGTCCAAGTTCAAATAAACCAAATTATATTCACCCAAGGGCACATCCAAGCCAAGTTAGTCCTATCTAGCATACTAACAATAAGAGCGAGGGTGTCAATGTTTTAGTACTAACAATACCTCTCCATAGCTCTTGAAATAAAGTTAAATAGCCATGATAAGAACATGGAAACTTTAAGCATAAGTACATACACTCATGAATAAAATCTAGACTCAATCTTATGACCCTAACCAAACACGACAATCAAATCAAAGTCCAAAATTAAGCTAAAAACACGACACAATCCAAAACCTTTGAGCATACTTTTCGCCCACGTAAAACATATTATAATGTGGATGTGACACTCAGTTTAGTAGTAGCACAAGCCAAAGTTCACAAACAAATATTAGCAAACAACTAAAGATATGAAAATATGATAGGATTACTAGAGGTCGAGAAGACCTAATTCATTGTAATCCTCACAGTTCTGTCTTTAATGACCAACCAAGTACTTACTTTATTATCGATCTTTGTCCATTCATTAATACAAGCCTAATGTCTTTCCTTAAGGCTTCCGATCCTGATTTATTTAAGTTTCAAGTCCTTGTTGTGTTCTTATTGTTATTCACATCCTGTATTTACATGTATTACTTCAAGTTTAATGATTAATTAAACTTTGGTTTTCTTTCATTAAACACCTTAGAATCCACCGTTGAACACGACTCTTAGCTTGTTATACTTAGTTTAAGTTTTGTTAAAATATTTCAACTTGTAGAGCTGATCGCCCATCGATCTTGCATTGGCTGCTTGTAGGCCGAAACAATAACGAAACATCATGTATTAGGTATCTTTTTAAAAGCTTAGACCTTAAATTTTTTCTTTTTGAATCTCATACGTTTTTATGATTCCAACGGGTTGTTATATGACATATTAATTATATAAACTCCATTTTTGACTAAGTTTAGTCTATTTAATAGACTTTAGGCAAAGTCTACCGATGTTCACCTTTTGTTGCGTTCTGAACGTAAATTTTATATCTTTACGTTTTCCAACTTAAGGCACGAAACCATCATACCAAGTCTACCCTCGTGAACGTCCTACTTTCACCAAGTCAAAGCCCATTAGTCCATTCTAGGCTCATAACATTCAAAGCAAGTACTTAACATGTCTACATATGTTTAATGTACTAAATATAGTCCAAGACAACATTAAATCGACTTTCAAGTCAAATTCAATAATAAAAAATCAAAATCAACACACCTATTTTGATAATTAATGTTACACTCTCGTCTTCAAAAGCACCTAAAAACTTACCGTTCATGATGCTCTTAGAGCTATCACTTGTGCTACAATAAACAAACACCCATAAAGACACCACCTAAGCTGTCAAAAAAGATTTCTCGTTATCCTTTAGAAACCTTTATCTTTACTCCAATATTATATCTTTTTTTAGACACTCCTATATTTTCAACTCATCACCTTCTTTATATTTATCTTCTATTAATTAAACTAGGTTTCCCAAACCCGCGCGTTTCACGGGAGAATTCCACCATGATCCCAAATATCAAAACGTGAATGCACTAACACATTGCGGCGGCATTGTACGTGACGTGATAACGTATAGACTAACAATCAACCCGACTTGTTTTGGACTTAATTTACATTGAACCGTAAAGTAACTTAAATTTTACCGTTGAACGAAAGATTTTATACTTTACCTGACTTTTTTTCAAACAAAATTGTGTCGAAACGTAATACAACTCAAAACATACATAAAAGCGCAACTGCGCCGTATGTGATAAAAAATAGATTACGATCGTCGCGACTCGTTTTCGAACTAAATTTACATTGAAACGTAGAGTAACTCAGATTTATACTGTCGAATAAAAACATTTATTTTTTACCCGGCCCATTTCACTACAAAATTCACGTAAAAACGTATGCGAACGTCGAAACATAGATCAACTCAAAGCATATATAAAAATATTCACGAAAACGTTTTATATCCGACTCATACTGGTACGTAAACACGAAACTTTAAAAATCTAAATTTTACTTTAGAATGTTTAATAAAAATTTTAATAAACAAATTATATATATTATTATTATTTAAATATTATTATTATTTAAATTTTAATAAACAAATTAAATATATTATTATTATTTAAATATTATTATCATTATTTTAGTATTACTATTACTGTAGAACCTGTGATGAATTAATATAAGTATAATTAACTTTTATATTAATGTGTTTATTTTTGTTTTGTATTAATTAAAACTAGTTTCGTCTAAACCCGCGCGATGCGCCGAGGATAGGCATAAACGCGTCAAGGCAACCTCAAAGTCATACTGATAACCAATACTTTAACGTCGGTTTCATATAACATAAGACAACAATCATATTATGATGTAGTTTATAGTATATAAAGTTAAATAATTTATTAAATTTAACTAAATAGCAAAATTAGTAACATACATTTAGGGCTATCCTTGTTACGAAAAACCACTAATGATAAAGCCAAAAAAAAAAAAAAAAAAAAAACCCAACAACGCCTAATACAAAATTTATAGAAAAAAAGTACAACAATAAAAAATTAAAGTAATAAAACTAAGCAAAAGAAACCAAATAAAAATAAACAATAAATAATAAGTGTTTCAATTAAAATCTTGGATTTAAAGAAAGTGATTCAAAAGATAAAAAAATGTATTTAACACAAAAAGAAAAACAAAATCATTAATTTTAAATATATGGCTAGAATTATTTAAATCAATTTAAAATTAAAAAGTAAAAGTCCTTTCAATTTAATAGGATTGCAATTACTGTTAAACTTTTCAGCATGCAACTTGGAAGGTCCTTTCACCAAAAGGATACTCCAAGTCCAGTCAATCGGTCATCATTTTCATATTTATTTTTTCGTATATCAAATCTATAGATCAACACTGTCGCCACCACCATGACAGCACCACCATCATGACAGCACCATCACCAACCCTTTGGCGTTTATTCTCTCAAGTTTCCTCTACCCTCTCTTGTAATATCCAACCACCACCGCCACTGCCACCACTACACCTTCACAACCCTCTTTCTAAGGTCCTCGCCAACACCACACCACCACCACCACCACCACCACCACAACCTTATATATCCCTCACAACCTCTTTCTAAGTTCATTTCTTTCCACCATCACCACCTTCCCTCACCATCGCCTCCCCACAACACGACCATCAGCACCGGAAACCTGCAACCTTCGCCTCCCTCGTGTCGCGGCTCTACAAACCCACCGCAGACCGACCTCCCCTCTGTCGCTGCAACCGCTGACCACCATTCATAGGCCAAGGATATGTAGATCTGAAAAGGGGGTTCATCAGCGATGCGCGCTAATCACTTCAAGTCCGGCAGGGGCAGCGGTCCTCGGCCTCAATGGTGGGTGATGTGCCGGGAGTGGCCGTAGTTGGAGGCAGGGGTGGAGATGGCAATTCTCGGTTTCCACAACGGGAGATTGCCGGTGGTGGAGGTTGTCGTTGGCCTTACGAGGCGACGGGGAGCAAGTGAGGAGGTACACAAAATTATTGTTAGCTAAAAATTAATAACTAAATATATATATAATAATATACTATAATTAAATATATAAAAACATTAATAACTAAAAATTAGAAAATACATAAACTAAAACTAAAAGTTACATAAACTAAAACTAAAAACTACATAACTCACAAATTACACAAACTAGGAATTTAAGCCGGTAATTAAAATTGTTATCTATGATCTGGTCGTCTTTGAATGGATTGAAACGAGGACTATAAGCATCGTTAAAAACATAATCTCATGAAAACCAACATAATATGATCATGGGTCGACTAGAGAGATTTCCGGTGCTAGATAATGAGTACTTTTCGGTGCGTCAACTTACGGTTCTTTAATTGGAGAGTTACTGGTACTTTTACTGCAAGCGGTTTCGTAGTACAAAAAAGATGTTGCTTCGTTGATGAAATTTGAAGATGATGAATAAGATCAATACATAGTAAGACTAGGTTAGTAACCGTGTATTACACGGGCTGATTAAATAAAATACCAAATAATTAGTAATAAAAATTTATGAATTATAAAACCATATATTAAAATAAAATATGATTATAATTACATATAAATAGTTATTTTAAGTAAATAAACAATAATATATTTTTTTAAGCTTTTATTTTATAAAAGATATGTGGGTTTTAAATATTTTGTTTTAAAAAAGTGAATTTATTTTAAAAAAAAGTTTGTTGTATTCTGTATTTTATAAAACTTTTGTTTTAAAAAAGTGTGTTTTTAATAAAAAATAGGTTTTAATTTATTAAATTATATAACTTTTAATTTAAAAATGATATGAGTAAAAGTAATATTCAATATTATTAATTATATTATAAAGAGAAATGTGAAGTTAATATGATAAAACTTACAATTATTTCAAATTTATTTAAAGTTTTCTTTGTTATAGATAGATAGATATATAGATAAATAGATAGGCTAGAACCTATTTATTAAACGGATTATTTAGTCATGGGCAAAAAAACCGGTTCGGGGAACCGGTTCGGTCGGAAAAACCAGAACCGGTTTCAAAGAAAAACCGGTTTGGCCCAAACCGGTCCCGAACCGCCGGTTTCTATACTTGTTTGGTACCCCCGAACTCAAAACCGGTTTATAAACCGGTTTAAAAGTTAAAAACCGGTTAAACCGGTAAGAAAAACCTGTTTCACCAAAAAAACCGGTTTCAAACCGGTCCGAATCGGTTTGACAGGTTTGAGTATTTGGTGAGCCAAACCGGTTTGTAACCCTAACCAGTTTGAAGAAAAACCGGTTTTACTCTACCACAAAAAACCCGGTTCGGTTTTGAACCCGAACCGGTTTGGCTGGAAAAACCGGTTTGAACACCTCTAGGATTATAGTTGGTATACACGCGAATAGTTACAATGCGATGTTTTAGTATAAGATATGATTAAAATTATAAATACGTAATAGTTTAAGAAATAAAACAATTATACTATTTTTTTTAACTCTATTATCTAAATAGTTTCATTTTTAAACATTCATTTTTAGATTCTTTTATAAAAAAATTTTACTTATAAAAATCTTGTTTATTAAAAACTCGAGTTTCTAATTATTCTGGTTGTTTTAATAAAACTGTTTTTAGAAATTTTTATATTTTTATAATTTTTTTAAAAAGATCGATTTAATTTATTTTGTTTCAAAAAGGTTTAGCGTTTTAGAAAATTTTATATTATATAAAAATTTTGTTTTTTATTATATTTATTTAAATAAAAAGTTGTGATTTTTGATTTTTTTAATAAAATATATTTTTAAAAATATAGTTTGATTTTAAAAAATATAGATGAGAGAGAGAAAAATGTATCAATTAATAAAGTTGATTTTTACTAAAAGTGATAAAATAGTTTGAATGTTTAAATTACTATAATACCCTTATGAAGAGTAAATAAAGTGAAGATGTTTAATAAAATGAAAAGTGTCGAAAAGGTGGTTTAAAAGAATGACTATTGGTAAAAAAAACCTTATTTTATTAGGTACTATAGATTTGTTGGATTTTATAAAATTATAACTGTTGAATGTATAAGTGTTAGCATGGTAGGCATTTCAAAAAAATAAAATTTAAATTGATTAAAACTATTTAGTATTGTATGTCTATTTAAAAGTTATTAATGTATATTATATTAATCAAAAAGTTTTTTTGATGAAAATTATACATATTTAATGAAAATGAAATCATTTAATTAATTAAATTATATTATTGATTTAATTGAATTAACGCTGGGCTCGTAAAGGGGCGTTTGAGCTCACCTTACCCCATCTAGTGATGATTCATACCTCGATCTACCATTCTACCCCATATGATTTGAGACCAACCAATAATTTTGAAACCGATGTCAATGTAATAATGAACAAATATAAAAGAATTAGTTCAAATAACAAACTTATTTTAATAAAGTATTTTGAATAATTAAAAGTTTCAACTAAACAATTAGTTGTAAAGCCGGAAACTCATTTAATTGCAACTTATTAATTCTAGAGTTAAATTGGATTTTACTCTTTAAGATTTGATGAAAATAAATATTTTTCTCTAAAATATTAAAAATATTAATTTACCTACAAAGGTTTAATAAGTTGTTTCAATTCAATCCAAAAGTTTCATAAGTTGTTTCAAATTAAATACAAAAAATAAAACTTTTTTATTGAAATTGATACAAAAGATTAAACTTTTGGACTGAAATTAATGTTTTGAAACTTTTGAAGAAAAATGGTTACTTTGATTAAATATTAGGGAACAAAATTGAAATTAACTCTTAATTTTATTTATCTAAACCCATTTTACATATTGATAATTTATACAAAGTTTTATCCCTAATAAAATATTAAAATCAATTTATCGTTTATTCGATAATCGATTAGTAAATTGTTAGGTTAGATTGTTTGATTTATTAGCTTTGTTTTAAGACTCGAGCTTTTTTAGTTCGAAATTTTTCTTGCATGACTCGACTTAAGCTCTCTTGTTTATTTAAAATTATTGTTATCACAATTTTTTACATAATAATATTAATTATTTATGTAAATATATATTTATTTGATTAAATAAAAAGCTTTTTTAGACATGAGAGCGTGTGCTTATATATATGTAAAGCTCTTGGCCGAATATATTAAATGAGTCATAATATGACCTCGAGACATTTAAGCTTGTCTTGATCTGAGCTTTTGACGAACGGATCCTCAATCATTTTCTTTTTATTGTGTGATCCGACCCAACTCAACCTAGATCGTAAAACAAATATTATTCAGCGATAGATAGTCGACCTAAAATTTCCGACCTCATGAAAAGATTTTTTTTGAACGCCACTCTAAAGATTAAGTTTTATTTCTGTTGACTTACAGGTGGAAGACTACCGATGACATGGTACCCACGATCCTATGCCGAGAGTGTTCCCATGACCAACATGAACATGAGAGCAGACCCATCCACCGGCTACCCGGGTCGAAGCTACCGATTCTACAGAGGTGAAACCGTTTACCCTTTCGGCTACGGACTCAGCTATTCGCTATACGTTCATCGTCTCACTAAAGCACCCGAACACGTGTCAATTCCCCTAAACAAACCCCATAATTGCTCCTCACCTTCCTGCAAGTCGTTTAGCGCAAGCGACGACGTTTGCAATGGCTTATCGTTCGACGTTGAATTGATGGTTACCAATATAGGAAAGATGACAGGAAGCCATACTGTCATGCTGTTCTCGTACCCTCCTCAGGTGATCTACAACTCACCCCATAAACAACTGTTGGATTTCAAGAAGACGCGATTGGGGCCATGGGAGCGTGCTTCGGTTAGCTTCAAGATCGATGTTTGTAAGCAAATGAGTGTGGTTGATAAAGATGGTAATAGGAGAGTTGCATTAGGAAGGCATGTGCTTCAAATAGGAGACCTTAAGCACTACGTAAGCCTTAGGATTTGATTTTAATGTTATTTTGGTTTGAGATTTTATGTATCTTGATGGGGGTGGTTTAGAAGAATGACACACATTTGCTTCGGGATCGATATGGGCACAACGGAGAATAAGGGTGATGAATGCTTGGGGTCGAACATGATGATTATAATCTATTGAGGTTATATGATTATTCGTGAAATTGTATCTAACATGTGTTTATTTCATGGATCACCCGAGCAAATAAAAGTTAGCAATGCTGTTGGTCTAAGTTGTACAAATTTTTTTATTGCATATCCCAACAAACATATACATGAAGACGGAAGTTAATATACAAAGGGGGCGTTTGGTTGGAAGGAATGAAATGGAATGGAATGGAATTGAGAAATTAGTATAATTTTCAAGTAAAATTATGTTTGAGTGGGTAATGAAATGTAAAACCCAAGGGAATGTTTCACTTTCAAAATGTTTATAAAAATAAGCATTTGTGGCGTCAACGTATGTGACGTGATAAAATATAGGATACAATCTCCCCAGCTCGTTTACAAACTAAATTATGTCAAAATGTTCAGTAACTCGAATTTATACTATCGAATGAAAACGTATTATATTTGATACGACTTATTTCCAAACAATATAAGCGTCTAAACGTAATTAAAAATAAGCATGAAAACATTTTATATATGACGCGGTTTGTTTCGAAACAAAATTTACGTCAAAATGTATACGAACTTATATTTATACCGACACATAAATAAAAATAAGAAATTAAGAACATAAGAATTTTTTTAAAGTAAATATGTATACGAGGTACACTCAAATTCTTTGAAACTTTAAGTGATGTTTTATAAACTTTTTAAATTTAAAGGGATCAAATGTGTAAAATTCATAAATTGAGTGGTGAAAACCAGTCGGTGGTCTTTTGTCACAGAACTCTGTTTTTACGGTAATTATATACTATATATTTAAAAACCAACTCAATGAGCAGTAATGTATAAGTTGTCACTGCACAAAAGTTTACAACTGAATGAGCAATAAATGGGCGTTAACTTCATTTTTTTATTTTCTTATTATTTTAATTATATTATTAATATACCAATTTAATTTACAAAGTAAAGAAATTATATTTTTTTAGGTTCCTTTGACTTTGGTTTACACAAGTTTTTGGTAATAAAGTTTAGTCGTTAAATTTTAGTATTTGACGGTTTATCATTGTTTTATTTTTTTAACTTGATCACTAAAGTTTAGGAGTGTAGAGTTTGGTGACAATACTATTTATATTAAAGTTTATTTTTTAAATTTTGTCCACTAAAGTTTAGTATTTTTAAAATTCCGCCACCAAACTTTGTTTTATGATTTCTGACAAGCTAGAACGATAATGACTGAAATTCGTAATGATCCATGTGGAAAAACGGCAGGCCTCCCCGCACTTATTTTTCGAATTTAACTAATAAAGTTTACTATTTTAGAGTTTCGTCACTAGACTTTGCTTTTATGGATTTCGACGAGCCGCGCCGATAACAAATAGAGTAACGCAATGCAGCGTGTAGGAAAAGGTGACTGAACTCCCGCCGCGTAGCGCGGGGGAGAAAAAAACTAGTAGTAATATTAAATTAATAAAAATTTTAAAAGATTAAAAAAACATAAATCAAAAACTCTTATAGAAAAAGTGTTGTATTCATAGTGAAAAGATAAAAGTCTATCAATTTACTTTTACATGCGCTTATGCATTGAGGAGTTGTTTATGATGTAGCAATTCTTAATATTTAGTAATTGCAATATATAAAATATATAAAAAATATAAAGTAAAAAGAAAAACAGACGATAATGCATATATTATATATATTATTATTACCAAAATAACTAATTACTATTACTAAATTACTAATTACTAATTACTAATTACTAATTACTAAATAGTTTAAAGAAAAAGTAAAGGAATAGTAGCATCATATTTATGTCACGGGGTTTTTCTGGATTTGTTCTATTAATATAGATGAATATTGAGTTTAGTTTTGAGTTTAGCCTCCTTAGTTTAAATGATTTTACATTTTACCTTTAACTTTAACTTTTTTGTTTTTGTCCACTAAAGTTTAGGAGTTTATAGATTGGCCACCAAATTGTTTACACTGAACCTTTATTTTCCCGAGTTTAGCCACTAAAGTTTCGTATTTTACAGTTCGGCTGCCGATTTAATTTTTTAACCCTGAACACTAAAGTTTGGATCTTAAACTTTGACTACCGATTTGTTTTTTTTTTTTTTGTTTTTTTGTTTTAATTTAGTGACTAAAGTTTTCGGTATTAGTTGTTATTAACTTCAGTAATAGAGATGTAATACTTGTATTGGGTGTTATAACACTAACTAGTACAAAACATATTATTTAGAGCGTTGGTACGTATTTATTGAGGCGGGTTGAGACCGCTCAAATGGCATTGTATATATACTAAAAGCCATATGGCAAAACTTCTTGCATATTAGTACAACTTGCATATTCTTATTTTGTTTAAAATTTTTTTTCGAGTCTTTATTTTCTTATTTTACATGTGTAGGTTGAGGTGTTCTCTTACTATCTTTTTTAACTTTTGACCACATCCATATTACTATATCATGATTGTGTATTTTTTTTAAGTTCAATTTTACCCCCTTATAATATATCTAATATATACTCTTAACCTACTCTTCTAGTTTTTTCAGTTGGTTTCGTTAGTTAATTTTCATATAAACTTTGTTAAAAATAAAGTTGTACTTTAAGCATGTTAATTTGGGGGTAAAACAAAGTTGTATTTGAAGTATGTAAATTTTTGGCTATTGTAAGTTATGTTGCTTGATGGTAACGTGCTAGTAGCGTGAAAAATGAAACCAATTCCGACCAAAGAAAATCGGTACTGACACACACACACACACACACACAC
The DNA here is from genome assembly GCA_025506415.1 of Flaveria robusta. Lineage (NCBI taxonomy): Eukaryota > Viridiplantae > Streptophyta > Magnoliopsida > Asterales > Asteraceae > Flaveria > Flaveria robusta. The sequence continues at coordinate 11,972,215 of CM046465.1, forward strand.
ACATATATATATATATATATATGAAAAGACATTGTCAGTTTCACTCACATCAGATACAATTCACTTTTTAAACATTTTTAGGGTTTAGTTTTATAGTATTATGTTTTTTTTTATATATAAAATTACGTGTGGTAACAATGTCTCTTTCAACACGTGAGTTCGCATGTTATAAAAAATTTTGAAAGTTATCAATGATGTCTAGGTTTGGTAATTTTTATATAAACTTGTGTATACTATTTACATCCTCTTGAACATGCAGTTTCACTACAATATTTTGACGTTAGTTGTTTATGGTTTTACACCCTGCCGCAACACGGATCTTAAAATAAGAAAGCGTTTTTTGGGCGGTTCCTTAAATTTTTGGGGTGGTTATCCAAGCCTTTTGGCGGTTTTAGTTATATAAAAACAATTATTCTATCATGTATTTCAATGATCATTGAGGTAAGGTAACCAAAGATTTTATTAAAATAGTGGAAGATCTTGGGTTCAAGTCACACCTCTAATAGAAAAAGGAGGGTTCTAGGTTGGATCATGGGTTTTTTCACCTAAGATAGGCTTCCTTAGGGTGGTCTGATAAACGAATAGATATACACGTTAATACTACATGTCATCCCACTTTTTAAACCTTTTTTGTTGCAAATTTATATGAATTGATACTTAATTGCGATCTATTTAAATTTTTATAGGTTGAATGGTGACTTGGTGATTTTAATGAAAAAAACTCAAGAAATAAGTAATATTATTAAAGTTTGGTCACTGACATGGCCATGTCGAATTCTAACATGCCCATGTCAGAATCAGTTCAAGGCACAAGTCTTACGAATTACACGCACATGTAATTTTATGAAATTCAACATGTCCATGTCGAATTCTGACATACCATGTTGAATCAGTTCAAGTTACAAGTCTAACGAATAAGACGTAGATGCCACTTTATGAATCGGCCATGTTCGGCGAAGATTTTTCTTTTTAGTCAAAATTCAACCTTATTTTTAGACAATAAATAGAGAAACAAGCAACCCTAGCCCTTTTTATCCTCCAAGTGACTTTCAAGCATTTTTTGAAGAAGGAAGAACAAGATTGAAGATCAATTGCTCCAAGAAAGGAATCAACACCACACAACCCACCTCTACTTATCTTGGTTTGAAAATCTTTAGATCTACCATATTTCATTTCATGTATATGCGTTTGGTTTTGGTTTTTATAGGCCTTATGGGCTAAACACTCTTAATCACTTAGATTAGATGAAGCTAGCATACTTTGACATCTTGTACGCAACTTTTGGTGATGATTATGTTAATGTTTGTTACAAAGGTATGAATGCTTTTCAATGATTATGTGTGCTTGTTTAACTTGATGAAATGTCAAATCTTGTGGGTGTTACAACCATATTATGTTGGAAAATGATGTGTCTTAGAACATCTATTCATGAATTACATACATTAATATTTATTTTATGACATTTAACTAGAGATGGTGAATGAGGGTTGAATGTTTAGTAAAGTTGAACAAGTGTGTATTCTTATACATATGTTTGTGAAAACCATTGTGTTTTTTTTATGAATTTATCCTAGCTTATATGTGTAACCATAGATAATGTGGAAATTTATCATTTATGTTTGCATCTTCAAGGGTTGATGATCTTGTAGAGCCTTATTCTCAACCCTAAAGAAGTAATCAAAAAGAATTTGAGAGTTAGATCCTAACAAGTAGCACAAGAAATTAAAAGTGAAGCAGCAAGGCTAGAAGGTACAGAGGAATAGAAAGTGAAAAGCACACCAAAAATATAGAAAGTGAAGGAGAGCACACTAAGGATACAATGGCGGGTCAAGGTATTTGAAGAATGATCTATGATTTAGCAAAACCATCTTTAGAGGTTGCAAGACCTAGCATTGTATGACCAAATGTTCAATTAACAACTTTTACATCAAATTAAGCATGATTCAAATGGTCCAAAACACTTACAATTTGATGGTCGTGCGGATGATGATCCCAACTTTCACCTTGCAAAGTTTCTCAAGATATGTGACACCTTCAAGTTTAACGGAGTTAGTGATGATGCAATTAGACTATGGTTATTCTCTTTTTCATTATGGGATAGAGCACAACAATGGTTGAATACATTTCATGTTGGTTCCATCACCACTTGGGACCAAATAACCAAAAAAATTCTCTTGAAGTACTTTGCAGCACCGAAAAAGGCTAGATTAGGAAATGTAATCACATCATTCTAGCAAGATGATGGATAATCATTATATAAGACATGAGAAAGATAAAAAGATTCCATGAGGAAGTGCCAGACCATGGATTGGAACTCTGGTTCCAAACCCAAACATTTTACAATGGATTATGTCTAGAAGGTCATCAAATCATTGATGCATACGCAAGGGGTGCGTTTTAGGATAAAGCACCCAAAAATACATATGAGTTGATAGAGGATTTAGCCAACAATAGTAGTTCATGGTACGGTCCAAGAAGTAGGCAATCTAGACAAAGTGTTCACAAGGTTAATACATATCATTCCTTGTCTACATATGAATTCCGATTGTTATCAAGGTGACATGTTCAACCCTTTAGAGCAAGTTGACTATATGAAAAGTCAAGTACATCCTCAAAACAACACATATTGTATCACGTACAATGCGTGTTGGAAAAATCACTTGAATTTCACTTGGAGAGCAAGTGGTAGCAACCAACCATCGGGATTTCAACCCATGCCAACTTATCAAAACCAACAACAACAAAGTAATAAATCGTACCAGAAACAACCTCATAATCAATATCACCCTTAAAACCAAAATTAATATCAACAATCCTAACCTCAAGGCTTAAGTGGTGGTTCACTATCTAAAAACAAATCTAATTTGGTAGAGATGATAGCATAATTCCTATATACAATTGAAAGTTATCACTAAAATTTTGAAGCCCGTCACCTTCAACATGAGATGGAATTAAGAGACTAACAAGCCACAATGCAAAGTATAGAAGCCCAAGTGGGGAAAATTTCAAGGAAATTACTTGAATGGGAACAAGGTAGCCTTCTAAGTAACATTGAACCTAATCCAAAAGCTTATGTGAAGGCGATCACAACTTTAAGTGGCAAGACCGCTCATTCAAATAACATAGCTCTAACATATGAGCCAATTGTTGAAGAGCAAGTGGTGGTTCAAGACAAAGTGAAACATACTAGGCAAAGCCCATCAAGTACCATACAAGTCAAAGAATGATTGAGAGTATACAAGCCTACTATTCTTTATCTTAATATATTTAAAAGGAAAAAATGGAGGAACAATATGGAAATTTTCTTGAACTTTTCAAACAATTACGTATTAACTTATCATGTATTGAAGCTTTATCATAGATGCCAAAGTATGCCAAGTTTCTTATATGTATTCTAAACAACAAGAAGAAACTCGAGGAGCGTTCGCACGTGACTTTGAATGAAGAACATTCCTCGACGGTTTTGCAAAATCAACTACCTAAGAAGATAACAAATCTAGGGAGTTTTACTATTCCTTGTTTAATTGGTAGCTTATCTGTTAGTAATGCATTAGCTGACATAGGTGCTAGCAATAATTTGATGTCGTACTTGATATTTGGAAAACTAGACTTGGGTGAACCTACACCGACTCGAATAAGCATCCAACTTGCCGATTGATTTGTAAAATACAATAAAGACATAGTTTAAAATAAGTTGGTTAAAATTGATAAATTCGTCTTTTGAGTTAATTTTGTAGTTATAGACATGGATGAAAATAAAAATGTACCAGTTATCTTAGGTCATCCATTCTTAGCTACCTCAAGAGGCTTAATTGATATTTGAAATGGTAAATTGACTCTAAGGGTAAATGATGAAGATGTGATCTTTGATATAAAAAATAACATGTATTATTCAAAAAATAAGGATGATTCATTATATTTTTATTGATATTAGTGACTCATTTGTGGATCGTCATTTTCAAGAAAGTTGTTAAAAATGGTTTGCACACATAATTTCTCGTTAGAGAAGACAATGACCTATGTGATGTGCATATTGTTGATGAGTTAGCTTGCTTGTTAACTAATGAACCTTTCCTAAGTTCCAAATGGACTGAGATGAAGCAACCAAGGCTAAACCCTCAATTGAGGAACTACCATCTTTAGAACTAAAAGAGCTACCATCCCATTTGGAGTATACCTACTTGGATGATGATTCTAAATTACCCGTCATTATTGCTTTTGAGTTAACAAGTGATGAAATAGGTAATGCTTTTATAGTTGTTGAAGACGCATAAGAAAACCATAGCTTGGAAGATCATGGATATAAAGGAAATATATCCCCCATTTTGTACCCACAAGATCTCAATGGAAGATTTTTAGAAGCCGGTGGTGAAACACCAACGTCACCTTAACCCTGATATTCAAGATATGGTAAAGAAGGAGGTGATCAAGTTACTTTATGCCAGATTAATTTACCCGATCTTCGTTTCCCCATGGCTTAGTCCGGTATAGGTGTTACCAAAGAAGGGAGCTATGACGGTGATGACAAATGAAAAGAATGAGCATATACTGACAAGAACCATCAAGATTGGAAAGTTTACATTAATTAGAGTAAACTCAATGATGCCATAAGAAAAGATCATTTTCTCTTACCTTTCATTAACCAAATGTTAGAACACTTGTTCGTGAATATGTTTTACTATTTTCTTGATGGTTTTTAAGATATTTTTAGATTCTAATTGCACCCAAGGACCAAAAGAAACAACATTCACATATGTTTATGACACCTTTGCTTATAGACAGATGCCATTTGGATTGTGTAATGCACCAGCTACATTTCAAAGGTGCATCGTTGCCATATTTCATGACATGATTGAAGACTCAATGGAAGTATTCATGTATGACTTCTTAGTCTTTGGAAGCTCATTCAATCATTGTTTAAGTAATTTAAAAAAAAGGATGCTCTCAAGATGTGAGGAATCAAATCATGTTTTAAATTGGAAGAAATGTCACTTTATGGTGAAGGAAGACATTGTCTTAGGGCATAAGATTTTTAATGTGGGGCTAGAGATAGACATGCCATACATTTTCTTTAAAAGAAAATAAGGAGTTTTTTAAGTCATGCTGGTTTTTATAGACATTTTATTAAATACTTTCTAAACATTACAAGTCATATGACACAACTCTTTGAAAAAGATGTATTATTTTTTTCTGTGATGCGTGTTTAGTTGCCTTTAGTTGTTTAAAAGAAAAGTTGATTAAAACATGCATAATGGTCACCTTGTATTGGAATCTCCCATCTGAACTAATGTCTGATGCTAGTGACTATGGAGTTGGAACGGTTTTAGGGAAATGAAAGGAAAAACATTTCCAACCAATCTATTATGCACGCAAAGCTCTCATCAATGCTTAAGAAAACTACACAACTACCGAAAAAGAGTTGCTTGTCATGGTTTTTTGCTTTTGATACATTTTGTTCTTACCTTTTCATATAAAAAACTATTGTCTATACTGATCATGGAGCTCTTAGATATCTCTTTGGGAAAGAAGATGCAAAATCAAGATTGATTAGATGAGAGTGTCGCTAACCATCTTTCTCATGTTGAGAACTCTTTTTTGAAGAAACTCATGGAGTCCAGCATAAATGACAATTTCTCACATAAGTTCCTTTTGTAGATATAAGAGACTGATGATCACCCTTGGTTTTGCATACTTTGCAAATTACTTTGTGGGTGGTTTCCTCGTCAAAGGAATGACATAACAATAATAAAATAAATTCTTTTTTGACCTTAATATTACTTTTGGGAGTACCCTCACCTGTTCAAGGTGAGTGCAGATCAAGTAGTGAGAAGATGTGTGCATGGGAGTGACACGATGAGCATTCTTTGTCATTGTCACGAAGGTTTTAGAGGTGGGCATCATGGAGCTAAGTACACCTCCAAGAAGGTCTTCGACACTGATTTCTATTAACCCACCACCTTTAAGGATGCACACCCATTGGTTAAAGCATGTGATGCTCGCCAATGAGCAAGTGACATCCCATCCCGTGATGAAATGTCCCGAAACAATATTCAGGTATGCGAGGTCTTTAACATTTGGGGCATCGATTTCATGCACCATTCCCATCTTTAAGAGGACAAAAATACAACATAATTACTGTTGATTATGTCTCAAAGTGGGTGGAAGTAGAAGCTTTTCCCATAAATGATGCTAGGGTTATCATGAAGTTTTTAAGAAAACTAGTGTTTTTCTACCACTCGCGTTGCGCATGTGATGAATGAGGCTCAGAACAGGATTTCGGTTATAGCTGCGAGGTTCGAACATAACGCATGTTAGGCAATCAAAAAACTTTCTCTTTATCTAAAGGCTAGGAAATGATAGTTCATTGTGGCTGCAGATAATGCCTCAGCCACGCCAAAACAATGCCCACGTACTATTTTATCATCATCGCCTATCAAGCAGGTCAGAACATGTCCCAAACCAGGCAAGGCAGAACCCTTTAAACGGGTCATAGACATTCTCAGATGACGCCACCGTAATCGTCACTGAAAACATTAAAACTCTACCATCGGAACCCACCATCACAGAACAGAAATAGAAGAGACGCCAAAGGGTTCTTAGATGAAATCGCGCTCATCATCATCAAACATATATACCATGGGACAAATCATATATACCATCCCGGACAAATCATCATGGACCAAACACTCTAAAGAGTTCTCAAAATACACAGACAACCAAATGGGTTATAAGATGAGGAATCCTTATCATCATAGAACTGAAATAGGGTGCACATCTGAAAATTTGACAATAATTCCCAAAATAACATACATTGCAAATTTGATTGGTTCTCAAGTCGAAGAAGGCCTTACGACTTCGAAATAGAAATGCTAACAAATGACAAGACCCCCCACATAGTGGCCAAGACGGCGATCAACAAAAAACGACCATGCACGCCCCGACCACGGTAATGATACTACCGCCTATTCCACCTCAACCACAAAGGGGAGGCAGAGCGACAATAGAGCTCAAAGCCAGTGAAAAAGAGAAGCAAGCGATCAAACCACGACCACAACCACCGCCTTCCCCACCACGAACAGCAATGGCGACTTGTACCCGGTGTCAAAACCCTAAACCATGACCAACAATTTCTCTTTAAAAATAATCATACATAAGGGTTTTGCAGGCCGCCGGAACCAACGAACGAACGTCTAACCGGAGACGGCGGTGGAACCAAGGGGCGAAGGTTCAGTCGGAGCAAAAGGCCAGCCGTACACCTCCATCATTTTCACAAGCTTTTTTTAATTCATCAACCAGCTGATGCAGAGCATCTATAACCTCATGATCAGTTACAGCATCTTCCCTCAATCTTTTAATTGATGCTTCTTGTTTGGTCAACATCTCCTCCTTCTCCCTCAACAATTTTTTTAGTTCCCTTATTCTTTCCAGTCTCTTGTTAGACTTGATTGTCAATTTGTTGTACTCAGCCACCAAATAACTCTTGCTTACATTAATGTCCTCATCACTCAGGTCATATTCATGATAGGCAATGACATCAACATAGTTTGCTTCCTCTTCATCTTCTTGATTCAATTCAGCAGTCTCAGCATTATTACCTTCAGCTGGAGCTATACTTGCAGAGCTTGAGCTATAATCAGCTGCTACATTTGCTGGTTCTTGATGAGGTTGGGGTTGGTGTTGAGCATCAGTTGTTGGTTAAACTGGTTCAGTGTCATTAGATAGAACAGGAGTTTGAGATTGGCTGATTGAGAGTGGAACAGTGCTTGCTTGGGAGGCTAATTCTGTCTCTCCAGAGTGGACTGAGACTTGGGAATGAGTTGGAGAAATAGGTTCTGTATGGACACTTTTCGGTGATTGATTTTGTGGTGTTGGTGTTTGTTGGTGTATTGGTGATTGAGGGTAAATGGGAGAGATGGGCATAGTGTTTTCACTTGAGATGGGCATGGTGTTTTCACTGGCAGGTGATTGAGGTTGGGGTGTTGGAGGTTGTTGATGAATTGGTGATTGAGAGTGAGAGTGAGTAGCTGGCTTAGTAGTAGCAAGGGAGATATCCTGTTGTTCATCATACACTAGCTCTTGAGGAATGTTGGCATTAGGATCAGCCACATGTGCAAACATGGGCATATCTTCACCTTCATACTTCCCACTAATCTTATTCAATATAGATCTTCCTAGATGAGCTTGTATAAATACATCACCAACTCTTTCAATCCCAGGCAGCTCAGCATTAATGATCAGTTGAAGGAACCTCGAAAACATGAACATCTTGTCTGGTTTCTGCACTCTGACTTGATCATATAAACAACTAAAGATGTATTTTGCGTAATTGTAGGTCCTCCCTTCAAATATTCCAATGATTCAAGAGGAAATATGCCTTGAAAACCTATCCAATCCAGATTTCCTATTTGAGATGCACTTCAGGTAAGTGTGACACAGGAATCGGTAGGGCTTGCACAGTCTCCCTTTCTTGATCTCTCCTTTTTCATAATCACCATCATACCCCATCAAATAGAAGATCTTTTCTATGTATTCGTTCTCAAACACATCAGGGTGACCCGCCTCTTGTTATCCTAATTCTAGCACCCTTCTAATGATTTGTTTAGTAACCCTCATCCGTTCATTCATCACCACAGCAACTATTATCTCACTATCTCCTTCTTCCTCTACTACTGCTGAATTCCAGAAGTCGATGATGTGTTGTTGATGAATCACAGGTTCTGCTGTCAGTGCATAGAACAGCCTTGATCGTCTTAAGTATCTGATGATATCTCGACAACCTTCCGACACACGGTCGTCAGCATTTAGAAACGCACATACGTTGTGCTCTCTAGCGAATCGATTAGCCATCTGTACATAAGAATGAACAAGATTAGGTTAGAACACAGTTATCAGATATAAGAATGCGAAGAGTTTTATCGATAATAATGAATCAATCAGTTCATTATTGATGATTATGATATGTTTTACCTTGAAAACAAAGATCTGAAATCAAGTTTATAATTTTGTTTGATGTTTTGATTTGGTATTTTGAATGTTTGTGGAAAGGGGGAAGAAATTTTTTAGAGAACGCTTTTCTAGGTCTGAAAAAGTGCTCTGAAAAAGTGAATAATGAATACTTAATTCAAAAACATCATTTATATTCCCTCGGACTTATAATTTTATTTATTAAATGAGGTGGGTCTCTCTTTCCTTATTACCCTTCCGTGGAATTTATTGTTTCGCAGATTTTAATTCTTCCGTAGGTCATCTATGGATGCCTAAGGGATGATTTTCCATAGATTACCAATCCATGGAAATAAGATGTACTTTTAAAATATCAGCATGTTCGTAGGATACCAATCCATGGATGGTTATATTTTAATCGTATCAAGTTTCGCACTGTAGCATTTGCTGAATTACAATTTCGCACTGTAGCATCTGCTGAATTACAATTTTGCACTGTAGCATCTGCTGCATTACAATTTTGCACTGTAGCATCTGCTGAAGTACAATTTTGTACTGTAGCTTCTGCTGCTTCTGCTGAAGTACAAGGTTTGAAACTTGTTGATTTGTATGATTCTATCAACATGTTAGAATCATTTGTTGCTTTTGGACCTTGTTGACTTTGTCTTCATGGCAAATGTGCGAGACATGAAATGTATTCTATAGCCAAGTTAGAGCTCAAGTCCCAATTCTTTCATTTGATTTTTAGATAATTTAGATTGCATTATTTCATGCATTGACTACTCCCCCTAAATTTGTGATTAATGATGAACTGATGCATTTATCATAAATTTATCTGGAAAATAGCATGAAAGACATTAGTCTGTCCAACAAAACTGAAAGTAACTTAACTACATTTATGAACAAAAAGAATGAATAACAAACTTATGTACAAGCATATATATACATATAATGGGATCATACTATGACACTAAGCACCTTCCTGTGTTAATTTGTTTGATTGAATGAGACCTAAATCTAGTGCTGATTGCAAGTATGGTGTTCCACATAAATTCAAGCAAGAGTATGTTGTCAACTAGGCATGCTGATTATCATGTTTTGATGTTGATTAAAGATATACAATTATGAGTTCCACATTCAAGTCACATTAGAGTTTGTCCTACATTTGTGAGTGAAAACATCACTTTTTCACACTTTTAAACTATGTACTTTAAGTTATAAGTTCTATCTTTAGATGAATGTTACATCTTATTAATGCATTGGTGCAAAAGCTCTGAAGTTAATATACAGTTGATCATAATGGATTCTTTTGAGAGCTGAGATATGATCATTATCAGGTCACCAGATCTTTACTTTCATAAAACAGAGGTGCCTTCAACCCAGGTCTTTGTTTACACAAAACAGAGGGATGATGAGGATCATAATCTATTCACCAGTTGGTTACAGATGTATACCAAGGTGTTCATAATCCCAGGTCTTTGTTTACACAAAACAAAAGGAATATGATTTGCAAAGATAGACATTATAAAGTGTTGTTACACAGTGTGCTTGGATGAGTGTTTTGATCACATCAGGATAAGACTTACTTGCTTGATCCTCAAAATAGAATTTCCCATAAACAGTCATCTTTTCATTATGTTATGCATGCACTAGTGTAGTTTCCACTCAAGCTGAACCTACTTTCATATCAAAGCACTTCTGATCTGTCTATAGTAAGAGTTAAAGACTCAGGCAGGTAGCTAAGACATAGTGTACTATCATTTCCCAAATATGATATGTTGAAACATAACAAGGATAATATTTTTGTATTTTTGTATGATTTTATGAATGTTTTTGGATTTTGAATATGAATATATACAAGGTCAGACTCATGCTTTTCAGTTGGCAGATCATTAATCTAAGTTAATCATGCCCAAAGATTCAATCAGAAAATTAAATCTAACTGAATCAAAGGCTTTAGTGAATAAATCAGCAAGCTGATTTGTTGTATCCACTTTGATTAACTTGATTAAACCTTTTTCTGAGCAATCTCTCAAAAAATGGTATCTGATTTCTATGTGTTTTGTTTTACTATGTTGCACTGGATTTGCAGTGATGAACATAGCAGCTGAATTGTCTATATGAATTGGTGTTTGAAGGAAATTATAACCATAATCAAGTAATTGGTTTTGCAACCAAAGAACTTGAGAGCATCCAGCTGAAGCAGCTATGTATTCAGCCTCAGCTGTGGATACAGGTACATTTGTTTGTTTCTTGCACTGCCAAGAGACAAGCCTTGGTCCTATAAATTGACATCCACTAGTTGTGGATTTTCTGTTGTTGTTGCATCCACCATAGTCACTATCTGAGTATGAAAAGAGGTTGAAATCTCCATCTTTGGGATACCATAAACCAAGAGCTGGTTTGCCTTTCAGATATCTGAAGATCCTCTTAACAGCATTCAGATGAGACTCTTTAGGATCTGATTGGTACCTAGCACAAACACACACAACAAACATTATGTCAGGTCTGCTGGCAGTTAAATACATTAGTGATCCTATCATTGATCTATACAATCTTTGATCAATTGATTTCCCTGTAGGATCAGGTACAATCTTGTTAATTATGGATGCTGGTGTTTTGTATGAAGAAGTATCAGCAAGATTGTACTTCTTCAGGATTTGATGAATATACTTCTCTTGATTAATGAAGATACCATCTTCTTTCTGATGAACTTGAAGACCAAGGAAGAGAGTTAATTCTCCCATTGAACTCTTCTGAAATTCAGATTTCATCAACTCTTCAAAGTTTTCACATATTCTCTTGTTTGTTGATCCAAATATAATGTCATCTACATAAACTTGGACAACCAAGAGGTCTTGATGTTCTTGTTTGAGAAAAAAAGTCTGATCTATTGTTCCCCTTTTATATCCATGCTTGAGTAAGAAAGATGATAATGTTTCATACCACTTTCTTGGAGCCTGATGAAGACCATACAAAGCTTTGTCAAGCTTGTATACCCTGTGTGGGTAATTAGGATCCTCAAAACCTGGAGGTTGAGTTACATAGACCCCTTCATTAATTTTCCCATATAAGAAAGCACATTTTACATCCATTTGGTAAACTGTGAACTTCTTATGTGAAGCATAGGCTAGGAATACTCTGATGGCTTTAATCCTTGCAACTGGTGCAAAGACTTCATCATAATCTATTCCTTCTTCTTGGGTATATCCTTGGGCTATCAGCCTTGCTTTGTTTCTCACAATAATACCTCTATCATCTAGTTTGTTCTTGAACAGCCACCTTGTGCCTATTGGATATTGACCTTCAGGTAGATCAACTAGATTCTAGACTTTCTGCTTTCTGAATTGCTGAAGCTCCTCTTGCATAGCTTCAATCCAGCTATTATCTTTCAATGCAGCTGTGATGTTCGGAGGAACCACTTGTGAAAGAAAACAAGTGAAGAGACAGATGCTGGCAGCTCCCCTTTGGCTTCTTGTGGTTCTTTCATTAAGATCACCAATAATGTTTTCTATTGGATGATTCTTATGAATTCGTGTTGTTGGAATAGATGCAACTGTAATGGATGATTCCAAGTTAGTCATATTCATTGATGGAGAGGGATTTAGCTGTGTTGGAGAATCAACAAAGTAGTCAAGATCTTCATCATTTTGATCCTCTGAGGCTGAATGATATCCCTCCTCATTAGTTTATGTATTAGCAGTATTGTGAACAGCTTCCGCAGGAACATCTACAGATGTGTTTTGAACATTAGCAGGAGTTACAGGAACATCTACGGATAATGTTTGTTTATCTACTGACATTTCTTTGGAATGTGATGAAGTATCTTTAGAGCATGGAATATCTACTGATGTAGATGGAACATCTACTGATGCTTTATCCATATCTCCGGATGTTGGAAAAACATCTGCGGATGTAGAGTTAGCTGCTGCTGATGTCATGGTGTTATCTACTGAAGTGCTTGTTTGATCATGATCTGCATTCTTTTGATGATATGAAGTGCCAGGATCAGAACCACTTGATGAGTGTACTAACGGTCTTGGAGGATCAGCAGATAATGACACTTCATTCATGTTTGGAGGAACATAAGGATAACATGTATCCGTAGAACCTGCAGTATTCAAATAACCAAAGTTAAATGAATTTGTTAATGCATCTATATCAAATAGCCATGATGATCCTTTAACAGATGTTGGAAATAAGGATTCATCAAATGATACATTGGGTGTTTCTTCCACAATGTTTTGTTGTGGAATGTAAACTCTATATGATTTAAATGTTGAGGAGTACCCAACAAAGAAACCATCATAGGCTTTCTCAGAAAATTTTTCCAATTGTTCTTTTGTGTTTAAAACAGACACATGATATCCAAAAGCTCTAAGGTATCCTATAAAAGGTTTTCTTTTAAATAAGAGATCATATGGTATTTTGTTATGTTCTTTGACAATTAATGTTCTGTTTTGGATATTGCATGCAGTGTTCACTGCTTCAGCCCAAAAGGTGATTGGCAAATATGAATCAGCCAGCATTGTCCTTGCTGCTTCAATCAGAGTTTTGTTTCTTCTTTCAGCAACTCCATTTTGTTTTGGAGTTTTTGGTGCACTGAATTATCTAGCAATGCCTTTAGTCCTGCAAAAAGAATCTAAAACATCATTAACAAATTCAGTTCCATTATCACTTCTTAAGATTTTGACTTTTGAATCAAGTTGGTTTTTAATCTTAGTGATAAACTCTATTAATATTTCTGATGTTTCACTTTTATATTTTAAGAAAAAGACCCATGTGAATCTAGTGAAATCATCCACAATCACCAAACAATATTGCCTTTTCCCAATGCTCATGACATTGGTTGGACCAAATAGATCCATGTGAAGCAATTTGAGAGGTGTTGTGTTTGTGTTGATTGTTTTGGATTTATGTGACACTCTGTGTTGTTTTCCTTTATAGGATGAAGAACAATGATTTGAACAGTAGAATTCTCTTTTTTGTAGACCAATGACAAGATCATTTTTTACCAATTTGTTTATGTTCTTCATATTGGAATGAACAAGTCTTCTATGCCACAACTGAGATTCATCTTCTGATGATTTTGACAGTAGGCAAGTTTCATTGCTTGTGAGTGCAGTATTGTTCATATCCAAAACATATGTGTTTCCTTTTCTTGATGCTTTAAGAAGGATCCAGTCTTCTGGAATGGGAAAACCTGGCTTAAGAATGTAACAGTTAGTGTTATCAAATAAAGTGGTATAATTTTGATCACAAATTTGAGAAACACTCAGTAAATTGTATTGTAAATTTTCACAATAATTTACTTTCTCAAACTTGAGCACACCATTAGTTACCATTCCTTCACCAATAATTTTTCCTCCTTTCTTATCCCCACCAAATGCCACATAGGAGGCATTTTTATGTTTAAAATCATGGAGTAGAGAACAGTTTCTTGTCATATGCCTAGAACAGCCACTGTCAACATACCACTTGTTGTCAGTCCTCCATGCTCGTTCCTGCATACATAAAAAAATCAATTAGAATGAGGGTCCCAAGCCTTAATGATCTTGGGTTTACCACTAGTATCTAGAATTGTTACTCCCTCATGAATGAGTCTTGATGTTTCAGTGTTGATTTTAGACTCAATTGACTCATTATGTTTGGTTTGTGGTGAGGATGATTCTGTTGAAGATGAGCTTGTGGAACTTTGTTCTTTTTTCTCTTGCCCTTCTTCTTTCATCTTTTCTTTGTTAGGTTGCTACTTTGAGTTTGATGATGAGCCTTGATTTAAGAAAGTTTCACCATCTTTTGCTTTTGATTGTGGTATGTGAGTACCCTTCTCAAAGTGATCAAAGAATGTGTCAACAGAATTGTCTTTCTTTTCTGTCAAATCCACTTTCTTATATGGTGTTTTGAGTTGAGGATGTGATTTCTCCTTCTTCTTCAAAGGTTTACCACTAGCAGATGGTTGCTTCTTTGCTTTTGCCAACTTTTGTTTTTGCTGCTGCTTTTTAGGCTTTGAATCTTCTGAGTTATCACTTGAATGAGAGTAAGATTCAGCTTTCTCAGATTGTTGCTTCTTTGTGCTCTTTGTTTTGTTCTTTTTGTTAAAATAACATTCCTGAGTGGAATGGTTATTTTTGTTACAAATTACACAATTTTTATTGAAGTAACAATCAGAAGTAATGTGATTGTTCATATTGCAAATGGAACAATAGCAGCTGAAGTAACAATCTTCAGTGTTGTGATTTTTCATATCACACCATTTACAATATTTTTCTTCTTCATCATTTTCATGAACTATCACTTTCTTCTTCTTTTTCTGATCTGCCAATTCTCTTTCAAATTTGGCAGCTGATGAATCATTGCCATTCCCTGACATGATATCAAAGGGTTCTTGTTTGGCAGTAACTGACTTTTGTTGCTTAGGATTCACAGTCTTTTGTTGATTGACTTTCTTGATGACTGATACATTTTGCTTTTGCTGATGAGTCACTGATTCAGCAGATTTCTTCTTCCGAAGATCTACTACGGATGGAGTTTGGTCATTAATTTTCTTCTTCCGGAGTTCTGCTACGGAAGTAGAATGATCAGCATTTTTCTTTTTCTTCCGGAGATCTGCAACGGATGATTGACCAGCATTTTTCTTTCCTTCTACGGAGGAGACTTTTATTTCTTCCGTAGATGTGAACTGCACACCATCTTCAGTTGATTTTTCTTCTTTGCTGAGTTCATGAAGCCCTTCATTCAGCTCAGCTATCTTCTTGCAGATTGTCTTCAACATGTTTCTTTGCTTAGGAGGATAAGGCAGCTTGGTTTCTTCAAGAACTTTAGGAATGATTGGTTCGAATGAAACATTCTTACCAATATCCATTTCATTCACACCTTTCTCAACATGGTCATCAGAATCATCCAAGTCATCACATTCAATATAGTCAAATTCTGAATCATTTTGTTTGATTGGTTCTGATTCAGATGACTCAGTTTCACTCACCTCAGAATTGTTATTATCACTTACCAACTGATTAATTGTTGTTTCAATTTTGGTGCATGGCACAAAATAATTTGACAAACTGTTTGTCATTGACTCAGGTAAAGGTGTATAATTATCATTCAGAGGGGGTGCAACAACATTGTATCCCAACCCACACCTGTTCTTTGATTCAATATGAGAATTTAACAATTTCTCATATTGCTAAGATGACAGTTGAAACTTCTGAGGTTTCACTTCAGTTGATGCATGATCAGACATTGATTTTGTTAAGGAAGTGGTCAAATGCTCAACTTGGGCTTTCAAGTTATAATTTTCAGAAACAAGTTTATCTAAATCTTTTTGCAAAGAGTTGATTTTGATTTGATAAAGTTTATGCTCTCTTACATGAGATTCATTTAAAATAATTGTTTCTTTCACTTTATTTGCCAGTTGTTGAGCATGGACTCTGTATCTTTCAACTTCCTCAACACAGGATGATGAACACAATCTATCTCTTACCTCTCTGGCCATAGGTGGAACTTTGTTTTCCATGTTTGCCATTAGAGCTTGATTTTCTTCCAATACCTCCTTCTCATACGTGCTCCAGTTACATGTTCCATCTTGTAAGATTATCAGCCCAGTCTCTTTTGAATTGCTTGGCCCTGCAGATGAACTTGTGGCTAGTAGGGATGAGTTGGTTATCTGACGTTGTCTGAAAGATCTTTGAGATGATGATGTTGATTGATGAGATTGATGCTGATGAGTCTGATGCTGCTGATGTTGGTGATTCTATCTCATGTTAGAAGATGCTTGTTGATTGCACTCTCTTGAAAAATGTCCATAGAGATTGCATTTAAAACATCTTACTTTTGACTTATCAACACTAATTTTGGTTGTCTTTCCAGCTGCAGCTAAGTTTTTATTTCTTCTCAGGTATTGTTTGGCTCTGTATGCTATCATTGCCATTTGCCATTGAAGATCCATTTCCTCTACTTCATCTGGATGAAGTTCTTCCAAATCTTGCTGGCAGATGTTAGCAGGAGTTAGAGTGCTTCCCAGATAAGCTTGAAAACTTGAGCTGAAAGCTGCAAATGCTACTTTTTGTTCTTCAGAATCCAGAATCACAGTGATTGGCTTTGCTTGATTGTTGTTGGAGGACGACCTTGCTGATAATGCAGATGAATCTTTCTTTTCATCACATCTCCCTTTTTCTTTTGCTGACTTACTATAAGTGGATGATTTTGCATGCTTTGATGCATAGAAACTAACTTCTTCCTCATCTTCACTCACAGTACAAGAGTAGTCATTATCATTGTTAGAAATAAAAGCACTTCCAGCACTTTTAGTTTCTTTAAAATGATAAGGGGTGACATGTGTTCGCACACTCTTGTTTCTTGGCTTTTCATCCATTTCAAGAGCTTCTACTTTGGCCACCAAAGTATCTAAACCAATGGTTTTGAGGTCTAGTGTGTTCTTGAACATGGAGACAGTTTGCTTCCAACTCTCAGGCAAAGTGTGGAGCATCTTTTTGTTTAACTCCTCATTGGTATATTTTAATTCCAAGATGTTCATCTCGGTTACCAATTGCATAAACCTGTGGAGTTGTTGTGGTACTGATTCACCCTCAATATGATAAAATGTTTCATATTGAGAGTGAAGTGTATCCTTTCTTATGCTTCTGATTTCATCACTTCCTTCAAAGAGAGTGTGAAGAATTTTCCATAAGGAATTCGCTGTTTTGTAGTTCTCACACTTGATCAGAATATCTTCAGGTAAGGCCATACTCAATAGGCTGTATGCACTAATGTCAACTTTGACTCGTTTAACATCCTCAGGTGAGAGATCTTTTTTGTTTATGGGTTGATTATGGTCTTTATAATCTGCTCCAAGAGCTGGAGGAATATAAGGACCTTTAGTTATTGACACCCATAAATCAGAATCTGTGTAATTCACATGATTTCTGAATTTTATCTTCCAGGATTTGAAATCTGCTTTGGTTTCCAACTTTCGAGGTTGATATGATGATCCACCGAAAGAGTTGCTCATTTTAGTCAAATGTTAATATTCAACTAAGCAAATTTTTGTTTATGAATGAACTAATTAATGACAAATACTTGATTATTGACTAATTAAGTAGTTGAAGTCACAAATCAGCCAATCCTCTTAATGATTATCAAAGGTGATACCAAATCGAGGATGTTTGTTGATATGTTTTGTTCAAATGAATTGAACACTTGTTGATTATCAATCAATAACGCCGATCTACGTTTCAATTAATTTTGAATGTAGATCAACGTTAATCGAGCAATGTAATACTACTCGTTGAACGATGAATCACGGTTTGTTGTTTTAGGAATGTTTTACACCAAATCGTTGATTATAATTCCTTTGTTATCTATTGATTAATCGATAACTTCCTTGAATCAGAATTATAACCTCTCAATTTGTTATAAACACCCGAAAGCAATTTTACTTAAAACCAATTGATCTAAACAGCAAGCTGATAGATCTAATGATATAGACAATCAATCAAACAATTCTAATACTGATAGATCAATCGATCTAAATCAATGAGCACTTGGCTTTGATACCACCTGTGAATCCAAGGATCGCAATCAGGAATTATTAGTATTAGATTCAGTTCTAATAGCGATCGCGAAATTATCACTATTAGTTGTTTGATTGATTGAATATGTAATAACAAACGTAATTGAATATTCAAATGAAGAACAGAATAATAAATTACAATGAGTGAATGAACACGATTTGATTCAAATGTATTTCATTAAAAACACTGATTAATGATTACAAAAGAATTCAAACAGTAATTGCTAACAATGATGACGTTTGTTGATGACTTTGGTGTAATTGATGTGGCGGCTGCTAGGGTTTTCGTGATCGTATTGATTGACGTATATTGTTAGGTATTCAGCCGTATGGAAATGTGAGCCTATACGTTGTATTTATAGGCTAAGGGATTTACTGCTAGGGTTACAGTAAATCTCTTGGAATTAGTAACTTTCTTATCGTGGTAAGAAAGTTACTCAGAGAATGTTATGATGTAACATTCTCTGACTGAGTTAAAGTCATTCGTAGAAGTTGACTTTATGACATCACTCAGTGATTGACTTGTTGACTTGTTGTACTTGGTGAAGTACAATCAAGTGTTGGTCTTTCGTAGAAGTTTTGCTTTCTGCAGGAACTTTGTCTTTCGTAGGAGTTTAGCCTTCCACAGGAGTCTTTACTTGAACTTCATTGGAATGCAACTTGTTCATCCGTAGATCTTTGATCTTCAATCCCTTGTCCTTCATTCACACTGAAGTGTTCTTCCGCAAAAGATCTTCGGATGTACTTTGTGTAAGAACATTATCTACGGAGGAACACAATTGTTCATCCGTAGATGTTTCTTACACTAAGTCAAATTTTCATGAAATTTGAGTAAGTATGACGTTCATCCTGCAATCACATATATAAATCAACACAGTTATGGGTTAACCTATATATATATATATATATATATATATATATATATATATATAATGCATACAAAATTGATTATTTCAAAAGAACTTATTACAAGAGATTGATTAAAGTGCTAAGCCTATACAAAAGATCTAGACCTATTGTTCCTAGATCTAACAATGCGTATGAAAGGTATATATTTTTTGATATAGGTTTTTCACAAATATTTAGTTTTAAATAGTTATTACTAATACTAAACTACACACACAAAAGGCAATTGTACCTGTCGTGAGGTAATATAGTATTGATAAGAACCGAGTATTAATCCGTGGACACACTAAGTCTACTCAACAACCCTCCTAATTTTCTATCGGTTTGATTTAGGAAATGATAAGTTAAACAAAATAATGATAAATAAAGATAGATTGAGACTTTTGGTGATTTTTTCAGTGAAGTAAGGCTATTATCCTAATTTAGATTACACTTATGTAACATTGATGATTTGATGGTGTGGTTAAAGATATTGATTAAATTAATTATATTAATGTTTGTAAATTTGAGCTGGCGCGATTTCTCGTTTATCCGCTCCGTAGTGACTAGGACATCATCAAGGGTAACTTGCTTAATAAATCAAAGCCACTAGTAATGAAGGTAGATCTCCAGTAACCTTTTCACATAAGATTTTTAAAAACATAAGTTAATGTTAAAAATAGAGTTGATCAGGTTCCTTTCGAACATACCATTAGTTTAAGAAAACCATAACAATTACTGTAGATTTCTCAGACTAATAAAAGGAAACCTGCAAATGATCAGAAAATTAAGGTGATATGATTTCTAATAACCATTTCTACTTCATTAGCCATGGATTTATTATGAAAACCGGTTTCGCGAATAAAAGTTAGTTCATACGTTTTTCAACCTTGTATAACATTCACAATTACAAATCATAAGTTTATAACTTCCCTTTTAAATGTAGATTCTACCCATCAAAAGTTTTCCCAAGATTACCATAACATTAACATAATATAAATCGCACCATTAGTTCATCACAAATTACATAAGTTTCATCCAATTAGGATGATAATGAGAGGTTAGCTCATAACTAGAACAATCAAACCAGTGATTCATTATGGATGATGTTAAACGATCCCAAGCTTCTTCTAAGTGTTGAATGGACCTCCAAAACCTTCTAAAGATTCCAAAGGCTAGGTTCCCGAGAGGGAAAACCAGACTTCACCTCCTAAAATCTCATCTTCAAGTTGCAAATGAAGTACTATTTATAGGCTTTCTAGAGTGTTTAAGCACGGCGCCGTGCTAGTACAATGTACGTAAAAGTTGGTCGGCTCGTACGCTTAGTAATTTTTTTGCTTGGCCTCGTGTTTAAGGGGGCACGGCCTCGTGCTTATGTTGTGGTACGACCCCGTGCCTCCTGGGGCACGCCCTCATGCCTCAGGTTGGGGAACCGTACTTTTTATCTTGTCGGACTGACAAACACGGGGGTATGTTGATTTTAGCATGGGAATGTGTTTTAGGCTGGGCATGGGGGCTTGCCTCATGAAGCATGGCCCCATGCTTGAATTCCAAAGCTTGGTTTCCTTTAATTTCTTCTTATTTAAGCTCCTTTTGTTCATCTTGGTCTTTTCCAAGCCTGAAAACACAATATGAACAATTTAGGTATCAAATCATCATTTTTAGTAAGAGTTTCTTGAATAAATGATGTGCAACTGAT
Organism: Flaveria robusta; assembly: GCA_025506415.1. NCBI lineage: Eukaryota > Viridiplantae > Streptophyta > Magnoliopsida > Asterales > Asteraceae > Flaveria > Flaveria robusta. The sequence continues at coordinate 11,993,310 of CM046465.1, forward strand.
GTGTTTTATATGTATAATTTGGATCACATCAAGCCTGTAAGGGATATGAAAAAGGCTGATGCACCCAAAACAGTCAAGGTGCTTCATGCTTGCATACACTTTGTGCATGGTAACAGTTAATTCGTAAGTTTTACACACTGCAAAGAAATTTCACTAAGTGTAAAATCTTCCGAAGGCAAAGACCAAATCTTCTGAAGCTTAGAAGACAAAGTCTTTTGAAACCACAAAGATAGAAGACTGATTTCTTTCGAATACAGAGAAGACATGCTTTCTCTGATCAACTTTTTTAGAAAGCTGACCAACTTTCCGCTGCCACTCTGCAGACTCACCAACTTACATAAGTTGGTGAAAAGGTCAATGCTTTAGGAAACTATAGATTATGGTTTTGAGTCTGTAACTTTCTACTTTGTGTACTTTTATCCTTTTTGTAATACATTAGGATGTGAGCTATGGCATGTAATAGTCACTAGTCAAAATGCAATCTGCCTTTTGACTTTACATTGATCTTGTTATCTAGATTAGTGTTTCCAGCTCGCCTTCAAAGTATGACCTGCTGTATGATGTAGTATAAAGTATCTCAGGTCCTTGTATTTTTTTTGCATGCTTTGTAACACCTATAAAAGAACTTGAGAGCAATATACTTTATCCTTGAAAACCATGACTTGTTGTTCTTGGTTTTGTCTTATCTTGTTTTGCTTGTGTTTCTTAGTATCATTCTAAAGGTTCTAGTTCCCTATTTGATTTGTTAAGTGTTCTAAGTCTCTCCTCATTGTGAAACTGATTGCATTAAACATCTTCACCAGTCTTGCAAAGCCTCAAAGGCCCTTATTAGTGACTGAGGCACTTATTAATTTAATTCTTTACTTGAAAAAGCCTTTGCTCACTATGATGTTCATCATAGATTTTAAACTCCATATCATCCATAAATGAGGGGACTAGAAGTCACTAATTGAGGCCTCAAAAAAGAATTCTTAAACAAACAATGGGGCAAAACAAAAATGTTTAATCAAATAAAATAGATGACACCTTATTGTAAGGACCCGTTCCCGGGACACTCACAGTTGGACAATCATCGGACATACTATTTCAAAATCACATAAAATCTATTTAACATTTGCAACGGAAAAATTTAACGAAACCACTTCATATATTAATATTTACTATTTACAACATCATTACATTACAAATCATCTTTTGGTTTCATCACTATACAAAACATCATTGTTACACAAAATGGATGCCAGTCAAAATCTTTGCCAAGTAGCTCCACCCCGTGCCATCCTCAGCTACCATCACCTACCAACTGAAAATGCATAAAAGTCAACATTGCTGAGTGAGTTCTAGTTTTATAAAAATATATTATCTTTCATTCGTTAAAACCTTTTCATACTTTCGCACGTGATCACACATCATACATACACATAGATAATAGCATTATTATCTTTCGTCATCGTTCTTTTTGAACTTATCGCACGTTTCGTACATTTCGCACGTTACATTATCTTTCACTTCTATCTAGGTCCTGTCATATGCTACACCCCCCTCTTGGGCACGAAGCAAACTAATCTAGGGTTTAGCGATAAGGACCCCGTTTTGCACGTATGGAACAGTCACCAAGACTGATTCCCCTGTGTGTGAATCCCTCATGGGGCAGCCAAGATCGCACGCTGTATGACACACAGTTGAGCTGACAACTCTCGAGTAGTTGTGAACCTCCTTACATTTTTCTTGCAAGACTTTCATCGTTCATTCATTATGTTTCACTTTCATTATCTTAGATCTTTCGTTTCGTTAAGATAATACTTTTCATTTATTAACATAATCACACCACGTAAAGCCACGGAGTAATACATAATATGGAACATAAAGAAAACTGGCCACAACATACATAACATCATCATATAATCATCACATATCATCCCCGGAAACATTTCAAGTCATAGCCTAAAAGTCTCTCTTTCCCGAAAATTTCAGAAAATTTTCTAAGGCATTAGGCGCATGAGCACTATGCAGGCGCACGAGCACTATGCGGGCGCATGAATACTTAGGCGCAAGGGCAACACATGCGCATGGGCACTATTCGGGCGCACGGCCAACACTTAGGCGTCTGGACAACTTTCTAGGCGCATGGGTACTATGCAGGCGCATGAGCCTGGTTTAGGCACATGGACACTTAGACGTTTGGCAGACTTAGACGCATGGGAATACTTAGGCGTCTGGGCAATATTCTAGGCGCATGGGCACTATTTGTGCGCATGAACCTTGGGCGTTTGGGTACTGTTTGGGCGCATGATCTCAGGCGCATGAGCACTTAGGCGCATGGCCAACTACTTTCTAACTAACTCCATTTTCAGACCCAAAAACATCAATCTAAGCTATTCTAGCCTAGTTTCTAACATACTAAGTATCACAACAAGCATAAAACATGAACATAACCAAAAATCAACCCGAACATACACCCACCCAACAGGGCACATTCACATACATACGGGTACACACACCCAAATTTTATAAAAACGATAAAGCATGTATTTCCAACCCCAAAATCAGTTAAAACATTTAAAAACGGGGATCTAGAACTGACCTCTTGCAACTTCCGAGTAAGACTTCTTCAAACCCGAATGCTTATGAGCTCAAGCACCTAAAAACACCAAATAAACACACAACCGAGCACACACAAACACACAAGCACATACCCAAAGGCTGAAAATTAGCCAAGAACACCCCAAAAATCAGAAAACTAACCTGAATTCCAACTTCTTCTTCTTCCTCTCTCTACAACCGAAGAGAATTCTTCTCTTTCTCTCTCTAGAAAATCGACATGAAGATGATGTGCAATAGGGGTGGGCGGCCATGCCACCTTTTTGAACAAAATAATAATAAAGTTTGCCCCTTGCACAACTTTAACCCCTCAACTTGGGTTATTTTGCTTTTCTTTCCTTTTCTTCATTTTTCTCTTCTTTTAAAATTTTCGGGTGTTACACTTATGGGCCTTTTGCACTACTTACAAAACACCAATAGGCACAACACCTTTAAGTTGGTTTATGCAAAACCTTGTCATCTACCCATTGAAATTGAGCATAAAGCATATTAAGCTTTGAAATTAGTTAATCTTGATTTAAAATGTGCCGGTGAAAATAGGTGGCTCCTAGTTCACGATCTTATAAAGTTAAGAAGCCAAGTTTACGAGAACTCTTGAATCTACAAGAAACAAACTAATCAATTACACAACAACCACTTAAAAGATAACAAGCAATTCCAAATGGGGGAGCGTGTCTTGTGAAGCAAGTATTTTCATATGGCATAGTTGAAATTGAACATCTAGGCGGGAGGGTTATCAAAGTCAATGGCCATTCATTAAAACATTATATTGAAGGCCAGATGAATGAGGAGTTAGAATTCATGGAATTCCACCCCAAGGACAACTAATGCAGTGTCGAGTCAAGCTAATGACTCGTAAATAAACAAAGCACTTTCGGGAAGCAATCTTTGGATTTTAGTCTTTAGTTTCTTATATATATTATTATTTTTATTTGCCTTAATTACATGATGCTAGGTGAACATGTATTTCAAGAATGATTCGCTCAGGTGAATGGAATGCCCATGCTCTCAAGCAAGTCATCTCTTCATAACTTTGAGAACGTGTAAAAGAAATCGACGCCAAAGTGAGATTACATTAAATGACAAAGCAAAACAAAAAAGGTGGAATTTTAAGAATAATTACTAATATGGTTGTGTGTTATGAAAACATTTTCATGTCAATAAGTTTGATAAAAGGATATCTAAAACAAAAATACTTTCTAACATGGCCATTTGGGGTCTCCAAAATACCCGAACCCGAACAACCCAACCCGACCCGAATAAGCTAATTATGGTCAGGTTAATCGGATTAAAAAATATTATTTGGGTTAGTCGGGTTAACCTGAATAACCCGAATCCTTATTAGGGTCGAGTTTTGGGGTTTATTTTAAAATATATAACCTTATTCGGGTTAACCCGAATAACCCGAATCGTATTTATATACATATATATATATATATGTTTACAGAATTCAAAACAATACTAAAAGATAACTGAATCATGTTTCTCTATTATTGAATACTTCAATCCCAAAACATGAGCTTAGCCCATTCCATAATGTTGAAAGTGTCCAGTAAGTACCAACCATAATAAACCACAAATACAAATTGGTTTCCTCACATGTATTCCTCCATTTCATACGTAACATGAACTTTTGAAGCCTGTTCGTATTACTCACGCAAGCAGCAGCCAAAAAGAACCCTATACTCCATTGTCATCATCCTTCATTCTTATTATGTCTTCATAAGATCCGACCCTATCAGAGGTACGTTCTCCATGTTTACTTGTCTTGAAAACCTAGGTTTTATACATTTATCATTTAGTTTTATGTTGAAGTTCTTGTATATATTTTAAAGTTCTTGTATCACTTTTGTATATGCTTTGTAGCTTTATTGTTCAATGGAATATAACAAAAAGACCATTAATAAAGAAAGTCAAGAATCTCAACAGCATGTGAAAAAGCCAAGGAATTCAAGAAAATGATCAAAAAAAAAAATCAAGACTGTCAAGAGGCTGTGAAACGGACAAGGAATTCAAAAAAATGATCAAAAGTATGGAACAACTTTGTAGAGGAAGAGTTAGAGGAAGGGATGAATGAAGAAGATCAAAAAGCTAAATGTCTACATTATGGTTGGAAATACTTATGTCATTCTAAAAGGTACGGTATTAAGAATCTCAAAAATCATCTACTTATTTAGCAAAAAATAGTGATAGTCAAAGTAAAATTACTTTTGAACATGGTGACACAACCAAAATGATGACATGGAAGTTTGGTCAAAAGGAAAGTATAAGAGCTTTAGCACACATGATTATAGTAGATGAACTTCCTTTCAGTTTTGTCATGGGTGAAGGATTTAGACACTTTATTATAATTAATCAACTGCAATTTCATGTTTGCAGGACCGTTTGAAGGTGTTTAATGCAAATCAGTTTCACAAAAAGGAGAGACTTAGAACACTTAACAGATTAAATAGGGAGCTGGAACCTTTATGGTGATACTTAGAACAACACAAGTAAGCAAGAGATAGAAACTTAAGAACAAGATAATTGGTTTTTAAGGATAATGTATATTGCTCTCAAGTTCTATTACAAGTGTTACAAAGCATGAAAAATAAAATACAAGGACCTGAGATACTTTATACTACATCCTACAGCCGGCCATACTTTAAAAGCCAGCTGGAAACACTAATCTAGACAACCAGATCAATGTAAAGTCAAAAAGCAGATTGCCTTTTGACATGTGACTATGACATGCCATAGCTCACATCCTATTGTAATACAAAAAGGATAAAAGTACATAAAGTAAAAAGTTACAAACTCAAGACCTTAATCTACAGCTTCCTAAAGCATGGGCCTTTTTGACCAACTTGTATAAGTTGGTGAGACTGAGAGTGGCAGCCAAAAGTTGGTCAGCTTTTTTGAAAATTTGTTGATCACAGAGAGCATGTCTTCTCTGTCTTTGGAAGAAATCAGTCTTCTATCCTTGAGCCTTCGGAAGACTTTGTCTTCTAAGCTTCAAAAGACTTCATCTTTGGCTTCGGAAGAATTGGTCTTTGGCTTTGAAAGATTTTACACTTGTGTAATTTCTTTGCAGTGTGTAAAACTTCCGAAGTAACTTCTACCATGCACAAAGTGCATGCATGCAGAAGATTTTTTGACTGTTTTGTGTGCATCAGCCTCTTTGAAATACCTTACAATGTTCCATGCCGAAGTACAATCACACGAGAGTGTTTCAAATTGTATTATGAGGAGAAAAAAAAGATTCATGATATACTTCAAAGATACATCGGTAGGATTTGTGTTACTACTAATACGTGGACATCCATAAGGAAAAAAAGTTATGTAGGCTCTTACTGCTCATTTTATAGATAATGATAGGAATTTGGTTAAGAAAGTGTTGAATTTTTGTCTACTTGATGGTCATCGGGGTGTCGACATAGGAAAAGGAGTCCAGTCTTGTTTGAATGAGTGGGGAATTAATAATATCTTGATAATTTCGGTTGATAATGCTAGTGCAAATGATTGTGCAATTGATTTTTTGAAAATAGTATATGCAAATAACCACAATTCTTTATTGCATGGGAAATGGACTCACATACAGTGTGCGGCACATATTTTGAATCTAGTTGTACAAGATGGTATGAAAAAAGTAGATAAGTCTATTGAGAACATAAGATGTGTGATTAAATGGGTAAAGCAATCGGGTGATAGAATTAAGAAATTCAATAAATGTGCCGAAAGTGCTAAATGTCCATGTACAAAACAGTTGATTCTTGGTGTACCGACTAGGTGGAACTCCACCTACCATATGTTAGATGTAGCACAAGCCTATGAACATGCATTTGTTATGTATGATTTGGAGGATGGGACTTTTGGGAATGATATTCGAAAGAAGGGTCATTCGGTTCCAACATGGGAAGATTGGGATAAAGCAAGAAAGTTGTGTGTATTTCTAGAAACATTTCATGAGGTTACTTTGAGATTTTCTCGGACAAAGTATGTGACATCACATACTTTTTTTGTTGAAATAGAAAAAATTCGTGAGATTTTAAGGCAACAAGTTCAATGCGATATTGATGAAGAACCACCAAAGGATAAACATATTTATGATACTGCTAAGGTGATGAAGCCCAAATTTGACAAATATTTTAGAGATATTGATAGCATGAATTTGATGTTATATTTTGCGTTCTTACTTGATTCAAGGAACAAGGAAGATTTTTTGGATATTATATTAGAAGAACACTATGGAATGGAAGGAAAAGCAATTCTTCAATTAAAGAAAACACACATAATGAATGGAATTCAAGAGTTATATGAAGATTATGTGTGAATTCATGCTCCACCAATACCACCTACTACGTCTTCAACACCAATGAATCCTGCATGTACTACAATAAGTCTTGATTTTGGAGATAGGTTGAGAAATAAGATGAAAGCGAGTCAAAAATCGAATCACTCCATTAGTGAGTTAGATAAGTATTTGGGTGAAAGCGTTGAAGGATTTAATCCTAATGTTAGTTTTGATATATTAACTTGGTGGAAGGTTAATAGCCCAAGATTTCCAATTTTATCTCTTATGGCTAAAGATTTTTTTGCTATTCCCGTCTCAACGGTCGCATCATAATCGATGTTTAGCACTAGAGGGAGGGTGTTGGATTCTTATAGGAGTTCTTTAGGTGATAAAACTATTGCATGCCTAATTTGCACACAAGATTGGCCTCGTATAGGTTGTAATCCGAGCAAAAAAGAAGATCTTGAAACAATAACTCAAATTAAAAGAGGTACTTTCTTTAATTTATTATTAATATCTTTTTTAATATAGCATCGTGATGTAAATTAATTAAATCTTTTATTTATATAGATTTGATGAAAGAAGAAGAGGTTACAAGATTATAATTTGAAGGTCGCAGATTGAATTTTGAATTCGTTTGTGATTTCGTTGATCATGAATTTGAGATCTTAACTTTTGAATGTTTGATTATGAACTACTATGAATTATGTTTGAATTTGAGACCTTAACCCGATCAACCCGACCCGACTAACCCGAAACTGGACTAACCCGAACCCAACAAACCCGAACCTTAATAGGGTCGGGTTATGGGTTAGCTTTTTAATTTAAAAAACCCGATTAACCCGACCCGATTAACCCTTAATAGGGTCGGGTTGACCCGAACAACAGCCCTAATGGCCATGTCAATTTATCACACGACCATGTTAGTCATCTATCAAGCTCTTCTCTTATTAAAACTTGTACTAGTCAACACAACATAACAAAACCCTTGAATTTGTATTTCCCTAAAAAAAACAACACCTCCTCCTACCACCACCCAACCCTTCGCACCTTCAACCACCACTAACCTTACAAGTATCGTACAGCAACCACATCGTCATCCCTGCCTCTCTTGCGATTCCAACAAAAGCCACATTTAATCACCTCGATTCCATCCCTTTTTGCACAAGTTCATTATCTTAGTTATGTGTTTCAGCTATCAAAGCTCTTGCTGTAACGGATTGACTTCGAGTGGTATATGTATATTATTATTTATTTTGTTCCTGCTCTTGATACAATACCATGTTTATGACTGATTCTGTTTATGTCTCTTGTTCTTGGCATTAGAATTTTTTGGGGTTGTTTAGGTCTTCTTTTTAGGGGAAATATTAGAACAAGCCATTACTTAAAAAAAATTGGTAGTGGAATGATCTCTTTCTGTGTTAATTTTAGTAATATTAGAATCCGTGAAGCTTGTACATTGCAAAACCAAATTGGTTTAATATAAATATGATTTTGGTAAATTTTATTATTGGCGAGATAATGGTTTTTGTTTGGATATGTTTATGTCGTATTAAAACATATCTTGTTTTGCTGATTTTGGATAGACTTTGGTGTAATAACAAGATTAATATCTCTTGATCACTTTTTGTTGTTCGTAATTGGGTCGAACTTTGTCTTTGAGAGTTGTTTATCCAAATTTCTCTCAGATGGTCATGGTAGTTTTAATGTTTTTGCTATAGAGCTTGGTTATTAATTTAATTTTTTATATTTTTTTCTTTCGTTGTAGATGATGGCTTAAGTAGACGTTCATCAAAAATCTCCAATATGATGCCGGAAGTGAGGAAGCTACGAATCTGATTGCTATTCGACACCGATCCCTGATGGCCACTATGACTATGGATTAGGTGGCCCTAGAAGCCTTGGGTGCTCATGATCGTATAAAAGCTCTTCTTCCTCCTCCATGGATGGTTTTTTGACATAAAACGACCACAATGCAAAGAAATATTTTTGGAGTTTTGTTCCTCTTTCAAATTTCATCACATAACAAAGCAGCACAATAATAATTGGATTATCACATTTCGACTTGGTGGAGTGCAACATTACCTATCATTGGCATAGTTGGGAGTCATGATGGGTCTTTACACCAAGATTGAGTTACAAAAATCCATATTTCAAAAGGGCATTCTAGAATTTCCAAAAGGTGCTGCTTACTGTAAGAGATTAGTGTGGGGTAATACATGGCTAGGGACACCAAAGCTACCAAGCTAAAAGACCCACTCCACCATTATTTGTATTGTGTGATTTCTACCTTGATCTCTTAGCGAGGGTCTATCACGGGTGTAGTTACCAGGAAAAACGTGCCCTTTTTCTATTGCCTTATTCGTAAGAAGCCATGTAAATTGGCATATTCAATAGCATTTTTCTTTGATGGATTCATCTACGTATAAACCCAATAGCTTTATCTGTGGTGGTTCATACATTAATGAGTTAGCATTCTCCTACGACTTTGTGACCTCTAAGGTTATTGTACGGCTTCATGCATCATGCACCACCCGACCAATGGGCACATGGATAATGGTAAACATGAAACTCGTTCGGATTAACACGAATTTGGCCTGACATTTTCTTGACTCTCATCATTAGCACGAGAGAGATGAGTATGATGGGAATCACCCAAATGCAGATGAGCAAGATGCGGGTGCAGTAGGATCACCACCCCGTTAGACATCGAGAGATGTTCATTCCTACTTGGATCAGATGGTTTAGACTCTACAACATACTAGGGCTTGCTTGCAGTGGTTGATAGAGGAGCGACAACAGGCTACCATCATTAAGGGTTGGATGTTACCACCATCACTGGTCCCACCTCACGATGGTTAAACTCCATCGCACTTTGGGATGCACACATAGACATAGAGGACTAGTCTGATGTCTTCTCATCTTCTTTTGGTTATATTACTCTAGTTGTATCTTATGTGTTTTATGTGCAAACTCATAAACATGATGTACTATATGCTTTAATTCGTTGTATTGTTACTTTATTTACTGCTTTATTTTGCATGATTATTTTTTTAACTTTACTTATTATTTTGTTCTTTGGTTATGATAGTGATCACGTGGTTGGAATTTTTATGCTTGGCGTGGCTTAAGGACTTTTTATTTTTTATTTTTGAAAACTTGTTGGATTATTTGAATACTTCACTCAAAAAAAAATTTTCATTCTTTCATTCTTTCTCTCTCTCTCTCTTGCACCTTATGCTTTTGTGTTGCATTTGTATATTCTTATACATTATGGACAATGTATATTTTAAGTGTGGGAAGGGATTTTTATTGGATTTCACCAACGTTTTTTATTTTGTTTTTTTATATGCATGTAAACTTTTTCTATTAGCAATTTTGTTATAAAAAAACAAATAGCATCTTTCGTGTTGATTTTAGATCGTTAAGTATGATTGAATTTTCAAAATCATGTGATTTTAAAAACTATCAAATGTTTAATAAATATCACTGGAGCGTTAATTTAGTATGACAGGTTAAGAGAAGGATGATTATGTATTTATTTGCACATTTTTTCCATCATCTTCATTTCTATGAATTTTTTTGTGTACCTTGTGAGCATTTATTAATCATAATTCATCAAGCTCACCTTTTGTTAATCTTGGAGTGTATCAAATGTTGCTTCTATTTTAGAACTTTCTTAAGTAATACATTATGAGATCACGAACTAAGTTGTTGCACAAACATAACAGAGGTAATAGGATTAGCCATTTTGTGTAAGTCTTTTTGTTTTTTTTGTCTTACCCTTCCATTACCTCTAGCTACCATGTTGATCCTTCTCTATTTTTTGTGATAATTACGTGCTTGTTAAACCTACTTAGCCAAATAAACCATTTCTTTTTTCTTTTACCTATTTGTTAAAATCCAGCTAATGTTAGTTGTCAAAACTGTGTTAACATTTGTATTTACTGTCCTAGGGTATAGGTTATGTTTATAATAAAAGAAAAAAAGTAAAAAAAATAGAAAATAGAAATTTGTATTGTTATTTTGTTTGTTTGGAAAGAAACTATTAAAAATGAGGAATTTTGTACAATAGAAGGGAAATATTCATTGTAGCTAATTACAAGTACATTTGTGTTAGTTATAGTTAGTTTTTATACTTACTTCTTGTTTTTGTTGTTGATTGCAATTAGAATGTAGCAATTTCGGTTTTTAACCATTCAGACACTTTATATACTATATTCCTTACCTTTAACACCAACCTCGTTGCAAACTTCGAAAGACCTTTTGATTTATGCAACTATCTTATGTTAAGTGATAGAGAATTGATTTCTAAGCAAACTTATAATAATCTGGCTTTATTGTTAGACATTGAGTGATTCACATGAAGATATATACACATACATAGCTGAGTGTTGAGTGAATATGTGTGAGAGGTGCAAATTGATACATAATATAAATTCTACATACATGCTACGCTTAGTTGGATAATTTTACATTTTGAAAAAAAAATTCTAGCTTCTTTATTGCGTGAAATTATCATTGAGTTGAAAATCAATTATGCATTGGGTTATCTCATTCAGTGTGAGTTGTTATCATTATTCTTTTAAAGCTAATAGGATTTTTTTTAATGAGAGTTTGTTTAAGGACAAACACAATTTAAGTGTGAGGATGTTTGACATGTGAATAAATATGCACGTTAATAAATCATATCATCCCTCTATTTTAACGTTTTTTGATTCAAATTCATATGAATCGATACTTAACTGTGTTCTATTTGAATTTTTGTAGGTTAGACGGTGACTTGGTTATTTTGATGAAAAAACTCAAGAAATAAGTGAAATTGTTGAAGTTTGGCTACCGACATTTCAGAATTAGTTCAAGATTTATAATTCTGATGGATGACACGACCATGTCACTTTAAGACACAACCATGCTGGTTGAAAATTTTGCTCTTTAGTCAATACTGAACCTCATTTGTAGAAAACAAGTACAGAAGCAAGAAATCGTAGCCCCCTTTTCTTCCAAGTGACTTTGAATAAATTTTTGAAGAAGGAAGACCAAGATTGAAGATCAATGCCCCAAGAAAGGATTCACCATCACACAACCAACCTCTACTCATCTTGGAGTAAAAATCTCTATATGTTCTATGTTTTCTTGAATGTCTATGAGTTTGGTTGTGATTTTTATACGCCTTATAGGCTAAACGCTCTTAATCACTTAGATTAGATGAAGCTTAACAGACTTTGATATCGTGTACGCAGCTTTTGGTTATGATTATGTCAATGTTTATTACAAATTTATGAATACTCTTTTATGATTGTGAATGCTTGTTTAGCTTGACGAAATATTGAACCTTGTCAGGAGTCTAATTTACTTCCATGATTCATGAGTAAAATATTGTCTCACCATAAATTCATGCTTATTATCATTGTTTTCTTAAGCTGATTCGAAGTCTAAGTGATACATTCCTTTGATTGATTATCTATATCTTTATTTACTTACTTCAAATAGATTAACTATTAGTTAATTTAGTTAATCGTGATATTCATATGTCATTTCTTATTGGCTAGATAATTCTAAATACTTAGTATTAGGATCTTTTGTTTCCACGAATCAATACTTGGTTCTTACCAAAAGCTATACTACTATCCGATAGGTACACTTACCTATTGTGTATGTAGTTAGTCATAAGTGAAAATCATTATATAATTTTAGAACTTAATTGTGTAAAATCTATTGTTAAAATTTATAAATCAAAACACTCATGGTGTTAGGTATAAGACTGATGAGGACGGATTAATGTACGGGCTTCCCTTTAGGGCATATCAGCCTAGTGCCCTAGTTTCCATACCCAAGTAATGGAAATTATCGAGTGGGCTAGTGGCTCGTTAGTGATCTAATTAGTTGTTAAAAATATATTTATAATAATCATTTTTCATTTTCCAAAATAGCAAGAAAATAACAATAACTTCCAGAATATTCAATTGCTTAAATCAACGATAATCTAAGCTATAATTCTATAAGGGATTGGATATTTAGACACCCCAAAATTATAAATTAACACCCCAAACGCGTCGTATAGCACCATACGCGTCGTATAGCACCATACGCGTCGTATAGTGGGGTCGTACAGCCCTATATGGGGCGTATAACCCCTCTGACAGCCCCTTGAATTTTTTCTCCTAGTCTGTGTCGAAATTTGCTATACGCGTCATATAGCCCCATATGTGTCATATAGGGGGTCGTATAGGGCTATATGGGGCGTATAGCCCTTGACAGCCCCCCTGAATTTTACTCGTTTTCAATGTTTTCGACCCTATTAGCCACGTATTCACCCATACGCGGCGTAAAGGGGGGTGTTGATTTATCTAAGTGGGTGTCTGAATATTAGGACACTTCTATAATTATCAATTCAAACTATATTAATAATCCATCAACTCAGTTGAACATATCGATGTACGACAATAATTACTCAAAATGAGTACAACGACAATATTACAATAATAAAAAAATATTAGTTATAAAACGCTATCTTAAGATAAGATATAATTAAAATTACATACGAGTAAGGACTATATATAAATATATAATAAACAATGATATCAATTTTTCAAATTTTTGTTTAACTTTTTTTTTAAATAATAAATTAAACATTTCTATAACTATAAATTCAAACTATATTAATAATCCATCAACTCAGTTGAACATATCGATGTACGACAATAATTACTCAAAATGAGTACAACGACAATATTACAATAATAAAAAAATATTAGTTATAAAACGCTATCTTAAGATAAGATATAATTAAAATTACATACGAGTAAGGACTATATATAAATATATAATAAACAATGATATCAATTTTTCAAATTTTTGTTTAACTTTATTTTTAAATAATAAATTAAACATTTTATTTAAAAAAACTGCTTTATAAAAATATCATTTTTTTAGGATTTCCTTACCATAACTCCCAATTTTAATTATTTTTGCTTGTAAAAACATAACTTTTAAGAAAAAAATTCAAAGTATTTCGTACTTTTAAAAAAAGTTTAACTTTCTAGAAAAAAATAAATTTGCAAACAATTATTTTTTAAGAAATAACGTTAATAAAAAAATATTTTTCTTAAGTTATTTAGAAAAACCATTTTTAATCTTAAAAAAAATAAATAATATTATTATTAAAATTGACAAAGAAGAAAACATCTTTGGTTTAATACTTTAATTATAGGGTTAATGGATTTAAATACTCCCAACTATTGAAAATTGGCTGTTGCCACCCTCAAGTATCATTTTGGTGAATATAACTACCAAGTAAACACTTCTGTGTCTGTATCACCCGCCGTTTGTCAAAACCCTAACAAATGACCTGATTTATTTTGGTCATTTTGTCAAATAAATCAGCCCAATGTGTCATATACGTTCATTGTATCATATATTTTATATCATTTGTTAAGGTTTTGACAAACGACGGGTGATACAGACATCGAAGTGTTTACTTGGGAGTTATATTCGGCAAAATGATACTTGGGGGTGGTAGCGTCCAATTCCCAAAATTTGAGAGTATTTAAATCCAATAACCATTAATTATATACTTAATACGTTGCACGTAAGTATTCAATTATCTACGATTATTCATTTGAATATTGAAAGTGTATTTAACACCACATGATTCTATCCATGCTCTCTCCATGAAATTAAATACAGAAAAACAAAGTAACTAATCAACCAAATATATTATTAAGTAATGATATATCTTCTTCATATCATATCCAATAAAAAAGATAATAACATATTTCCCTCTCATAGTAAACAAACTATAATAATGAACCCTAGCTAGTTCTTGCAAAATCAAACCATTTTATAAAAAAATGGCTAAAACAAAACACCTATTTCACACCTTGACACTTATGTCATGTTTGATATCACCCACTTGAAGAACATGCCGACCCAATGCAACTTTCCTATTACCATCTTCATCAACCACACTTAAACTCTTGCACACATCCACTCGAAACCTCACCAACGATCCCTTGCGTGACGCCAACCACACCTTCTTGAAATCGATCAACTCCTTCTGTGGCGCATTGTGGACTATCGGAGGAGAAGAGAACAACAACAACGTATGACTTCCCGACATCTTGCCTTTGTTTGTTACATTGATGTCTACATCAAAATGTAAGTTGGTGCATACACTATCATTTGCATCAATAGTGTTGCATGTGGAAGAGTGGCAAGTGTGGGCTTGGTTCAATGGGATCGACACGATCTTGGGTGCTTTGATGAGTTTGTACTCGTATGAGGAGTAGCTTAGCCCGAACCCGAATGGGAAAACGATTGGGCCTCTATAGAACCTGTAGGTTTGGCCTAGTTGACCCTTGGTTGGGTCAGGTCGCAACTTTGTGTTGGTCATGGGCACCGAGTCCACGTATGATCGAGGATACCATGTCATTGGTAGCCGTCCACCTGAAAATGTTTAAAAACCATAATAAGAATTCACTTAACTTCAATAACTTTAAAATCAGACCAGACATTGATCCGGTGATTATGATTACTGGTCCACTATCCAGAATTTCGTATTCAGGTTTGGATATTGAAATCCACCATCCGAAATTCACGAAAATACGAATATCCAGTTTTTAGCACCCTTACCCGTCATATTGGAACTAATAATGAAATCAAAATATTATAACAAGTTTATATATGTATTTTTGCATACATGCATATATATATAAAGATCGAAATATGGAGGGCAAAGGAGATAAATTAACCAGTAACTCACATTTCGAAAATATGAAAAATAAAAGCAAAAAGAAATTAAACATGAATCAGTATGGTTCTCCAGACACGTTAGGCATCCGATTTCTGTCGAGTCAATGTACATATATACATGATATACATAAAAACTAAAATATGGAGCGTGAAAGATTTAAGTTAATTAATAACACATATTGAAAAAATAGAAAAAAAAGCATAAAAGAAAACATCACTAGTTAACTAAAACTGTGTTTCCGGTCCGGTCTGGTAGTGAAAACATCGCTTAAAATTAAATAATTCAAAGACATAGAAAACTTACTTGGATTATAACGACCAAAAACGACATCCGCTAAAGCACCACCACCTTCTTGACCCGGAACCCCGACCCACAAAATGCTGGTGACTTTCGGGTCACATTTCGCAAATTCGACATCCATTCCGCCTCCAGACATGATAACAAGAATCACAGGTCCTTTAGCCGCATTTGCGACCTCAGAAATAAGAAGATTTTGTTCTCCCGGAAGAGTGATCTTGGTCCTATCAAGTGCCTCAGCCTCTATAGAAAGATCTGTGCCCATGACTAGAACCACTGCGTCCGCCTTAGCCGCAACGTCCTTAGCCATTTGAAATCGAGCGGTCGAGTTACACATGACGTCACAAACTTCTTCGTGCATAGTACTTTTAACATATTCGGATAACCCTTTTAGAGGAGATGTGTATTTACATGGAACTCCTGCATAGTTGCCTATCATTGCTCTTGTGGCGTTAGCATTAGGGCCGATTACCGCTAGAGATTTGATCGACGTTTTACGAAGTGGTAACGATCTAAAACTGTTTTTCAGCAACACGATTCCTTGTCTAGCCGCTTCACGGGCTAGCTCCTGATGAGCAGCGGCGCACACATCTTTCTTGCCTAGGTTGCCGTAAAATTGCTTGCTTGGATGACCGTCGAAAAACCCGAGCCTCATAAGTGTCGTGAAACTGTTCGTGACAGCGCGATCGACTACCGATTGTTTCACTAGCCCCTTCTTGACTGCTCGTGCTGTGAAGTACTTTAGTGAATCCCCACAGTTAAGATCCAACCCTGCAAGCGCTCCCAAAATATTTACTATACAGTTTTTTAACCATGAGAACCTGTTACCGAAAAACTAAAAAGACATGCAAAAAACAAGTGAAATCTATTTTTTAAGTCTTTTAATGAAACCGAATGATCTTATAAATTACCTGCGTTTAATGCGTCTGCTGCAACTTCCTCGGGTGTTTTAGCCCACCGCTGGTCTTTGAACATGACTTGTAGCGAATCACAGTCGGAACTAACATATCTATAGCACCGAAAGATACATACGTGTTACGTATATGTAAAGTAGCATACAAAACAAAACGTGAAAACTTACCCGTTTAACTTCCACTCCCCGCGAACCGTATCTTCCAAAAGCACTCTATTGCCACAAGTCGGTACACCGTTAACTTGATTGTAAGAACACATTACACTAGCAACATTTCCATCCAAAATACAGCTTTTAAACGGAGGGTTATATGTGTCCTCCAAATCTTGCTTTGTTACCTAAAAAAAGAAAAAAAAAAAGGCTTCATCTTATATATTACTTTAATATCACTCCCAAATAAACAAAGGAGTATATTATCCTTATTAAATATTCGTCAGTGATACTCCTTTGTTTAACAGTGTAGTAAGATTCGTTTCCGTGAAATATACGTACGAATGCATTGAAATGGTACCGGTCGACGCTAGTCCAGTTATCGAGATCATAAGCGGTGTAATGTTTGCAACAAGCTCCGGTTTTGAGTCGTTCTTTATCGCCGTCCTCTCTTTCTTGTAAGCCTCTAACATACGTCGACCCGTATCTGCTGGTTAGAACCGGATCTTCTCCTGGCGTTTCTTGCCCTCTTCCCCATCTCGGATCCCGAAAGATGTTTACATTCGGTGACCAAAACGTTAGTCCTGCTACACCACTGTTGTACATTGCTCTAGCTTCTGTAGAAACCACCTATTTGTACACTTAAATCATTAGCCATTAACATAATTAAGAAAGGAATCATAATAAACACAAACTTCTTATTTGAATCTCAAATCATTAATCGCAAAATTATCAACTAATCATCTAAAAGCTTGAAAACACCAAACTTGTACTTTTAAACTCAAAGCCACACATCCCCATCATCATATATAATTTTTTTTAATTAGTGTTAATTTCAAATAGTTGATGATTTTTTGTGTTTTTTTTTTTTTTTTAAGATTTTTTTAGCTTTTGGTTGTTTTGAAGAATAACGTGAGTACCCATCAGCTATTCGGAATCATGGTGTGTACAATAAAGGCCAATTTCATGTGTACTTTTTCAATTCATATAATTAGTTTTTCATATAAAGCAATTTTCCTTTAGTAACTTGTTATAGTTAACCTCTTTTTTAGTAACTTGTCATAGTTAACTTTTTTTTAATCTAAATACACCATTTTGTTTATTTTATCTTGTTTTTTACTGGCATACTGTATAGATTATGTTACAAATCAAATTTGTTTGAGAAAAAATATTATTTTAAAATAAAATAATAAATTTTCTCAAACGAACTTAATTTTTAACAAAATCTGTGTGCGTCGATAAAAGAACTAAACAAAATGATGTATTTAGAATTTTTTTAGAAATTTTATATAAAAAGATAAAAAAAAAAAACAAAGATTCATAATAAAATAAAAAATTAAAACTTCTATTACTTCCGTTATTCTCAACAACGGAACTACGCATGCGGAACATCTATAAACCAAAATCACACAAGAAACCATTAAACCAAAACTATTTTAAATAAAATTGCATCATATATACCTTTCCAATAGTATAGAATAAAGATTCATTGAATGAGGCTGCAGTGAGAATGACTTGAGGGAAACTTGTGGCTCCAGGGATTACACTCTCATTGAACCAGGTGGCCGGTCCGGTGTCGGAAACGCCATGTAACGCCTCCGACCACCACCCGTACGACGGAATCCCGAGGCGGGGGATGCTATCAGCCACACTCACTATACTCCCAGCCTTTTCTTGCAAAGTCATCCTTTTCACCAAGTCACTCACCCTAGTTTTGATATCCAATGAAGCATTACAAAAGGCATACTTTTTCAAACTCGGGTTTTTCGCGGTATCACAAGCGTAACGAGGGGCGTATTCGGTCGAAACGACGGTGACTGTGAACGATAAACATATGAAGAGAGTGGCTACAAGAGGGTGGTGTGGGATGGTTTGAAATGCCATGAATGATATTGTTTAAGAAAAAGTGATCAAATGATGAATTTGAAGATGGAAAATGTGGTTTATAGATGTATAAAATGAATGTAAATTAGTGTACACAGTTGAAGATTAGGGAATATATTGAGTTATATCAAGTTTAATTTGTCATTATGGTTGTGATGTTGCGTGCAGGATGATGGTTTGTGGTTGTTATTATTGATTTGGAGTATTGTTAGAGATTTAAATGCCTAGTTGTTTCCATTAAACGTGGGTTGTACGTCTGACTAAATCATCTTGAAGACTTGTGACAAGTTCAAAAGTTGATGAAATTTTGGGTAAAACGTTAGTGTTAAAATGAAATGTTAATCAATTTCATGACAAAAATTAATGAATTACATAGTAAAAGAATTTTTAACGTTGGGATTATTGTATTTTAATAATCTCAATTTTTATTTATTGGTATTGATTAATCACAACTAAAAAAATATTTACACACACTTCAAACTTTGAATTTATTTCTCTTTAATGATCTTTTACTAACTAAGAGTTAACACCGTTAGTTTGTTGATAACGTGTACTACTTATATGGCCAAAACACTAATTAGAAAGTTGAAATCAACCGTTATATTCGTCAATCTGAAACTTACACGTCCTGAAACTTGTAAATTTTTATATCATTATTTGAACCACTTGACTCGTTGGAGGTAGATTTCAGATGACGATGGAGGCTATACACCGAAAAATGAACCTGATAGAAGTTGTGCAGTAACGAAGTTGAATAATGGCTTAAAGTTTGCCTCACTTCATCAAAAAAGAAAAACTAACAGTGATTAATTCTCAGTTATTAAAGATTACTGGAGCAAATTAAGTTTAAAGTTAGAAGTGTCTATAAACATTTCATGAGTTGTGATTAATTATGAACAATAAATAAAAGTTGAAACTATTAAAAACCGTCAAAATAACCAAAAAAAAAAAAAAACTATCAAACCATTGTTAGCATATGTTTTTATATTGTTTTATTTCTCTAGCTATAGTTTTATAGATACTATAACCTACATATAACTTACGCATTTAAAGATTATAAATTTGTTTATTATTTTCTTTTCAATCATTTTTTATATAAAACATAAAAAGATATGTGTTGATAGGAACGACATCGGCCTAACTTTCCACCAAATTATTTACACTTTTTTCTTACTATGAACCACATCTTCTTCACTCTTCATTCTTTACACCCTGATTATCTGCTTCTTTTCCATCAATTTCTTTAATTTCAGTATCCTCCTCAAGTTAAGGCTTTGTTTGATATCATTACGTTCATGTAAATCGTATGTAGGAAGAGGAAGATGCTTGTGAATTCAGTTTTCATTAATTTTGTCATGATTGTTCTTCTATATACAGTTACGGATCTTGTTGGAATTAGGTAAGTACAGTGAGTTTGAGTCCATATTCAATATAGGTAAATTGGTGACTCAATTTACTATTTTATTGTTTGATGTTATGTACAATGCATTGCTTGCAAAATAGAATGATGCATGATAGTAACATATATAATAATAATATTGTTTAAGACAACACTCTAACAAATTATGAAACAAATAATAAGAATAAACTGACTAAAATGCCCTTTCAAGCGGAAAGGGAATAACGACGTGAAGCTTCGACCTAAGAGGGTCAAAACGTGTGAATGACAGCCCTTTGGTCAGAATGTTGGCAAGCTGGGAGGTAGTAGAAATATATTTGGTAGTGAGAGTCTGTACTAGAATCATATCTCTAATAAAATGCAGATTAATCTCAAGTTGGTTTGTACGCTAATGAAACACCAGATTGGCTGCTAATATGTGGTACCAAGTATCCAAGATTGTCAAACTAAAGAGTGAGTCGACAGGAGACATAAATTTGAAGCTCATGTAGGATAGACATAATCTAGCAGATTTCTGCATTTGTGTGTGCCAATGCCCGATACTCGGCCTGTGTACTAAGTCATGCTACTAGGGGTGTTTAAAATTAGATATTTGGATTTTTGGATGTATGAAAATTTCGGATAGTGCATTTCAATATCCGAATATCAAAAATTCGGATATTCAGTAGTTGGCTCTGAACAGTGTTTGACCCAGGAACATACACACATACAAGAATGAATATGAATAATATAGAATATTAACAAGATTGAATGAACTGTAAACAAGCAGATCTAGTGAACAAATTGTTATCAAGTCGATCATATTGACCAGGAAGGATAACGCTTGAGCGAATATAAACTACCAGTAATCCATACAAGAACATGATCCGTTTTCAAAATGATGAAATCGTTTTCGGTCTCTTACAACAATTCTACGCCCGTATATTCTAGAAATGAGTTTCATAGTCGAGTGACAATCATCACATATTCGAAGGTTTTTAACTATTTTAATTGTTGTTTCACGGGTCGTGCTGATCAAACCAAAAGCAACCGCGATCTTCTCACTGTGATGTTGCAAAGCTGCTTCTTTATCAGGATTATCCATCCTAAGGAAAACCTGAGATGTGTCTGGCTTATACCCAACTAATCTCAACTTCTCCTTCATTTCTTCCAACATCATATTGATATCGTTCGCTTTGGTGTGCGATACATCTGCAACTACAAACTCATGAATCTCGCCATCAACCTCGATCCAACTACACCCGGGATCTTTCTTAACCTCGTTTTGTTTCATCATCATCCTCGTCTCCATGACCCCATCCCAGTTCGCTAAAGAGGCGTACATGTTGGACAGAGCTACATATGGGGCACCGTCTTCTGGATCAATCTCCAAAAGACGCTTCCCCACACGCTCACCTATCTCAATGTTCCCATGTTTCTTACAAGCACCAAGTAAGGCCTTTAGAATCACGTCGTCTGGTTCATCAGGCATTTTGAGCATGAGCTCCTCTGCCTCTTGTAACCGACCCGCCCGCCCAAGTAGATCAACCATACATCCATAATGCTCCATCCTCGGTTCCAGTCCCGCGGTTCGAACCATTTGGTTGAATATCAACAACCCTTTGTCAACTAAACCAGCATGGCTGCAAGCATTCAAGACACTAATGTAGGTTACATCATTTGGTTGAATTCCACTTTCTTGCATCTTTGTGAAATGATGAAGAGCTTCATTAGCTCGACCATGGATCGCAAGCCCGTTGATTATCGAATTCCAAGTGATAACGTTCCTTTGCGACAGCGTGTTGAACAGCTGAAGTGCCTCGTCAATGCTTCCACACTTCGAATACATATCAACCAGCGCAGAACCAAGCACCGGATCAACCTTAATACCATTCTTAACCGCGAAAAAGTGCACCCATTTCCCAATATCAAGCGCACCAAGCCTCGAAATCGCAGGCAGTACGCTAATCATAGTAACGTAATTCGGCATCACCCCATCGCCCTCCATCTGCATCTCCCTAAACAACTCTAACGCCTCCATAAAAAACCCGTTTTGCGCATACCCAGAAATCATCGAATTCCAAGACACCACATTTCGTTGAGGCATTTCATCAAACACCTTACGCGCATCCCCAATTTCCCCAACTCTAACACACCCATCCACCATCACATTCCACAAAACCACCTCCGAATCCAACTTCTTCGATTCAAAAAGCACCAGAGCATCGCTCATAGCACCACACATGACGTACATTCGCACCAAATTACTCAACACAAACCCATCATCCTCCAACCCCTGCTTCAACAACACACAATGCGTCTGCTTGCCTTCTTCAATCCTACCCATTTTCGCACACGCTTTAAGCACAGAGGGGAACGTAAACTTATTGGGTTTCACGAACTCATCGCCCATTTCAATCATCTGGGCAAAAAGAGCAAAGGATTGTAATGGGTCGTCGGAATCACAGAAAGCTCTGATGATGGTGTTCCAAGAAAAGCAGTTTGGTGGGTTCATTCGTCGGAGGACGAGGAGGGCGTATTGGAGGTCTTGGTGTGGTGGGTGGGAAAGAGCGCAGAAGCGGATAAGCTCCGCTGATGCGAGTGGGTCTCGAATCCGACCCGTTTTGATGAGTTTTGCGTGTATTTGGATCAAATCTGCTTTGGTCTTGCATCGTTTGAACTCCGGGAAGAAGGTAGATGGGTGTGGTGGTGATGGTCCGGTGGAGGAACCCACGGTGCTGGTTGGTTGCAGAACCGTTAAGTTCATGGTCGATGAACAAGTTCGGGACGAAGGGAGAGTGATAACAAGTCCATGGGTTATTATTTTGAAGGATGGTTCATGTTATAGTGAACTAGTGGGTATAATTTGCGTTATGAGAAGGGTTGTAAGATTTGATCGGTTTAACTTTGACGATTTATATATTACTCTGTAATTATCAATCTATTAATAAAACAATTGGATGAACAGTAAAACAGTAGAGTACAATATGTTTTGTTTTTTGTACAACCTGAATGAAGCATTCTCTCACTCTTGTATGTATCATTGTGTATTTTCTCTCTTTTCTACAAGGAGATTAGGTGTGAAGGGGTGGGAAAGGCGGTGGGCTTGACGGTGAGAGGTCGTGATAGTGGTTCTCCGGTTGTGTTTGGGACGGTGGCGCTCCGGTTGTCTTTGCTGGTGACGATTGCTTTTAGAGCTGTCACGGGTTACCGGTCATTAGAACCACTACCTGTAACCTCTGTCTTCGGTCTATGTTGGTCATCCTTTAACAGTTCCGACTAACTCACTTACCTCTCTCTTCTGCCATAATTTTGATGGAACGATGACAGATTTTGGTTTTAGGGTTTGTGTTTTCTTTGCCTGAATCCTTTCTGTTTCCTACTTTTGATTCCGACTTCATGTCTAATGGCCGCTCCTAACAAGTGTCATGATTGGATATCATGGTTTGTTGAGAAATTTCGACTTTATTATCTTTTGATTATGTTGTGATACTTTGTTTTCATAGAATAGATTATGTTTTCATTATTATTTGTGTGATTGGACATACAAAATCTCTTCGATTGTTGCTATGAATCTTGGTTTTTACAGTATTGTTTTTCTTAAATACTACTTTTGATGTGCAGTTAGCAAAGGTTTCGGGGACTGAGGCAGCAAATTAATGAAAGAAAAAACACCTCCGGTTAATTTAAGTTTTCCCATTTCATCTACCTTAAGGCCTTTCTTTATTAGGCTTTCTTTTCAGCCTGTGTTTATTGTCATTGGATTTTTTATTGATGTCAATGCATCTTGGTTGCTAACCAAAGGGAAGGTATGGTTTTTATTTTGCGCAATCAAAGTTCAGTTTTACAATTTCTTGGGTCATGGGAATTGGTTTGTTTATTGACATGAGTTTGCTTTGGTAGATTATGAGTATTGTTATTCTCTTTTCTTTATCAGGTGGAACTTGATTATAGTGTGAATTTAGTTGTTGGCATAAACCATGACTATGGTTATGATGCTTTTTTGTTTGTGGTTATGCTTATGATGTGTTTTTTAGGGTATTTTCTATTTGTGTGGGCCAATTGTAGAGTTGTTTGAAATTAAAGTCTAGGCAAATGTATTCAGCAAGTGTTTCTGACTTTTTGAATAATTTTCTACATATTTTTGAGATTTCTGTAGTCATATTCATATTCCTGCTACAACTGGTAAGTTTTAATATTATAGTTATATGAAATATTTTTAGTTTATTATTATCTGTTTTAAAATGAATGATGGGGGAGTTGATATGGGATGAAAGTTACTAAAAAATATAATAGAGATATTACTCATGCAAATAAAGTTGAAGAAGCCCACTATTGTTAATTGTGGCAGGTTGCTTCGGAATGAAGATATTTTGGTTAGCTCCAACACCTTGACTATTGTTGCTGATATACTTTTAACACATTGTTCTTTTTGCTGGTTTAGTACCCATTCAACAAATTCATCGCACTACAATGCGCTATTTGTTAGTGATGATAGAGTTGTAATTGCTATAAAACAACTATGGGTTAGATGATAAATGATGTTAAAGAGACGGTTCAACAACTTAATTTTTTTTCCAATTAGATAAGTAGAGTTGTATATTATTTCTATTTCGTAGATCGATTCTAAACACTGGCTTTGTTCGAAGGATGCCACTGATCAATTAGCACACACGTGATGAAGACCGCATTCCTGATATTGGTGGCATTTGTTGAGCTACTTAGTTATATGAAAGGTAAGAATAAATTAATACCTTTGTTTAGCTATACAAAAGGTGGGAAAGAGTCATTACCTTTCTTAGTTTTAATTTTCCTTACATTAGTTCTTATTTCTGCATTTTGTTTAAATTTGTTGGTGTGTTTCTAACAACTTAATTAGTCTTTCTAAACTTTTTTTGGGTTCATATTTATAAGAAATGTAGCGTGTACACCTTTTGGGAAACTAACTATGTCAGTAGAATGTTATGGGCTTGTAGGTATGCAATTAAATATTTAGTTTGGCGTCTTGCCTATAATTATGATGTAGTTTTTTTGTATCTTTTGCACATACGACTTGTTTTTTATGTTTCAGCAAATGATGTTGAGTAGATGGTTAAATTTAACAAGTAGGGTAATGGGACAAATGGGTGAAACATGCTTGGTCAGTGTGGTCAATATGTCATTGTAATGCTCGCAAAAAACTATGTTTTCTTGATTCTGTGATTATGCTTTGAACTACTGCTTAACTTTGATATGTTTTGAGATTTCTTGATATCTTTAGTTTTTTATCTAGAGATTAGAAGTGTTATTTATATTGATCTATTTGGATGGTTTGTAAAAACTGTTTGTATATTTAATTACAGGTCATGAACACATATATTGTTGTTAGATTGTTATGTTGTGAGTTTTTTTATGTTAACATGGTTAAAGCTTATTTAGGATATATGACACTTTATTTCCAGCTCATTGGGCAACTTAAGAACACTCTTGCTCAGATTAGGCATTTTTTTTTAATTTGTTATATGTTAGATTCGTGTTAATTAATTTTTACAACCTTTATGCATCTGTGTATTTATCCTGCATGACACATCATTTACAAAGCAACGTTCGTATATGTGGCCTGCTTTTGTGACATTTTCATGTTATTGGGTATTTAGATTTAGCACATTCTGATTTGATTTGTATTCTAATTGCACTATGCCCACCAAGTTTGATTTTATTTCCATCTTCCTTGCTGGTATGTGAAAAAAATGCTCATATTATTTAGCCCGTATGAAGCTTATCAATTTCTTTGTGATTATTGTTAGGTAGGTAACGAGTTCATAGAAAAGGCAAATACCCGGAGTTCACTAGCTAGCTGCAAGCCATGAAAAGTGTTTCAAGCAGACAACAAATGCAATTTTTTGTAACTAACTCGGATACATACTGTAGTCCGTATTTTGTTCGCGCAAAGCGCGAAAAGGAATATAACTAGTTAATTGTCATTTGTCAACCCAAATGAATAGTAGAGTTTTGATTTTAGATATTAACCACATTTGTTTTAAGTATTTTTATTTTTAGCCCTAACTTTGATTATTTGACTCTGATTACTAAAGTTTAAAATATTAGAGTTGGCCCATTAAACTGTTCATAGTGAAAGTTTACTATTTTAAGTTTGTTGCTTAAATTAAGTACTTCTGAGTTTTGCCACCAAACTTCGATTTTATGGTTATAGATAACGCAGCCTACGTGTGGGAAAATTGGCTGTACTCCCGTTGCATAGTGTGTGACTTTAGCCACTAAAGTTAGGAACTTACAGTTTGGCCACTGGTTTGTTTTTTGACTTTGACCACTTACGTTTAGGATCTTAGAATTTGACCACTAAACTATTTATAATAAAGTTTTATTTTTTTCAAGTTTAGTTACTAAACTTTAGTATATTTGAGTTTCACCACTAGACTTCAAATATATAATTTCAGATGAGCTAGACAGATAACGATTAAAATAACACAGCGTTGAATGTGAAAAATTGACTAGACTCCCGCCGCGTAGCGCAGAAGAAAAAAAAACTAGTTAGTATTAATTATTTGAAAAAATTTATGTATGAAATGATGATGAAAAGATATTGTATGAAAAAATACTGTACAATTTGAATCCTTAGAGGAAATGAGAAATGAGAAATAAGAAAAATAGCTAATTTTAAATGGTAATTTTATTAAAGTTGATGTCTTGTATTATAAATTGGTTAAAAAGAAAAAGAAATAAAACTTTACTAATGTTTAGAAGATTAAGTTTAAATTTGATATAACTTTATAGTTTAACTGTTTAGTGTAAATATAAACAAAAAACAAAAAACAAAACGAGCATTTATTCTTAAAAAAAATAAACTACAGATAGTTTCAACCTTTTTTAGCCGGCCTTCTCTTTCATAGAAATAAATTCACAAAGAGTTCAAGTATAAAATTATAGCAAAATCCAAGTATGTTTTTAATTATTTACAAAAAATCTATTATGATATATTGATAAAACCTATAACTTCACTAATTATCCTCTTTCTTATTTATTATATATAGTGAGTTGGCACTTACAATCCAACGTGTGACACCCCGTAATTTCAGGTTAACACCATTAACTTATAATCTATCAATTGAAACGTTTCTACAAAATTTATTTGATTATGGTTGTATAATCTAAATTAATATTTAAACCTAGGGTCGGGTTGTAAATAATAAATCGAGAGGGACTACTTTGTAAATAAATAAAATTTTACTTCTTAAAAATACTAAACCCCCCCCCCCTCCTCGGCCCCTCACTATCTTGGCCGTTTCTCCCACTCTCCATCTCTTGACTTCTTTCTTTCTCAACCCAATCTCCACCCCAAACCCTAATCCTCTTGGACCTCCCTCCCTCGTGACGGCCCTTTACCAGAGACCCTCACTCCCCTTCAACTCTCTCTCTCTCTCTCCTCTTCTCGGCTAGGTGAGTGTGTTATTGCTAGCTATGTTATAGTTATGGTTTTCGCACTCGGTTATTATGTTTATGAGAGTCGGTTTCAATGGGTGTGTGTACCCTAGGGATCCTGTCCAAAGTGTGGGTATGTGTACCCTAGGGTTCAACCAAGAGGTGTGGGTATCTGTATCCATGGGTTTCGGTCGAGATGTGATGTTTTGTGAGTGTATGATTTGTGTGTTGTGTGTGTGTTATGACCCGATTAAGGTTTGACCTCGAGGGCCCTCGGTTAGGATCGAGGGTTTGCATGTTAGTATTGTGTGTGTCTTTTCTCAGGTTTGCATGGGTATGTGTACATGTAGTGTCACAGTTATGTGGGTAATCGAGTATGGGTGCGTGTAGTGTTCTCGGGTGTGTGTGTGTGTATGTGCATGGGATGTGTATGTGTGCATGTGCATGTGCATGTAATGTGGGTTCAAGTGCATGTGTGAGGTATGTGTATGTTGGTGTTTGAGTATATATATACACTGATATAATGTGTGTATGTGTGTTAGGGTATATGTACAAGTGCATGTATGTATGTGTGAGTGTGTATGTGCTAGTATATGCTAGGTTGGGTATGTATGTGGGTTGATAGTGCATGTGATGATGGGTTTGTATATGAATATAATTATATATATATATATATATATATATATATATATATATATATATATATATATATATGTGTGTGTGTGTGTGTGTGTGTATATATATATATATATATATATATATGGATTTGCATGAGGGTTAAGGGGGGTAGGTTCATGTTTGTATGTGCTTATGTAGGTTTGTATGAATAATGAGGTTTAGTTTGGAATCGAGTCGAGAACGCAAAACCGAATAAACTAATTCTTTAGATTTAGTGATGATTTAATAAAATAAGTAAATTTAAGTTATCAAGAAACTTAAAAGTCCAATATCTGTGTTTGTAACTTTGCATTCAAGGTGAGTAAAAGCCCCACTTTCTAATATACTCTTTTTGGAAAGAAAACATGTTGTAAACTTACTTTTCTTAGATTCAGTAAAACTGTATGATCACATGTAAACTAGTTTTGTTACCAATTAAGTCGTTATTTTCGGGCTGTTAATTTATGATTAGTAGCAAGGTAATTACTACATAGTACTACTGGGTTTGACAAATCTCACTCGGGCTAGTAATGCTAGCACAACTGGAAGTTGAACGGATGTTACGTGATTTGGTAAACATGGTCGGGACATTCATAAATAAACATTGTCAGCTTCGGTCGCGAACTTTACACACTTAGTGACATGAATTGTAGATTTGCTATCTACACTATATACTTTGTTTACTTATCTATTTACTAAACTGATTGGTTTGTTTTACAAACCTATGAACTCAACAACTTGATGTTGACACTTTAATATTTTTCTCGGGTCAATAAAAGTAATTGCATGGACTAGAAGCATCCCATTGGGTCACATGCATTAATGTTCTTTGAAACAACAAATTTTACTTTAATACTTACACTCTGATTTGGGGCGCGTGCTCTTGCACATTACTATTTTGGATTTATTTTACAAATTCCCTTTCGCATTTGCAACTGTGGCATTTGATTAACAATGGTTTAAAAAGAGGTTAAATTATGTCAAGACTTTTAGTCAAATTTTATTGTTTGGTGTAACTAATGACTTCGAGCCTGGTTTGTCACACGCCTGGGTAAAACCCCGTCCATGAAAAGTGATGGTGTGACACGACAGGTGTCATCGAGACTTTTTCCTGACATGTCTTAACCGTCACCGTCGATGCTTGATCTTAATTTTGTGGGTAAGTGTTTTTTAGGAACATGGAGGAAATAAGATTAGATGTTAATTTGTTAGAAAATGAAAAAAAGGCGCAAAGTACAAAAAAAAACTAATATAACTTTCAACCTATCTCAACTATTCATCACAAAATTGTATTAAATAAATGGTTATCATTAGGTTAAAAGGGTTCTTACAACTAGAAAGGGTTAGTATGTGATCAAATTCCTAAACATGCACATGCACGCTTGCACACACAGGGAAAGTTAGTATACAAAGTGAAAAAGATATATAAAATATAAATTCACCAAGGCACGACACATATCTTTTGCAAAAAGGTGTAATTTCATTATTCCAACAATTACGCATATAAGATACATAATTACACAAGTCATATTCTTAATTAAATAACTTATATTTATTAGTACGCATAGTAAAAACTACTCAAGTCATAAGAAATTATTATGCAAGCTATATCTATAATTATACAAATTATATGATATGTCCATAATTACATAATTAATGATAATGCAAGTTATACGCACATCACACAAACCTTTTTTTAAATAAATGATGATTCTTTTAAAAAAAGTATAGTAAAATTATACTCAAATTAAAGATAATAAATTTGTTTGATTTTATGGTGTAATTTTTTTAGAGAGAAGTTCGAACTTTTCGCTTCGTAAACTTCTCAACTCGGGAAGAATTATTTCTATATGGAAACGAGTTGGGTGAATTTAAAAAAAAATCAATAATTGTAGGTTATTTCCAAATATATCCCTCCAGACCCTTTATATGTGTGATGATTCCATCTTTAAACTGAACTGTTCATCTCTTAGATTAAGGGTTGATATTACTTTCTACACAAAAGCAACACTTTGTATTCTAAATTTTTCTTATATACATATGCATACACACAACTACACACAAACATACACTCACACATATATATACACATATATATAAGGGATTGATCAAATGAAAACCATGCTTATAATTGAAAACCGTGAAAACCACCACTACCCAATCACATAATTGATAATTGATTTAACCTTTGAATTGTTTAAATTATATTTGATCAAACTTCAATCTTATTATTTGAGGTCGTTATATATATATTTTAGTTTAAACTCCAAGGAACGACAATGATTACGAAACCACTTACGTATACATAACTTGTATGAGTTACTTGTACGCAACTCGTAGTTGTACACTTGGTAACACGTACTTACATATACATAACCAATACATATTGCAGGATCGGTTTTTGTCACTCAACACAAGTATTGTCTCTCAAACTCACAAAGTCACTCGGTTAGATGAAGCAGAATCCCTTAAGAGTTGATAGTAATATACTAAGTGAACAAAACACAAGAAGATAGTTTTTTAATATACTTGTATATATTACTTCTCAACTCAAAGTGTTACAAGACTCTTACAAGCATGTTTACAATGTTATAATGAGAAACTATATATACTACTATCTACAGCCGGTTATACTTTGATACCAGCCGGAAACTTACAACTAAAGCAAATACTACATTGCTAGAGGTAAGGTATCCTAGATAAAATACAATCTAAGATTTGGTAGTCATGACATGTCCATGACTTACCTTTTGTCACTAACTAAAGTTGGTAACTGTACTAACTAATAAGAAATGAAGAGTGGAATAAAGTATGGTCAACTACATGGGCGTGGAAAAGTGCCATGCAGTATATTAGAGATTGCAGCGGATCTGTCAGAAGGACCATACTTATGTCCACTGGTTCATAGTAGGTTCTTCCGAAGCCACTTATACTTCGGAAGAGTCTACTTCTTCCGAGGCTTTATGATCTTCAGGACTTCATACTTCAGAAGTCTTTGTCTTGAACTCTTCTAAGTGTTGAACTTTGTAAGAAGGAAGACTTTGTCTTCGGAAGTTAGAGTTCCTCTTCGGAAGCTCTTTCAGCCTTGACTTTCGGAAGTTCACCTTTTGCCTTCGGAAGTTCTTCATCAGTTGCACCAAAAATGTTGTAAGTGTTTGTTTTGGTTGCAGCAGCCTTACTTGATCCAACAAACTCCCCCTAGGCTGATGCTACCAAAACCTCACTTGTTTTTACTTCTCAAAACTTTCAGCACTAAGGAGAGAAGATGTTTATCTGTCTCTTCGTTCTTTCCAGATCTGGTGCTGAGAAGTTTGTACAAATCCTTCGTAGAAAGCAGATCAAGTCTATCACTTTGAATGATATGTATCCTTTGTTGTGACCCTCTGAAGAGATTTAGTTGATGGGAGTTGTAGTCATACTCCCATCTAACTATAGATTCCAATTCAAGACCTTCAACCATTTGAAGAAAGGCTTTGCCTTTGATTGCTGATCCTTCTTTTTCATCCTTCTTTCTTAGCTTCAACTCTTCTTCAATCTTGGCCCTTGCAGTTAGTTCAGCCAGATGAAGACTGCTCAGATGATTTCTGATGTGAGCAGCTACCTCATAGTTGGAGGGATTGGAGAATGGTTTCTCTGCTAACTCAGCAATATCAAATCTGCTTAAGTGTAGCAGAGAGGAGGCATTAAGCCTGTTGATCTCACCATTCTCTCTTTCCACAACAAAGTTATGAGAAGAGTCTTCGACCCTCCACTGGACTATCTTCTTCCTAGGAACAAGATATTGGGATGGTAATTTGTCTTCATTCCTAGTGTCCAGTAGAGTCACCAGCTTTCTTCTTAGCTTTTTCTTTTCTTCTTCAAGAGAGTCGGAGTTAGTTGCCAAGAGTTTGAGAGCCTGGTCCAGTGTTCCTCTAGGCAGATCAAGGAATTGTTCTCTTGTGAGGGAACATGAGGAGCCATCAATGAAGGTTAGCTTGATGGACCCCTCCTCACAAGAGATATCGCTCAGTGTAGTACATTTGATGATCTTCCTCTTGATCTCCTTAAACTCTTCTAAGGTCAGAGATTTAGAGGGTTGAGAGGATGACTTGGGTGGCTGTTGGGTAGATGATGGTTGGATTCTGGGGAGTGTTTTGGGTTTAAGGATAAGTAGTGGAGGTGGTTGTTTTGATGGAATTGGTGTGAGAGAGGGTATGGATGATGGTGTGGGCTCATGAATGTAAGGTTTAGTGGTTGGTTTGGTTTTGATGGGGAAAGGAAGAGGAGTTGGTTCTGGTTGAGGTTGTGGTTGTGGTATGGGTTCAGAAGTCATCCCCTGCATTCTCCTATACATCTCCTTCCTTCTTCCTGAGCGAATGTCAGCCTTGATGTCACTGACATGTCGCTGCAGGGTCTTCTCAGACATAGGGCCAACTTGCCTGCCAGAGAAGCCATGGGCCCTGAGATAATCCTTCATCTAGGCTTTATCTCCTATCTTCTTAACAGTTGTAAGTTGAGCTTCTTCTTCCTTCTTCTTCCTCTCCTTCAGCTTTTCCCTGGAAGCCCTCTTTCTCTCTTTGTTCATTTGGTCTTGTTCCTTTTTGACAAGCCACAAGACCATATCGTTATCATGAGGAGCAAGTTCCTCAAGAGAGAATCCCCTGGAGCTTAGAAAAGCTATCCTTTCATCCCTAAGCTGTTGCTCAGCTTCCTCCTTCTTTCTCTGTTCTTCCTCTTCTAAGGCCAACCTTGCTGCTTCTTCTTGTTCTATCCGTAGCAGGATTGCCTTCTCTAACTCTACCAACTCCTTAAGTGGTAGGAGGAGAACATATTCACTAGCTACACCCAGATTGACAAGTCTGTCAATAATCTCCACCTTTATCTGATTGTTGATAGCCTCTTGATTGACTACAGCTGCTTTGCTACTTGCAGCTAATAGTTTCTCAAAGGGAAGCCTACTTTTTCTTCTAAGCTTTTCCATCCTTTCTTCCTCTTGCAGTTCTTCCGCAGTCAACTTCCTTTTACCCTTAATGTCTTCGGAAGCTTTAGACTTTGGAGGTTCTTGCGTAGAGATTTCAGGTTGGTGGGTGGTGATTTGAGTCTGTGATGATGATGATGTTTGAGTGAGAGGTGTTTTGAGAAAGTCTTCACTATTTATCTCATATGCTAATTCAAGAACTGATTCTGTGATAATTAGATCATCAGATAGAGAGTAT
This sequence comes from Flaveria robusta, assembly GCA_025506415.1. Lineage (NCBI taxonomy): Eukaryota > Viridiplantae > Streptophyta > Magnoliopsida > Asterales > Asteraceae > Flaveria > Flaveria robusta. The sequence goes on from CM046465.1 coordinate 12,026,832, forward strand.
AGACCTTTCGCAGCTTGGATCTCAGCTTTGGAAGTTTAAAATACTTCTTCCATAGCTTTGACTTCAGCTTCGGAAGTTAGTGGCATTTCACTATCTGTCCCAACTGTTTCAGTTGCTGGGCCATCAGTCCCCATATCCCCTTCGAATTCAATCTCAGGTTCAATGTGGACCTTAGGTTGACCAACTTCCTTGATAGTGGTAGATGGTGTATTCCACCTTTAAAGCTCTTCAGCTCCAAAATATACCAGAGCAACATCTGGGTTTGGCTGTTCAAGGGAGGACCGCATCAGAAATTTGGTTAGGAATCTATTCAAATCAATGAGCATCCTTGGATCCACTTGAAGGATGTCAGGAGGAGGCTCGGGGAAAACAGTTGATTGCTGAGCAGGATATCCTGAAGAGAGAGTAGAGAGAACTAAGCTTTGCTGCTCCATGTTTGTTTCACTCTAAACATTCTCCCCCTTTTTGGTAGCATCATAGATGAGCTAGAGGAGGAAGCCAGAGAGACTTGTACAGATACATGCCTAACAGATCTCTCAATCTGTTTCTCAGCTAGTTGAGCCTTGAGATTTTCAATCTCAAGTTGCTGAGTGGCAGACCTATCCTCTAAAGTCTTAACCCTAGATTCAAGGTTTGAGACTTTAGAAAGTAGGTCTTGAAGAGTGAGTTGCATACTTCCCTCATCTTCTTTAAAAGAATCACGGGGAGATGAGGTAACATACCTAGTATGTTCATCCTCACCACCAGATGTGGTTTCTTGGCGCCCTGGTTTCCTTGCTTAATGATGTCTCTTTCAGAGTCATCAAAAGGCACGGTTACCGTAGATTCAGTCTCAGATATGTTACCACTGTCCTAAGGGTCCATTGAGGCACCTTCAGTAGTGGTAGCTGAATCTACAAGAGACCCTTCCACACCAGTGGGACTCACCTCAGTTTGGGTTAGCCGATGGGGGCTAGAAATCAGAGATTTCTCTAGGCTCAGTTGATCTTTAGAGAGGTGTTGTGGATCAACTTCATTGCCTTGAAGAGACATGATTTCTTCATCAGTACCTATAAGAAGGTCAGTAAAGGATAGGGAAGTTAAGCCTAATGACCCGGGACTTTGATCAATGTCTAATGGCATTGAGCCTATGATGGGGCTGTCCCTTTTTGGCTGCTCAGGAGAGTATAGAGACTCAACCTGAGGGTTTTCAGCTTAGGTTTGGGGCTCATGGGATTGAGACTGAAGAGACTCAATACCCATATTAAGGTCAATTATGAAGGAAGGTGGGACCTCAGACTGAGTGGGAGCCCATGTTTCCACTCTAGCCTTTTTGGATAGAACAGGGGGAACTTGTTCAATCAGAGGAGATTGAACAAGGGTTCGCTTAGAGCGTCTCTGGTATGTAATCTTGATGGGGTGAGAAGGAAGAGTTGGCAATGTGGTGGTTAATGCTGGTGTGGGTTCATCACCTGTGGGGTTAACAGGGATGTCACCAGGAGCCATTGGCTCAATCATACCTGGGAGTAGCTCAGTGTGTCTTCCAGTGAAGTTGGTGGATACCCTCTTCAATACCTTGAAGATGGTCGGCCTCATGTGAGGGATAGTAAGAGTAGCTGCACAGATAAGCTTACTCTGATCCAGCTCACAGTTGATTATGTGTTGGATAAACCTGGGACACATGTAAAATTTTTCCCTCTGAAGATTTCCCATAAGATTGGTCAGCACAAATCTTGAGTAGTTGAAGCGGAGGCCTCTTACCAAACCGTGAACTAGGCATCCTAGTTCATAAGAAACTTGATCCCAGCCCCCAGACTTATTTGACAGGCAGTGAAGGACTACGTGAAGCAGGAATTTCCAGTTATATGAGAAATTAAACTTGTACACCATGGATCTGCTCACATCACCACCATATCCCATCTGGGTATATGTGTCATCTAGGTCTGATTTGGGAAATTCCATAGGAGAGCCTTCATCATGAAGCTCAAGATGCTCCCTGATGATTTGTTCTGATATGATGATCAGTTCCTTGCCACAAATGCTTGACCTAATCACTCTAACCCCGTTCAGGGTTACAATCTGTCGGTTCCCCCAAAACTCTGCCATTTGGTTTGAGTAAACAATGGGGTTGATAGTTAGGGCAATGTAGTAGGTTAATAGGGTAAGGAAGTGGATGATTTTGACAAAGTCAGCATCCTTAGAAGAGTCAAGGAGTGCGACTTGGTTGTGCTGAGGGTTTAGTGCCATTGTTTGAGAAAGTTACAGAGGAAATGAGGTTGATTTTGGGAGTAAAACCGAAGATGAAGGAAACTTAGGGCTATGAAATTGGTAAAAAGATTAAAAGGATGGATCGAAAGTATTTAAATGGGTTAAATGGTGGATGGATAAGGTGAAATGACAGTTTGGGGTAAGATGTGACAATGGCGGTAAGGTTAAATCTATTTAAAATATTCCGACATCATTAACAATATCTTTGCCTTTTTAGAGTGGGGCCCAAAAGATTTCCGTTACACAGTAAAGCTTTCTTCCAAGTGTAAAAGATTTTCCGAAGGTAATCTTCTTCCGAAGCTAACTTACTTCCGAAGGTAAATCTATCCAATTTACTTCCGAGAGTAAGAAGGCCTTCCGAGAGGAGAAGCTTATTAAGTTTCGGAAGTAGATTTGATGTCTTATCAAATGCTTCTTCCGAGACTGAAAACACTTTGGAAGATAGGATTAGCCTTGGAGGAATTATCCTTCGGAAGAGATGTATGACATCTTCCGAGGGTTAATTTCTCTTCGGAAGAACTTTCACTTAGTAAAAATTTGAAGAAAAACCTTTTGTAACAGGGCTTAAATTGTTTTGACAAAAACAAGACACAAATTTGAAAAGATTTTTCAAATGAGATAGACTAATCAATGTTTATCATCCCAATAGCCGTAATAAGATACTTAAATCTTTGTTCATCAAATGCCTTAGTGAACAAATCAGCATATTGTTCATTTGAATCAACTTTGACTAGTTTGATCAGATTTTTCTCATGAATATCTCTAATGAAATGATACCTGATATTAATGTGCTTTGTCTTCGAGTGCTTAACTAGATTTTCTGTAATAGAAATGGCACTCTTGTTGTCAATGTGGATAGGAGTCTCCATGAAATTGAATCCATAATCTAACATCTGGTTTTGAATCCACAGCAGCTGAGCACAGCAACTAGCAGCAGCAATGTATTCAGGTTTAACAGTAGATGTTGAGACACAGGATTGCTTCTTGCATTACCATGAGATTATCCTTACACCAGGAAAATGACATCCTCCTGATGTTGATTTCTTGTTGATGTTGCAGCCACCATAGTCACTATCAGTGTAGCCATAAAGATTGAAGTTATTGTTCCTTGGATACCAGAGACCTAGTTTAGGTGCCCTTTGAGATATCTGAGGATTCTCTTAGCAGCAACTAGATGAGAAACCTTTGGAGCAGCCTGCTATCTTACACAGATGCAGGTTGCAAACATGATATCAGGTCTACTTGCTGTGAGATACATCAGAGATCCAATGATTGCCCTATACTGATGTTGATCAGTATCCTCCCCATTAGAGTCAGGACAAAGATTGTGATTTCTGGGTATAGGGGTCTTTGCTGGCTTGCAATCTTTCATATCAAATCTTTCTAAGATGTCTTGAACATACTTAGATTGATTGATAAAGAACCCTTCTTTCATCTGTTTTACCTGAATTCCCAGGAAAAAGTCCATTTTTCCTATAGAACTCATTTCAAATTTCTTCTTCATAATGCTCTCAAAGTCCTTACATATTTGGTCAATTGATGAACCAAATATGATGTCATCAACATAGACTTGCACTAGCAAAATATCTTTCCCAGACTTTCTTATGAATAAAATCTCATCAATGGTACCTATGGTGTAACCATTCTTTAGAAGAAACTGAGCCAAAGTCTCGTACCATAGCCTAGGTGCTTGGTGCAACCCATAGAGAGCTTTATCCAGTTTGCACACATAAGTGGGTTGTTATGGGTCTTCAAATCCTAGAGGCTGGAACACATAGACTTCCCTGTCTATATCCCCATATAGAAAGGCACACTTGACATCGAGCTGGTAGACTATAGAGTTCTTGGATGCTGCATAAGCAAGAAAGATCCTCACTGCCTCAAGTCTTGCAACAGGTGCAAAGACATCAGTGTAATCAATTCCCTCTTCTTGCGTATACCCTTGAACTACCAGTCTTGCCTTGTTTTTGATGATCAGGCCTCTATCATCTCTCTTGTTCTTGAATACCCATTTGGTGCCTATTGGTACTTGACCGGATGGTAGAGGACATAGGTTCCAAACCTTTTGTCTTTTGAATTGAAGCAATTCCTCTTGCATTGATTCAACCCAGCTACTATCTTTCAAGGCTTTTTCTTCCTTCTTTGGCTCTATCTGTGATAAGAAACATGAATACAAACAGACATTCCCATTGTGAGTTTGTCCCCTTGTTCTTACGCCTTCAGAAACATCTCCAATGATGTTCTCAGCTAGGTGAGTGTTATGAATCCTTAGCCTAGGAATTACATCCAGTTGCATGGATAGATGTAAATTGGACATGTTTTGCTCAGGAACTTGAACACTTGGTCCAGCTAATGTCTCATATTCATTCAATGAGGGCTGATTGAATGAAGGAGAGACAGCATCAGTATTAGTTGGTTGTGAAGCAGCATTAATAGTTGCTTGTTCCTTCAAAATGCTACTTCCATCATCTTGGTTTTGTACATTGTCATTGGATGAGTTTTGAGGCTCACTTTGTTGACAACTTGTTGAAGCTCCACTTGTTCTTGAGATATTTATGCTATCAGATCTTCCAATTGTAGGAGCTTGATTTTCAGCATTTTTTAGAGAACTTGGAAGAGGTCTGGGTAGCTCAAACAGTTGGTCATCATCAGAATCACTTTGAGTTCCTGTTCCAGCTGAAACATTCTCACAAGAAGGTTTAGAATAGTTTGGAAACAATTCTAAAAAAAAAGATATGATCAGGTCCATTCCCCTTAACACAAGGAGTGTGCTCATTAACAACAATGTTGGATGATTCCTCAAATTGTTGATTTTTAATGTTGTAAACTCTGTAAGCAATAGAGTTGAAGGAATATCCAACAAAGATAGCATCATCCGACTTTTCAGCAAATTTTGCCAAATTGTCCTTTGTGTTAAGTAGGGTACACCTGCTGCCAAAGGACCTGAGAAAGCCAATGAACGGTGGCCTCTTGTTCCATAGCTCATAAGGGGTCTTTCCATGTGGCTTAACAACAAGAACTCTGTTCTGCACATAGCATGTAGTGCTGACTGCCTCTGCCAGAATGTTAGAGGCAGCTTTGAATCAGCTAACATGGTTCGAGCAGCCTCAATAAGTATCCTATTTCTCCTCTCAGCAACACCATTTTGTTGAGGAGTTCTAGGAGCACTATACCGTCTGGCAATCCCTTTTGAGTTACAGAATGAGTCAAGAACTTGATTCTTAAACTCAGTCCCTTGATCACTTCTAATAATCTTAACCTTGTGATCAATTTGATTTGCTATTTTAAGAATAAAATATTTTAAGGTTTCAGCAGTTTCATCTTTAGTTCTTAAAAAGAATACCCATGTAAATCTAGAAAAATCATCAACGATCACAAGGCAGTATGATTTTCTTGCAATGCTCATTATACTTGTGGGACAAAATAGATCCATGTGCAATAAGTGTAATGGAGTGGTGATAGAGTTAACTACTTTGGATTTATGAGATGCTCTGTACTGCTTTCCTTTTAGACATGCAAGACAGTTATCTTTGAAGAGAAATTACTTTTTAGGCAAACCATGTACCAAATTATTTTTAACCAATTTATTCATGGTTTTAAAATTTACATGACACATTCATTTATGCCATAAAGTTGACTCATCACCATCAGCTTTGGAAAGAAAGCATGACACTTCACCTAATGGGGAAGCATTGTTCATATCCAGCTTGTACATACCCCCTTTTCTGGGAGATGTAAGAAGCACCAATTCCTAAGGAATTGTCATCCCAGGTTTGAGGATAATGCACTCATGTTCTGTGAAAAGCATTTGGTGCTTTTGATCACAAAACTAAGGAACACTCAAAAGATTGTGTTCAAGCTGCTTGACAAAGTTTACTTTGTCGATTCTTAACTTGCCGTTGGATACACTTCCTCTGCCAGAAATGTATCCACCAGCCTTACCTCCAAATTGAATAGGACCTTCATCAAAATGTTGAAATTGTTGAATAAGAGATCTGTTCCAGTCATGTGCCTGGAGCATCCACTATCTATAATCCATACATTGTCATTTTTGTCATGTGGATGTCCCTGCGCATAAAGTGAAAAAGTTAGTTTTTATTGGAAACCCAAGCCTTGCTGGTATTGGGCTTTTCCAATAATGAGGATTTAATTGAACCAAAGTGTATGCATGGGGGTTCAATAGATGTTTGTAAAGAAGATGTTTGGGCTGCAGCATCTTGTTTGATCTTCCAATCCATCCCTTGGCTGATCAATGTAGATGAGCTTGATGAAGCTTGGGCAGCATGGCATACTTTCGAGGCTTCTTTCTTCTCGGAAGAAGCTTTCCTCACCTCTTCTTCCGAAGCAATCTTCTTTTCGAAAGGTTTCAAAGGAACTCTTTTGTTCTTTTGACTTTTCTTAGCCTTATCTTCCGAAGCTATTTTCCCTTCAGAAGAATGAGTTTCTTTCGAAAGCAACTTTGCTTCGGAAACAAGCTTTCCTTTCCTCTTCACTTGTACCATGTGATAAGGTCCAAATGTGAAACCCTCCTTGACCCCTTCTTTCTTAACATTATTTGCATAATGTGAGCTTGCAGGATTATAGTAACAATCTTTTGCCATATGGTTTTGCAGACAACACATTATGCATGCAATGTTAACCATTATGGGATGTGAAGACTGTTGTTTCTTGCTCTTTTTGTCTTCATCAACAGTCCTCTCCTTCAACTTCTGATCCTTTAGCAGGATAGGAGTGCTGGTATTACGCTCCTTTCCAAGATCAAAGTTTCCAATCACCTGGAACCCGGCTGAAATGAACACACCCTTTTGTTTTGGGTCAATCTTCAGCTTGGATTCAACCACTTTCTTGGCGGTTTTTCCTGTCTTAGCCCTGTTTCTTCTGGCTTTAGTGGTTAGGGATTGATCATCACCGGTGGGAATGGGTTGATTTACCTGATTCTTCCCTGTGATGGTCTCCATAGTTGCATCACTCTTCGACTCATGAGGTGGTGGGTCAATAGTTGGAACCTCTTGCTCTTCGGTCCCACATCTTGGTTGTCTGATAGACTCATAAGAATGTGGTGGAGCAATTTCATTGGTTCCCAACCAGGTTGATGCAAGAATGGCTTGGAAGTTTTGCTCAGAGATAGCGTGCTTCCTGGCTTGTGCCCAAGCTGTGACTAGCTGGGCTTGAGCCTCACTCAATTTGGAGATTAAATCTTTGATTTGAGTCCTATAGTTGGTATGTTCATGTTTTAAAAAGGACATAGTTTTCTCCAACTCTTTAATTTTCATTTTATAGTTAGATTCAGCCCTTTTAAAATCACTTTTAAGGATATTCAAAGACTAAATATCAGATTTAATTTCCATATTGTAGTCCTGATACAATTTAACTTTAGCAATGCAAGCTGGAGTACAGAGATGTTCAAATACCTTGCTGTCATCAGTTCCAGCCATCAATGCTTGAGCAGGAGTCACATCCTGCACCATGAAGCTCTAGTCCACCTCTTGAGCAACAGCAGCTGTGTGTTGTTCAGTTGACTTCCCGGTGGCTTTAGGTGTGGAGGGATGTGTGGAGGCTTGAGAGGTTCCCGGATTGGATTTGGGAGCCTTGCATTCCCTGGCAAAATGGCCAAGTTGGTTACAGTTGTAACATTTAGCCTTTGTCTTGTCAAACCCGAAATTGCTGTTAGTTGGGTTTTGGAGAAATTGCCTTCCAGTTCTCTTAAAGAACTTCTTTGCCCTGTAAGTTAACAGAGCCATTTGTTGGACAATATCCATGTACTCAACATCATCTGGGCTGAAACATTCCAGATCATCAAATCAAAACTGAAAATCACTGGAATGCCCATTTCCTGAGACAAAAGCATAGCTGTCTTGGAAAGGACTTGACTGAGCCCGTTGAGACCTTGGAGTCTCAGGAAAGGTAATGTATGGCCCAGAAGAACAGGATGGCTGCTGGGAGTAAGTCAGGTATTGCTGAGGTTGGGGGTTCTTGAGCCTTCAGCAACCATTAAAGCATTGCTAGCATGAAGGCTTGAGGGTCTGCTCACCTGGTGGCCTCTCTTGTTTTCCATCTCTACACGGTATCCATCAAGGATGCCATATAGTTCAGTCATCGTGAGAGAGTTTAAGTTCTCTGTCCTCTTGATAGAGACATAGTAGAAAGTCCACTCATTTGGAAGTGCACTCATGAACTTTCTTGAGAGATCTCTCATCTCAAGAGTCACTCCAACATACTGAAGTGATGAAATAAGATCCATATACCTGAAGTATTGCTGGCTAAGGGTTTCTCCAGCAATATAAGTAAAGTTTTCAAACTGTTGCTTCAGGGAATCTTTCTTGGAGTCATTGGAGCTGACATACATCTGAGACAAAGCATCAAAGAGTTCTTTGGCTGATTGGCAATGCTTAAATCCCACCATGATGGAGTTGGGTATGGCAGTCATAAGAACAGTCATTGCTTTTCTATCGATCTCTAGTCGCTTGTGGTCTTCATCAGAATAGTCTTCAACATCCTTCTCTATCATAACACCATTTCCAGCCGGTGCTGCAACCTTTGGCTTGTAAGGGCCATTGGTGATAGATTTCCACATCATGCTGTCTTGATACCTAATGAAACCTTCAATAAGTCTGCTCCAAGATCTGAAGTTTTCAGGGGTGATGATGGGTGCTTTAGACATCGTCCCTATTTCATTTTCAGATGATTTTTGGTTGAGGTCCATTTTGAGTGTGAAAGTATGAGTGAAGAAAAAGGTTGATTTGGATGGTAAGATCTCACAATCAAGAGCCTAAGATGCTCTGATACCAATTGCAGGATTAGTTTTTGTCACTCAACACAAGTATTGTCTCTCAAACTCACTAAGTCACTCGGTTAGATGAAGTAGAATCCCTTAAGAGTTGATAGTAATATACTAAGTGAACAAAACACAAGAAGATAGTTTTTCAAGATACTTGTATATATTACTTCTCAACTCAAAGTGTTACATGATTCTTACAAGCATGTTTACAAAGTTACAATAAGAAACTATATATACTTCTATCTACAGCCGGTTATACTTTGATACCAGCTGGAAACTTACAACTAAAGCAAAAACTACATTGCTAGAGGTAAGGTATCCTAGATAAAATACAATCTAAGATTTGGTAGTCATGATATGTCCATGACTTACCTTTTGTCACTAACTAAAGTTGGTAACTGTACTAACTAATAAGGAATGAACAGTGGAATAAAGTATGGTCAACTACATGGGCGTGGGAAAGCGCGATGCAGTATATCAGAGATTGTAGCGGATCTGTCAGAAGGACCATACTTATGTCCACTGGTTCATAGTAGGTTCTTCCGAAGGTTAACTGGCTTCAGAAGAACAAGTTCTTCCGAAGCCACTTATACTTCGGAAGAGTCTACTTCTTTCGAGGCTTTATGATCTTCAGGACTTCATACTTCGGAAGTCTTTGTCTTGAACTCTTCTAAGTGTTGAACTTCGTAAGAAGGAAGACTTTGTCTTCGAAAGTTAGAGTTCCTCTTCGGAAGCTCTTTCAGCCTTGACTTTCGGAAGTTCACCTTTTGCCTTCGGAAGTTCTTCATCAGTTGCACAAAAAATGTTCTAAGTGTTTGTTTTGGTTGCAGCAGCCTTACTTGATCCAACACATATACGTAACTCTTAGTTGTACACTTTGTACCTATACGTAACTCTTAGTTGTACACTTTGTAATACGTACTTACATATATGTAACCCATAGTTTTCATGGTTTTCATTTATAACATGGTTTTAATTTATAAAATGGTTTTCATTTGATCCCGCCCCTATATATATACACACATATATACATATAGGGGATGATTCATTTACAAAGTGTCCGTTGTTATGCAAAACTAATCTAGTGGACTATAATCTTGCCACCTATTTTTCCATTCTTTTAATTGAAAATGACAAATCAGTCTTTTGAAATCTTTTACTATTTCAAAATATATTTAAAATAACTTTTGCCCTTTTTTTTAAACAAGTATAACTTTTTATACAAGCTCGTTTTTTATAATAAATATATCATAAAAACAAGTTTTTCATCATTTTTAGGGTTATTGGATTTCAATAATCCCAACTTTCATTTATGGCCGGGATTAATCCCAACTCAAGAAATGTTTACAGACACTCTCAACTTTGAGCTTGTTTTTTTTCAACGATCACTAATTAACTGAGAGTTAACACCATTAGTTTTTTGATTACATGGATTGTTTTTCTGGTCAAAACACTAAGCAGAAAGTTGAAGACAATAATCTGGTTCGTCAATCTGAAACTTTCACACCCTAATAACCGTCAATCTCCACCTTCTGATCTAAACCACTTAACTCATTTAAGGTAGATTTCAGATGATGTTGGAGGATAGACACCAAAAAATAAACTTGATGGAAGTTGGCGGCGGCGTAGTTGAATGGCTCAATGTTGGCTCCATTTTATAAAAAAACTAACGATGGTTAACTCTCAGTTAGTAAGGGATCGTTGGAGGAAATAATTTAAAGTTTGGAGTGTCTGCAAACATTTCCTGAGTTAGGATTAATCTCATCCAATAAATGAAACTTGAGATTATTAAAATCCAATAACCTTTATTTTTAATTGAAGTATGGTTTTACAAATTAACAAAAAAAAACTTTTTAATTGTATAGTTCTTCTTTTGCAATACTAAATATATTGTAAACCAACATCTCCCTCTTTTTTTAAATTCAAACTATTTAAAAGGTTAACAAAATTTCAAAGTTTATATATTATCAAAGGTTATATACAAATATAAATCATACATATTGTTACACATGAAAAAACTATTACACACATGAAAGCTAATAAAATTACTATATTATAATTTCTTCAATGAAAGTGTAAACTATAGTTACTTGAAATCTAATAAAAATACATCACAAAAATCCAGAAAGAAAATTTAAAATTTATCACAAAATATCATAAAAAAACATTTAAAATAACTATTACCATGTATGAAAAAATATATAAAAATTAATTACTTAGCACATGTAAAAGTCACTTTTACACATATGTAAAACACATGTGTAAAACTTACCATTCACACATATTAAAAAGTTAACTTTCCCTTATTAGTTACTTAGTACTTGTTATTGGATCAAGTCAAATAAGAACTTCTCTAAATCAGTAGTTAGTAGATGCGAAATCTCTTTTAACTACATAACCTAAACATACAGATTGTAATACTTAATTTGGAAATAACACACAGAAATTCTTTCAAAGTATTCACTTCACTATAATTCACTAATTACACGATGGTAATAACAGCAATACAAGTGTGCAAAACTGCTAACCTAAAACTATACAAAAAAAAGTTAACCTTATTATAATATCTAAACACTAGAACAAATCTTAAACATTTATTTTAGGTTTAGGATTGATAGCATGTTATACCCATAGATCTTGCACATTATGGCAGACCATGAATTTGTAAAGCTATTGGTTTACAAAATTATACAAAATAGATAAGAAGTTACAATCAGCAGATAATCAATAGTTGTAGGTTCATGGCTCCACCACTACTCTATAATAAGAATCTTCTTATCTATCAAAACTTCTTATCTGTAGATTTATGGTTTGTGTTGTTATAAAATTAATGGCTGAAGTCTTTAGTATGAAGCTTTAGTTGTATCTTGGACTTGTTAACAAGGTGCTGAGTTTTGATGTGTTGATCAAGTTAATTTTAAGTAGCTTCATCCTATTCATATCCCAACAAATTCCTCCTAGGATGATGCTAGCAAAACTGATTATTGAAAGAACACCATCCTTTTTACTATTGCTTCAACAACCTAACCTTTCAAATCTCCAGATGGATTTGAAATAGTACTACTTGCCAGATATCTTACGTTATGCCTTGAAAGTTTGAATATAGTAGATTTACTTACTCTGTCTTTTTCTAGAGCATGTAGGTCAAAGTGTATTGATTTATGATTGATTCATAGCTCAAACTAGTGATTGGATCATGAACATCCAATAGCTCCACATGCAACACCTTTTCTTCTTCTTATTCTTCTTTTTCTTCTTTAGACTTAATTCTTTCAGCAATACCCAATCCCGAGAAAGATACTATTGATTTTACTTTGATGGCATCCCTCTTGAGAGATTTATCAGTAAGAACATCCTCTCTGAATCTTCCAAGCTCAACTTTAGTACCTCTAGTTCATTGATGTAATAGGATACGGATCCATCTTGTCTTTCTATAAAGAAATATATTGATCTGTCGTAAAATCCCTGATTAGTTATATTTGCTTGAGAATCTTCAGTAGGAGTTTTCTTTTCTGATTCTAAGACTCCCATCTTAGTTGAATCACTTATCTCTTTCCTGATTCATATGATTTCCTAATTTTATTGAAATTACAGGTTGAATCATCAAATTTATTCACAAAGAATGATTCAGGAGTAAATTCAGCAGATGAAGCATCAGCAGTTGAACTTTACTGCTGAAAATGATTCTCTTGTTCAGTTGATGGTGGAGGAAGATCAGTAAATACTTGATCAAGATGTTCTTTGTATATCTTTATTAGCAATTACTCATCTTCAATTGTTTCAGATTAATCATTAGGATTGACTAATCTCGACCGAGTTAAGTTTATTGTCGCAAATTGGTTGAGACAGACTAAATGGTTTTGGGAATAGATACTTCTTTCCGATATGGCTCTTATATGATATAACAATCTTTTTTATGTGTCATATTCCTATTTGGTAATAGGATCATAATCAAAAAAAGGAGATTCTATCCATGCTGATCTGGTAGATGAGTTAACTGTTGATTTAAGACTACCAAGTGGTAGTTGTAGATCAACATATATGCTTATAAAGGTTCTAATGCAGAGTGAGTTGTTTTAAGATATCTAGTGGAAGAACCAAAACTTCATTGACAAAGGAGTAATAAATTGACACTTTATTTCTCGTGACAATGATGTATGTCTTCATTGGCCATAACTTTTGCACCCTTCACAAATTCCCTTTCAACCATAGGATCTACCACCCTTACTTTCATCTTTATTGGCCTATTTAATGTTAAATCATTTTTAATGGATGGTTGTTGAGTAGTTACATTAAGGGTTTGTTCTAAAGGTTCAAAAGTTAAGAATGCAAGCATTTTTTTATGCTTTTTAAGTCTTCTTCTTTTCTTTCTTTTCAAATTCCTTCCTTTTCTATTTAGACAAGACTCATTCTAGAGATGAAAATTCTTTGCTTTTAACTCTCTTTGATCACTTTAATGGTTGGCTGAATGTACAGTTACTCATTTTTCCTACTTTCTAAGGCGAAAAATTGCACAACTTTAGATAGAATTGCACTTTACTTGGTTATATGGTATTTATTATTTTTAGGTGAGTCATTCTATTGGAATATATTACTCTTTATGTTCATTTAGGCTCCTTTATTGGTTTTAATGGTTTATTATTGATATATATGTTTTTTTGTTGATTAAACGTGTATTTCATACTTAGCAATTTATGTGTAGTTTAATATGTGTTCATATTTTGTTTATAACTTATTTTGGATATAATTTAGTCCCTTTTCCAGCACGTTATGTAACATATTTTATAATTAATTGGTTTTATTAAATTTGAAGTCATGGATTATGTTTGAGTCAAACTTTCTATTTTTGAGAATTTTTTTATTTTTTCTTATAATAGTATTTTAACTATTTTATATTAATGATAATTTTGTATAAATTAGAAGTAAGTTCTATAAATACTAATATTTCATTTTTAACTTACTTTTCTTATAATAAAAATATTAGTTAAGAAAAATTCAGACTTTAAGTTGTTCTTGTTGGTTTTATGTTTTTAAAGCACGCGGTTCGGTTTTTAATGTGTTATTGGGTTCGGGTTGACTTTGGTCTTATTTTTGGTCATATATTACTTTTATATACTTAATAAAATATTTAAGTATTGTAGTTTTCTATATTTTGGCATTAAAGCTTGTTTTTATCAATTTTTATAATTTTAGCATATTTATCTTTTGTATTTTTATTTTCCACGCAAATAAATTCTAAAAATTGTGAAACTTAATTTTTAGCCATTTCTTAACATTGTTAGACTATTGAAAATTTATATTCTGTAGAACTTTTAAGTTTTTTCGTTAAGTTGACCGGTCTAGTTAAATATCCGTTAAGTCTCAGTTTTAACTTGTTAAGCATTTTAATTAAAATTTTCCCTTCTCAATCAGTCGTATATGATAAATAGTATCTAAATAACCTTCAATTTTTACTATTTTAAATCCCCAACGGTAACACCCCAACCCGAAATAGGCTGACGTGACATATTTACGTAATTAAAGACTAATAATTACTAATCTAACAAATTTCATAAATTACAATCTATTAATGGTAAACTAAAATTTTAAACAAACTTTGTCTTTAATATGTCTTCTCATATCTTCTAAGGGGCACACTCTTCACTCGAAGCCCCGAAACCTTAAAAACCTATCGTGGAGAAAGAATACGATTGAGCGAAAATGCTAGGTGAATGGAAATGCCAATGGAAGACGATACATGTCTAGTAGAGGAAACTTAATTAGGAATGTAAGATGATTGAACATAATCATGGTCATTATATCAATAACAAGTTTTTGTAATCGGAATTTATATATAACATTTGAACAATTTATGTAAAGCTTCGTTAAGGATGATGATAGATTTTCGTAAATTCGGTAGAAAATTGAGTGGATTACAATGTTTAGTTCAAGAGAATTAAAAATTTATAAGTAAAACTTATAAATTTTAGGGTTATTGGATTTTAATAATCTCAAGTTTCATTTATTGGCCGGGAATAATCCCACTTCAAGAAATATATGAAGACACTCCTAACTTTAAATTTATTTTTATTCAACGATCCCTTACTAACTGAGAGTTAACATTCGTTAGTTTTTTTTATGAAATGGAGCCAATATTGAGTCATTTTTTAACTACGCCGCCACCCAGCTTCCAGCAAGTCCTTTTTCGGTGTCTAGCCTCCTACGTCATCTAAAATATACCTCGAATGAGTTAAGTGGTTCAGATCAAAAGGTGGAGATTGACGGGTTTTAGAGTGCAGAAGTTACAGATTGACGGACCAGATGGTTGATTTTAACTTTCTGCTTAGTGTTTTGGCTATATAAACAATCCACGTTATCCAAAAACTAATGGTGTTAACTCTCAGTTAGTAAGAGATTGTTGAAGGAAAATAAGCTCAAAGTTACGGGTGTCTAAAAATATTTTCTGAATTGGGATTAATCCCGGCCAATAAATGAAAATTGGGATTATTAAAATCTAATAACCCTAAATTTTACAAAGTCAAATCATAATAATTCTAGGGGACTTAAATTTACGAAATAAGTTGTAGACTAGAGTTAAAATGAAAATCATTTTGAAACAATAGCATTTTAAGACCATGTTCTCTGTCATACAACAAAAATATAAAAAATTTGGAAGTTTATAACACTTTTAACATAAGTTAACTCTTAAGATCTTGTTCTCTGTCATACAACAAAAATATCAAAAATTTAGAAGTTTAAAATGCTTTAATATAAGTTAACTCTTAAGTATACTAAATCATGACGAAATAAAATGTAAAAAATTTTGATGTTTTAAATAATAATTTACTATTAATAAATGACAAGGAATTAGTAATACAATAAACACTAGGTTAGAGCCCGTGGGATACACGAGTGATTTAAACAATCAGACTTCCATTAAACATTGATTACATAATAAACATTATGAAAATTAAAACACAAAAATTCAATGTATGAAAATAGAATTGAAAGAACATCATACTCACAAAACTTTTTCATAGATGTCTAAACACTTATCTGTATACAACGTTTAGTGTATCATTGGTAATGTTATCTTTTCATCTACAATGAGTAATGTTACACCGTCGGTAGTCTTCACCTTTAACAAAGCCACATATAACTATCCATGAGTGAAAACTGGTTCTTTTAAATACAAACCAACTCTTGACAATAATTGTCCCTGACTCTTTTTAAGGTATTTGAAAGAGGCTGATGCACTCAAAACAGTCAAGGTGCTTCCTGCATGCATGCACTTTGTGCATGGTAGAAGTTACTTCGGAAGTTTTACACACTACAAAGAAATCTCTCTAAGTGTAAAATCTTCCGAAGCCAAAAGCCAAATCTTCCAAAGCCAAAGATGAAGTCTTCCGAAGCTTAGAAGACAAAGTTTTCCAAAGCCTCAAAGTTAGAAGACTGATTTCTTCCGAATACAAAGAAGACATGCTTTCTCTTATCAACTTTTTCTGAAAAAGCTGACCAACTTTCCGCTGCCACTCTGCAGACTCACCAACTTATATAAGTTGGTGAAAAGGTCCATGCTTTAGGAAGCTGTAGATTATGGTCTTGAGTCTGTAACTTTCTACGTTATGTACTTTTATCCTTTTTGTATTGCATTAGGATGTGAGCTATGGCATGTCATAGTCACTAGTCAAAAGGCAATCTGCCTTTTGACTTTACATTGATCTTGTTGTCTAGATTAGTGTTTCCAGCTGGCCTTCAAAGTAAGGCCGGCTATAGGATGTAGTATAAAATATCTCAGGTCCTTGTATTTTATTTGTATGCTTTGTAAACACTTTTAAAAGAACTCGAGAGCAATATACTTTATCCTTAAAAACCATTCTGTGTTGTTCTTGGGTCTATCTCATCTTTACTTGCTTGTGTTTCTTAGTATCACCAAAAGGTTTCAGTTTCCTATTTGATCTGCTAAGTGTTCTAAGTCTCTCCTTATTGTGAAACTGATTGCATTGAACACCTTCACCGGTTCTGCAATTGGTATCAGTGCATTCCAGGCTCTTGATTGTAAGATCTCACCATCTTAGATCTCTCAATTTTCACAAAACACTTAACAACTCAAATGGTAGCTCTCTCAAAGGCTGATATGGAAACTGGCACTATGACAAAGTCCCCATTGATCACTCCTGAAGACTTTGATACTTGGTGTCAAAGAATGCAAGGCTTCATCAAGTCACAAGACTCCAGGATGTGGGAATCTGTTATCTCTGGACCTTACATTCCATGCACCTCTTCAACTGCTGCTGGAGGTGGCATGATTCCAAAAGAGGTGGCTGACTTTTCTGAAGAAGATAGGAAGAAGATTGATATCGATCAAAAAGCCATGACTGCCCTCCAAACTGCTCTTCCAAACTCCATTTACTGGGGCTTTAAGAAGTGCAAAACTGGCAAGCAGTTATGGGATGCACTAAAGCTCATGTATGAGGGGTCATCTGAAGCAAAAGAGAACAAAAAGGACCTCTTGAAGTAGCAGTTTGAGAATTTCACCTACAAGACGGGTGAAATCATGAATCAACAATACTTCAGGTATGTTGAGATTGTGGACACTCTAATGGATATTGGAGTAACTCTTGAGAACAGGGACATTGTGAGGAAGTTCATGTCCTCTCTTCCTAGACAGTGGATCCATTACTGTGTTGTTATCAAGAGGACTGATAACCTCAAGACTCTTACTCTTACAGAGTTGTATGGTATTCTCAGTGGCTATCAGATGGAGATGAACATGCAAAATCCATCTGGTAACTCCAGCAATCAGCAGAGTTCAGCCCTCCATGTGGTTGAAAGGGATTGTAGAGAACCACAGCATCATCTTATCTGCTACCCTGACAACTCACAAAAGGGTCCTTTCATCACCTTCTCTAAGATACCAAGGGAGAGCTACATCCAAGGAAGTCCATTCCAAAAGACAAGCTCTTCTCATGCCTTTGTGTCTGCTGATGAGAGTTCAGGCAACTTTCTTTTCACCCTTAAAGACTTGGACTGTATCCATCCAGATGATCTGGAGTATACGGAGATAGTCCAGCAGATGGCTCTTCTCACTCACAGAGCCAAGAAGTTCTACAAGAGAACAGGGAGGAAGTTTCCTAGCAATGCAGCCAGAGGAAAGTTTGGACCGAACGAAAGCAAAGTGAAGTGTTTCAACTGCAACCAATGGGACATTTTGCTAGGGAGTGCAAGGCACCTAGGACAAATGGTGGCCAAGCACAAACTAGACCAAACTACACTGAAGGAGCCACCCAGAATAAGAAGCCAAAGCAGCAAGCTGCAGTAGCTGTTGAAGAAGGAGGCTTTGACTGGAGCTTTCAGGTGGAAGATGCATCTCCAAACCAAGCACTGATGGTAGATCATGATGAAACCAAGGTATTGGAACATCTTTGTACCCCTGAATGTATTGCTAAAGTAAATAGTTATAGGTCTTGTAACTTAGAGATGAGATCTGATCTTGAGTCTTTAAATATCTTAAAATCTGATTTCAAAAGAGCTGAAAATGGATACAAACTAAAAATAGAAGATTTAGAGAAAACCATTTCCACTCTTAAACATGAACACACCAACTACAGAACTCAGATCAAAGATCTCATCACTAAGTTAACTGAATGCCAGGCTGAGCTTATGATCAGCAAAGCCAGGGCAGAAAAATATGTTCTTGAAGAAGAGACCTTCAAGAACATGATATCCTCATCTCTGCATGCCAAAGTTTGTTACCAGAATAAGCAGGGACTAGGATCTACTGAGATAGCTCCTCCACACTCGTTACTATCTGTAAGATCTCTAAGGTGTGGAACTTGTGAAGATGAGCTTCCCCTCATAGACTCCATGAGTGAAGAGGATGAAGAGGAGATAGTGAAGGATGGATTTGAGAAGAGTGAAGAAGATCATCCTAAGAAAGGTCACTATTCTTCTGAGGTGAGGAATCTAGTTGGGTTGATAAAGTCCAAGAGAAAGAACTTGATCAGAAGTGCCAAGAGAAAGTCCAAGAAAGCTCAAGAGATCAAGGCCACTTTCAACTCTAAGCAGAAACAAGTGTTTATCTCTGTAGAATTTGAAGTGGTAAATGTTGAAGACTCAACTATGAATCCTAGTACAAGGGGTTCTAGTTCTTGTCAAACTCATCCCAACAACAAGAAGAAGGCTAATTTGTTGTATACCACTGCTGAACAGCCTGAACCATCCATATCCCGTCATAAGTCACTCCCTAAAAGGCTTGCTACTTCATCTGTGAAGAAGAAGATGGAAATGGAAAGTGATCAAGATCAGTCTTGCTCTCAAAGGAAGACTTCCAGAAGAATGCAGATGGATTGTGTCATGTGTGGCAGTACTTCTCATCTGGCTAAGGATTGCATTTACAATCCTAAAAGCACTGTCCACATGATCAAGAAGAAAACTTCTGAGAAGATCAAGAAGAAGACAGCTTCTGAAGGAAAAGCTTTTCCTCTCGAAAGCTACAAAGTGAAGAAGAAGACAAGTGAAAACTTGCCTTCGGAAAAAAATTTGGTCTTGGAAGAAAGGAATCCTTCTGAAGTACTAAAGCCTGCTGTAGTGAAAGCAAGATCTTCCGAAGGTCCAGTCTCCAAAACTTCCGAAGTTGTCAAAACTTCTGAAGTGCTGAAGGTCAAGTCTAAGCTTCCAAAGGTGGTGTGGAAGACAAAGAAAGACCATGTGACTAAAAGTTCTTCATCAACAACAGTTGCTGATCCTCAAAGCTTGAACATAGGATCAATTACTGTTGCATTGTCTTCTGTTGACATTAATGAGCCCAAGACCAGCAAGTCTTGGATTTTCAAATGTAACTAATCATCTTTTTTTGTGTAGGAATAGCTAAAGACCAACAAGAATGTATGGATCATTGACAGTGGTTGTTCCAGGCATATGACAGGCAATGGCTCTCTACTCCAAAATTTTGAGAAAATTGATGGAGGCCTTGTTGCTTTTGGAGGAGATGCATGAGGTTACATTACTAGAAGGGGTATTGTCATAAATGGTAAGCTCTGCATTAAGAAGGTAAACTTTGTCAAGGAGCTTGGATACAATCTACTGAGTGTATCTTAATTTTATGATCAAAGACACAATATGCTCTTTACTAAGCATGAGTGCATTGTTTTAAAGCCCGGGGTGGTCATTCCTCAGGAGCATATACTGCTCAGAGCCCTTAGAAAAAGGAACATGTACAAGATGGATTTGCATGAAACTTCCCTTCAGGAGAAGTGTCTTGCTTTCTGTCTAAAGCAAATAGTGATGAGTCTTTTCTCTGGCATAAAATAATGTGCCATGTAAACTTTAAAAACATGAATAAATAAATTAAGAATGATTTGGTAACTGGAATGCCAAAGAAAGAGTTTACAAGTGATGATCATTGTGTTGCATGCCTGAAAGGGAAGCAGCATAAGGTATCTCACAAGCCAAAGGAAATAAACTCCATCACTACTCCCCTACAATTATTACATATGGATCTTTTTAGCCCCAATAGTGTAATGAGTCTAGGAAGGACCTCATACTGTTTAGTGATCACAGATGATTTTACTAGATTTACTTGGGTCTTTTTCCTTAGAACTAAGGATGAGACTCCTGAAATCTTGAAGAATTTCATTCTGAAGATTGAGAATCAATCTGATCACAAGGTCAAGACCATAAGATGTGATCAAGGAACTGAATTTAAGAACCAAATCCTTGATACATTTTGTGATGAAAAGGCTATTATAAGACAATATAGTGCTGTCAGGACTCCTCTGCAAAATGGTGTTGCTGAGAGAAGAAACTGTACACTAATTGAAGCTGCAAGAACCATGTTGTCTGACTCTAAACTGCCTATCACCTTCTGGGCAGAAGCAGTGAACACTGCTTACTATGTGAAGAATAGAGTTTTAGTAGTTAAGACTCATGGTAAGACTCCTTATGAACTATGGCACAAAAGGAGACCTTTCATTGGTTTCCTCAGATCATTTGGATGTCCTTGCATAATCTTGAATACTAAAGATCAGATAGCCAAATTTGATGAGAAATCAGATGATGGATACTTTATTGGATACTCTTCTCAAGCCAAGGCTTATAGAGTATACAATCTCAGAACTAGATAGTTGATGAGTCAGCCAATGTGACTTTCAATGAACACACTCCTTGTGTGAGAGGTTCTGGTCCAGATTGGTTGTTTGATCTTAATTTAGTTGTCAACTATTTTAACAAGTCTTGTAAGAATGTTTTAGGATCTACAGGTAACCTATCAACAGAAGATCCTGACCTAAGATTTGAGCTGAGAAGACCTTCAAATCAATCTACTTCGGCTCCAGTGGTAACAAATTCTGCAGATGGAGCTCCTATCAGCACAACTATGACAAATCCAGCTGATACATCTGAAGTGCCATCAAATTCTAGCTCAAAGGCACAAAACCTAAGGGAAGGAGCTTCAAATGTAGAAGACCTTCAAAACCTAATGGTGACACTGATCAAAAATTCCTTGATGCTGACAATCATTCCATGGAAGACAACATCAATGATGTCACACACTCATTAGATCAAGTCTCTCTTGATAAGTGTGCTGATGTGATGGGAGAATCCACTCTGCCTGATCAAAATTTTTCAAATTTAGATCTCTCCAACCAACTTGTTGTGATCTCTCAACTCAGGATCCACAAGTCTCACCCCACCACAAACATCATTGGTGAAGTTGACAAGGGGGTAAGAACAAAAGGACAAACCCATGACAAAAATGTTTGACTCTACTCTTGTTTCCTATCCCAAGTAGAGCAAAAGAAAGTTGAGGAGGCTCTAAAGGATAGAACTTGGGTTGAAGCTATGCAGGAGGAGCTGCTTTAATTCAAAAGGCAAAAGGTTTGGGACTTATGTCCTCTTCCTTCAAGGAAGACTACCATAGGAACCAAGTGGGTGTTCAGGAACAAGAAAGATGATAGAGAACTTGTCATCAAAAACAAGGCAAGACTAGTTGTTCAAGGGTATACTCAAGAGGAAAGGATTGATTACACTGATGTCTTTGCTCCAGTAGCAAGACTTGAAGCTGTTAGGATATTCCTAGCTTTTGCTGCATCTAAGAATTTCAAGGTCTACCAACTTGATGTCAAGTGTGCTTTATTACATGGGGTGATTGATGAAGAGGTGTATGTCAAACAACCACCTGGTTTTGCAAATCCACATCATCCTAATTATGTCTGCAAGCTTGATAAAGCTCTTTATAGGCTACACCAAGTTCCAAGGAAGTGATATGAGACTCTATCTTAGTACCTATGTCAACATGGTTATAGAAAGGGTACTATAGATGGAACTCTTTTCATCAAGGGAACAGGAAATGACTTAATGCTGGTTCAAGTTTATATTGATGACATTATCTTTGGGTCAACTAATCCAAAGCTTTATAAGGACTTTGAGAAGCTGATGAAGAATAGATTTGAAATGAGTGCCATGGGATAAGTCAATTTCTTTCTAGGAATTCAAGTGAAGCAGGTTGACAATGGCATCTTCATAAGTCAGTCAAAGTATGTTCATAACATACTAACAAGATTCAGTATGACTGATTGTAAGGTTGCAAAGACACCCATAGCAAGAAAATACTCCCTTGGACCTAACCTTCAGGGGGAGTGTGTGGATGAGCATCTCTACAGGGCTATGATTGGGTCTCTTATGTACCTCACTGCCAGTAGGCCTGATATCATGTTTGCCACATGTATTTGTGCTAGATATCAAGCCAACCCCAGGATGTCACACCTAGTTGCTGTCAAGAGAATTCTAAGATATCTCAAAGGTGCTCCATCACTAGGCCTGTGGTATCCAAAAAATTCTGACTTCAATCTGTATGTATATAAAGATAGTGACTATGGTGGCTGCAACATGACTGCAAAGTCTACATCAGGGGGATGCTAATTTCTTGGTGGAAGGATAGTGTCATGGCAATACAAGAAACAATCTTATGTATCTGCATCAACTGCTGAAGCTGAATACATTGCTGCTGCTTGCTGCTGTGCTCAAGTGCTTTGGATTCAAAATCAGATGCTAGACTATGGATTCAACTTCAAAGAGACTCGCATCCACATAGACAACAATAGTGTTATCTCTATTACAGAGAATCCTGTTCAGCACTCAAGGACCAAACATATCAACATCAGGTATCATTTAATTAGAGATAATTTTGAAAAAAGGGTTAATCAAACTAGTCAAAGTTCACACAAATGAACAATATGTTGATCTGTTCACCAAAACTTTTGATGAACAGAGATTTAAGTATCTCATATCAGCTATTGGGATGATCAACTTTGAGTAACTTTTTCTTAAACTTAAGTTCAATATTATTTCTAAAATCTGTGTGTCTCAAATCCATTTCATATATATATTCAACGGTTTTCCCCTCTTTCACTTTTATCAAAACTTCCAAAGCCAAATTACCTTCGAAAGATTTTCAACTTCCAAGAAAACTACTTTTGGGCACTTTTTCAGAGGTGAAACCGACATCCGGATTTCAAAGTTTATCCTTTCGCATTAATTTTGTCTCAAATCCATTTCATATATATATTCAATGGTTTTCCCCTCTTTCACTTTTCACTCTTCTTCTACAACATCTTGATAACCTAAATTCACCCTCAAACCGCCTTTGTTCTTATCTTCCTTCACGACAAAGTTCTCTAAAATGGCCAACCAAAATAGCAGAAACCAACCCGATTTCTCCATGCAACTTCATAGGAAACATAATCAGGTTGCTCTGTTGTACTCTGAGAAAGATCCTGGTTTCTCAGAGGTTTGCCGTTTCCTTTCTTTATCCAACTACTTCACCTCCCTCACCATTAATCCTCCTCTCTATGAGGATCATCTTCTGGACTTCTGGTGGACCTGCCAAAAGGTCACCATGGATGGGGAGAAGTCAGTATCTGTCACAGTGCTGGGGAGGACAATCTTCATCACTCCGGCCATCATCAACACTCATCTTCAGCTGGATGATGCAAAAGGTGATTTGTCTTTTGGCAAATCTATTGTTAACCAATCTTTTAAGTATATGGGTTATGAGGGAGACTTCTCAGTCAGAACCTTCAGGAAAGGGAAGGTCTCTTCCCAGTGGAAGTACCTCCTCCATGTCATCATACACAGCTTGTCAAACAAGCATGGAGGATGGGACCAGATTCCTGAGGATCTTTCCTTCATAGTCCATGGACTGGTTCAAGGGGTCAAGTTCACGTATTCACACTTTGTCTACCTTAATCTGCTTTCTAACTTGGACTCCCTAGAATACTACATGTTCCCTAGATATGTCTAGCACATTCTTAACTGTGAACTGGGCTCACAGTTGAGGGGGAACAGGTAGAATTCTAAAATTGGGACCGATGAAGCCCGACATCTTTAAAATCATGAGAAAACCAACTGTGGGATTCTCTGGGGTAGAAACAGCCCTTGTCCCTAAAATGTTAGAGCTAATTGCTCAAGGTGACAACCTAGCAGCACCAGCTAGTGTTGAATCCACAACTGCTGTCTCCCAACCACCATCTCAACCTACAATAACCATCACCTACTCAAGAAAACACAAACGAACCCCTGCTCAAGCTATTCAGTCTGAGCAGACCCCTATATCATCACCCATGCAAGAAAAAGTGGACACTAGAGCTCCCACTTCCCTTGAGGATCCCATCTCTCATATTATCAGTGCTGAGGTTCCTCATGCTCAGATGAGCTCATCACCCCAACTGCTTTAAGCCTTCACTCAGAGTCTCAAAACTCTAGTGAACAACCTTCCGGGGACAGTTACCATCCCCAGCCTCTTGATCTCAACCAACCAATCCCTAACCGTGAATTCTATGATGATGAAGACATGGGATTCAGTGAGTACCATGAGTCTCTCTTCTCCACCCTTGCTCAAAGAGAGATGAGTGCTCCTGCCACTCCCATGTCTAGCCCACATAATCCACCCCATACTAAGGTGGATCTCCCTAAACAAGTTTAGGAGGTCCATATAGAAGAGGCTCTCACTATTGCTAGTGATTACATCATTCAGACCTCAACCATGGCAACTCAGCCCATTGACACTTTCCCTGAAGTTTTCAGTGAGCAGAGAAAATCCAGCAGCCAAGAATACTATGCTGGTGATGAGGAAGAGGACATCAGTCCAATTCTCTCATCCCCACATGATTCTTCATCTGAAGATGAGGGAAGTCTGAAACTAAAGGTGCAAAAACTTGAAAAACTATGCACCTATTTAGTCTCCAAGGTCAGTCACTTGGAATCTCAAGTGACTACCTTACAGTAGAAGGTCAATGATCAGCAACTTGAGATCACCGATCTCAAGGGCAAGCTAGCTGAGAGACCATCAAGACAAACTCAACCAGGTCCACAAGAACCTGTGGAAGGAGTGAACTTGACCTCCAGCTCACCTATGCAAGTGGGTGATGCTACCAAAAAGGGGGAGAAAGTCTCTACAACCACAGAACCTCGGATTTCTGTCCTGAGTATGGACAATGAGGACTCACCACCCTCACTTGCAGTTGTCCAGACTCAACAACTTCCTCAAGCTCACACTAATGTGGAGGCCATAATTCAACAACTGTTTGAGGAATGAATTCTAATGACCATGTCTGCCCCATCCCACCTAGCTGAAAATCCAATAATGGGATGGTGGTATGACAGCTCAAGAATGGCATTGGTGCTATCAAGATCTCAGGGGCAATAGGAGCTCTTCAACTTTCAGACCCTGAGTTTCCATAATGGTATGAACTTAGTTAACCTGCCCTTCATCAATCCAAGCCAAAACAAATAGGCTAGCAGGTTAGCTGAGGTAATTCAAGAGTGGGTGCTGAAGGAATTCAAACAAAGAGCTTAACTATATAGACAGAGGCTAGCAGGGAAAACTGTTGGTCAACTAGATACTGAGGTAGACCCTAAGATTAGCTTCGAAGGGGAAACCTTAGTTGAAGGCCCAGTAGTAGAACCTGTGAACCTTGAGACAGGCTCACCTTCCGCACCTAGTATCCTCAGTGACACACGTGCAGGTGAAGGTGTATCACAACCTCTCTCTGGCAAGAGCTCAAGCTTATTACAACCATCAAAAGGCCAAAGCTCTCTCCACCCTTAGTCATATAGGCCAACAATTGACAAAGGGAAAAGGAAAATGAATCCTAAGGAGATTGAGAAGGAGAAGAGAGAGAGAGGAAGAGGAAGGTAGGGGAGAGAAATCTAGAGAAGTCCCAAGCTTCATGCAAGCTGCAATCAGGGCTGCTCATAGGCCTGATACTCAGTATGATGAGTTAAGAGCAGCCAGATTGAACTATCTGGGACTTAGAAATTACAATATAGATGAAATCATCTCTCTCCCTTTGGCAGAATTAGATGAATTGGCAAACAGAGAGCTATATAAAGAGAGGAAGGAGGCTGAGGTAGCAGAACTGCTCCTTAAAATCAAAGAAGAAAGAAAAAGAAAGAAACAACAGAAAGCCCCTAT
This sequence comes from Flaveria robusta, assembly GCA_025506415.1. Taxonomy (NCBI): domain Eukaryota; kingdom Viridiplantae; phylum Streptophyta; class Magnoliopsida; order Asterales; family Asteraceae; genus Flaveria; species Flaveria robusta. The sequence continues at coordinate 12,053,309 of CM046465.1, forward strand.
CCTCTCTCCAATTCAAGAAAGTCCTGAGAAGGAGTCTGTGACAGTTGAAGAGGAACAAACTCAGATAGGCAAAGAACAAGAAAGACAGAAGATGATAGCCTATCTAACTACCACAGGTCTCTATCAGGTAGCAGCTCTCAACCCTCTCACATATGAATATATTGAGTTTGAGTACCTCAAAAAGCTTGATGAAGAGGCTCAAACTCAAAGAAAAGCTGTTAAGAGAAAGATGAGAGAGGAGGCTGCTAAAACAAGAGCCACCATCAGAGCACAAGAAAAAAAGTCTGCTGACAGACTAAAGACGGTGAGCTTTTTGAAGCTGTATGGGTTCTCTGGAAGGAGACTTGGTCCTATGTCTCTATCCATAATGGATGAGCACATCAGGAGAATCAAGCAGAAGATTAAAGAAGGCCAGCTTGTTGACATTCTCCACCAAGTCCAGCTGCACTTGAAGTTGAGGTGAAGGTTAAAGAGATAACACAACATGAACCTGAAGCTACACCCAAGCCAACTTCATCTTCTGACCCACAGCAGGGTTCTGAATCCCCTTCTTGGATAAGGACCCAACTGAGGAGAATACAGAAAGCCCAACTGGTGTTGTAGGCCACACTCAGTTGAAGTATAGAGTGAGGAAAAGGATGTCCATAAGAAGGGACAAAAGGAAGAAAAAAAAGTCCAAGGCATCTTTCCTCAACATCTCACGAAGAGTAATAACATCCTGAGAAAGTGCACTAAGAGTCTGCTCAATCAACTCCATTCAAAGTAGAGCCTCTTGTATCTGGAAGACCAACTATGTCCTGAATCTACACTGTTGATCAAGACATGAGGACTACAAACTGCTAAGCATCCTCCTTGTTTTGGTAGCATCAGCCCAGGGGGAGTTTGTAAGGTATTTGAAAGAGGCTGATGCACTTAAAACAGTCAAGGTGCTTCCTGCATGCATGCACTTTATGCATGGTAGAAGTTACTGCGGAAGTTTTACACACTGCAAAGAAATCTCTCTAAGTGTAAAATCTACCAAAGCCAAAGACCAAATATTCCAAAGCCAAAGATTAAGTCTTCCGAAGCTTAGAAGACAAAGTCTTCTGAAGCCTCAAAGATAGAAGACTGATTTCTTTTCTCTGATCAACTTTTTTAGAAAAAGCTGACCAACTTTCCGCTGCCACTCTGCAAACTCACCAACTTATACAAATTGATGAAAAGGTCCATGCTTTAGGAAGCTGTAGATTATGGTCTTGAGTCCGTAACTTTTTACTTTATGTACTTTTATCCTTTTTGTATTATATTAGGATGTGAGCTATGGCATGTCATAGTCACAAGTCAAAAGGCAATTTGCCTTTTGACTTTACATTGATCTTGTTTTCTAGATTAGTGTTTCCAGCTGGCCTTCAAAGTATGGCCGGCTGTAGGATGTAGTATAAAGTATCTCAGGTCCTTGTATTTTATTTGTATGCTTTGTAAACACTTGTAAAAGAACTTGAGAGTAATATACTGTATCCTTGAAAACCATTCTATGTGTTGTTCTTGGTTCTATCTCATCTTTACTTGCTTGTGTTTCTTAGTATCACCAAAAGGTTCCAGTTCCCTAATTTGACCTGTTAAGTGTTTTAAGTTTATCCTCATTATGAAACTGATTGCATTGAACACCTTCACCGGTTCTGCATTCTTGTTAATTTTCATTGCAAAAGAAACAGTTAGTGAAAACTGATTTGTCCCTGACTCTTGTTAATCATCATTGCAAAAGAAATAGTTGGTGAAAACTGTCTTCTTTGGAATTTGAAAGGGATTTTTTTATCAGATGGCACGAGATTAATTCTTAGAATAAATGTTCGGCATCCAATATTACTTCCGGATATTATCTCAGCTTCAATAACCCATTTCCCAAGTGAGACAATTTGTAGGCGAGTATCATTGCAAAGATAATTTTGTTTGTCGATGTTACGTAGAAGCATAACGGGAACTCCAACTTTCAATACTAACTTGTGATTTGACAATCCGGATATTGTGAGGCCATTTAGAAAATGTGAATAGTTGATAGAATTGAAAAACATCATTCCTTGTTTGAAAGCTGGGAATGTAAGTCGAATGTAAATTTTACAAAGAATGTAGTATTAATTTATAGTATTTGTAAAATACAGAATTATGGAATGTGCATCTCATATGATTCCTAATTGTATAGTTATTCACAAAAACAAAAGAAAACAATTTTAATTGATTGAATCTAATATTTGATAATTGATAAATATATTATAATTGGATCAATCTATCTAATTTAATAAAATAGTAAATAAGAGGGACACGTGTCAGCATCACATTCCTTCTCATAAAAATTTTTCGCCTCTCTCACTCTCTTAACTAATAGTCACTATAATTACGTATAATATTATTTATATTTTATAGACTAAAAATCCTTGTAATAATTTAAAAAAAAAGTTATTTTTATTAATGTTATTTATAAAGAAATGAATTTTTATAAAATAAGATTTAATTTAAAACATTATAATGTTTTAAAATTGATGTTTTTAAAAAGTAAAATATTTATAAATAACAAAAATATAAATTTGGAGTTATAATAATAAAAAAAATTTAAAACGGTTTGTTTTGAAACAATATGTTAAGTCTTAAAAAAATTTTAAAAGTTAATATCATTATTTTATTACTTATATACTTACTAATACATAATTTCAATTATATCTTATCTTAAAATATCGTTTTATAATTAATAAAATTTTATTCTATTAATATTTTCTTTATTTAACCCTTGTAATATGAGAGTTACTAAAGCTTATGATTAAACAAAAAAATTTGCTCGTTTTCTAAAAATAAGAAATGTTCTTTTAATACACGTATGAGAGTAATATTACATATTATATAGTCCTTAAATATTTGATACTTTGATAATTTGAAAAATATATTATAATTGGATCAATTAATTGTGCAGTTGGAAACCGATTTCGATGAGTCAAAAATTTCTTAAATAAAAATCCACTAAATTAAAGGATTTTATTTTAGAAAGCAATATAAAACAGAGAAAAAATTATAGATTCTTAAGACTTAATATAAAAGGTTAAATGGAATTTGAGGGACAATACCATAGAAGTTGAATTAATATATGGTTAAATGGAATTTTTAACACATAATATAAAAGGTTAAATGAAAACTATAAATTATAATTTAAATCGGTATGTGAGTATGGTAATATATTTAAGTAAAATGTCTATCAGTATGGTAAGTAAAATGTCTATCGGTATGATAAGTATTTAATATATTAAAAAACTGAAATAAATTACAGTATGGTCAAGTTTTAAGCGGGAATTGAAAATAAAATGGTGTAAGAGTATGCCACGTGTCAAATTGATGGTTTAAGAGAATGCCATGTGTCTTTAAAAACCTTTTTTTATTAGAGTCTATAGATGTAATAGTGTAAGTGAATAACCAAACAACCTGCTTAATAGAGGAAATTCATGATGCAAAACAGGATAAGCTAACCAACTATTAGTGAGACGAATAACATAGCATGACGACGAATAAGATATCGAAACGGTAACATGAACATAACAAAGGCATGGAACAAGTGAATCATATAATAAGAGAGTACCTAGAGCCATATCCAAAATCATACAAACATGCACAATGGGCTTTGATGTGAGTGCGTTGGAATGGTAGTATAAGTGTTTAAATGTTTAAATATAAGTGCTTTGATTATTCGTTTTTATGCATGTGATTAAGTTGAAAAGGTTAACTATGAGTTGGAAGTGATTTTGTATGTAAAACAAGCAAGTTGGAAGCTTACATGGTGAACCAAGTCAGTGGATGGGTCAAGAAACAAAGACTCAAAGTGCAGCAGAAAGGCTTCCACCGTAACCTACTATAGCCACCGTAGGCTACGCCAGCTCCAATCAGCAAAATGCACCCCATAACCTACGCAAGGGCCGCCTTGGAACACTTATAAAACTACATTTTTATTATGTTTAACCCACCACTTGCCCCCTATTCGACTTAGAACATTTGGAGACGAATGTTGGAATTCTTAGGCCATTAATCATCCGGAATGCAAATAACAACGGTTTTGAAGATCATTCCAGAATGATGAGCGGCTAATCTTCTTGTGATCGACTTCGAGTATTAGGTTTTGCGTGATTAGGTTTTTGTTTTTGTTTAACTTTGTTGGGATTAAACTTTAGAACCCATTAAGTTCTTTCATAAGTTTAACTTGTGTTTTGGTTATTTAAACAATGATTTTGGTTAACCTTTATTTGAATATCATTTAATCTTCCGCAAAATTATATGATGGCAAGTTTTGGTTTCTAATTGAATTGGCATTGTGTATTAAGACCTATTAAGTCTTGATTATCGATACCACTTAATCATTGCACATACAGATCTCTATTAACGATTTTCCATTAAGTTGAATTATACGATTACTGAAAACCAAACCTAAATCCCGGAGTGGATTACTCTTTATCATAATTGTCTTTCTAATCAATTTTCATTCTTTGCAATTTGTTTTCCTAGTTAACTTATTAATTGTTTTTAAATCAAATATTCACAGTCAAGAGACAATAGTTCAGTTTTAGTTAAGTAACTAAATTAAATAATCAAACAAATCATGTAACACTAACCATATGCTCCCCGTGGATACGATACCTGACGTACTATAGCTACCTAGGTTAATTAGGTTTTTACATGACCCCAACAACAGGTAATCAAAATGGCGTCGTTGTCGGGGAACTAGTGCGCTTAAGTGTTATTTGCTTTGATTGGTTTTTGTTTTTATTATTTGTTTAAGTTTAGAAAAAATAAAAAAAAAAGTAAAAAAAATCCAAAAATATTATTTATTTTTATTTGTTCGTTTTATTTGTTCGTCTTTACCCTAGCCATTCTAGTTTTTGTAGGGTAATTTCTGTACACGTTTAGTAGAATCACGGATTGGGATTGGGATTCTGATGGTGATTACGATCAATGTATTTGTTGCAAGAGCCATTGTCACTGGGTTCAAGATTGTCCATTGTCAAGAGCAAATATGGAAACATAGAGAGAAGATGTTCTGAGTATCGACGACAAAAGGGATATGTGAGAGCAAACTATGAAGATGAGAGACACCCTCATATTATTCATTCTCTAGGCCTCTCCCATCATCAAATTATCAAGAATATTATAATACAGATATGGATTATCACTATGCCCAAAAACAGAATTTTACCAACTATGAACCTGAGATGCCACATTTCTCAAGTTATCAAAGAGAGTACGACGACTACTACCATGAATACCTTCAATTTGCATACGATGAGCCTCAAGCTTTAATGAATTCTAAGCTTGATGCTATCATGAACATGATGGTGGAAATAAAGAAGGAGGAGAAGCTAATAGACAAAAGATTCAAGATTTTGGTTAAGTAGGTTGGCCAACTTGCTGAGGATGTGGCCGAACTTAGACGAGAGCAATGTGAGTTAGATTGTAGTAACACGGTTGATGTTAATGTGGTGGAGGATTTTATGGGTCTTTCAAAGCATGACTTAGAATGTTTCATATTAAATGAAGATGTAACACCTTTAAAAGAGCCAAAGCATAAAGTAGTTCCGGTTAATCACGACCCTTTTGCTAAATTTATTACTCCAACTACCAAAGTTGGGGAAGAAGATTTGAAGACCAAGAAAAAGAAGGAGGCATTAGAATACATTGAAGACCTAAAACTTGGCGCTAATCGGGAGGCAACCCGAGTTTTATGTGTTTCTTTTAGTTTTTTTGTGTTTTGTTTTGCTTGTTTGTTTTTTAGTTTAAAGTACCAGATGTAAACACTTAAGTGTGGGGATGCACGTGGATGTCCTACAAATCAGGTCTATGTATTCTCTCATCATCTTATTTGTTTGGTTAATGTGGTATCTGTTAGTTTTTGTTCTGTCTATGTATTTGGTAGTGTGTGAATTTCTATTTATAGGCACGAGTGTGGTATACCAATTGGTAAATAGCATAATGATGGGGGATTTAGCCTTGCACTTGGGGGAATTAAGGTTCTATTAAACTTATTTTACATTAGGGACAACGTATTCCAAGTGTGGGAATGAGGAAAAGTAAAAAATAAAAAAAAATTCTTTCTTTTAAGCGATCCAATCAGGCATGAAAACGACAAGTAAAACATACCAATTGAATCCTGTATTGTTTTATGTAAGGGACCTTAGTCATGATCTAATTCTAAAATAGCAAAAAGAATCATGTTTAGCAAGGTTTTTAGAAAAAATTAAGAATTGCCTAGTGAGGGTTAAGAGACTATTGGTGCAATAAAAGCATACGCACATCGACAACCCTATTTACCACTTGGTGAGATTTTGAAACCTACTAGATTGTTAGTTCACATAAAAATTTGTTTCAATTGTTGAGTGTAGGTCATATGATTATTTGTTTTAGAACTTGTGTGATTTGATACATACTGAGACGGTGAATTTGATAAATGCACATAGATGATCCAAGCAATCTAGGATTCCTTTTCCATTTAATACCATTTTTGTGTTTCACCAGTTTACATGAAATTTCCCCTACTAGCCACTTTCGAGACTTAAGCCTTTTCTTTTGATAAACCTATATCATTAAAACCCAAACCCATTCGTTTACCTTCGGAAAATATAGTGATAGACAGATTATTCTTTTTACCCAATGTGATTTAGTTACAACTGTTGATAACATTCGTAGGAGTTTCAGTATTTGATTTCTTGTAATAGTTGGTGAAAAAAAAAAGAAAATAAAGAAAACATTGAAAATACAAATTATTAGTTATGGGTTAAATATGAACCTATGGTTTTTGTTTTGTTTGAGTAGTAGTTATGTCAATAAGAATGTCAAAAGTTGGTATTACCTTAAGTTTATATTTTAACCACAGCCGAGCATTCCTACCTTAACCTAAGCCCAAAAACCCATAAGTCCTTTTGATGTGTGCATTGTCTATGTGTTACCATGGAAGTTTGATTATCATTCAAGCTTATGATAACAAAGTTTATATGTGGACCTTTCGAGTGATATATTGGTGTAATTTTCACCAATCCATAAATAAACAGAGAAGAGTGAACAATGGTGAGGGGTATGTTGCATGACAATAAAAGCCGAAAGCTTGTTAGGTTTAATTAGGCAAATTCTACTTTGAATTAAATGTAACATCCTTTACTTGCTAACCAAACATGATTATTGTAATTCTGGAATGGGTATGACTTGGGATCATAGCTAAGACATAGTAAGGGATTTTGGTTTATAATGTTGTTTAGTGTTTTGAACTGATTTGCTTAAGATCAAGCAAAGGTTAAGTGTGGGGATGTGATGTGAGTGCGTTGGAATGGTAGTATAAGTGTTTAAACGTTAAATATTACGTATGATTATTTGTTTTTATGCATGTGATTAAGTTGAAAAGGTTAACTATGAGTTGCAAGTGATTTTATAGGTAAAACAAGCAAGTTGGAAGCTTACCTGGTGAAACAAGTCAGTGGATGGGTCAAGAGACAAAGATTCAAAATGCAGCAGAAAAGCTTCCACCATAGCCTACTGTAGCCACCGTAGGCTACGCCAGCTCTAAGAAAAAATCAGTAGAATGCACCCCAGCGTAGGCTACGCTGGTGGGCCTACGCCAGGGCGGCCTTGGAACACCTGTAAAAACGTGTTTTCATTATGTTTCCCCCACCACTTTCCTCCTATTTGACCTAGAATGTTTGGAGACAAATTTTGGGAGTTCTTAGGCCATTAATTCACCATTCTAACTCTTAAAAACAACATACAATCATTCAGAATGCAAATCAACAACGGTTTTGAAGATCATTCAAGAACGATGAGCGGCTAATCTTCTCGTGATCGACTTCGGGTATTAGGTTTTGCGTGATTAGGTTTTTAATTATATTTAACTTTGTTGGGATTAAACTTTAGAACCCATTAAGTTCTTTCATAAGTTTAACTTGTGTTTTGGTTGTTTAAACAATGATTTTGGTTATCCTTTATTTGAATATCATTTAATCTTCCGAAAATTATATGATGGCACGTTTTGGTTTCTAATTGAATTGGCATTGTCTATTAATACCTATCAAGTCTTGATTATCGATACCACTTAATCATTTCATGTGCAGAATCCCTATTAAGGATTTTCCATTAAGTTGAATTAAACAATTACTGAAAATTAAACCTAAATCCCGGAGTGGATTACTATTTCTCATAATTGTCTTTCTAATCAATTTTCATTCTTTGTAATTTTTTTTCCTAGTTAACTTATTAATTGTTTCAAAATCAAATATTCACAGTCAAGAGACAATAGTTCAGTTTTAGTTAAGTAACTAAATTAAATAATCAAACAAATCATGTAACACTAATCACATGCTCCCCGTGGATATGATACCTGACTTACCATAGCTACCCAGGTTAATTAGATTTTTTCATTACCCCAACCACAGGTCATCTAGATTCAGACATATGTGCCGCAATGGTGTACGTGTTGTCACCCCTATAGGTGGGGACATGCTTGGGTACTAATATACTAAAAGTCTAAGATTTTAAGGGTAGCACAACTACCTTAACATGCACGTAAATTTATTCACATATCTATAAAATTCTTATCATTTATCACAGCATGCAATAATGAACACAAGTCAAACATTCTATTAGAGCATTCATATTTTCTCTTTACTTCTCAATTAAATAATATTTTTTTATACTTTATTCATTACATTTTCTCTCTACTCTACTCACAACCACTTTTTAAAATATTAAAAAATTTATAAGAGTTAAACAGTGAATGTCCAAATATACAAATTGAACATTAACTTTTCTCTTACCTCAACTCACAACCATTTACAACCATTCCTTAAAATATAAGAAACACACTCAAATAAATATAAGGAACCTACCGTGAATGTTCTTACATGGTAAATATGTCAAGGTACGAGTATCAAAACATGACAATCGTATGAATTCAAACTAAAATAGAATTTTAGATTAGAGTGAAACAAAATCATACCAGATGCCCGATGATACAACTGTCACCTAAATAGGTGCATTGACCTTTGACTTTGACTTTTTGACTTTGACTCTTTGACTTTCGCTTGGTCGTAATGTGGTCTTTGACTTGAAAGTTGACCTAATGTGGGCTTGATCTGAGTATAGTACATTAGACGCGTTTGGGCATTCTAATTTCTAAAGCAATGTATTATGAGCTTAATATGTTCTAATGGGCCTAACATAGTTGACAGAGTCACTTGTCTGAATATAGTACGATAATTATGTGCTTTGACCTTGATCATAGTATGGCAAAACGTAATATATTAAAATTTATGTTAAGAACTTAACAAAAATTAAACATGTGGGCTTTGCCTAAAGCCTACTAAATAGACATAATTTAATTTAAAATATATAAATCAAATAATTTATATAGCGTATAATAGTCCGTTGGAATCGTATTAACGCGTAAAGTTTAACGACGTGAAATTTGGACAACATGCGGGTCTAGACGGGAGATAAAAGTACGGGATAGGCCAAGGGCCCGGGGGCCCACCCCCAAGCCCTATTCGGCCAAGGCTCCACATAAAAAGGGCATTCCCCTTGTTTTCTCTTCATTTTTTTAAAAAATTTTCTTCAAGAATGCTCTCTAGTGAAACCCTAGCCGTCAGCATCCATCCTCTCCTTGTTCTTCATTCCAATCGATCATAATCATCTTCAATTCCTTTGATTTGGATGATATTTTATCATTCAAGGTAGATTTTTATACAAGAGTTGATCATCTACATTTTCTTCGGTAAGAAAACCATTTATTTTGATGATTTTATCTTTGTTTGTTCATGTTCTTGTTGTTATTCATCAAAAATCATCAAAATCATCATCTAATGTTCATCTTCTCTCAATGATGGTGTTCGGGTCATGAAGGAATTGCACGTGTGAGGATCGGATCATCACAAGACGGTAAACCCTAGTTTTAGGATTATTTCTTGATGTTGTTTTGATTGGATTGTAATCTATAGTAATCTCGTCCTTATGGATAATTGGAAACAAAAATTTATCATAAAAACATTAAGGAATTATGATGGATTGATCGAACACGAATAGAATAGATTTGGGGTACAATGGACAAGAATGGGATTTTGACAGATTGCTGTCATGGATGTTTTGTACACGTCATAACTCGGTCATATCAAGTTCAAATTGGTCAAAATTTATGTCTGAAATCCAGTTCAGTGAGTCCTTTAACTAACCCAAGTGTTCTCGTGTCTTTTCGATTTCGTTTGGTCCTCCAAACGTAATAAACAAAATGAAAGGTCAAAGCTGTTTAATTCGAGCAGAATGTTGGGCTATATTCGTTGAGTCATATCTCCCTCATAATTCACTCATTTGAGATGATTTTTTTTTCTGGAAGTTAGTTTATGGTCTTATCTTTCAATTACGCAATTGTTCGTTACTGTTTTGACCTCCAAACAGTCTACGCAAAACTTGTGCGCGATCAGCTCTACAAGCTGAGATATTTTTCCTAAACATAAATGTTAAGAGCTGAGACTAATTAACTAAAATAAGTTAAAAGTTAGGTCCAAAGATGGATTTTAAGGTATTAAATGATAAGAGCGTATAGGGTTCATATGTTAACAAACTTGAATTAATAAGCGTACATTTTGGAATATTAATGACAATGGTACATGTTAAGGATATGAAAACTAAAATGAATCGGGATTGAGACTTAAAATTGGACAATGAACTATAATAATAAATGAATTAAGGTGTTAGTAAAATAAGAACTTGAATGAGCATTAAGGACTAGACTACAAGGATTACAACCAATTAGATCTTTTTGACCTTTAGTAATCTTATGTTGTTTTGTTATCTATAGTTACTTGCTGTAGATGATGTGAACTTTGGATTTTGCTATTATCGAGGAGAGTTTTGTGGCCCCATTTTCTTACAATCATTTTATAAACATCAAGGGGGAAAAGTATGCTTAATATTTTCTTGCTGTGACATCAATTATTCATTTGGAACTATGTGTTACTGTTTTGCAAGTTTATATCTAGTACATGCATGAGTTTTCAGTGTGGTTTTTTATTTACAACTATTTAACTCTGGTGTTGGAGCCGACGGACAGGTATTAATAGTAATATTGGGTTGACACCCCCACCCTTGTTTGTTAGTATACTAGTTGGGACTGACAATAGCACGGACGGGCCCTAGGGTGAGTATGTTCCGATAAGATCTGTGTGTACGTCATAGGTTTAGTTGTGATGCTCATGTTTACATGTGATATTGCTTGCTTATAACTGTATACACTTATGTCCTTTCCAACAATTATACAACATCAAGTTTATTTATTACTTAAACCTACGAACTCACCAACAATATATTGAACTTTTTGAGCATATATTTTCAGGTAACAATTAGCAAGCATAGCTAGTTATGATGCCTTAGTGATGACCTAAGGGAATTGAGCTAGGATTGCCTGACATTATAAACAATTATTGTTGTCTTGAACTTATCATTATGGTTTTGGTTTTACTTAAACTTGTTCCCGGGTTGTGGGAATTCATCCGGATTATATTTGTTTGACTATTCTGTCGTGAATTGACTAACTACGACACAAGTCGCCATTTGTGTCGGGTGACGTCATGACACGTTATTATATCATTTAATGCTTCTCTATTAATTAACAATGTGTTATGACGATCCCGTCCGTTACATCCTCGTGTTTCCGCTATAAGCGGGGGTGTGACACTCGAAGACCAAACGGTTCATACAAAAAAATGGTTAAGATATCAATAGCTTAACGTAAGTTAAGATGATCATAATAGTTGTTTCCACCATCGATAATCGTAATAGCTATATGTGTATTGTATATTCCTTATTAGTCTCATTTGTTGGTTTATGTTTCTTTAAGCGATTCTTTAATTTTATATTCTCATTTATTAAACTAAATAGTTAGTTGGAAGTATTTAATATGAATCCTGCATTGCTTTTGTTAAATAGAAAAAAATTTAGCAATTTTGTTCTAAATCTTTCATAGAAATTTAGTTTATGAGTTTAAAAAATCTAGATAATGGTTATGAAGTCAATTAGTCATACATAGTTACATACCGGTAATCAAATTGTTACCTAGTGATTTTGAAAACTTAATGATTACACAAATTTAAAGAACTAAAAATAAGAATGCAAAATTATCAAAATAAACATTTTACCAAATTAAATTAACAAATTAACCATTGCCTTTTTCAATTACGAAAATAACCAATAAATTTTGACCCTCGTCAAAAGCGAGGAAACCACATGAAACCTCGCCCATGTTAGCAAACCAAAAGGCATATTCTTGAATTTATAATGGTCATATCTTGTACAGAAGACTGTTTTAAGGATGTAATCATCGTGCACGTGAAGCTGATTATAACTTGAATGAAAATCGATCTATTAGAAATGAGAAGCGTCTTGAAGCTGATTAAACAGATTCATCGATTCTTGGTAGGGAATCCTTGTCAAAAGAACTTTTGATGTTTACTAGAAAGCTCTTGCATGTCAGACAGTACAAGATGGTAGAAAGATTTTTGTCAAGGCACAAGATCAATACAAAATTCGAATTGATGAATGTGAGGAAGATGTTTAAGACACTTTCATGTGAAGAAGGAATCTAGATGAATTTTCAAAGCAATCAACTTTGGCATGGTGCTTAGATTACTAATTCAACTGCGAGGAGTTTCCATAATGTGAATGGTTTTGATGCGAAGACATTCAGAAAGATTATTATGAAGCTTGGTGAGAATTTGATAATGAGTTTTTTAATTCAAGAAAACAAAATCAATGATAAGATGACTCAAAATAAAAATGACATGTTACGAGTGAAAACATTCGAATAGCAAACCAATGTGAATACATTGACTTATCAAAGTATTAGGTCAACTACAACCTTAATGAAAACATGTGTACCTATAAGCGAACACTCACCTCAAGGGTTCCTATGTAAGGTAAACTGATCGGTTGATTTGGATTTATATGAATACCTTGCCTAGACAGAACACCTCGATATGTAGGCATCCAACTCTTCCAGCATTACATGTGTTCAGTTATGGAACAAAGACTTTGACGAAATTTGAAAACCATGAATAACAATTTAAAATTTGAAATTTGAAGACGATTTGGTTTAAGGACAATGCCTTAGAATATGAAATAAGAATTGTGTGTGTAATGATTGAAATAAAGGATATAAGAATAATCACATAAAACAAAAAATCACATAATCATGTTTAAGCATTTGAATCATATAAAATCCTATCTAAACATATAAGGTACATGAGAGGACTCATGTGTGAGAGGTAATTAGTTATAGTCTAAGTCATTCTATTTATAATAACCTAAATTCATATAACCATGGTCCAAATACCAATCTGTCACACCCCAACCGATGGCGGAATTATCAGGGTGGACGAAATGTGAATTGATTGATCATATCACATAGAATTAAATATTTTGAAATAATATTAAATGTCATTTTTATTGAATAATATCAAACAAATAATACATTACAATCAAATACAAATTCAAGTAAAACATAATAAAATTTATCTTTAATTTTGACTAAGTCCAAGCCTTAAATATGCACATAGAAGTTCTTTAAACTGCAATCCTAAAATTATCTGAAAAAATAACTAGTCAGCTAAATAATTAATGAGTGTTTAAACATATTTAAATACATATATAGATTGATTAAAATGATTGAAAAGTAATTTAATTCATATGGCAATGTCAAGTTTGATTAATCCATTTTAAAAATATACATGAACATTAATTATATATGAACATTAATCCGTTTGAAAATATATGTGAACATTAAATGCACTGATTTCCCAATTCTTAAGAACCCTAATTGGACTTTGATCTATTTGGACATCCAATCAATAATTTTAATCAAATTGAGTTTCGGGCTTTGATTCCCCAAGTTTAAACGAGTACGTGTAAGTGTGAAATTACCTGATTGTAAATGAAATCATGGTGATAGTATAAATTGGGTCACAACTGCAGAGAGGATCGAATCTTAAGAGATGATGATGAGTTAATGAAATTGATCATAGCAGAAGCTTTCACGATTGTTAATGATCGAGAATCCTTTATAGATTTCGATTGAATTTGTTCGAAACACAGAGGTCAACTGGTTACAGTTCGCGCATGAGAACGTTGATCAAAATCAATGTGTGTGTGTGTCTTGTTAATGAAATTAAGGTTCTAGGTAGATCACTGGAGTTGAATAGGATTCTTTCTTCCAATTGTATTGGTCCAATTTGACTCCTATGCTTCAATCGAGTAATCTTTTAATGTGTGAGTTTCAATTTCGAGTGAAGTAGGTAGAAACAATCACTTAATCGAATTGATGGGTTTGAACTAGTCAAGTAACAGTATTGAAATGATTTAATTCACTCAAGTTTGAAGTTTTGAATGGTTTGGTGTTCGCCGGATGGGCCGTCGGAGCTTGGCCGAAGATAGGGATTGACTAGATGCTGCTTTGGGTTGATTTTAAAAGAATGTTACACTTAGGTCTCTAATGTTTTTAAACTTATCATTTTATGTGAAAAATTTGTATTTAAAGTTTTAAAAATGACAATTTCATCCCTGGACTTAATAAAAATCTAATTAATAATTTGATCAAATTGTTTTTTTGACATCTTTTGGAACTTTATAAGGCTTATTAGAAACTTTATAATTTAATTAATTATTTTAACTTAATAATTAAACTCATAATTAAAAATAAAAACTTTATAAATTAATTATTTATTTTAATTTAGTAATTAAAATCTCACAAATGACAATGAAAACATTATAACTTTATAAAAAGTAATAAAATTATTATAAATTGATTAAATGGTTAATAAATAAAAAGTAAATGATAGAACTCAAAAAATTGCATTTTGAATCATCAAAATTGAATAAAAAATAATTTAATAATAAATTTTCTGTTGTATGAAAGATCAAAATGGGTTCGGATATACATAATGATAGCAGGGCCAATGTTACAAGAGGGACATGTGAAACAAAGCGAGGGATTTGACCCTCTCCTCGCCCAGTCAAGGGACACGTACAATGAGGAGAGGGATTTGACCCTCTCTCGCCTAGTCAGCAAGGAAAACGAGTATCAAGGCGAGGAGATTTGACCTCCTCCTCACATAGTTAGCGAGATTTCCAGTATCGAGGCAAGGAGATTTGACCTCCTCCTTGCCTATTCAATGATATTTCGAGTATCGAGGCGAAGAGATTTGACCTCCTACTCGCCAAGTCAGTGAGATTAAATTAATCGAGACGAGGACACAAACATCTAGGCGAGGAGATTTGACCTCCTTCTCTCCGAGTCAGCGAGGAACACGTTGTACGAGGCGAGGAACACTGAACGAGTTGAGAAACTTATATAAAATTGAGATGGATGTGGAGACATAATGTTATCGAAAGTTCTTCTCAAAGTCAAATTCAAAAAATCGTTTTTTCTCAAAGTCAAATTCTTAAGTGATAGACGAGGAAGTAAGTTTAACTTTAAATTTTTTTTGGTTTAGTTAAATTAGATAAGTTTGTTATAATTATATTGAAAGTATTTTTTTAATTTATGAAAGGATTTTATGCTGCTCGTGTTACGATTAGAATTGTTTTTTTGATTTATAATAAATTAAAAGACAATCCTCATCAAATTGTTTCGTTTAACAACACACATTTTGCAAAATGGTTACAATATGAATGCATTAATAATGATGTATCACTTGTTCATATAGTTTTACAAACTCAAGTTAATACCGAAAATTTAGAATACGGTATAAACTTTTGCATTAATGGACAAAATGTCACATTTGGGCCTAAAGAATTTTGTATCATTACCGGTTCTAATTAAATTTGGAGATATGACACGTCAAATTATATTTCCGAGCACGAATTTTCTTGATCTGTGTTTCACAAAAATGAAATAATCAGGCCAACGTTGGATGATTTAAGAGACGTTTTCGAGAATAGGTTACACATTTTAGATGATGTAAACGCAGTACAATTTTGTTTATTATTACTTGTTCAACAAGGTTTTATGTGAATAAAAGGTATAAAAAAATTAAACATTTAGCTTTTAGATTTGGTTAATAATTTGGGGTCTTGGAATGAAAATATTTGAGGTACATATATTTGAAAACATACTTACCCTTATATCCATAATGCTCTTGTTAAAAGTAAAAGAGATAAACGAAAGAAAAAAGCTAAGTATAGCATCAAAGGATTTATATGGGCGTTTAAGATAATTTTTAATTAAATTAATCATGTTTTATTATAAATAAAATTAAACTATTTTATTTGTTATAAATTTGGATTTTTGAAATATTTTCAATAATGAATACTTTTGGCAAATGTGGGTACGTGCCAAAAGGTATGGACTAGCCACGTATGAGTTTAATTACGTGAAAACAAGTATTGTCTATTTTATAATTTATAAAAATAAAATTAGGAGGAAGAAGTATTTATTATCTTAACATTAATTTTTAAAATAATGTCAGGCTTAATATCTACCATCAAATATTATTTAAGCCCCGTTTGAGGAGACTCAGCAGTTCTACAGAAGTAGTTATCTTTGGTGGGGGGAGATTCCACTTGAGCAAGAAGAGATAATATTTGAACATGGTCAGCCATGCGATAATGAGGTACCACAATATGATAACTCTCTTGGTATGGAACATGTTAAGTCTTGTGTAAATATTAATTCCGAGATGCAAGAAAATCAAAGTAATTCTTACTGTTCTGACCCAAAAAAACATTGAAAAAATTGCTCACAGAGTACTTGTAATTATTCCTCACATAAATTATTATTATTTTTCATACATATATTTTACAATATGTGTTGATTATCTATTATGTTTTAAAGGATAGCTATTTTAAGAAAGACAAACCGGGAACATCTACCCCAAAGGATGCGTTTGAAGGCAAATTATAATTTTTTTGTAATTTTTTATATTTCTAATATTTAAACTCTAACTTTTTTAAATTTTTCTATTTTTGTTTTATATCAGTCAATTTATTAATTACCCACGTCAGATGTTTGCCTCTCCTTTCTCTACTACCCATAGTATAGAGAAGGTATTACCTATTTCTTCTTATTATTTTCTCATATTTAGTTCAATATTAGTTAATTTATTACTTCTCCTTGTTATTTCTTTTTTTTTTTTTTTGTTTTTTTACTAACAGACTTTTTCAATTGTGTTAAGAAAATAAAAACGTGAAATTAAGCCATCAGTTAGTTCACTGTTTTATGTTTTTAAGAAGGAAAAAAATAAAAATATCAATCAAAGTAATGTGTTGGAGTTATTCACTAGAGGTGATCATTTTACTACTTTATTTTACCGGGACTCCTGAACACATATCATCATCTTTGAGAGATTTACTTCAAATTGGAGAGACAAATGGTTAGCTTGAGGGGGACGTAAGCATCATATTTAAAATATTATGGGCGTTATTTTTATTTTGATTTTGATTTAATAAATTTAATTATATAATATTGAGCAGCATATATTGGTGTGGGTGACTATCTATTACGATCTAGACCTTCAAATGCATGATGGATAGCTTTACCTCTTTGGTTTACTATCTATTTATTTGAGAGGCAAAGATTATCTTCATATGCAAACAATTCTGACCTATTGTATCCACCTATTCGCGATATTGATGAGGTAATTATAAATTTAGTTTTTAAACTTTTGGATTAAATTAATTTGACTAATTACCTATTACAGTTACATATTCCTGCATTAAAAGATTGGATTTTAATATGGACAAACTTGTTAGACTAGACATATTTGAAATTTCAAATTTCAATTTAATATTTATCTATTCAAATTAGCAAATATAGTACAAATTTTGATTTTATGGGCAGTTTGGCAGGATCTTATAAAAGTCAAATTGATTCCGCATTAAAGGAAATAGACCGTAGGCTTCCGGGTTGGTACATTATCATGGTTATTTTGAAGATCGTAACATGAAAATCTCTATACCCACATCTTTTAAATGAATCACACCGCCTAATGTTCTAGAACAAGTCTTTGGATTAGGAGATTGTTGTGTTTAGGTGTGTACTTTCTTACAACGTTTAATTAGTGGAGAGGAGTTATATTTTGTTGAAGACATACGCATGATTGCTTAAAAGTTTCGAGAAAAATAGCATTATATTTTATGAAAATTTTAGTAGAAATAAAGTAAATTAAACTATAGGTTATTTGTAGTAAAAATTAGCGGTAATGAAAAAGTAATGTCTTAATGATTTATGCTTTCATTATGTATATGATGCAAAACCATCACACGAACACCCTCTCAACAACATATTTTTACAAACACATACTACCTTTCTCTTTTTTTTTTAAAAAAAATGATATTTTCTTTCTTCATCCTTCCCCTCCCAAACCTCCTTACGCTGTACAACGTTAAATTTTTTTTACCTATATCACAAAAATCAAAAGGATTTTGTAATATTGTTCTTGTTTTCTTTACCTATATTATAAAAATTATATAAGAAAACAAAGATAAATGACGGTAATAAGTTATTATAGTATATAAGGATTTCAATCATTGTAGTTTTCCTTTTGTATTCTACTTTCATTAAACAAACAACATTTCAAAATTAATAAATTTAAAATTTTATACGGTTTAAAAGTTAATGGATATTTTACAAATCATAGAAGTTATACTTCTTAAAATTAATTAATATTTTCCATCTCCTGAAGTTGCAATTGCCTATAAGTTTTTTATGTGTTATTTGGATGAATAAAGACAATCATATATAGAAGATATTATTTTTCCTACATATTATACTGTAAAATATTGTATTTATGTTTGTATTGTAAAATGAGTTAATGTGTCTATCGTGTTTTATATCTATGAAATTCAAATTTTAAAATTATCTGTTATGAAGCAATTTAAATTTAAGATTATTTGTTTTATAATTATGTTGTATTTATGAATTCCTATAAATTTATAACAATTATGAAATTAAAAAAATAAATAAAATATTAAGAAATTTTAGTGAAATTAGACACTACATTGTACGCATAATAAAAAATTATGACATTTTAAAAAAAACTTATTAAATAATTACAAAATTTAAAAAAATTGAATTAAAGGTTGAATAAAAATAAAGAATTTTATAATATTTCTTGCATAACATGTTGTTAATATAATAAAAATTAAATAAAACAAATTACTGTTTTTTAAAATAGGGCATTACATTGTCAGCAAAGCGTATAACTCATCATCCATAGAACGTCGATATCTAACACAAGCATCTTGCAGATTTACTTCATCCCATGCTAATAACCTGTTTCGAACCAACCAACCTACGTAATAACATACAAATTACTACCATGAATCTCGACCAATAAGACCACCATTATAAGGTCAAACAATTTCTCCGATACTTCTAATTCAAGAATTTCTTTTTGGCTTGAGAATTCGAAATAAGATATACGTTATGGATATATAAAAACTAAGACTCAAATTAAACAACAATTCGATATATGTCATGATGAATGCATGATGAATCAAAGCAAGTCTTTGGAGGACATTCATATGGAAAAAAATATTTGAAGTTATAGGTTGTCCATAGAAATCTAAAGAAGATAACAGTGACGACATTCATAGTGACAATACGCGATACGTCGCGTGTTTTCGGGTTGTGGCGAGTTACCTTGATGTAAAGGATGAACATGTGGAGTTCAAAAGCTATTGTAGAGGCTTGAAATGATGAGTAGATGTTGTCCAAAATGATAGACTAGTTTGGGTTCTAAGATGGAAGAAATGAGATATGAAAGTTTAACAAGATGTAGGTGTGTGTATGTGTGATCACCTTGAAACGAGATGATTGTTATGGCTTCACTCTTGTGTCAATTATAAGCTTCAAAAGGGTTGGAACCTAGATGTTATTGAGTGCACAAGAAAATGCAAAATAGAGACTTCACGTTGGATGTGAGTTAGGTGTGGGAATGGGGATGGTTATGGGGTTCGACCAAGATGGAGGTTGTGGGTGATGATATGGGTCCCAAATATTGGTTATTGCAAGATTATGCTTGGATTTGGTGAAGATCGTAGTTAAAATTTTAATTTAATCAAGATTTTTGCATGGCTTGGCTTATGGATATTGGGTGGATGGGTGGTTACATGACTACACTATCACATTAAAATTTTATTTAGTTTTTGAATTTAGGCTAGTTTGTTTTTATAATTGTGTCATGCATTGTGTGTGTATGTATGTATATATATGTATATATAGTTGTGTGGGTGTGTGCATGCATATATATGTGTGTTGGGTGTGCATGTATGTATGAAATGTGTGTGTTTCATGTGTTATATATATGTATATATGCATATTTGTATGTGTCGTGTATTACATATACATATATATATGTATATGCAAAGCATTATTTGTATATGGATGTGTTTATGTATGTATAGGTGTACACATGCATATATATAGGGTGCAAAACGAATGTTAACCAATTGTTATTACGATAACTGTGGTAACTTTATTAAGATCAATCAAAATCATTTTTTTTTGTTGGAATACCATCATCACACATATATAACGTTATGTTCTTTTATGTATATGTGTAAATTCATAAGTGTAAAAAAGATATGATATGTGTAAGTTACTTACACTTGACAAATATTTAGAGGTGTAAGTGTCATAACGTTTCAACACTTGGGAATTTACACATATATATAAAAGAACATAACATTATATATGTCTAATGATCTTATTCTAATGAAAAAATAATAATTTTACTTGATCTTGATGAAGTTAATACCGTTATAGCAATAAAGGATGGTTAACATTCGTTCATTTCCCTATACACACACACAAACACACACACACACACACATATATATAGGGGAAGGAGCAAATGAAAACCATATTTATAATTAAAAACCATGAAAACCACCACTTCCTAACGACATAATTTATAATTGATTCAACTCTTTAATTGTTTAAAGTATATTTGAGTAAACTTCAACCTTATTTTTTGAGGTCATTATATATTATTTAGTTTAAACTCCAAGAAACGACAATGATGACGAAACGACTTACGTATACGTAACATGTATGATTTATATGTACGTAACTATTAGTTATACACTTGGTAACACGTACGTACATATACATAACCCCTACATATAGGTAACTTTTAATTGTAAACTTTCTAACATGTACTTACATATATGTAACCCTTGGTTTTCATGGTTTTCATTTATGACATGGTTTTCAAGGGATCCCTCCCATATATATATATATATATATATATATATATATATATATATATATATATATATATATATATATATATATATATATATATATATATATATTAATAGGAAAAGGTTCATATGAGAACCCTTTGTTATTGCGAGAACTTATGAAAACCCATCAAGATCAATGAATATCATTATTATTTTTGTGTAAATAACATTATTACACATATAGAAGATTATGATCTTTTATGTATATGTGTAAATTCACAAGTATAAAAAAGTTTACATTGGTGTAAGTTTTGCAAAAAAACACATATTTAAAGTTGCAAGTAACACTTACACCAATGTAAAAATTTTTACACATACGAATTTACACATATGCATAAAATATCATAATCTTGTATATGTGCAATGATGTTATTACAACAAAAATAATAATAATTTTGATTGATCTTGACGGGTTTTTGCAAGTTCTTGCAATAATATAGGGTTCTCATTTGAACCTTACATATATATATATATATATATATGGTAAGGTTCAAATGAGAACCTTATATATATATATATATATATATATATATATATATATATATATATATATATATATATATAGGGGAGGGATCTCTTGAAAACCATGTTATAAATAAAAACCATGAAAACTATGGGTTACATATATGTAAGTACGTATTACAAAGTGTACAACCAAAAGTTACGTATACGTAGGGGTTATGTATATGTAAATACGTGTTACCAAGTGTACAACTATGAGTTGCGTACATGTCACTCATACAAGTTGCGTATACGTAAGTCGTTTCGTTTTCATTGTCGTTTATTGGAGTTTAAACTAAAATATATATAATGACCTCAAAAAATAATATTGAAGTTTAATCATATATACTTTAAGCAAATAAAAAGTTAAATCAATTATCAATTATGTGATTGGATAGTGGTGGTTTTAACGGTTTTCAATTATAAGCATGGTTTTCATTTGATCCCTTCCCTACATATATATATATATATATATATATATATATATATATATATATATATATATATTTGTGTGTGTGATCATATATAAGTAACTATGTTACAATCCCATATAATACACGTGCTAAATAAATTTACTGTTACATGCTTAATAATATAAAAAGTTATGTTTTAAATATTATATTTTATACTGACTGAATAAACCCATGTATTACACATTTGAAAATTTGAACTTAACATATTTAAAATTTTAATTATGGGTAGTTATTAACTAATAAATAGCTATTATAGCATTCATAATTAAAAGGAGAGAAAAGCACGAAAACTAATTATTAGATGGCCTAAAATAGTGACAAGTGTTCGGATTTATTTATATTTATTAGTATAGAGATTATATATATGCATGCATGAGTGTTAGATATATTTATTATGGTTGGGTGTATGCATGCATGTATATGAGTGTGTGGGTGCATGACTATATATATGTATATGTGTGTGTTATGTATGTATATATTATACATATAGATGTGTGTGGGTGCATGAATGTATGTCATAGGTATGTGTGTATATATGTATATATATTTAATGTGTGTGTCGTTATATGTAAATAAATAAGTATGTGTTTAATTAAGGATGTATGATAGCATGTGTGTGTGTGTGTATATATATATATATATATATATATATATATATATATATATATATATATATATATATATATACTAGCTTTAGTAAACCCGTGTATTACACGAGTTGAATAAATAAAATACTAAATAAAATAAAATTTTAATAGTTATAAAATAATATTTTAATATAAAATATGATTAAAATTATATGTATAAGTAAAGACTATAAATAATAAAATAATGATATAAACTTTTTAATTGTTTGTTTTTAAACTTTTTTTTTAAATTAAAAACTTTGTTTCAAAAAAACATTTTAAAAAATATAAAATTTTAAAACTTTTTTATTATAACTCCTAATTTTAGTTAATTTTTCTTCATAAAAATTTTACCTAAAACATCAATGTTAGAATATTTAAAGTTTTTAAAAAAGTTTGATATTTTAAAAGTTTTTTAATTTATAAATATTTATTTCTGTAGAAACAATATTAATAATTAATAAAAAGATATATTTTTTAATTTATTGTTTGTAATTAATGTGATATTAATTAAAGAGAGAAGCGGGAAAATTTTGATGAGATGAATTATGATGATGTCATGTGTCAACCGTAGTTACTATTTTATTATTAAAATAGTAAGATATGTATATATGTCATGTATGTGTGTGTGCATGAATTCTTAGATTTGTCTTATTATAGGTTTAGTAGGTTGTTAGTATTTTGTAGATATATTTTATAAGATTTGGCTAGATTATAAATTACTTTCTACAAGTTATCGTTGATTTGATTAGACTACACATAAGTTTTATTAGTAATTAGTCGGTTAAATAAAACGTAAGTATTAGTTATTTTTATAAATGTTTATGTCTTTTAAATTTTTATATATATTTATATATTTTTATGTTTAAGGCTTTTGCTATTTATTATATATTATTGATTACTTAATTTGCAAGTCACATAATAAGTTTTAAACATGTTAATTTGATGATTGATTGTTACAAGAAAGGTTGTGGGTTCGCTTATTTATTTTGCTTATTGGGTCGAGACTAGAATTTTAAAATTTATTATTAAGGGCTTTCTATAATTAATTATCATCTAAAGATTCAAGTTTATATTAATTTATAGGCCAAAATCTAATAGAATCCAAGTAGTAACTAGGTCCACTAAGTTATAGGGCCGGCTCATTAAGATCGGCAGGTCATAATACATAAAAACATTATGGGCAAACGGCCGTTAAGATTTTGTGAGCCAAAGCCCAGTATCTTTGTGGCGATATGGTCTATTAGTGTTTGACGGGTTAAAGCCAATTAAAATGTATGTATGTGTGGGCTTAAGCCCAAAGTAATAGGGCCCATTTCATGGGCTCATAGTATCATTGTGTGATGCATATAAGTTTCAAAAAAAGAATTTTCAAACCCAGAGATCGAGGTTATCACACATCTAAAATAATTTTACATAAAAACAAATACAGTGAGCCTTATTAAATTGAAACTTAAGGTTATGAATTTTACAGTTAAAAAACTTTTAGGAATTGGGACTGAATTATCTATATGATGCATGTTATATTGTTGGTTTTATGCCTTATTTTGTTGGCCTCTGCAATTTATAGAAAGTAGATTTAAGTATTTGTGTAAATAGAATAGTTGCATATTTGTTTGGTGTTATTAATACAGATTAGGATAATATGAAACTCTAAAGAGTTTATGAATAAATTAAAAATGCAATTTGAAGTTTGATTGATAAATGAAATATCAAGATTCAGGTCGAGAGATTTGAGTGAGTCGGCTAGACTATAAACTAAAACATTTTGTACAGGAATTTTGCTGCAAATATCAGATTGAGGTTTTAACATAAGTGATCTTAATGCTGAGAAGAATCAAGTCAAAGGTATTATTTTCTAGCTCAAATCTCTATATAAACGATCGACCACCACAAATTTATAAGTTTATATCATTTTTTTACAACACGTAATACAATGTCTATTACCTATTACCTAGTTATTATATATAATACTGTTTATGTGGCGCCAACCATACTGCATCGTTAAATGAATGACTATTTTCCACCAAAAAACTAATGCTCTAAATAAGACATTAGCTAAAGCCACACAAGTAGTTAGTAGATTTGTTTATGAACCCATGTAGATTGCATTTATTTACTTGCTACAAAAGTACAGTAAACATTATTATGTTTAATTGAGTCATAAACCTGTAAACTCACCAACTATTTTAAGTCCACTTTTTAAGATGTTTTTTACGCAATAATTAGACGCTATCATGAATACATTCAAAAATAAAAGTACGCTTAGAGATTTCCGCATATTTTCCTTATGCTAGAACTATATTTTAAAATTTTTCAAATATATACATAATTAAATACTCTGTAGCGCTTTAGTACTAAAACTTAATATAAGTTTAGAATTCTTTTGAAAGCAATGTGTTATTAATATCCAATTTTATAACATTCTCATATTTCTGCTTTTAACAGGAATGTGATGAGAAACAATGAAAAAACAAACGCAACACACGCAAATCAAAATTCTAATTAAAGTAAAAGTAACAGTTACCAAACAATAATTAAATTTCACACATCTTTCTTCAATCTAATTTAGTACATTAAATATATCCTTTTTAACACTCTAAGTTAGTTTATATAAATTAAAATGGTTAAAAAAAGAGGGGAAAAATACTTTTATAAAATATAAGGGAAAATGGACATGTTGCCTGACCACCATAACTGACCAGGTTCAAGGAAAAATACACTCTTTCCTTATTCAAGTTCAACTCAAGGCATTGGTTTATCAGAAAAAAAAACAAAATCGCTATCATCTCCACATCAAGGACCTTACTTGAGTTTTGCAAATAGCTTAGGTGCAACCTGCAATCGAGTCGGCCTCAGTATTAGAAAACCCGGGTTATGCTTAACGGGTCAACTTTAAAAGCATAGTTAACAAATGAAATGTTTTCAACTCTTATAATCAATTTGTTCAAACAAACTGTTTTCAATAATATTTAATGTGTCTACTTGTTTTGATTCTATAAAGAAGGGAAATGTACAAGAGAATAGGCTTACACATTTGTCAACACAGTGCCAATAATCAAAGTACTGTCCGGTGCAATGTTTGTGGCCCGTTTCATCAGCCTCAACCCTTTTCACACATCCCTGCAAAATTGTAACAAACTAAATTAGAAACATCTTTGAGCAACTAAAATATGTCGATGACATGTTGATGACACCTAACAAAATAGAGAAAAATTTGTTGATTTTATTGATATTTTGTTATAAAGAAAATGGGAAAATAGGTAAAATCAGATAATAAAACAGCTTAAAAAGACATGACAGCCATAAGTCCAATGCAGAATATCAATCTATTGACTATAAACATCCTAAATTACTAGTTCAAAAAGTCGATCAATACTGAAGCAATTTAACTTTTGATCATATTTGACCAACACATAATAAATAAAAAATTGACAGAAAGTGTTTCAGTTTAGCAAACCCGAGCCAACCAGAATCAAGCATACCCAAAAGTACTCATTTCACCTGCTACCCATTTTGTTCATTCTTATCAGTAATCACTAAAGAAAACAGTCAATCTTGCAAATTTGTCACTTCCAATTCACAATTATAAAACCATGGTGGCCCCAAGGCGCTTGCGTAGACCTCACGCACAGCCGAGTGCAGCCTTGTCGCCTCGCTCCAAAAGCTCCATTTTCAAGTGCTCAGACACATCTTCAAGCCAAGTTCCGACCCAATTCCAGTCAAAGTTTCGTCTGAACAGGTCTGAAACAATTACATTAAAGGGCTGTTTGGCAAACTTTTGAATAGGTAAGTGCTGAACCATTAAGAGATCTGAACCATTAAGTGTTGAACCAGTAAGAGATCTGAATCATTAAGAGCTAGTATATTGCTTAACTATTCAGAGGCAAATGTCTGACCAATTCAGATAAGAGCTCTTAAGCATTCAGACTTTAGTATAATGGTTAACCATTTAGAGGCAAAAGTGCTTAACCATTCAGACAACTGCTCACGAAACAAACACTCTGAACCATTAAGTGCTGAACCATTCAGACATCTGAACCATTAAGAGGCTGAAACAAACAGCCCCTAACCCCAAACTATCAAAACAAGCCTAAACTATGTCTGAAACCCCTAAAAATGGTACTATATACTATGTGTCTCGCTTGAAAAACCCTCGCTTTTTAAACGCCTTGCGCCTAGGCCTAAGCCTAACGCTCACCCTTTGCACCTTGAGTGCGCCTTGCGCCCTTGCACCATTGATAACTATGTAACCAACCCAAAAAAGAAAAGAAAAAAAAATGGTTGATCTCAAAGGGGTTGTCTAGGGCACACCTGATATGGAACGTGCCGAGACTCAACAGTAAAGTTGAGAAACTGGTAGCAAGATATGGAATTATAATTTAAACCAAAATAGTGTGAAAATTATTTATTTTCCGTCTCTTCATTGTCCCTATGAATGGGGTGTTAATGCATTAGTTTGTTTGTTTACATCTTCCTGGCGAAGCTGAAGCTTCCAAATAGAAAAATATGCTAAAAAGTCTACAAATTCTTGTGAAGTGCATTTTGCATTATCATAAAGCGAAAGTTGCTTGTGAATTATTATCTTCCAAACTTGGCGTAACTTGTAAGGTTGCTGCTTTGTAACCTTGAGGTCATGGGTTCTAGCCGTGGAAAACAGCATCTTGCACCAAAAGTGCAAGGTAAGGCTACATACATCCAGACCTCCAATAATTGTCCCTGTGAGACTTAAACTGATGCTTATTAAAAAAATATTCAAAGATTGTTTTTTTCTTAAAATCATACCGCAAAAAGCCAAAATATAAAGTGAAGCTGAATAAGCCAATTTATAACATTAAGCTTTTTCAGAAGAGAATATATTTATTTAGTTACCACCATCATACATTTCTTTAATCATTCTTTGCTCATAAAACCTTGTATGTTTTCCCTTTTATATTTGTTGTTTCTTGACTAATATTTTCTTGCTTTAAGCAATAGGTATCTAATATTATATTTGATTTTTCTTTGTTGATCACTCAACGAAGTAAGCGAAACAACAAGCATGTTGTTATTTACTAGTAAGTATTTACTACTATGTTTCGTATTTCTTGATTATTACTTTCGGACTTTCAACTGACTGTTGATATTTGCTATGATGTTTATTTATTGACCTGGCTGGAAAACACTATAATAGAAGCATGTTTGCATTATACAATATCCTATACAATAGTAAGTTTTTTAGGAAGTGATATGGCATGACACCAAGTCATGTCCATAATATAAATTATTCTATGTGGCATGCTCTTGTTAATCTCCTTATCAACATTCTCTTCGATAGTGATCAATGTTGAATTGAGAGAAAATCTACCACCTCGTATACCTACTTGCATTGCTAATGTTGCAGTGAATATGATACAACTATACACAACCATACAGGACCTTAGACCTTAAATGGTCTATCGTTTTCTTATCTGCATTTTACAGGTATCATATTCTTCTTATAAACACAATAAAAAGTATTCATTAGCAATTTTAGACGAGTTCGCTTACCCCCCAACACCCCCCCCCCCCAATACTGATAAGTAACCATGGGTCGACCCAGCTGTTGTAAGGCAGACCCAGCTAGGTTCTCGGGTAGCTTTGAACATGGTTGTAAAAATCGCTAGGCGCTAGTCAGGCGGTGAAGTACCGACTAGCGATTAATCGGGATTACTAGGGATTAATCGGATTGGAATTTTTATAAGTAATTTTCAGCTTTATATATATACACACTCATTTTTATATGGAATTTTTATAAAAATGTTCAGATTTATAAATATACAAACACATTTGATCAAAATTTACACGTATTTGGCCATAATTTTCAAGGTTTGACCGTAATTTCAAACATTTGGCCGGAATCTGACCAAAATGTGACCGGAATTTGCCCGGAACCTAGCCGCCGATTAGTGGCCGATTAGGGCCGATTTGGTCCGATTTTGTCCGACTAGGTCCGATTACCGATTTTATCCACCGATTACATGAAATCGCCAAGGTAACCGACCGACTAGCGATTAATCACCGATTAATCGGCCGACTAGGCCGATTTTTACAACACTGGCTTTGAATAATTCAAAGCAGTCTAATTAATCTATGTCAATTAGTAAGTATGGAGATAGTGGGCTAGAGCATGGTTACCAAATTCGCTTCAAGGCCCACGATTTCCAAATTGGTTCATGATGTACCAAATTGGAATTCTTAATTGGACCAGTCGCTACTTAATCGTGATCCCAAATTGCTGGTATGTTGATCCAATTGAATAAGAATCGTGATTTCTTACTGATGATACGCCGATTCCATGAAGCTTGAAATCGTGATTTTAGGGCATTTGGATTCAAGAAACCACGTTCCTGAATTGGCGGGTAATTTGAAATCGACAAATACCATGAATGGACCGGCGACTCTTCAATTACAAACATGTGCTCCAAATTCCCAACAATAAATCTTTACTTTTCACAAGACATCAATTAAAGCCTAAAACATGTATAAATTGATGACCAATTTCATCTTCAATCATCCAATTTTTGTTTCTTATGTTCTATTTCATCCAATTTCTCTAATGACTTTTGGCTAAAAACGTAATGAAATTGTTTTGACTTTTAAATTGGGTACATCAAACTATACTCAATGGCACACTTGAACCGAAATGAACCTACCCCCTTCGTACTAAATTCGTCCAAACTAGAGAATTGTGTACCCATACTGGAGTGAACTGCGAATTAGGTAACTACGGGGTGGAGATTAGTGGGGTAGTTAGTTAGGATTTTGTTTTACTATTTATCTATGTTTCGTGTTTAGAAGCAGGTGTCGAGAGTTTTATTAGTATTGCTCTTGAATATGGAGTCTTGCCCTACTCGAAATTGGGTTGTAATTGTTCTTAAATTTCAGTAATCAAAGCAAGCCGACTTTCTATCTAATCACAGTGAAGTTGTGTTCTAGTTTACCATTAAATATTAATTGCAGGTTCTATCAAATACACAATCACCATCACAAATAAAAAATAAAAGAACCTTATTGTAGCTAGAAGAAACCAATTACTTGCAATCAAACATTCGAGACAATTTACTAAGTCAAGTAATTTGTAAGTAAGATCTTAGATATATTCATATTCAGAACCTATTGGAAGTATTTATAGCATAGCCATTTCATATTTTTATAAACTTCAAGAAGATACTAAAGAGTAAAGACCTATTTATCATCAAATTGAATGGTACTCCTCTACACTATATTGTCTCCTACTATTTATCACAGATTGAAACCCATTTTGACAATATATTGTCTACACTATATTGTCTCCTACCGCCTTTAACTATTTAGGAGACACAAGAACCAACCAATTCCAAATTTGCAATAAAAAAGGCAGGAGCAAATAAAACAAATACAGATGTGAAATCAGATGCAAGTGAATATATGAAATAAAAAATTGAAAATTCTAGGTATGTAAAAACAAAACCTGATAGTCAAGCCAAGCACGAACACACTTGGGCTTGCACAAATCTTCAAAATACTTCTTCTGGTCAACGGGTTCCTCGTCCGACCTTAAGTGAAGAAACAAAAGCACACATCAATAGAAGCTCAAACATACAACAATCACAAATCTCTTAACCATCAAACACATGATCCAAACAAAACTATAAAGTTGCAAAAAGTAAAAGATATGAAGTAAATCATATCCATAACCTCAAGATAGAGGTAAGTTTTGCCCACATCGCATACTACCAAGACCCTACTAGTTGAGTGAGATTTCACTAGGTACGTTGTTTGTTTGTTTGTAACCTCAAGATAAAATAAAGTCAAGAGACAAACAATATTATGTTTCTTTAGTTTCAACACCTTCAGGCTCTCAAAAACCACTCACACTAGAGCTCAAATTCATGCTGTGAGTGAGTGACTACTAAATCATCTTACAAAAAATACAAGTTGATCGTTGCAAATTCTCTATTAGAACACCAACACAGGAATACATACATACATACATACATACATACATACATACAAACAAACTTCTGATCATACAAAAAATTTAATAAATTGAAAGAGGGATTACTCACATGATGAAACAAAAGTATAAAACAGGAAGAGCTGAAAGCAAGCACGTCAAATGAATCACCTGCAAAGACGCTGAATTCGATCAACGATTCAAATATGTGTGAAAACCCTAATTGACAGATCGAGTGAATAGAGTATAGATCTAAATCGATTTGTTGGAGATTATGGATATTATTATTATTAATGGAGAAGATGAATGAAGATATGTTACCGTGAAAAAGTGTGGGTGTTGAAGGAGTAGCCGTCGACGAAAGATGAGGGCGAGAAAAAGGAGGAACGGCTCCTTTATTCCGGGTGTTTGGAAAATCTATTTTTTTTACTTATTAACGTTTGAAAAATTAATATTTTTTACTTATTAACGTTCAAAAAATTAATAAGTTAATAAATATATTGAAAAAAATAAAATAAAAAATTAATAAGCAGCTTTTAAAGTGTTAATAATTAGGTTTTGAAAAATTAAAAATAGTTACTTTAAAAAGTTACTTTTCAAAAGTAATTTTTGAAAAAAATAAGCAATAACAAACACCCACTTACTTCTAGCAGTTAATTTTATTTGTTATTTACATCTAAATGTTTTTTGTAAAATTTGTCATTTAAATTCATTTAATTACTTCTAATTAATATCGTTAATTTTTTCTAGTTAAATTTCTTATAATAGGGATATTTTTGTTAAAACAATTACAAAACAAAAATCAACTCTACGTCAGAGGTTTATGCATTCAGTTTCTTTTGGTAATTGTAGTTGTGATTTAACTTCATGATAGTCTTTTGATATTTTATCTTGATAATGTAGTTTGGTTTAATAGTTATGTTACTTTTGCATCTCTTGTTAAATAATACATTTATTTAGTTTAAAGTTCAATTATGGTTACGACCAGCCTATAAACCCGTGTAAGACACGGGATACGAATAATAATATTATACAAATAAAAATAAAATTTTCATATATGTAAAATAAAATAGTTTGGATGAATGCTAACATAAATAACTTTGATTTAAATTAATATAGTCTGCAGGACCGTTGAAGGGGATCAATACAATTAGTCTCACAGTGAGTAGAGACTTAGAACACTTAACAGATCAAATAAAAAACTGTAACTTTAGAATGATACTAAGAAACACAAGCAAGTAAAGAGACAAAGACTAAAAACAACAACTCAGAATGGTTTTCAAGAAATAAGTATATTGCTCTCAAGTTATTTTTACAAGTGTTACAAAGCATAGAAATAAACTACAAGGACCTGAGATACTTTATAATACATCCTACAGCCGGCTCTACTTTGAAGGCCAGCTGAAAACACTAATCTAAACAACAAGATCAATGTAAAGTCAAAAGGCAGATTGCCTTTTGACTAGTGACTATGACATGCCATAGCTCACATCCTAATATATTACAAAAAGGATAAAAGTACATAAAGTAGAAAGTTACAGACACAAAAACCATAATCTACAGTTTCCTAAAGCATGGACCTTTTCACCAACTTATGCAAGTTGGTGAGTCTTCAAAGTAACAGCAGAAAGTTTGTCAGCTTTCTGAAAAGGTAGACCAGAGAAAGCATGTCTTCTTTGTCTTCCGAAGAAATCAGTCTTCTATCTTCATGGCTTTGGAAGACTTTGTCTCCTAAGCTTCGATAGACTTTATCTTTGGCTTCGGAAGATTTGGTCTTTGGCTTCGGAAAATTTTACACTTAGAGTATTTTCTTTGCAGTGTGTAAAACTTCCGAAGTAACTTCCACCATGCACAAAGTGCATGCATGCAGGAAGCACCTTGAGTGTTTTGGGTGCATCGGCCTTTTCTATATTTCTTACAAACTCCAAACATAGAGGATGCTTAACAGTTTGCAGTCCTCATGTCTAGATTAGCAATATAGATCCAGGACAAAATTGGCTTCCGGATGCAAGAGCCTATTCTTGAATGGGGTTGATTGAGCAGCCTCTTATTGCACTTCCTCAAGATGTTCTTACTTATCCTGAGGTGTTGAGATGGATGCCTTGGACTTCTTTTTCTTCCTTTTGTCCCTTGTGATGGCCATCCTTTTCCTCAATCTATATTTTAACTGAGGAGTATGGCCTGTAGCACCAGTTGAGCTTTCTTTATTCTCCTCAGTTGGGTTCTTCTTCCTCATTTGTTCAGAATCAAGGGGTTCAGAACCCTGCTGTGGGTCAGAAGATGAAGTTGGCTTGGATTTAGCTTCAGGATCAGGTTGTGTTGTCTCTTGTGGTTTAACCTTCACCTCAACTTCAGGTACAGCTTAACTTGGTGGAGAATGCAAGTCTACCAGCTGACCTTCCTTTATCTTCTGCTTGATCCTTCTGATATGCTCATCCATTGTGGATAAAGACATAGGACCAAGTCTCTTTCCGAATAACCCATACAGCTTCAAGAAGCTCACCATCTTTAGTCTTTTAGCAGACTTCTTTTATTGTGCTCTGATGGTGGCTCTTGTTTTAGCAGCCTCCTCTCTCATCTTCCTCTTGACAGCTTTTCTTTGAGTTTGAGCTTCTTCATCCAGCTATTTGAGGTACTCAAACTCAATGTATTCATATGAGAGAGGGTTGAGAGCTACTGCCTGATAAAGGCATGTGGCACTCAGATAAGCTATCATTTTCTGCCTTTCTTGTTCTTTGCTTATCTGAGTTTGTTCTTGTTGTTCAGCCACAACCTCTTTCTTAGGGCTTTTTTGAACTGGAGAGAAGGCAGTAGCTTTATAAAGTTTCTTTCTTCTTCTTTCTTCCTTGATTTTGAGGAGTAGTTCTGCAGCCTCAGCCTCCTTCCTCTCTTTGTACAGCTCTTTGTCTGCTAGTTCATCTAATTCTACCAAAGAGAGAGAGATGATATCATCTATATTGTAATTTCTAAATCCCAGATAGTTCAATATGGCTGCTCTTAACTCATCATCCTGAGTGTTAGGCCTGTGAGCAGCCCTAATTGCAGCTTGCATAAAGCTTGGTACTTTTCTAGATTTCTCTCCTCTGGCCTTCCTCTTCCTCTCTCTCTTCTCCTACTCAAATTCCTCAGGAGTCATTTTCCTTTTTCCTTTGTCAATTGTTGGCCTGTATGACTCAGGGTGGAGAGAGCTTTGGCCTTCTAATGGTTGTGCTGAGCTTGAGTTCTGGCTAGAGAGAGGTTGTGATACACCTTTACCTGCAGGTGTTTCACTGAGGGTACTGGGTGCTGAGGGTTAGCCTGTCTCAAGATTCAAAGGTTCTACTACTGGGCCTTCAACTGAGGTTTACCCTTAGAAGCTAATCTTAGGGTCTGCCTCAGTATCCAGTTGACCAATAGTTTTCCCTGCTAGCCTCTGTTTATATAAGTACGCTCTTTGTCTGAATTCCTGCAGCACCCAATCTTGAATTGCCTAAGCTAAATTGCCAGCTTGTTTGTTTTGGCTTGGGTTGACAAGCGGCAGATTAACTAAGTTAATACTCTCATGGAATCTTAGGGTTTGAAAGTTGAAGAGCTCTTGCTGCCCTAGAGATCTTGAGAGCACCAATGCCATTCTTGAACTATCATACCACCATCCCATTATTGGATTTTCAGCAGGGTAGGATGGGGCAGACATGGCCATTGGAATTCCTTCATCAAATAGCTATTGAATTATGGCCTCCATATTAGTGTGAGCCTAAAGAAGTTGTTGAGTCTGGACAACTGCAAGTGAGGATGGTGAGTCCTCATTGTCCATACTCAGGACAGAACTCTCATGTTCTGTGGTTGCATGGACTTTCTCTCCCTTGTGGACCTGGTTGAGTTTGTTTGGTTGGTCACTCAGCTAACTTGCCCTTAAGATCGGTGATCTCAAGTTGCTGGTCATTGACCCTCTTCTTTAATGTAGTCACTTGAGATTCCAAGTGACTGACCTTGGAGACTAAATAGGTGCATAGTTATTCAAGTTGTTGCACCTTTAGTTTCAAACTCCCTTCATTTTCAGAAGAAGAATCATGGGGGGAAGAGAGAATTGGACTAATGTCCTCTTCCTCATCACCAGCATAGTATTCTTGGCTACTAGATTTCCTCTGCTCATTGACAGCTTCAAGTGAAGTGTCAATGGGCTGAGTTGTCATGGTTGAGGTCTTAATGATGTAATCACTTGCAATAGTGAGAGCCTCTTCCATATGTACCTCTTGAACTTGTTCAGGGAGATCCACCTTAATATGGGTTGGATGACATGGGCTAGACATGGGAGTGGCAGGAGCACTCATCTCTCTTTGAGCAAGGGTGGAGAAGAGAGACTCATGCTACTCACTGAATCCCATGTCTTTATCATCATAGAATTCAAGGTTAGGGATTGGCTGGTTTAGATCAAAAGGCTGGGGATGGTAACTATCCCCTGAAGGTTGTTCACTAGAGTTTTAAGACTCTAAGTGAAGGCTTAAAGCTTTTTGGGTAATGAGCTCATCAGGCTGAGCATGAGGAACCTCAGCACTGATCATATGAGGGATGGGAGTGGTTTGCTCCTCAAGGGAAGTAGGAGCTCCAGTGTTCATTTCCTCTTGCATGGGTGGTGATATAGGGGCCTGCTCAGACTGAATAGCTTGAGCAGGGGTTCGTTTGTGTTTTCTTGAGTAGGTGATGGTTATTTTAGGTTGAGATGGAGGTTGGGAGACAGCAGGTGTGGGTTCAACACTAGCTGATGTTGCTAGGTTGTAACCTTGAGCAATGAGATTTAACATTTTGGGAATAAGGGCTGTTTGTACCCTAGAGAATCCCATAGTTGGTTTTCTCATGATTTCAAAGATGCCAGGCTTCATCTGTCCCAGTTTAAGAATACTACCTGTTCCCCTTAACTGTGAGCCCAGTTCATAATTAAGAATGTGTTGGACATATCTAAGGAACATGTAGTATTCTAGGGAGTCCAAGTTAGCAAGCAGATTTTGGTAAACAAAGTGTGAATACTTGAACTTGACCCCTTGAACCAGTCCATGAAATATGAAGGAAAGATTTTCAAGAATCTGGTCCCATCCTCCATGCTTGTTGGATAAGCTATGTATGATAACATGGAGTAGGTACTTCCATTGAGAAGAGACCTTATTTTTCCTGAAGGTTCGGACAGAGAAATCTCTCTCATAGCCCATCTGCTCAAAGGATTGGTTTACAGTAGATTTAGGAAAGGACAAATCACTTTCTACATCATCCACCTGAAGATGAGTGTTTATGATGGCTGGAGTGATGAAAATTGTCCTCCCCTGCACTGTGGCAGACAGTGCCTTCTCCTCATCCATGGTGACCTCTTGGCAGGTCCTCCAAAACTCCAATAGATGATCCTCATAAAGAGGAGGATCAATGGTGAGTGAGGTGAAGTAGTTGGTCAAAGAAAAGAAACGGCAAACCTCTAAGAAACCAGGATCTTTCTTAGGGTTCAACAGAGCAACCTGATTGTGTTTCCTGTAAAGGTGCATGGAGAAATCAGATTGATTTCTACGATTTTGGTTGGGCATTTGAGTGAGCTTCGTTGTGAAGGAAGATAAGAACAAAGGCGGTTTGTGGGTGAATTTAGGTTATAAATAAGTTGCAGATGAAAAGAAAAAAGTGAAATAGGGGGAAACCGTTGGATATTTATATGAAATTGATTTGAGACAAAGTTAATGCAAAAGGATAAAATTTGAAATCCAGATGTCGGTCCCACCTTTGAAAAAGTGCCCAAAAGTAGTTTTCTTGGAAGTCGAAAATCTTCCCAAGGTAATTTTGCTTTGGAAGTTTTTGATAAAAGCTTCCGAAGCCAATTTGACTTTGGAAGATATTTCTAAAAGTTTTGAAAATTTTGCTTCGGAAGAAAAAATACTTAGAGAATTTTTTACCTCTAAGGCATAGTTACTTTCGAAATAAGGTTGTTCTTTCAAGAGCATATAAGTACTTATTAGTAAATTTGGCTTCGGAAGATATTGTAAAAGTTTCTTACGAAGGTACTTTGTCATAAGTAGTTATTTAATGTTAAAGACATAATTTTCTTCCGAAAATAACTTAATATCTTCCGAAAGGAAATATGTTCAAAATTTTCAAAAATCTAAGAAATATTTTCTAAAAGACTCTTCTTTCAAGATAGTTAGGGGCTTATGAAGGTGATAAAATAGAAAACTTAGGACACGCAGATTTTAGAAATAATATTGAATTTAAGTTTAAGAAAAAGCTACTCAAATTTAATCATACCAATAGCTGATATAAGATACTTAAATCTCTGTTTATCAAAAGCTTTGGTGAACAGATCAGCATATTGTTCTTTTGTGTTAACTTTGACTAGTTTGATTAACCCTTTTTCAACTAGTCCTCCATCAGTTCTCTCAAAATTTTGGACCATGCCCCTTCCAGTAATGTAACCTCATGCATCTCCTCCAAAAGCAACTGGCCTTCCATCAATTCTCTCAAAATTTTGGAGTAAAGAGCCATTGCCTGTCATGTGCCTGGAACAACCACTATCAATGATCCATACATTTCTGTTGGTCTTTAGCTGTTCCTACACAAAAGAGACAGTTAGTTACATTTGAAAACCCAAGCCTTACTGGTCTTGGGTTCATTAACATTAACTGAAGATAATGCAACAGTAATTGATCCTATGTTCAAGCTTTGTGGACCAACAGCTGTTGTTGATGAAGAACTTTCAGTCAGATGGTCTTTTTTTGTCTTCCACACCACCTTTGGAAGCTTAGACTTGACCTTCAACACCTCAGAAGTTTTGACAACGTTCAGAAGTTTTGGAGACTGGACCTTCGAAAGATCTTGCTACCACTGCAGCAAGCTTTAGTACTTCGGAAGCATTCCTTTCTTCCTAGTCCAACTTTTCTTCCAAAGGTAAGTTTTCACTTGCCTTCTTCTTTATTTTAGAGCTTCCAAAAGGAAGAGTTTTTCCTTTAGAGATGAACACTTGTTTCTGTTTAGAGTTTAAATTGGCCCTGATATCTTAAGCCTTCTTGGACATTCTCTTGGTTTTTCTGATCAGGTTCTTTCTCTTGGATTTAGTCATCCTAACTGCTTTTCTTTCCTCTGGAGAATAGTGATCACAAGCTCAGCCTGGTATTCAGTTAACTTAGTGATGAAATCTTTGATCTGAGTCCTGTAGTTGGTGTGTTCATGTTTAAAAGTGGAAATGGTTTTCTCTAAATCTTTTATTCTAAGTTTATACCCATTTTCAGCTCTTTTGAAATCAGATTTTAAGATGTTTAAAGACTTAAGATCAGATCTCATTTCTAAGTTGTAGGACCTATATCTGTTAACTTTAGTAATACATTCAGAAGTACAAAGATGTTCTAATACCTTGGCTTCATCATGATCTGCCATCAGTGTTTGGTTTGGAGATGCATCTTCAACCTGAAAGCTATAGTCAAAGCCTCCTTCTACAACAGCAACTGCAGCCTGCTGCTTTGGCTTCTTATTCTGGGGAACTCCATCAGTGTAGCTTGGTCTGGTTTGTGCTTGGCCACCATTTATTCTAGGTGCCTTGCGCTCTCTAGCAAAGTCTCCCATTTGGTTACAATTATAACACTTCATTTTGCTTTTGTTCAGTTCAAACTTTCCACTGGCTGCATTGCTAGGAAACTTCCTCTTGTCCTCTTGTAGAACTTTTTGACTTTGTGAGTGAGAAGAGCCATCTGTTGAACTATCTTCATATACTCCAGATCATCTGGATGGATACAATCAAGGTCTTCAAGGATGAAGAGAAAGTTGCCTGAACTCTTATCAGTAGACACAAAAACATGAGAAGAGCTTGTCTCTTGAAATGGACTTCCTTGGATGTAGATCTCTCTTGGTGTCTCAGGAAAGGTGATAAAAGGACCCTTTTATGAGTTATCAGGGTAGTAGATGAGATGATGCTGTGGTTTTCTACAATCCCTTTCAACCACATGAAGG
Organism: Flaveria robusta; assembly: GCA_025506415.1. Taxonomy (NCBI): domain Eukaryota; kingdom Viridiplantae; phylum Streptophyta; class Magnoliopsida; order Asterales; family Asteraceae; genus Flaveria; species Flaveria robusta. Next base: position 12,092,095 of record CM046465.1, read on the forward strand.
GCTAAACTTAGTTGATTGATGGATTTACCAGATGGATTTTGCATATTCATCTCTATCTGGTAGCCACTGAGAATACCACACAACTCTGGAAGAGTAAAAGTCTTAAGGTTCTCAGTTCTCTTGATAACAACACAGTAATGGGTCCATTGTCTAGGAAGAGAGGACATAAACTTCCTTATAATGTCCCTGTTTTCAAGATTTACTCCAACATCCATTAGAGTATCCACAATCTTAACATACCTGAAGTATTGTTGAGTCATGGTTTCACCTGTTTTGATGGTGAAATTCTCAAAATGTTACTTCAAGAGGTCCTTTTTGTTCTCTTTTACTTTAGAGGACCCCTCATACATGAGCTTCAGCGCATCCCATAACTGCTTAGCAGTTTTACACTTTTTGAAGCCCCTGTAAATGGAGTTTGGATGAGCAGTTTGGAGAGTAGTCATGGCTTTCTGGTCGATATCAATCTTCTTTCTATATTCTTCAAAAAAGTCAGCTACCTCTTTTGGTATCATGCCACCTCCAGCAGCAGCTAAAGAGGTGCATGGAATGTAAGGTCCGGAGACAATAGATTCCCACATCCTAGAGTCTTGTGAAATGATGAAGCCTTCCATTTTTTGACACCAAGTATCAAAGTCTTCAGGAGTGATCAGTGGGGACTTTGTCATGGTACCAATTTCCATATCAGCCTTTGTGAGAGCTGCCATTTGAGATATTAAGTGTGTTGTGAAAGAGATCTAAGATGGTGAGATCTTACAATCAAGAGCCTGGAATGCTCTGATACCAATTGCAGGACTGTTGAAGGGGGTCAATACAATCAGTCTCACAGTGAGTAGAGACTTAGAACACTTAACGGATCAAATAGAAAACTGGAACTTTATAATAATACTAAGAAACACAAGCAAGTAAAGAGACAAAGATTAAGAACAACAACTCAGAATGGTTTCAAGGAATAAGTATATTGATCTCAAGTTCTTTTTTACAAGTGTTACAAAGCATAGAAATAAACTACAAGGACCTGAGATACTTTATACTACATCCTACAGCCGGCCATACTTTGAAGGCCAGCTGAAAACACTAACCTAGACAACAAGATCAATGTAAAGTCAAAAAGCAGATTGCCTTTTGACTAGTGACTATGACATGCCATAGCTCACATACTAATATATTACAAAAAAGATAAAAGTAAATAAAGTAGAAAGTTATAGACACAAAAACCATAATCTACAGTTTCTTAAAGCATGGACCTTTTCACCAACTTATGCAAGTTGGTGAGTCTTCTGAGTGTCAGTAGAAAGTTGGTCAGCTTTCTAAAAAGGTAGATCCGAGAAAGCATGTCTTCTCTGTCTTCGGAAGAAATCAGTATTCTATCTTCATGGCTTCATAAGACTTTGTCTCCTAAGATTCGGAAGACTACATCTTTGGCTTCGGAAGATTTGGTCTTTCGCTTCGAAAGATTTTACACTTAGAGTATTTTCTTTACAGTGTGTAAAACTTCCGAAATAACTTTCAGCATGCATAAAGTGCATGCATGTAGGAAGCACCTTCAGTGTTTTGGGTGTATTAGACTTTTTCATATTCCTTACATAGTCTGTTTAGCTAATTGAGAAAATTCAAAAATTGTAATTGATATTTTATAGAATTTGTTTTTTTAGAAATCTGCAGATTTAAATATCTTTCAACTTTAAATCATTTATATAATTAAAGAAATTTTTCCAAATTATATTTTATATGGTTTTAGACCGCAAATTTGTATCTTTTCAAAATTTAAATGGTATACATAATTAAGGAAATTTAGAATTTGTAATTACATGATATTTCTTACGATGGTTATTTTAAATTTTTCCATGTTTGTATCTTTAAAAACATAAAATCTAATTTGTATGGTTAAAATTAGTTTAAAGTTTACCAAATTATTCTTTTAATTGTGATTTTAAACTAATATAGTGTGTTTAGATAATTAAGGAGATTAAAAATTATAGTTTATATTTTATAGGATTGTTTTTTCGAAATCTGCAGATTTAAATATCTTTTAAAATTAATTCATTCTGATAATTAAAAAAATTAAAATTTTCTAAATTATATTTTATACGGTTTTCTTTAAACCACAAATTTGTATCTTTTCAAAATTTAAATGGTTTACATAATTAAGGAAATTCATAATGTGTAATTAGTACATGATATTTTCTTACGATAGTTATTTTAAATTTCTCCATGTTTGTATCTTTAAAAAATGTAAAATCTAATTTGTATGGTTGAAAATTTGTTTAAAGTTTACCAAATTATTCTTCTAATTGTGATTTTAAACTAATATAGTTTGTTTAGATAATTAAGGAGATTAAAAATTATAGTTTATATTTTATAGGATTGGTTTTTATAAATCTACAGATTTAAATATCTTTCAAATTTAAATCATTTAGATACTTAAAGAAATTAATTTTTTCTAAATTATATTTTATACGGTTTTCTTTAAACCGCAAATTTGTATCTTTTCAAAATTTAAATGGTTTATATAATTAAGGAAATTCATAATTTGTAATTAGTACATGATATTTCTTACGATGGTTATTTTAAATTTCTCCATGTTTGCATCTTTAAAAAACGTAAAATCTAATTTGTATGGTTGAAAATTAGTTTAAAGTTTATCAAATTATTTTTTTAACTGTAATTTTAAACTAATATAGTTTGTTTAGATAATTAAGAAGATTCAAAATTATAGTTGATATTTTATAGGATTGTTTTTTAGAAATCTACAGATTTAAATATCTTTTAAATTTAAATAGTTCAGATAATTAAAGAAATTATAATTTTCTAAATTATATTTTATACGGTTTTTTTTAAACCGCAAATTTGTATCTTTTCAAAATTTAAATGCTTAAAAAAATTCATAATTTGTAATTAGTATATGATATTTCTTACGATGGTTATTTTAAATTGTTAATGTTTGTATCTTTAAAAAACGTAAAATTTAATTTGTATAGTTAAAAATTAGTTTAAAGTTTATTCAATTATTCTTTTAACTATGATTTAAACTAATATAGTCCTTATACAAACTCATAAATCGGATAATTATTGTAAAATTAATACTAATCTATTATAAAAACATATTTATTTATAAATTTATGTATGGTATCACATATCTAAAAATATACAGATAATATGTTACTATATGACAAATAAATAACAAATTTAGTTTAAATTAGTAGTAAATTATGACAATTTAAACTTGAAAATGCGATAATTATGGCAAATAATAGAAACAATCACAACTTCTTTATATTGAGTAAAAAAAGAAACAATTTTTATTTAGTATTCAAATTTGAAAGGTAGATAATTGTGAAAAAGTTGTTAGATAATAAAAATAATTATCATAGGACAATTTATTAAAGACGAGGAAAAAGTGGAGAAAAAAGAAAAATTAATAAGATGACACATGGCAAGTAGCGAGCTTTATAGGGTGTCATGTGACACATTAGATGTTTGTATATTAATATAGATAGATTATTTATACTTTATAATTATTATTCATGGACTGTTAATGTCATATTGTTTATTTATTTTTTTAGGGTGGAGGGGGCGTACGTGCTGTGAGGCCACGACAAGCCTAGGCACCGCCTAGCGCCACTGCTGCCACCCCTCAAAGATGCAAAATTCTTTTTTCACGAAATGTTGTCGCCATGAGGTTGTGATCGTTGTGTGTGTGTGTATGTGGTGTAGTGTGTAGTGTGGCATGGTGTGGCAACACCGCTGCCACCAATTCTGAGTGCGGTGTAGTGTAGTGTGGTGTGGTGTAGTGTAATGTGACGTAACAAAATTTAATTAGTGAGTTTATGGTGTATTGTGTTGTTTGTGGTGAGAGTGCTCCCTCCACTCTTATACTTTTATGCTGATTTGTTTTTGATGATTATGGTTCAAATGGTTTGCGTAATATGACTTGTTTGTTTACCTATATTTTTTTATGATATATATTTTATAAAGTTAGAAATGAGTCACTTTTAGTTAATTATCATTATATTTAATTTTATCTAACATGTGAATTCAAATTGCAATGGTGATTACCAAATAAAACTGAATGTATAAAACCCATCATGTAGAGTTGATTTTTTATTTTGTAATTTTTTGACCAAAATATCCGTAGTGTAGGAAACATAACAGAAAAAGTTAAAGTTGTTAAATATTAATAGTTAAATGGATTTAAATGATAATTTTTATGAAACATTTGAATGCAAATGGCAAAATTTAACATTACCCTCGCTTATAGCGGAAACACGAGGATGTAACGAACGGGATCGTCATAACACATTGATAGTTAATAGAGATGTATTAAATGATGAAAAACTAACGTGTCATGATGTCAACCGACACAAATGGAGACTTGTGTCCTAGTCGTCAATTCCACGGCAAACATTGTCAAACAAGTATAATAATTTTGAATCTCACAACTCGAGAACAAGTAAAGGCATTCACGTCCATAGTTGATAACATAAAATGAACACAAATGTTTGAAACGCTACAGCAAGTCTATCATGAAATCCTTAGGGTCATCACTAAGGCATCAACTCTAGCTATCCTTGATGATTGTTGTTACCTGAAAAGATATGCTCAAATGGTCAACACATGGTTGGTGAGTTCCAGGTTTAATAATAAACGAAAATTGATGCTGTGTAATAGTTTGGTAGGACATAAGTGCATATAGTCACAAGCAAGCAATATCACATGTAAGCATGAGCCTCACAACTAAACCTATAACGTACACACAGATCTTATCGGAACATATTCACCCTAGGGCCCGTCCGTGGCCACTATCAATCCCAACTAGTATACTAACAAACAAGGGCGGGGGTGTCAGCCCAATAGTACTATCAATACCTGTTCGTCGGCTCCAACACTGGAGTTATATAGTTGTGAATAAAGAACCACACAGAAAACTCATGCATGTACCAGATATAAACTTGCAAAACAATAACACATAGTCCCAAATAAATAAATGAGTTCACAGCATAAGAAAGGGTTGAGCATACTTTTCCCCCTTGATATTTATAAATAATTGTAATAAAATGGGGCCGCGAAACTCACCTTAATTGGATACGAGCGAACCAACAATCAAGCACCTATAATAGAAAATAATTGAACTTATAAACACGTTCAATATGCGTTATAATATTTCTGTTTCCATATCGGGTCAGTTCGGGTGTATCGCGCGACTCGCTTAAAAGAAATATATTTTTTTATATTCATATACATATGTATATATATAATGACTAGGTTAGTACCACATATATTACATGGGTTAAATATATAAATTATTAAATAATTAGTAAAAAAAATTTATGAATCATAAAACTATGCTTAAAGATAAAATATGATTACAACTACTTATAAATAGCTACTTTGAGTAAATAAATAATAATATATTTTTCTTAAACTTTTATTTTATAAACAATTTATGGTTTGTAAATATTTAATTAGTTTTAAGTAAAATGATTTTTTTTAAAAAGTTCGTTGCTTTTTTGCTTTTAAAAAGTATGTTTTTAATTTAAAATAAATAGATTTTCAGTTTATTAAATTATATATTTTTTAATTTAAAAATGGTATGAGTAATATTATTAGTATTCAATATTAGTTTTAACAATAGAAAGAAATGAGAAAGTTAGTATGATGAGGCTTACGATTGCGTCACGTATTATCTTATTTTTTATTTATCACAGATAGATTGATAGACAAACAGACAGATAGATATATAGATATATAGGCTAGAAACTCATTTATTAAAAGGTTATAGTTAGTAATAAACACAAATATTTATAGTACGATATTTTAATATAAAATATGAATTTTATCAAGAAAATAAAACAATTATATTATTTTTTTAACTCTCTTATATAAATAGTTTTATTTTTAAACATTCGTATTAAGATTCTTTTGTAAGAGATTTATTTTTACAAAAATCTTGTTAATTAAAAACTCTGGTTTGTAATTATTCTTGTTGTTTTAATAAGATTGTTTTAGAAAAGTTCATATTTTTTATATTTTTTTTAAAAAAGGCCGGATTTAAAATATTTTGTTTCAAAAAGGTTTAGTGTTTTTGAAAATTTCATATTATATAAAAAAATTTTATTATTAGTTGTATTCAATTAAAAAAATGTGAATTTTTATTTTCTTAATAAAATCTAACTTTAAAAAGATACATTGATTTTAAAAAATTTAATTGAGAGAGAGAAATATTTCAATTAATAAAATTAATTTTTAATAAGAGAGAAAAATTAGTAATAATGTTTAAATTACTATAATACCCTTTTAGAGTGAAAAATGAGCTGATAATGTCTATAAGAATGACAAGTGGTAATGACATGTGGCTTTAGAAAACTTGATTTATTAGAATTTATAGATTTGATTTCTCGTATAGCTATACACGAGTGAAATATATATATATATATATATATATACATATATATATATATAATAAGTTTAAATACACTATTAATATATTCTTAATTTATACATTTAATATATTTCTTACATGTATTACACACACACTACTATTTACGTATATATGTATATCCATAATCCCTTAACAATACATGTCATACTCGATTTATAACACGATAATATATTTGTACTCATTTCAGACCATGTATATATATATATATATTATCATATGAACACACTAAATTATAAAATTTCATCTTCACGTTCAATATACATATATTTATATACTCGTATTACTATGCACATAAAACCATACATATACATGTATATATATATGTAGATACGACACATACACAATCACATATATATATACACTAACACACTCACAATCATATATATGTATATATACTTAACACACAATTACATATGCATATATATATATATATATATTCATACACACATGATCACAATATACTTATACATATATACGCATAACTTCATACAACACATTCATAATCACACACACCCATATACAATTCATATACACACACACATAAACACACACCTGTTCACACACATAAACACACACACTGAAACACACACATAAACACACACTGAAACACACACATAAACACACATTGAAACAAACACATAAACACACACATGTTCACTTTTAATATTATACATATATATACATCTGCATGCACACACACTTTCAAATATATATGCATTCAACACACACATATATATACATTTAAACACACACGTATATATAGATTTGAACACCCGAATACACACGCAACATATACCGTCACAAACACAGCCATTGACACCACCGTGCACCATATATATACGCAACCACAACACCGACGCACTCACAAACACAGCAGGCACCACCGATGAAACACCGCGTCATACCGAACGAAACGTTCACGAAACTTTACGAAACGAAGAAATCAACGAACACTTACTTGCGAAACGACGCGACGAAGAGACGATGACGGATGACGACGGTTCACGATGGCAGGAAGCTTCTCGGTTGGTGGTCGACCTCGGGGGGGTTTGCGGGTAGGCAATGGCGGAGCTTGAACTATATCGTAGGGGGGCGGGGGCGAAATTAATTTTTTTTAGGGGGGGCGAACTTGATATTTATATAAAAATTTACACTACCTCGCCAAAAAATTACACTATCGGACTAAAATTTAACACTACTGACGAAAAAAACAGGGCCCCCCCGCCCCGGCCCCTAGTGAAGCTTCACCACTGCGGGTAGGGTTCGGTGGTGAACGATGTGTATATATATTTTACATAATTTGCAATATATCCCTAGAAAATATAATAACTAATTCCTCCAAGTTTAATCAATTGGCAATTTAAATCCTAGACTATTTATTTCCATTTTATATAAATCAAAATTTTTAAGAACGTAACCTTTAACAAACCAATTTAGGGAGAATATATACACGAGCTACGACGTGATGTAAAATAATATTAGCACGTTCAAGATTTGCGGTGTCGCAAGCGCGATTAGATAGGTTTTTTTTAACGAATAATGATAATGATGATGATGATGATGATGATGATAAAAAAAAATAATAATAAAAAAATAAAAAAAGTAAAAAAATAATAATAATAATAATAATAATGTTATTATTAATAATGTTAATAATATTAATAAAAATGTTAATAACAATAATAATAAAAACGAAATTAATTTTCACGAATACAATAAATGCGCAATCTAAATATGACGAGAATTAAAGGAGCTGAGGGTGACGGATGTCACACTTAGTGATTTAACTTTAAATAAAAAGAGTAAATTATAAATAAGGACATTTATCTTAGTAACTAATTTCATTTCTCAACCTTTATTTTCATTAATTACACTAGACAACCTTTATATACATGATTTGTTTCATATTGGTCCTTCAAACTACCGCTCGTTAGTTTACGTCGTTAAGTTAGATCACATAGTAATCACATGATGACACGTGTAAAAAAACTTCGAGGCGACATAATCCAAAAACAAATTGATAAATTAGAATATATATGATCAGTAAAATATTGAGATCATCAAGTAACACCTTAAAAAACTTATTTATAATCACTTTTCTTTAAAGCTTGTTTTATAAAAAAAAATTATAGTAACATATTATTTATATGGATAATAAACTTAATAAATTCAACCTGCAACATAATATAAAATTATAATAAAACATATTAGTAATTTACAAACTGATTCATAACAATATCATTAGCCTTAGCATTGATAAGTATTTCTAAACACATTACCAAAAACATAATTGTTTCAACTCATAAATCCAAGACAATACAAAATAAAAATAATAATAATAATTCAAACCACTTAACCATCTGAATTAAACTTATCATTGTATTGTGCAAGTTCTACAATTTTATATTTTGTGACTGCACTTACTACAAATAGATAAATAATTTGTAATCATTTATATTAAATTAGCTTATGTGTTTGCTAAGACCTATATTTAGCACCTTAACATTCGATTACATACCGAACATATCTTATCAACTTCCTTGCTTTAACGAAAAATCAATTCATCGCAAAGCGCTAGTTATATTAAACAACAAACTAATTTTGTTATATAATTTGAACAAAAGCATCTAAACAGCTTCACATGGCTTGCATTTAAATTTCTATGTGTTCAGCTTATTCTAGATATATAAATCATATTATAAAATAAATGAATTAGTTCTATAAAAAAGGTGATGATAAAAATATATAATATTTGTTTCAGGTTTTACTTGTTGGACTCAAGGTTTTATTGATCGTATTTTTCTAGTATGTTAATTTATTTTTTAATTATACATGCCTCCAAAAAGTTTTTTACACATGTACTATCATATGATAACCAAGTTACTTAACTTAACGATAAAAAACTAACGACATTTAGACTAAATGACCAATTATGAAACAAACAATATATATAAAGATTGTTTGATGTAGTTAATAAAAATAAATGTTGAAAAATGAAATTAATTATAAACATAAAGTTCTTTTTATGTAATTTACTCTAAATAAAATAAAAAAAGATTTGTGTTTAAAAGCTTTTTAATAAAAAGAGTGAAAGTAAAGAGTTTTTTATGATCTTTCTTTCTAAGTTTTCTTTCTAAGTCTTCTTTTAAAAGGGAAGGATGTGAAAGAAATTCTTTTAATAATATTCATTTTTGTTATTTTATTATTTCAATTTAATTTGATTAAAAGATTAAAGTGATGTAATAGTTAAAATATTATAAGGATACAATAGTAAAGCTATAAATTTCTTTTTTTTTACTCTAAGACCGGACGAAGTGAATATTTTACGACGTTAAATATGATGACATGAATACAAATAGAGCTTCAAACACTATTACAAGATATTTAAAAAAGGCTCCAAATTCATAATACGTCAAGCTTTTATCGAGCGTCAAACACAATTTTTCCTTATTGTTGCATCAATGGGGGCTATAAACATTAGTTAACTACTACACTTGATTTAAAAAACGCTTTAGTGGAATTATTTTTATTTACATGACATTTAAGTGACATTTTAACCCAACAATCACTACACAGTCTAAACTCAAGAACACAAAGTCGTTATTTTTGTTTTCTTTTGTTTTAACTTATTAATACAAAATTAAATTATATATTTTCTGTTACATCCGAATGGCATATAAAAACTTAAGTAAATTATTATTTTCGTCTATAAGGTTTGGTCAAATTTTGATCCAAAAGTTTAAAAATGATTTTTTAGTGCAATAGTTTTCATTTTGTAACGATTCTCGTCCAATACTTTAACAACATTAGGGTTGTGTGATAAAGTTAATGTAAGAGAACTACAATGCCCGTTTAGCATAAAATTATAAAAAAATTAAACTATATATATATATACACACACACCTAAGTGGTAACAAAATCCGTCTAATGATAATATAATAAAATATCATTAATATAATATAAGTTTGTTAGTGACATTAATATAGAAAACATCATTTTAAAGCATAAATAATTTAACTAAATAGGACAAGCATCATTAAATAACAGATTGAGGATAAAATATCTAAATTTATTTGATAATTTTCTTCACATTACAATCTAGAAAACCTTTATAATCGATAGAGTTTTTACAATTTTTATAATAACCTGGAATGGGTAACTTTGTAAAATAGTAACCAATTTTTAAAAATATTATAATTAGGTAACTTAAGTTTTAAAAGTGTTTCACTTAGATCACTTAGTTTTTATATTTTATATAAATTAAAAGTTTTAACATGTTTTTTAACATATTATACTTTTTGTTTCAATTACAAAATACTTTTTTCTATATTTTGATGCTGATATAGAACGTTGACGTAAATTTTAAGTACTTTTTTATTTTTTTCATAATTAACATGTTTTTTTATTTTTTAATATAAATTTTATTTATTGAAAATTCTGACCAACACGTCTTCTCCACCGTTACTTTCTTGACATAAGAAAATTTAATGATAACTTGATTTGATCGTTTAGAAGTCCATTTTGAGAAAAATATACATGAGTGACTAAATCAGAACACCTTTGAAATTTAGTTACTAGTCTATGATATTTTCCCTAGCCTGGAGATTATAGTTTGACAATCTAAGGATTAGAACATTGGGTTGTTGAAAATAGAAGCTTTTGAGTTGTAGACTTCATACATTGAAATTAAGAGAGTTTTGAGAGTTTTTTTGAGGAAAATTTTTGGATGACCTCTAAGATTGTGTAGCCTTCTTTTTATAGTGAAAATGTATCCTCTTTTTTGGTCTTGTATAATGGTATTTGATAAATTATCATAATGAAAAATCCAACTATGTCTTTAATTAATAGGCAGTGTCTCGTGCCTTTTGTTAAGTAGATGGATTTGAATAGATTTGATAAATTTCACACCAGATTGACTAAATTTTTTTTACATCTACATTGGAATAAAAAATTTAATTAAATGTTTTTATAAAACAACATCTCGATGTGGGTTCTGAAATGGGTCTTGAGCATCTTAATAATTGTCTTGGTCGTTATTCGAACTTCCGGATGCTGAAATTTTTTTTTCATTAACAATTAGTTGAATTTTCTCTGTTGTTGAGCAAGCCTGAAGTCTTGAAATTATAAGATGATCTTCACTGCTAACAACTTGTTGGTTTGATACTTGAGTTGAAGTCTTTGAGGATTTTTTATAATAATCACCGCTTGAACCTTGATTTTGTCTTTTGGGAAAGCTTCGAGAAGCATACCCATATAGTTGAACGGTTGAACCATTTAACAAACCATAATGGGATAAGTATTTGAAAAATCTTTGTCAAACTAAAACAATCAGGAATGATTAAATTTTTGTTACAAAAAAGACTTTCAACCAAGCAAAAAAAAGGTTGAATGAGTAGCCGTCGACGAAAGATGAGGGCAAGAGAAAGGAGGAAAAGCTCCTTCTATTAGTTGCGCCAATCATCTTATCATAGATTAGTGCTCTAGGGTTATAGGATCTTACCAACGAGATTTAAGAGAGGATTTAGTTTGGAATCGGCTTCTGGAGCACCCTTTATTCAACAGTTAGGTCATGCAAGCATATAAATCCAAGAACTTAAAAGATAGGGAGATCAGAGCTTATAAAGATAGGTCAGAGGTAAAATGAGATTGTTCATCCGGACCAAAATAAAGCTTAAGGTTGTGTATATTGTGGAACCCAAATGTTAGTTTAAGCTTGTGAGGATTTGACATGTCTTAAACACATATTACACAAAACTGGTCAACACAAGGACATGGCCATGTCCACTCATTACATGGCCATGTTGAATGTCACACCCCTAGGTTTGGGTCACCCCGAGCAGTGTGAACCGACTAGGATCGTTTAATTATTTTATTCAGAAAATTATTTTCAGTGGTTTGTTGTAGCGGAATTTCATTTGTAAACAATATCACAATATTGTTTTGTAAATCAAATCAAACTTTAAAATTGAATAATGCTTTAATTCATAACATCATTTTACAAAGATCATATTTGTATTTACAAGCCACATGATTTTTAAACTAGAGATGCATCCATCTCTGCTTCATGCTTGCAAAACTTAGATATTGACCTTAGATACACCAACAAAGTTTATACTATAGCATGATCTAAGTCATAATCAATCATTCTTTACCTGTAAAAGGTTTAAAATTCAATATCGGTAACGGTAATATGCTGTGAATAACATTCATCAAACTCAAACCATTTTCATAATCAAGCATGAGCATATTAATTTAAGATTAACCATGCTATTTTCATTAGATGAAATACACATCAAGATCTTTCATTATACACTAGTAATAGTTGTTATCGGGTCACCTGTGGCACTGTCAATACCTAGGGAGTTGTAATCCTTTGGGCACCAAAGCATTACCAGCCATGTTTAGGCGCAGTACCCCTTTCAGGGTCCTACCCATCATAAGTATATCATTTCTGATCAGACTATATGTACAATCTTAGTCCAATGTTTGTCATGCATTTCACCAACATACGCTAATAAATTAACCATAACTTATTCTGGTTTTCAAGATAATGGTGAATCTTAAAGATTCACGAGTTTCATTTTAAAAAACAAACGTATTCACCTTTAAAATCAAGTTGAGCCTTGTCTTATGATTTTAGGCTAGTCCCAGATAACTTAAGCAACTTTTCAACTATTCTATAAGCTAGAAAAGTCTTCTAGAAACTTCACGAAGCCTTGAATCTTTGGTTATCGAACGTCAGGTCGAGAAACGAGCCGAGGAGGAGTTGCGCATGCAAATTGAGGCTAAGTGTGTGAGAATTAAGGTGTGAGGGTGTGTGTAAAATGAACTGAAACTCATCTATTAATAGCTGAGGTTAGCTAGTCGAAACGCCCCGCATCATTTAGGCGATATGCCCCCCATCGAGTGTCATTTTTGCGGGCATGACACGTGTCGTGCATGCATTGCCTCGGCCCTTTTGGCGATGTGACTCGTATCCAAAGCTAATGTGGTCTGTAGGGGTGTCCACATGTCCGACACCTACCCATTATTCAGCATCCTAAGGTTTGCATCGGTGTCCACGTGTTCGACACCTACCCATTAGTCAGCATCCACGTGTCATCCTCGTATTGTTTTCTTAACTAGGTTAACCTTAGCAAGATGCTTTGCCCCTTGGATCCTACTAGGGGCTACCACCCCTTAGACCCCGCTTTCAGGGGCTGCTGCCCTCAAACCCTAGCTGTCCAATGGTTGGTTTAGGTTCGGATTTCAGTAATGTTACATCACTCCCTCCTTCAAAGAAATCTCATCCTCAAGATTTATGAGAACATATGGGGATATATCTTCATCATTTCAGATTCTAACTCCCAAGTATATTTGGGTCCTTTTTTGGAGTTCCAATTGATCTTAACGAGAGTTAGTTTCTTATGCTTGAGCTTTTTGACTTGTCTATCCTTGATTTGTAATGGTTGTTCCACAAACTTAAGGTTTTCATTAACCTCAACATCTTTTAAAGGTATGTATAAGGTTCCATCTGCTAAACACTTGTGTAAGTTAAATACATGAAATACGTCATGCACTCTGTTCATTTCTTTCGGAAGTTGCAACCGATAGGCAACGGTTCCAACTCTTTCAAGTATGGTGAATGGTCCAACAAATATTAGGCTTAACTTTCCTTTCTTTCCAAACCTAATTACGCATTTCCAAGGTGAAACCTTTAATAAAACCTTATCGCCAACAACAAATTCTAAAGATTTTCTTCTTCGGCGTACTTCTTTTGTTATTCTCTTGTTATTTTGAGTCGTTCCCTGATTTGAAGGATCTTATTAGTTGTTTCTTGAATTATTTATGGTCCAAATAATTGACTTTCTCCTATCTCAAACCAACATAGGGGGGTTGAATCTCCTCCCGTATAAGGCTTCGTATGGTGTTGTACTAATACTTGCGTGATAACTATTATTGTATGAAAACTCCATCAATGGAAGATGGTCATCTCAACTTCCACCTAGATCAATCATGCATGCACGCAACATATCTTCTAGCGTTTGAATCGTTTTTTCACTCTGACCATCGTTTTGTGGATGGTAAGCCATACTAAGATTTAGTTTTGTTCCTAATGCTTTCCGGAAGCTTTTCTGAAATTGGGAAGTAAAACGGTTATCTCGATCCGATACTATGGATATTGGTACTCCGTGTAAAGACACGATGAAATTAATTACTAATAATATTATTTATTTTTTTAGATTAAAATAGTTTTTAAATAAATTAAGAAAGTGATCTTTTTATTAATTTTATTTCTAAAGAAACAATTTTTTTATAAAATAATTTTTTTCCTAAAATATCAAACTTTTTAAAAAGACAAAATATTTTAAGATTGATGTTTTTAAAAAAAGTAAAATTTTTGTAAACAAAAAATAATTAAAATTGGAAAGCTATAATAAGAAAATTTTAAAAATGATATTTTTTAAAATGGTTTGTTTGAATCAAAATGTTTAATATTTTTGGGAAAAACAAAAAAAGTTTAAATACAAAGTTGATATCATTATTTATTACTCATAATACTTACTCATATGTAATTTCAAACATATTTATCTTAGGCAATTTGGATTTTAATAATCCAAAATATTACGCATTAATTGACATTAATCCATACTATTAATTTGACCGGTGATAGTCACAACTTTTACTTTTATTACCAATAACAGTTCAGTAACATAATCATTAAATATTTGGGCTTTATTTGCGTTTAATTTCACTCACAATAGTGTTAATGAAAGAAATGAAATAACATACAAGCAGAATCAAACAGAAAATAAATGCAAATCGGGTGTGAATCTGTGATAATTATGATACTGAGATTGCTATTGGTAATAAAAGTAAAAGTTAGAATTGTTACCGGTCAAACTAATAGTCTGGATTATTATTGACAAATGAGTAATAGTATAAATTATTAAAATCTAATTTTCTTTTATTTCAAAATATTGTTTTATAATTAATAAATTTTTATTTTATTTGATATTTTATTTATTCAACCCGTGTAATACACGAGTTTAATAAAAATAGTTAAACATACATGAGTCATTGGCATCAGCATCAAGTAATAGCTCAAGTAGGAAGTTGATGTTTAATTTATATAATACTTCAAGATATAAAAATGGTAAATGGTAAAAGACTAACACACTAAGTAACGAGCTCAAAAGGTAAATGGTAAAAGACTAACACACTAAGTAACAAGCTCAAAAGCTATACTGTAACAATTTTTTTATGCACTATGACGTATGATAATTTAAAAGTTTTGAAATTTTGGCTTGAAGGAAAGAAAATAATATTAACATTTAATTTTAATAGTTATGGCATGTGATTTACTATATCTCCAAATTTCTATGATACCATTGGATCCTTTGTTTTCTGTTAGTCGCAAGTTTTATCCATACAAAGAACAAGCTTTCTCCCATGACAGTGGAAATATGCATTTGTTTGAAGGACCCTAGGTCACGATGGGACAAATACAACACACGACAAGTCTAGAATGCAAAAAAGTTGGAAAACAAATACACGAGGAAAAGTGGCACAATGAAAGCCATATCGACTCTTCGATGAAAAACTCACTTGTGATCCAGCACAACGAAACAACAATAATAGTTCTGAAAAAGATATTAAACGACAATGACAATTAAAGTTTAATAATTAATCGTCAAAAAATAAAATGTTTTCGTAAGTTCTATTTTTCTATTTTGTAATGAATTTTTGTTTTTATAATTTCTAAAACTAAAAATAAATAAAAGATTAACATTATTTTCTTTAATTTAATTACTTAATCAATTAATATAAAAACATATTATTTTAATACTATCAAGTTTTAAAACCAGTTACTACATGGACCGGTCCCAAACTGACCCAACTAGTTGAGTTATCCTCCTCTACAAACCGCGTACAAACTGAACAAGTTTCTTTCACAAACCTGTTGTTGGCTCCAACCAAACAGGTTCCAACCCAAACCGATTTAAAGTTTGAATTGATTTATGCATCTCTAGCCTCAACTGCCATAACCGAATGGGACAACAATTCAATGTTGCCTGAAGTCTATGACCAAACTAAATATATCAAAAGTTGATCACTTTAATCTTAAAATTAGCCACTTCTCTTGTTTTCAATATCCAAAATACCCAACCCAACCCGACCCGAGCATATGAATCCGTTTGACCACTAATCCGATTGGCTCAACGCCTCTCATTAGCCACCTCCGATTAGCTTCATATTCCTTTAACCGTGCGATGAAAGTAAACCTTGGTTGTTAAACAAAGCACTCAAAAGAAAAATCAGTAAGCTAACATGAAGGGAAAAATGAACATGTTAGTAGATTTCCTCTTTCTTAAAATTATTGCTAAACCATAAGCTATTTTCTTGAACTGAAAAATAAAATATAAAATGAAATAAAAACCCAGATTTCTTTAAACAACCAAAGCAATTCCCTGAGCACCTTCCATAGAAAACCCTAATTACTATTCTCTTTTGATCTCAAAACCAACCCTCTAAAGATCAGATCAAGACAACACCCAAGTCTCAGAGAGGGTTTAAAAACACAGCTCTAGTCTTTTTGGGAGGATTCCAAAACATCTTGATCCAAAAGAATTTCAAGAGTCCACCTTAGTGTCAGCTGAGAACTCACCATTTTTCCCCATCAGTAAGTTAAGTGGCCTCAAAGATTTCAGCTGTGTTCCTTTGAAAGCATTCGAAGCCGTTTTTAAATTCACATACTGCATGGAAAACAAGCATAAAATCCATGGTCAACATACTATCATTAAACAATATACTATTGAAATGGGTCCTCAAAACTCTTTTTTATTTTTTATTTTCATAAAGGGTATTTTAGATATTTCACCTTACTTACGTCCCTGTAGAAAGAATTAATCTCCTCTTCCGTGAGGCCGCCTTCTTCTTCTGTAGTTTCCTCCCAACCCAGTGACCTCAAAAATCTGGCCTCTTCTTCCTCCGAGTGCAGAATAACATCAGAGCTTGAATGACTTTTCCCATTATCAGTAAAGTTCTTGGTCACAATACAAGCATCACTATTGCTGCACGTATCCACCTTATTCTCACCCAAAGGTTGCACCTCGCCACCCTCGTTCCCACATTCACCAGGCTTGTCATTGGTTGACTCGAGGGGGCCATCAGGAACAGTGGATGATGCTGACTTGTTTGCCATTGATTTCTTCCTCATAAGGTTAAAGAAGTCATTTCGGCTCTTAGCTTGAGGGGAAGGTCTCTTCTCCAGTGTAGTGGATACAGAGGGTCTGCGTTCAGCAAGAGGGCTGTCTGGTAATTTACCACCACCTGTAGGGCTCGAGCTCTCCTTTGCAATAGAAGTAGTACCGTTCCTTTCACGTGAAGGCTTAAGAACAAGAAGTTTTCCAACACTTGATGAAGACGACTTGTTGACATCAGCATTCACAGATACGGGTCGGGTGGAGGGTGAGGGGTTCACAATTTGAGAACTCTGAAGCTGCACCGGCCCCACTTTTAGCTTTGGCTTGTCAGAAGAGTTCAAAGCCTAAGAAGGTTTTCAAAAATTAAACAAATTATATGAAATAAATAGAGCTTCTCATATATAAAGCCACAAAAAATAATCTATAAAAGGTATTATTCATGGAAAAAAAGCTTCGATCAATCTACCATTTAATCAACTTTCTCTTCTTACTGACATGTTTAAAAACTTATTAATATGATTTCTAGAACTGACTGTATATGCTTACTGACTGTTCAGCTTTTCTTGGTATCTACCCATATGAATTTATATGAGTAAAAGTTAAAACTGATTATTTTAGGACTCATATAGTGTTTTATTGTTGTCCACTTTATTGCCAAATATAATCAACAAATTATGCTCATTTTGAAATAAGTTTAGCCAGCAATTTAACAAACACAATTATACTTATGTTCTAATTTATACCAAATCTTACATCCCTCACTAGAGTACTGTGACTCTGTGAGAGTACAACAATAAAAAGATTCTTTTAAATCCAAGCATGCATATATTTGTTAAATACAACATTAATAGTATCATGAAAAAGAACCAACTTCTCAAAGCACTTTCATATGCATCAAACCAATTTCTATAAATGCTACTAAACCTATGAACTTGTATCCATTTATGATTCTAAATGTGCTTGTAATAATGTCAAAACCCAAAAAAGAAACATCCACATACATATTTTTTTATCAAGAATGGTACAACTTGTGTTAGGATCTGTTTTTATACCCAAGATCAATCATTCTTACCAAAGCTTTAGGCATAGACGGGGTCATGGGAATCAGCTGCCTAGATTGCTTCACAGCAAGCTCTTCAAGTCTTTGAGTTCCAACAGACAACTGCAACAAATTAAGTATAAACACATGGCCTCACAGTATGTTTCAAATGTGTAATGCAAATGCATATGAACTTTGGGTGTATTTGGATGTGTAATTTGTAAGAGATTATGCGATGTTACTAGTTAAATAAACATAAACATATAATCAGCTATGAATATGATAAAAAAACCGTGGATACGATGTCTGTGTTTATAATAATTAGATGTTTAAGTGTTTTAAAAGATCTGATTATCTAAGAAAAATGATAGCTAGTGTGAAGGAAAAGACATTTTCTTGAAAGAAAGCCATATCTTATTAAATGAAGTTATGGTCTCTCAATTTAGGTTTAGAATGAGTAGATTAGTAATTTTATTTTAATTTGCCCTTAAGAAATCATTTCTAAAACACATCAAATGTAACTACTTGACCCCTACTTACTTATAACATAAGTAGAACCACTTGTATAGATGTTTAAAATTGATTATCCCGTCTGAATAAAATTTTTCATAAATCATCCAAACAGCTCCTTTTTAAGTACCTGAGGCGCAGTCTGTACACGAGGACCCTGAGCCAAAGTCTCAGCCATATTCCGCCCAGCTGCCACATTTGTAGTTGCAGATGTTGAAGTAGGTCCATTGGTCCCAACAATCACAGGAACCTCAGCTAGAGCCGATGTCCAAACATCACCACCGTTAACATTTGAACTACCAACAGGTAAGCTCTTAATAACACTACTCAAACCTGGAGAAAGGACCCTTCCAATCTCAGAATCCACTTGTTTCTCTTCCGACCCCAAAGTTGGGAAATCCCTCTCAAATGAGATTTTTCCATTATTATTACTGTTTTTTTCACCTACTACATTCCTAGGCCAAGATTCACCACGTTTTGCAGAAAGATTTGAGTGTGAACGTCTTAATCCATCTTTCTCGAACCTACTTGGCAAAATGTTAGCCAAAGGATCAGGGTGATCCCCGAACGTATTTTCATATTTTTCTTTGTTTTTGTCCCAATCCCTCCGCCCAAAACTACTATAGGACCTTAAACGAGTTGAATCATTACTACTAGAAGGGCGACGAAAATACGAAGAAGTTGTAGGACGCCCTGAATCATTATCACCACTGTTAACTAATGACTTTCTTCTAAGGGATATCGACGCACTTTGATCATCTATAACAACAAAATATCACATTTTCAGAAACTAAAACTACAAATACAATGTAAATAGCATCAACATTGTGCGAAAACATACATGAATAAAGAAATTACCAGAGTGCAATGAAGATTGGTGTGATGTAGTAGTTAAACTTCCACTGTTCTTTAACCATTCTGGTACAAATGTTGGCTCACTTCTTTCCATAACTAGTAGTGAACAACACCCAAAAAGAATAAAGAAGACCCAATGCACATTGAAGTGTTTATGATCAAAACCTTCAACACCCCCATCAAGAAAACAACCTCAGTGATCAGACCCACATCTTATATCATAAATAAGTTCAACCCACAACCTCCAAAACACAAAAAAACACCCTTATAAGATAAGAAAACACAATTTAAAACATCCCTTTATGATCAATAACTCAACCACATTGCCCTAGAGCTTAAAACATCAGGATATCTAAAACAATTACAACTAGGGTTTGCTCATTCGATATAGTAACAAAACAAGGGCCAACAATCAAGAAAAGGGTATTTATAAATTCGTAAAGTTAAGCCTAACAATATGAAATCGGAGTAATCCCAGCCTTAAGCGTCGAATTAAACAAAAACCCTAATTCTGTTTTCTGAAGAGGGCTATTTAGCGATGGTATTATTATATGGAAATTGGGTCGGTTATGAAGAAAGAAAGTGCGAAGAGGTTAGAAAGAGTATGGAGTGTGTAAAGGGAGAAACCGCTTTGATTTGATTGGTGAATAGATTTGATCTCAGAGTGTGTGTTTGTGTGTGTGTGAGGGGGATGAAGAATGAGATTGAAGAAGCGATTGCGGAAGTTTTTGGTTTGGTTTGTTGTTTGGGGCGATGATAGAGGAAAATAGAGCAATTTGTTGCCAAACTTTTGATAAGGCTTTTTGACAACATATTAATCAGATTATTAATAGTTCAGATGTCAGAATGATTAATCATTTAATGATTCAGACTGTTTGTTTCGCGAGCAAATGTCTGAATGGTTCAAACATTTGTCTCTGAATGATTAAGCATTATACTAATGCTGAATGGTTAAGAACTCTTATCTGAATTGGTCAGACATTTGCCTTTAAATAGTTAAGCGATATACTAGCTCTTAATGGTTCAGACCTCTTAATGGTTCAGCACTTAATGGTTCAGACTTATTATTGGTTCAGCATTTAATCATTAAGATATTGCTAAACAGCCCCTTAGGCTAACTTCTGGAGTTTTACTAGATAAAAAAAAAGAATTAAAGTTAATTACGTAGATGGTTCTCGTGATAAAATCGGTTTTTAAGTTTAGTTTTTAAATATAGTTTATTATAAAATAGTTCACTAAGTATAACAACTTATAACAAAATGGCTATTGAGTTGAATGAAAGTTTACTTTTTTCATTAAATAGATATGAAATAAGCATTATACCCCTTGCTAAAATACAAAATAATATTTAAAAAAATATTGCATTATCATATTCTATTTTCACTTCACAAAAACTCCATTCCACCACCACCGCAACCAAGCAGCATCACAACCACCCACCACCGCCAACACCTTCCACCACATATCTGGTACTAGGCACCACTGAAACCCTAAGTCACTCCTCATCTTCATAGCCTCCACTACACATCGGGTACCGGGCACCCATCATCCTCTTCGATAATTAAGTTGTTGGCCTCCATCTTTAGCTAGCAATTGTCGTCGTCGGCGTCTCGTCTTCATAGTTTCTCACTTTGATGACCTCTACCATTTTGATGAGCATTCAGATAAATTTTGATTTGTTACGTGGGGATGGGGGTGGTTCAAGAGGGTGTAGTGGTGTGGTGATCCAAAAGGTACAATGGCGGGGTGGATGGCCGAAAAACACTTGGGTAGTCAAGTGGGGTGGTGGTCGTCAATGTTGGTTGGGTGGTGACCTGAGGTAGTAGGGTGGTGAACAAAGAAGTGGGGAAGTAAACAATGGGAATGGAGCCCATAAATTTGTTAGATTAGATTTTTTTTATTTGTTAATCAAGTGGTATTTCGGCCATTATAGAAATGTTTAACAAAAAAGTTAACACCTATTCGTATTAGGGGCCATGTTATTTTAAGTTGTCATATTTAGTGGGCTATCTTGTAATAAATAATACTTGGAGACTAAACTTGAAAAATGATCTTACCACATGTACCATTTATGTAATTAACTTGAAGAATTACAAAAAAAAACAAAAGAGAGAATAAAAAGGATATAATGAGTTAATTACATAACTAGCCACAAGATCATTTTTCAAGTTTAGTCCTTAAATGTGGTTTATTATAAGATAGCCTACTAAGTATGATAAGTTCTAACACATCTGACCTAGATTGGATGGAGGTTAACTTTTTCCCTTAAGTTTGTGTGAAATGATCTTTTTACCATGTCTTCCTTCCCGTTT
This sequence comes from Flaveria robusta, assembly GCA_025506415.1. NCBI lineage: Eukaryota > Viridiplantae > Streptophyta > Magnoliopsida > Asterales > Asteraceae > Flaveria > Flaveria robusta. Next base: position 12,114,436 of record CM046465.1, read on the forward strand.
CTTTCTCTTAACCTAGATTGCACAACCACCACCACCTCCATGGAAGTAGCACAACCACAACCACCAACCTAGTTGTTCATTAGAGTTAGCCATCGCTACCACCTCCACATAAGCATCTCACCACTTTCACCATTCGGGCACCTTTCGCCACCACCAACAACCGTTCATCAGCCTACTCTCTTTGAAGCCATTGCTACCACCTCCACACAACCGTCAACCCCTTCATCTACGTCTCCCATCTTGCCCTATCATCTCGGATCATCTCCTTATTATAGAATTTAGAATACGAATGTCGATGATAGGTCGAGTGGTTGTGCATATTAAGGAGAACAAAAACCAAATTGGTTTTTTATATCTAAGAGATGGATGTAAGATATTGAAGGTGGCGAGATGGTGATGGTGGTTCAGATTTGGTTCCGACGAGATGGTGGGGTATGGTGATAGTGGCTTCCATGGTCATTTTTTAAAAAATTAACAAAAAAGTTAACCTACATCTGACCTGGGACAGATTTATTACAACTTAGCATACTTAGTGGGTATCTTGTAATAAGCCATACTTAGGGACTAATGTTGACAAACAACCATAACACACGAACCATTTATGTAATTAACTTGGATATAATTTAATTTCGTGTTCTACACTTTGAAAGGTTAAAGAATTTTTGATGTTTTCAGGTTGAAAGGAATAGAAGAAAAAAGATTATTGTTACTATTATATCCTTATGTATCACAGATAATAGTTAAGTTGAAAGTGTTAAATGATAAATGGTAAAGTTTTATAATAATATTTGGTTACTTTCTTTTTAAATACTTTAAATTTGGAAAGAGAATTAAAAACTTTATTACTAAGTTTTTATTTCTATTTTCTTCACTTCTTTCCATTAAAAAACTTAGTAAAACACATTTTTTTAAGTTTTCTTCCTCTCTTTTTTACTTCTCACTTCAAAAAGAGCGTTGAAACGCAACATAATTGTTGCAAGTATGTTGCTAGCCATGGTGTGCTGATCTAATGTGCATCGAGTCCGTATCATCACCCTTGTGCAACAAAAGTTTGTCATGCCACGCACATACCTCACCACTACAATTTTTTACTATGATATTTTTGCGTATTCTGATCTTATTATTTCTACTCTACTCTCTACAATCTTTAACAATGAATCCCAACAACTTATTCAAGCAATATATATCACCCATATTTTGTTTCAAATTACTTTCCACACTTGCTATTAATTAGGTGATGTGCTCTAAATTATACATAAAAACCCTATCAAAAGCATATCAATTATTTCTTATTATCTTCCTTAAAATGATGATTATGTACTTAAAATTGTTAAATTATGTTTTCAGGTGTTAAAAAGGGCAAGATGGACAAAAGAAGCATTTTTAATAAGAATTTGAAGAAAATCAAGCTTTGGAGTCCAAGCATGGGGTCGTGCCTCATTAAGCACACCCCCATGACTTGCCTGAAACACAACTCTTGCTTGAATTGGTGCACCCCCATGTTTGGACATCTGACAAGACAAAAAATACTGTCCCCCAAAAGAAGTCACGGGGCCGTGCCCCATGAGTCATGGGGTCGTGCCCCACCTCAAACACAGGGCCGCGCCCCATTGAACACGAGGCCATGCCCGACACTATCTGCACATACGAGCTGACCAACTTTCATAAGCATTGTACTAGCACGGGGCGGTGCCTTTTAGGCACAGGGCCGTGCTTAAACACTCTAGAAGGCCTATAAATAGAGGCCTAAGTTCACCATTTTGGCAAACTTTTGGTGGGAGAGTTACTCTGCTGAATTCTCTAGGGAATCAAGAATTAAAGATCATTTGAAGGCTCGGGAGGTGCATACAACACTTGGAAGAAGCTCAGGATTGTTTAAACATTATCCATTGTGGATCACCGATTTGATTGTTTCATTTCACCGATGATTTCATATCTATCTTCTATGTTACTTGTTGTTATGTTCAAGCTCATTATGAGCTAAACTCTCATGATCATCCTAATTGGATGAAACTTATGTAATTTTTGATGAACTAATGGTGTGATTTATATTATGTTAATGTTAACGTAATCTTGGGAAAACTTTTGATGGGTAGTATCTACATTTGAACGAAAAGTTATAAACTTATGATTTATAATTGTGAATGTCATACAAGGTTGAAAAACGTATGAACTAACTTTTATTCGTGAAACTGGTCTTCAAAATAAATCCATGGCTAATGAACTAGAAATGGTTATTAGAAATCATATCACCTTAACTTTCTAATCATTTGCGGGTTCCCTTTTATTAGTTTGAGAAATCTACAGTAATTGTTATGGTTTTCTAAATTTAATGGTATGTTCGAAAGGAACCTGATCAACTCTCTTTTTAACATTAAGTTATGTTTTCAGAAATCGTATATCAAAAGGTCACAGGAGATTTACCTCCATTACTAGTGGCTTTGATTTATTCAATTTTGTAAGTTACTCCTGATGATGTCCTTGTCATTATGAAGCCAAATAGATGAGAAATCGTGTTGGCTCATATTCACAAACATTAACATAATTACTTTAATCAATATCTTTAACCACACCATCAATTCATCACAGTTACATAAGTGTAATCTAATTAGGATGATAGCCTTTATTCCTTGGTTTTAAATCCAAAAGCTTCAATCTTACTTTTACTTTATTATAGTTTTCTAAACCCTAAAAATCTTGATTACATCAATACAACTTATCATTTTCTCAACCAAAAATCTAATCTGGTAGTCAATCATTAAGGTTGTTGAGTAGGCTCGGTGTGTCCACGGATTGATACTCAGTTCTTACCATCACTATAGGTGCACTTGCCTTTTGTGTGTGTAGTTTAGTATTAGTAATAACCAATTAAAACTGAATCTGTGCGAAAAACCATTATCAAAATATATATACCTTTCACACGCATCATAAGACTTCCTCCAAAAGCCGTATCAATTATGTTCTGAGTAGAATGGGCCACTCTATTGTAAAACTTATCCACCAATGCCCAGTCTTCAAGCCAATAATGCAGGTACTTTCTTAGTAGGTCCTTGAACCTTTCCCAAGTCTCGTAGAATGACTTACCCTCCGCTTGCAGATAGGCATGAATGAAGCTCCTCAATGTGTGGTTTTGGATGGGGGAAAGTACATCATTAAGAACTTCTCGGCTAGTTCATTTCACGTGGTTATGGAACCCGCATGAAGAGATTTCAACCAAGTGTGGGCTCGATCAACGAGAGAGAATGGAACAGAAGTAGCTAGAATGTGTCCTTAAAAACATTGTTTATCCTCAAGGTTCCACAAATCTTCGTGAACATGGAGATGTGAACGTTCAGGTAAACCATGAATCTAGATAGTGTTCTTGATCATATTGATGATTTGAGGTGGAATGTGCTAGTTATTCACTTGAACATGAGGGTAAGCGATACTAGATCGTGCACCGGTCTTAGTCAGCTTGGCGTAGTAAGTAATAGTTCGTCCCGGTGGTTGAGTAGTCATCTATTCTTCTTCAAAATTTAACACTACCTTGTTCTCGATGTTGTTAGTAGCATCCACCAGCTTAGGATGTCACAGCCGATGATGAAACTCACATTCGGATTCGGGGTACGGGGTAAACGAAGGTTGTCTGGTGGAACGCGTATCGTACGCTATAATAAATAAAAGATAAAAATTAACTTTAAATCTAAACAGAGGTTAATATCCTAAAAGAAAACAAATAGAACGTATGGTCACTAACCCTAAAAAGATAGAATAACCTATTTAAGATAAATTTAATAATTACAAGATGGTTAAATCCCTAATTCAGGTTGTTCTTAAAAATCATCGAAAATGTGTCCCCGACAACGACGCCAAAAGATTGATGTGAGAATATATATTATTTTTAATCAAGAAAATTATTTTCACAATTTATTTTTAAAAATGGATTCACCTAACTAAACTTCACACAATCAGCAAGTGTACCGGTCGTGATATAATGTAGTTTAAGCAAGTCCGGATATCCAACCCAAAGACACTATCGGCGGCCCTTAATAATAAACTTTTTAATGAGTTTTAAGCTAATTATAAAAATAATATTTTTCTAATATTAAAATAAATTAGAAAGAAAAATTGCAACTTTTGATAAAACGACTAGAAACACGAAACTTAATTATGGAAAAATTTAACTACTTATATTACGAAATCATATAGTATTTTCAACTAAAAGTCAAATTTAATGATTCAATGGTAACCAAGATTTAAATCTTGACTATTATGGAATTAAATAAACAGGCTAGATCTTCTCCCGTGCTCACTAACCCACTTAATAAATTCTTCATAGTCACATAACGTCCATTGGTTTTAATTAAACTAGTTCATCTCTCGGTCTTATCAATTTTAATATATTAATGTATGTGAAAGCTATTTTACCTCCCGGTCTCAATAGCACAACACCTAAAAACCTAATTATGAATTCCAAGCTGTGGGATCATTTAAGTTAACATGATCAAAGATGCAAATCACTAGTTTTTAAATTAGTTAGATAAAACTCACTCCTTTGTAATTTTTGTGCATGCGGTAATATTTCATTACCAAATCTTCGTTAGTTCGGTTAAATGCATACACGTAACATAAGCACAACTAGTTGTCCCTGAATATTGATGGCTTAACAAATATTTAATGTTAATTTAACTAATATTAACTTGATTAATAATTATTGATATTATCTATACTACTATATAATGAAAAACCTTTAGGCAAAATAGGAAGTTTACAAGTTTTTGTAAGACACGCCTCTCTATCTCCCTTACCATCAGCCACTCTGACGGATCCATTGCACTTGCCACCACTTCCATCGCAACCTCCATTACAGTCATGATTAAATTGAAGGCTGACGATTCCTCTGGTTCGTCTATGCAGTTGAAGTCTCCATTCAATCTGGGGAGCAGCTCAAGCAACTGATGATTGAATGCGATGGAAATGTTATTCAATGGCTGCGCCCAATGCTCCATCAATCGAACCGCCGCTCTATTAATCGGCTATGTTCAATAGCCGGCCCCTTCAATCGACAGTTACATATCCAACTCAAGAATCAATGACACGCTCTCTTCAATCGCCACCCTTAAAATTAACTTATATCAATTGCCAACCATTTCGGATCCAAATTCAATCATTAATGCCTTCATCAATGGTCGATAATTTTAGGTTTGGGCATGCATTGATTTGAATTCAACCAGTTTTATAAAAGTTTGGAATTGCAGGTTATTCTGTACCAATGCACCTAAATTCGTCTCTAGGCGGATCAAATTTGTTCTTCCATGCAAGAAATTTCTCTCTTTCTCTCTCTCTCTCTTAGTATAATTAGTTCTGCTTTGATCATTTTCTTTTGTTTTTTCTTAGTTTTTATTCTCTATTTTAGGTCTCAATGAAGCATTCAAATGCAAGTTTCTATTTCTTTATCTGTGTTCACATGTAGTGGATTAAGCAAACAATTGCCAATTTATTTATTTGTATACTATTTTAGTAACAAAATATTCAAATTGACTAGGGGAATTATGGGTTTGTTTGGCTTAGTTTTTGATCTTTTGATTGAGCTTAACTGCTTTTCAAGAGTGTTACAATAAAATTGCGAATTAGTTTTTGTCATTTCTCAAGTTGTGAAATTTAATCAAAACAAGCACAAATTCATACAATCTTATACCTCCCATAACTGTAGCAATAACCCCTTTGCATTAGTAGTGGAAGGAACCAATTGAAGTCATGATATGCAGCAGTCACAAATTGATCATTTAATCTTAGAGCCGTGAGATATGTATTTGTGTTAAGAGATTTAGAGTTTTTTTTATGGTTTAACAACCAAGTTTACAAAATCTATATAGTTTTATAAGCGGATAATACTTATAATAATATTTGTGGTGCACATGAATTGAGTTAGAGTGGCTTCCAAGATTGAGTAATGAGACCCATAATGTTAATAAAGTTTACACATCTTGAGCTACTTGTTGATTTGTAATAATTTCGTGACATATATCAAGAAAAAGCTTCAATTATGGAATTTGGTTGTTTCAGATTTTGCATTTTCATCGATATTAGAGCTGATATTTGGTGCACATCCACTTTACTACTTTCAAGTGTTTGAAAGACAAATGGGTATTAAAAATTTTTGTACCGCAAGGTACTTCCATTGTGTGACAATCTACAATTTCAGGTCAATACCCGTCCCCGACCTAGTCATAATTACACATATCATACTTGATTTTCAATTGAATTCCATTTATTGAAGTCATTTCATGTATTTCGAAATCTCACGCATAACATTTCATGCATCGATGATTCTATGTAATTACTATTTTTACACGCGATACAACTAGCATACAGGAACGTTGGTGATAATCAATATATACACATACTAATAAATACTTTAAAGTGTTTCAAAGTATTTTGGATTCCAAATTAAATACATCGGAAAGGCTTAAATTTAAAAATAAAGCTTAAAGCGTAAATTGATATTTTACTTGAAACGAATATTTTAACGCGACCACTAGATACACGATATATCATCAACATACCATCAATATTAAAGTATATGATATAATATGATTTCTTATAATATTTGAATGTATTTTAAAAAGTAAAAATATAAAAATATTTAAAAATACTTTTAGTGCAACAAATACCACCAAATATCTAATACTATACATATATTAAAAACCAACCCCTCCCCCTCTTCTTTGGCCGTCCCTATTATTTCCCCTCTCCTTCTCCTTTTCTTTTCTTCTTCTCTTGTCAAATTCGTATAAGACTACTTCCCTTTTTGTGGATTTTGAGAATTTTCTTTTTGGTGATAAAGAAAATGTGATGAACAAAGTTACATGTTTGCCTTCCACATTTGTGAATCCCTTTCCCCATGTTGACCAAGATCCATAAAGATGATGCTTTCAAAAATATGTGAGGGCTACAAATACAAGCAACCTCCACACTTTATCCACACAAATCACCAACACCACCGAACACACTCTCTTCCCTCTTTCCCCCTCTCAAAATTCAGCCACCATACCACCATCACCATATCATCTTCTTCAAACTTGTATTTCATAAATCTTGTGTGTTCAAGTGCCTTTGGGTGAAGATCAAGTGATCTTTGAAGCTTCCAAGCATCCTAAAACAATATTTTCATCTTTCCTTGCTTGTTTTTAGTAAGAACAACTCATTATACATACATACATACATATATATATATATAAATATATACATATATATATATATATATATATATATATATATATTACCTTGTCATGTTTTACTATCTACAAGTTCATATGTAACAACATTCATCCACAAAAGTCATTTATGTTAAAATGGTGTTTTTACCAACAAAGAGTTTCAAGAATAATATTTCACACAACACATTGTAACATGAACTAAATAATGACTATTGTTTTAAAAAGTAAATGTTCATAGATGCATGTTTGACCAAGTTACTAGTTGGTGATTTTATAAAAAGTTATAAAAGTTTGTTAAGACTCAAGAAAAGCTTTACATGGATTACTTTATGTTTATGAAATTTTAGATATCTACAAGTATTATTATGAATACTTATATATATTCTACAAGGAATATCTGGTTAGTAAGTTGTATATATTATTAGAAAAGTTGGGTTATGAATAAATGATAAGTTGACCAAGTTTACAAGTATGATTAAAATATAAACATGAGACTTTTAAATGGAGAAGCATGGACTTTATGACTTTGGATATAATGTAGTTTAAAAAAGGTGTTATAATGAGTAGTAGATGACCTATGACTTAACTTATTTTGTCATGAGAAGTATCATGCTTCATAGCGACATGGCTATGTAGGGGTGCCTACATGCCCGTGTCAGGGGCTTTTAATTTTTTTTAACAAGACTCGGTTTTTCTTCAACTTTTAAGTCACATAAAAAGATGAGTTAACACAAGTTGGTAAAATGAATAAATTAGTTAAGTGTTTCATTCAAAGGAACGTTAATTTATAATATAATAAAGTTTCTTAAATGAAGAAACCCAAATTTAATATGTGCTAAGGTTCACAAAAGCTAAATAAAATAAAAGAATAATTCCACTAAGAAATTAATTAAATAATTATTTTTATGATTTAATATATATATATATATATATATATATATATATTTATTCATAGATTGTAAAAATATGAAAGTTAGTGATTTTCCTTAGATGTTAATATTTCAAATTGTTTGTATTTCAATTAAACTAATACAAGTATTATTTTACCTAAGAAAAATAGGATTATTTCAAAACCCTAATTACTATAATATCATTTGTAAAATGTATAATTAATTACTAAATACTCGAGACATGTCTCGGGTCGAATCAAAATGATGTTTAATTAACCAAACAACATGCAACTTTAAAATACAAAGGTTTTTGAACACTTTTAAACGAAGTATAATTTATTAATATTTTCTACGTAATATATATAGTTCATGAATAGGTAGATGAAATAGTTACATGTTCACATTACACGTAGCAGCAATTACTTATACATAAGTTGCATTAATTGTTCTAGGGCGAACTTAATTGGAGTTTTCAAGAGCAACTTGGATACTTATAGATTTTCACACCCGACTTACTTCACTGGTGAGTTTCACGGCCCCATTTTTACTTATTTTCATTTTGGGGGAGATTATATGCCAATTACTATTTTCATGGACACATTTACTTGTCAATGATTTCACATGTTATATAAGTTGTTTATTTACCGTATGAAGTCCGGTGTTATCGAACTATTAGTTTATTTCCCAAAGCGAGGTAATCATGGATAGTACTATTGGATTTGACTACCCCCACCCACGTTAATTACCCTAATCTTGACTGGAGCTCTAAACGGGTGCATCATTAGCTTGTTAACCCCATGCTTACGGTAGGCACGGGTAGGGGCACTCTACTACATTTACGGTCTAGCTTCGGTTGCGATACTTATATAATATTGTAGTATTGTATGATCGACAATCAAATCAGGGAAAGACTTGTGGTCCATTACATTGTTTTACTATTACTCTAAAACCTGTGAACTCACCAACTTTATATTGACATATTTCATGCATGTTTTCTCAGGAAATTAAGGTTTGCACGAGGATAGTCTTGTATTGGACTCATTGCATTCTAGGGTCACACATGCTTTTGGGACATTATTTCTAAATTGTCTTGTTTTGAAAACAATTTACATTTGTGCTACTACTTCGGCTGTGTAACTCTGAAAACAATTATGTACTTTTAAACATGTTTGCAACATATGATTTTACCAATTCATGTAGTGCTCGATCAATTACTGTGATTACATGATGATCACGCCCCACGGGAAACCGCTGTGGTTTGGGGTGTGATACACTACTATCCAAGGATCATCATGCTATTGCTTTTGATTAGTTAGGTGAGTCATTACATCTTGTAACAACTTAGATTTTTTATATTCACTTGCTAATTTATCAATTGATGATGTGTAGTTCAAATACATTCAGGCATGCGGTGAAATGAATTTAGCCTTACATATTACATTTTTTTGGAATTGGATAGCCCATAAAAATTAAAACAACCCGTTTTGTGAAAATCACATATTTTTATAGATTCATTACAACATTGGTTGGATCTTGATTTAGGCAAAACATTTTATATATACCCATAAGTGGCTATCTATCTCTCTGTTTGTTTAAATGGTGTAATTTGACTCGGGTAACAGTAATGTCAAGATGTGGCAGCTTAACAAGTCAGTAAATTTGATCAACCTGACTTTTTTAGATGAATTCAAGTTATAATGAGTTATATGTCTAGTCTTGATGCTATCTTTTCTCTTCCAACAAGTTTTGGATATTTAGACTAGACTAGACCCAACCCCGACTTGGATGAGTAGAAATAAATGTAGGTGTTTTTTTGGTGTTTGTTGTTTTCTCGATTTGCTCACGTGTGGTGCCTAATTTGTTGGTATGTATTGTTTTATGTATTAGTTTTGAGTGATTTTTTAATAGTTCTTTGATGTTTCCTTTTGTTTTATAATTGGTGTAGCCTATGTTTGTGGTGTTTTACATACTTCTAACTTGATTCGGAAGAAGATATATATGTTTAACATTGATAGACAGCCTGATGTATCTCTTCATTTTAGTTATGTAGCTTAGAAGAGGAATGAAAGAACTTGACCTTACTATAGGGAAGGGTGTTTTTACTATTAATTGAGTGAAAAATATGCATGTTTATTAGCAATTACAATAGTTAGTTATAATGCTTTTAATTCACATATTTACTCAAGAAAAGGCCCAAACAAAACACTGTAATAATGCAATATAAATAGTAATAGTTTAATTGCCGAGGATGCAGCCTCATCATATTTTATTTCACACATTAATAACAAATTTTGTTTATTTTAGCAATAACTTTGAGCCAGTTACTAAATACAACAGCTGGAAATGTAGGTATGATCATTCTAAATAGTCATGATTGATCTTAAGCGCGCGTTCTTTAATTTGCTTGATATATGATATTCTATAGTAGGAATGAATGCATGATCATTCTAAAGTGGTCGAGCCTCTAGTGAAGGATCTTAAAGGGTTTGCATCATTTAACGACGAGTTGTATAAGGAGATTACTTAATTGCTGACTTTGGAGAATTTTAGGTATGTTAAACAAGATCATTAATCTTGCAGAAGTTGATAAATTTGGTTTTTGATTTTTTGTTTGGATTGCATTTTAGGGAAAATGATTTTGCTTTCGAAATCAATACTAGCATCTTTTAAAGTTACTAATCAGTGTGATCATGGAGGTTGGTACAAGGAAATGATCACGTGAGCCTGCATTGTATCAAAACGATCCATAATAGTTTGGAACGGGCACATCAGGTGCTTTTTGATATTAGATGCACTGTAAACTTTTACTTTTTATAATCTATATGATGTATAATTTAGTTACTTAATACTTAATATGTGAAAGTATTCGGGTTCAAAGCCAAAACTAGGGTCAAATAACAATGGTCATGGATTTCTGATTGGGTGGTGATCCAAATATTGTTTTAGGAATTGAAGTGGGTGTTTCGCTATGACGCTACCTATTCAGGTTAGACCCATCTTGAGGGGCGGTTGTCAAACCCAATAGATCTACCAATATATCCTGCGGCCCTCCATATGGCCGAGGGCAGTAGCGTGCAAATAATAAAACAACTCAAGACATCATAAAGATCACGCAGTTATTCCATATTTAATTCATATTACAAGTAAAATGTTATAGCATGTTTTTCCCCTAAATTAAAATCATTATTTTAAAAATAGGGCCGTGAAAACTCACCTTTAAACATGACAGGGAGATGATCTAGCAAAAATCGAGCCCGGAAATAAACGACCAATTAACGCCCTAAACACAAATGATCTATTAATTGTCGAGTGATAAGTCTAATGCGTAAGTTGTTTACCCAACTTACTAGAGTTGTCTTGAAATCCATTTTCAAAGACCCGTTGGTTACTTTCGGTTTAGTTTAATATTTTATATTTTAAGTGACAAATATTATTTATTAAATAAACCATTTAAATGACAACCACATATCACACACTCGAAATAAACACGTAAAAGTATATAAAAACTACACGTAGAATTTACTAAGTTATGTACTAAATAAATAAATAATTAATTAATTAAATAAATATTAATTAAGTAAATAAAATATTAATTCATAATAATATTTTATCTAAGATTAGTAATAAAAATATGTTCATAATATTGTTTCTTGTTAAGAAATCTATTTATTATTTTTCTTACCCTTTAATAAAATATAACTTTATTTTATATCATCATTGATTAATATTTTTAACAAATAACTTAATTTCCAGTAGTAAAATATATATAAAATCATTTTTATACAAGTTTTTTTAGTAAAAATATGTTCCATTATATTTAACCCAAATTTCGCCCCGTATACGGTGATTTTTAACCTGAAACCGCAACGGCTTTACGTGCATAAACCGTACATCAACCCGCATATATCTTATGACCATTACACATGTTTTAAAATGACCCTTTTATAACAAAAACATTCTGAATTTTTTTGTTAAAAATCAGTTTCAAAACAGTCCAGTATTTTTAACCCGAAAATATCGGTTTTCGGCCTTTTCGCACGTATAAAATCAATACCGAAGATCATGCTTGTTATAGATTTGTTACATACATAAAAATATAAGTTTTTAGCTTAAAACACAATGTTATTTTTTGTCCAAAACCGGACTTGTGCAAAAACACTTGTTTTAGACCCGTAAACACCATTTTTAATGCGTTTTTAAACGTAAAATGTTTACGTGATTAAAATCAATTATCAAAACCTTTATTTTCAGTAAGATTACTTACTTTTAACTTATTATTAACATATTTTAAACTTATTTTTACAGTTTTACAAAGATTTTTGTCTTGATTGTAATTTTTAAAAATCTCAAAGTTTCCGGATCATGATCTCCATATGCATGGATCATACCAATCATTTTCAAACCCATCAATCAAGAACATATCATGATTAGAAACACCAATCATGCATATATACGATACATACATACATACATATTTACCCAAATAATCAACTTTTATGTTGTGTTCTTAGTTTTCATTTTATCAAAATATACTTTAAAATTAAAAGATTTCAGATCATGATCACCATCATTCATGGATAATCTCAATCATTTATGAAATCAACTAGCAAGATGAGCTCAAAAACATCATCCATGTTTACATGCATGTATAACACACTTTCATTATTTTTGATAATCTCCTTTGGAGATGAGTTTCTTATGATGTTCAAAAGCACAATATAAAGCTTTATCATCTTGCATGCAAGAGAAATCATCAAAATGAACAAATATTTTCAAAACACAAAATCATCACACACACACTTACGGTTCACACACACACACACACACACACACACACACACTTATGGTTCACAGACACACACACATATTCATTCTTTTTATACTCATTTCACTTGATTAAAACCATTGTTGGAACCTTGGATTTTAAGAAAAAATCTAGTTTTTTGTGAAAAAAACTTTCAATAATCATTCATTTGTCATGTTGCAAGAGATTTTTAAAGAATACCAACTTACCCAAGATGAACAATTTCAAGAATATGGATGATTTCTTGATATTTTCTTCTCCTTAGAGTTGGATTTATGCAATTTCTTGCATCAAACTCACTAAGGGATCCTTGAAATCAAGAAATCAAAGCTTGAAATGAAAAATTTGAAGATGATAATGGTGATGGTGGTGTGGCCATGAGTTTGAGGGAGGAGGGAGAGAAGAGAGAGTGACCAGAGAGAGAAAGGTGGAGTTGAGTGTGGAAAATAGGTGGAGTGTGGGTTTGTATAAATAGGAATGATTAAATGTGATTAATATGGGTTAATCATATCATTATCTTAATAAATGGGCTCGTGGATCTCTAAGTGAGATGCCACCTGGTGTAAGAAGGGTGTCGGTCTCGTTAAATTTTTTGTAAAAATTTTAAACGTTCTGGTTTTTACGCGAAAATTTTCTATAAAATTAAAGTATAAATTTGATGCTTTCCAATGGTTCGCAACATTTAATAATATTGACCAAAAGTCTAAAATAAAAATATACACGGTTTAACACAACATGCATCAGACTGAACATTGAATCAAGACAACTTTTAAAAAATCTTAATTTTTCATGATCATGGTTAATAATAATTATTATTATTTTCCATGACTAATAATATTTTCACTTAAGATACATTAAATTATAAAAATAAATATATATTAACCAAATTTAGTTAACCAAATTGTCACCAACGCTTGTTAAAATTTTTTATCGCAACGCGACCCGTTAATTCTCAAAACTACCAATTAATATATTTATGCAGAAAGGGGATTTGCTAGACCTTAGATGACCTTAACAATCAATTAATTATGTCTTATAATGCCTGAAACAAATTTGAAATATTTTGTTAACGTACGGACATTGACCTGGAAACACGAGATATCACAGATTTGTTGTTGTGAACCACAAATGCTTCTTAACAATCTTGGTTTTAAAATTCAGCAACCTGTTATAAGTTACTTCAATGGATTTGTACTTCATTTTTTGAACTCAGGGTGATAGGTGCAAATTTGTATCAATTCTTATCACACAATCATAGTTAATTTACTGCGGTTTAGCTAAATGAGTACAATTAAGCTAGAAAGATAATATATAAATCTATTCTTAATTGACTATGTAATAGCACACTAATATTCTCTCAAGATTTAAATAACTAGTGTATTCCATCGCCGCTCGTTGCGCACGTGATGATTGACTTAAAACTATTTGGACTTGTATAACCATGATGCACGGGCTCAGAACCGGTGTTCAGTTGAAGCTGCTAACCGTAAACGGCAGCCTTGCCAAAGCAACCGACACTACTCCGGCTATCTCATCACCGCCCTCAAAGTTCTTCTGCATAATAATGACGGCCATGCACGGTACATCAGACAATGGAAAGCCAGAAAGAGAAGATCGAAACCGGTGATGAACAACCGAAGGCTAGTCTCAAATGATGTGGTCCTCATCATCATCAACACCACGAAACAAAAGCCATCAATGAACAACACATACCCAAGTACTCAACTTAACCATCTAACCAACAGATAAACACATATGATTTACTTATTGTTATTTTACCATCATTGCCATTTTTTGTAAATCTAGGCTCAGATAAACGGTTTAGTTCGCTGTGGCTGCAAACCTTTTGGTTTACCACGCCATGACAACAAACTAACACATATTAACATCATCATCGTCTGTCGAGTGGAACCAAACCAACTTTTATATAAGCTGTCATCGGCACTTCCATTCATGGGCAATCCAGCACTATAATCGGGTTCGGATGACCGTGAAATCACCTTCATCACCATCGAACAACATATTCAAGCAAACCCATGATACATGTCAACAACAAAAACCAAAACGAAAATGTAAATCTCAGAGTAAAATGACAGCAATCTAAGATAAGGGAGAGACGATTGCAACAACATCTTGTACCACAAACATTAGAAACAATTCATCAAAATATAACTGTTCGTCTTGTTTATAAGATAACATGAGGCTCAATTTATTATAGCTGCAAACGTTTTAATTAGTTTACAAAGCCATAACAACAAATCGATATATTTAAGGTTCAGATGCCGGTGGCATCATCGTCATCACCATTCAACAGCGGGTTTAAGCAACCCGATACACATACCCACAATAAAGAAACCAAACAACAACATAAATCTCGGATGAAAAGTGCATTCATCGTCATTGATTCCGACCAAAACATACCTTTTCAAGAGGTTGGGATGAAAGGAAGTTGTACAGCAAGGGGAAATCAACCGGCGACGGGAGACCAAAGCCTAGAAGGCACCACCGCCTTCGCCAGAGAAGAGGGGGTAACCTGCCACCATCAGGTGAAAAGGCCGCCGACAGCGACAATAGAATTTCAGACAGAGAGGGCAGCCGACCGGAGTTCAACCGTCGGTGAACTCTCCGGTCGCCGACACGAGCAAAGGGCGGTGAAAGTAGCTGCTGAAAACCAACCCCGAGACACGTCCCTTATCGTGCGACCTACCACTACCGAATCCACCAACAGTCAAAGTCCAACGGCGAGGGAGGAAATGGTCCGTGGCCTTCATAGGGCGACCGGAGAACACCACGGCCACCACCACCATCGACATCGACCGCATCAACGGCGAGCGGCCACCGCCGGCCGGGGAAGAGCCGGCGGCGACACACACAACCACCAGGCTCTTTCTCTCTCTAGGAAAGCCGATTAGGTGAAGAAAGAGACAATAGTTTGAGATAAGGGGTTCATCGAACACCACGACCACCACCGCCTTCAACATCGACAGAATCAACGGCTAGCGGCCACCTCCCGACGGGGAAGAGCCGCCGGCGACACACACAACCATCACTCTCTCTCTAGCAATGCCCGATCAAAATCAGATTAGGTGAAGAAAGAGATGATGAGTTGTGATAAGGGAGAGGAAACCACAAAACAACTTGTACCACATGCATCGAAAAAGGTACCAAAAATATAACTGTTCATCGTGTCAGTAATTAATAAGAAGGTAAATTAGAGTGATAAAATGGAGTTTCGTCCTTTATGTTTGCTATAAAATATACTCATGGCTATTAAAAGCTTTTGTATCAAAGTTATAATTTTCTGTCATGACAAATGCTCAAAATTTGAAGAATTGTTAAAATAGATTTAAATTAATTCTTTTTCATTATAAAGATGAAGCATAATCATAACTTTGCACTTCTTTTTTTGTCACAAGTGTTTGTTTTGTTCAAGGTACTATAGGCTCTCCTTGAAGCAAGCTGTGATGCTTAATTTTGGTAAAATATCAAGCCCCACGTCACTCATTATATTACAAAACCAGGCACTTATATTTGTTGTCTATCATAGATGACAAATCGGTTGAAACGGGTTGGTCAAAATGTACAAGTTTTTGGAATGGGTTGGGTTGCCCCACCTGCACTTTTTTTCCATAAAAATTAAGTTTAGTTTTTAGATAAATGTAATTTAGCAAGTTGTGGTCATTTCTTGTGACTTTTCAATAACTTAATTGTATAAGCTTGCCTTGATAGACATCTAAAAAGAGCAATTTACACAAAAGTACATTAAAAATAAAACACGAAGACTAAACGCTCCATTACATATCACAAGCGGCCACCGCATCACGCGGGTCTCTTTACTATATCTATATAAACATGAAAGAGGGTGATGCGAGTGTGTTGGAATGGTATTTTAAGTATTTAAATGTTAAATATTAAGTATGATCACTCGTTTTTATGCATTTAATTGTTTTGAATAAGTTAACTATGAGTTGGAAGTGATTTTTAAGGTAAAATAAGCAAGTTGGAAGCTTACATGATGAAACAAGTCATTGGATGGATCAAGAAACAAATATTCAAAGTGTAGCAGAAAGGCTTCTACCGTAGCCTACTATAGCCACCGAAGCCACCACCATAGGCTACACTAGCTTCAACCAAAAAACAATCCAACATAGGCTACGGTGGCAAGCGTAGCCTACACGGGGCCCATTTTGAAAACCTATAAAATCACGTTTTTATTATGTTTCAGCCACCACTTCCCCCCCCCCCCATCCGACCTAGAACATTTTGAGATGAATTTTGGGAGTTTTTAGGTCATTAATTCACCATTCCACCTCTCTCAAACAACATACAATCATCTGACATGCAAATCAACAACGGTTTTGAAGATCATTTAAGAACGATGAGCGGCTAATCTTCTCATGATCTACTTCGGGCATTAGGTTTTGTGTGATTAGGTTTTTGTTTATGTTTAACTTTGTTGGGATTAAACTTTAGAACCCATTAAGTTCTTTTATAAGTTTAACTTGTGTTTTGGTTATTTAAACAATGATTTTGGTTAACCTTTATTTGGATTTCATTTAATATTTCAGGAATTATATGATTGCAAGTTTTGGTTTCTAATTGACTTGGTATTGTGTACTAAGACTCGTTAATCCTTAATTATCAATACTACTTAATCATTACACGTATAGAATTCCAGTTAAGGACTTTTCCATTAAGTTAGACTAAACATTTATCGAAAACCAAACCGAGATCCGAAATGGATTACTCTTTCTTATAATCGTCTTCTTAATTAAATTTTATTATTTACAATTTGTTTTCATAGTTTATTTGTTAATCATTACAAAATCCAATTTTTACAGCCAAGAGGCAATAGTTAAATAATTCGATAATTTAATTAATCATTGTTTTATAAATCAAAGTACAATACACCAACCACTAATTTCACGAGTATCGACAACCCTACTTACCCTAACTAGTTTATGGTGAATAGGAACACACAATTTAACATCTTATTTGATTGATACTTCGACATCGATAAGAGGGACATGATTTTGCATGGATTAAAAGGCCCATGTGAAAAGTGACACGCAAAATTTCTGCTCATCTTTCATTTTATTCCACAAATGCCTTCATTCAACATTCCTCTTATTCAATTGCGATATTCATCCGACATTCATTGCCTCCATCGTATTCACATCTCATATTCATCACATTTAATCCGCATTTACTCACAATTGAAACACAGGGGCATTTAGTTTGTTACCATTCACTCGCAATTCATTGTAGATGCATTCGATCAACAAGATGTTTACTAATGTGTATTAAGTATTGTTGTTTAGAATTTTTCTCTAATAGGAATTTAGTAAGCTTATGTAAGATGGTGTAAGGTAATTAGAATTGATAGCTTGTTTTGGTTGGTTTCATGTTGTTTTATTCAAACCTTAATGTTAACACTACATTAATTTTTTCCGTACTGAGTTGTTTGTAGTTACCAATTAGTTGCAAGTCATGTTGACTTGTAGTTTATTTAGTTCTTTAGCAACTCCATTAACCTTCTTAGGCCCAACTACATCTAGGGCTGTAAACAAGTCGAGCCGAGCCAAGCTAGGATGGATTTGAGCTCGAGCTCGAAGTTTATCGAGCCGGCTCGTGTCGGGCTGGAAAATTTTAACGAGCTGAAAACACCCACTTGAGTTTGGCTCATGAAAAGCTTGAGCCAGCTCATGGCTCGTTTGATCCAACTCGATTTTTATAAAAACTTCATTTTTTCACACTTTAATATATATGAAAACAAAAAAAATATATTACGTTATTTCCCTTTTGTTGGGTACTCCGTACTTCGTGGAACAAATATTATCATTTGAATATAAATAATTTACTATCAAGTTATATATTTTTTAACAAAATACTTAATGTTTTTAAAAAGAATCCAATTTTATTTTAGAAAATCTTTCTAAAATCCTAATAATAATAATAATAATTATAATAATAATAATAATAATAATAATAATAATAATAATTCTTATTCTTCTTCTTCTTAAGATTATTAACCCTAAGAAGAAGAAGAATTATTATTATTATTATTATTATTATTATTATTATTATTATTATTATTATTATTATTATTATTATTATTATTATTATACTATATATATATGCACTGAGTCATGAGCCGAGCTCTAACCGAGGTAACCCTGGCTCGGGTTCGACTTGTTTTGAGACCAAGCCAAACCCAGCCGGCTCGTTTAGATACGAGCTTTTCTCGAGCCGATTTTTTTATGAGTTTTTCTCGAGCGAACTTTGAGCAAACTTCAAGCCATGAACTTTTTGAATAGCTCTATATGGATCCCTTAATCTTTCTTTACTATGTTTACCAAGTATACATAAATTACATTTACCAAGTATACAATACATATTCCTCTTGTTATCTTTTAATACTACATTTTAACAGTTATCTTTCTCTAAGCAATACTTAATACTTAAAAATTATCCACTTCGTGGTATCGCGTGGGCTCACCACTAGTTATGTTATTATATAAAACAAA
Source organism: Flaveria robusta (assembly GCA_025506415.1). Taxonomy (NCBI): domain Eukaryota; kingdom Viridiplantae; phylum Streptophyta; class Magnoliopsida; order Asterales; family Asteraceae; genus Flaveria; species Flaveria robusta. The sequence continues at coordinate 12,133,856 of CM046465.1, forward strand.
GGTGTTATGTGTTATTTTATGATTTATGAAACGTTGTTATGTGAGTAAACAAAGATGATTATCATTTTAGTTGTTGGTTTAGTAAACTCAAAATTTTAGAAAATGAAAATGATTTATACACGTTTAAGAGTAGGATTTACAATTTATAAATTTAAAATGGACTACAATTGAAAACTTGGATGGGTATATAAATAGAAAATGAAACCCTAGCCCCCATCCCCCTTGATCATGGCCGAGATCCCTTCCCTACCTCCTTTGTGATATTCAAACTCAAGCACACACACATCCACTTGATTTTAGTTCAAATTGACCAATACAATGTGTTAGCAAGCTTGTTATGGATCAATAATGCGTGCAAGGTTAGATTTTCAACGAATTCATCATCTTTTTCAAAAAAATTGGTTTATGAACAAACGTGTTGAGACATGAAGAGGATGAAGCTACCTAAGCTCCATGTTTTGCGCTATTCTTATATGCTGAAGATAAGTATGTCTGCTAAAGAACAACATCAACATTGATCACGAATTGAACAATTGTGAATAAGTACTTTTACACCTGCTGATGATGATCTACTGATTTACTACTGCATTTGACAAGATTGTTAGTACTGAAGAGTAGTGGCAACAACAACGCCCTATAATTGCTGATCTTCTGTTGTGATGATTTTCTTTCTATGTTATACACTGTTTTGTATCCAATAGTATGACACATTCACGGAATGCATTAATACTTAGATCAATGGCTGAAGCATATCATTGATCCTAAACATAGAATAGATGGTCAAAATTTGTTCTAGAGTTTAGCTTTCATACTCTAAATACCACACAATTGTATAGTTATGTGGTTAGCTCGTTTTTGCCCACTTGTATTTTCATGTTATTGCTTTTTTTAATCAGTGAAAATTATCCAGTGAATACTTTAAAAGAATTTTCTCTGTTATTTTATACTCAAAGTATTATCTATGTGTTTGTTTAGGAGACCTCTAACAAAGATTCCATATTTGTTATCTATCGATCATTAGGAAAGTCTTATTTAAGTTCAATCCGATCCAACAAGTGGTATGAGAGCCTTAGATCTTGATGTGTTGAAGTTCTATTTAAACAAATCACTTGTTTTTTTTATCATAATTTCAAATACTCAAACACTTCATACTCTTTATTTCCTTTAAAGATGACTGCTCTTGCAATTACTAGCAAACATGACCTGGAGAATGGTACCCAGACCAAACCTCCGATGTTCACCCCAAAAAACTATGATACTAGGAAAATTAGGATGAAAGATTTTTTATGAAATCAAGATTTTAAACTCTGGTTGTCAATACTCAATGGACCATATATTCCAATGGTTGAAGTTGATGGTGAATGAGGTGGGATGGTTCCAAAAAACCCCATAAAGTATTCTGAAAAAGATCTAAAGAAGATGGATGTCAACTCCAAAGCTTTTGTGGCTGATCAGGATGAGCATAGCAAACAACATAATTCATGGGATTAAGACGTTCATAACTACTTAAAAGTTGAAGGAAGCACTAAAATCCAGGTATGAAGGAACCAAAAATATGAAGGAAAACAAAATAGATGTTCTAAAGTAGAAGTTTGAAATCTTTGGTTTCATCAAAGGAGAAACCATAAGTGCTACATATCTTAGATATGTAGAGCTGCTATACTTTCTAAACAAAGCAGGAGTAAATAGTGATGTTCTTAGGAAGTTCTTAATATCTCTACCCAAGACATGGACAGTGCACAATGTATCCATAAGAAGAATTGAGAACTTGAAGACCATGTCACTTGAAGAGTTGTATGGCATTCTAAGTGCCTACCAGATGAAGATGAAAGTAGATGAAGAATCTCTTGGTAGATGTCCCAACATCTCCAAGTCTTCAGCACTGATGGCTCCTGTTCATGAACCTTTTCAATCTCAATCTTACTAGATACCAATGGTGACTCATCAAGTGCGGATGATCACCTATCATGAATCCCGAACCGGTGAATCACAACCTTCACCATCTTTTGGCAGTTGAAATTAACATTCATCAACTCCTCTTTTCTCATCAAGTCACTCAAGCTTAGCATCTATGCAACGGAATTACACTATAGCATACACCTGACAGGGTTAAAAACTGATTGATTGAATATGTAGATTGATTTCAATAATTTATTGCAATGTCATAAAATAATTTACCGAGTTCATTTTTTATTTTAACAAGGGTCCTAATATTAAGACACCCCATTTGATATTTTGAAACCCGACTATGGGCCATACGCGGCGTATAGGTATCGCTCATTACTGCATGACATTCCAAGTCACATCAGTCGCTTTCGTGGTGCATATATGCGATGTATAGACCCATACGTGGTGTATGGCCTTTTTAGACAACAAAACTGGACAAAGCTATTCATGGCGTATAGCCTCATACGCCACGTATAGGACCTGTCACGTATAATACGTGTGTAGGTCCTCCGCCACCTATATGTCACGTATGGGCTTATACATAGTGTAGAGGTGTGAGTGGGGGCTATACGTGACAGGGCCTATACGTGGTGAATGGGCCTATACACCATGGAGAGTTTCTTTTTTAATTCCAAAGTGTTTAATTTCTAATTATTTGACATGGCGTAAGATTCTTTTCGATAATATATACACATTTGCTCGCCCTCAAAATTCATTCTTTTTTTCCGTAACTAACATTTGCTACTTTTGGTTTTGTGAAATCTCAACTTCCTAGTTTCATGAAATCTCAAATGTAATTGTTCTAGTGGATACTGATCATACGTTTAATCTTCTCAAAACATATTATCGCAAGAATATATTGTTATGTGGTACAATGTTTTCTTCTTAACACATAATTGTGTCAGTAAACACTTTATTATTATTTCGCTAAGTATTTACATAAATATATACATATATCTGCATTGGATACTTAAGAGTCGCTTCAACTGACTCGGGTTCCATAGGTGTTAGTTGGTTATGGTTAACTTGAATCATTTTCAAGAATTTTTATCATAACCGACTAGTATCGTGAAGCCTGAGAGAGTTGAAAGGATTATTAGTACCCAATAGATTTGTGTGTACGTAAGTATGTATAAAAATGAAGTAAGAATTATAGTTTATTGGGTAAATTATTTTGGAGAACAATTTGAACCATATAACCATAGTTTATGTCAAAAAAGCTATACGTGTTGTATAGTACCATATGCTTCGTATAAGACTGTTGTGTACAAAATGCTTTTGTAGTACGACTAACAAGTATATGCGACGTATACGCCCATATGCTGCGTATAGGTGTTAGACGCACTAACAAAGCAAGTTGTACAAGGTACTACTATACGCTGTGTATAGCACAATACGACCCCTATACACGGCATATAGTGTTCAGTTGTACTAATTTACTTGGCAAGGCTATACGTGGCGTATGGGTCTATATGCCGCGTATTGATGTTCGACAAATATCCTATACACGGCGTACGAAGCCATACACCACATATTGCATGTACCGTGAGTTAGGTTTCTATCCAATTTGACGTGATGGAAGATTCTTTTTCAAATATATGAACGCATTCGGTCTTTCAAACTTTTAAAAATCTCAAATGTTTCTCTCAAAATTTCATACGTATTCATTCATTTGTTATGTCGTTTTGGGATAGTAACTATTTTCTTGGTAAATATTTATCCAAATATTCAAACATTTCGTATGTGGCAGATAGCAATCGAGAGGATTCGTACGTTCAATCTTCTCACGAGACATGACTACCAGATTAGAAGCATTCGTATGTTCCCGATGATGAACCATTTTCTAATTTACAAAAAAGTTGTCAAGAGTTCAGTTTTTGTGGTGAATTAAGTTATGACCTGCAACAAAGTAATCTAAACTATGTGCCCCGTGCTAAAAATCAAAACAAAAAAGTAGCGTTTGAAACTAAACAAGAATTTTTCACTCGATGAGTTAGTCAGTTGAGCTGTTAGTAAGGGACGCGATAATGATTACGTTATTGTTGCACGAAGATGAAAGACAAAAGGAGGTCAGGTCGTAAAGGTATGGCTTATGTGTGATCATGGTGTGATCGTGGTGATGAACACAAGAGTATAGCAACACTTAGACGGTGCGGTAGAAAAAAATCAGATGTCCTTTTAAACTAGTAGGTTTATACGACAATAAACGTTGTTCGTGGAAATTAGAGGTGAGGAATGGCGAACATAACCATGATTCGGCTCAACATATGGAGGTGTACTTGTTTGTAAGAAGGTTTCACAGAACGAATACAATTTGGTGGAACAACTGACTGAACAAAACATGGAGGCTCATATCATATTATCAGCTCTAAAAATGCAGAACCCTAACAACGCATCTGTCGCCAAAGACATATAAAATGCTCAACAAGATAAGAAATAAAAAAAAAGTCGATGAGACAACAATGCAAGCTTTAGAAAACCTTTTGTCTTCTAAAGGATACATATGAGAAGATTCCCCTACGAAAGTCGTAGATGAGATCTTTTTTGTCATCCAAAATCATACAACACGTGGCGTGCATTCCCGCATGTGCTGATCATTGACGCAACATACAAAACAAGCATGTACAAGAAAGAGACCTTGCTTTAATGAACACATGTGTTAAGGTGTTTCCGAAGGCTTTGAAGTATTTATGAAGGTGGCATATTTACAAAAATATTGCGAAACACCGCGAAGCAAGTTTTACGAAAGAGGAAATATGAATGAGCATGTGTGTGTGAGTCTCCCACGTCAGAGATTTACAAGTATAACTATAACATGCTTTACGAACGACTAGTTGAAGCGAATCAAGGAATTAAGTTTTTTTACATACATAGATAGAAAACCGTTTTATGTATATAAGCATTTTTGTTTTATTTATAAGAAGTACTATCTTATATATACAAAAACTGGCTAGAGAGCTATAAAAAATGTTAATATCAGCCTCTACTAACTCCAACCGCAATTTTGGCTTATGTACAACAAATAGAGTCGAGAATCACAATGCAAATTGAAAAATATATCTTAAATCAGCAAACACTCACCGGATAGACTTGTGGAGTATGTAGATCAATTGGTAAACGCGCAACAAGTAAATTTAAAAGAAAGTTTTGAAAAAAAACAAAATTAAAACCATGATCATCACAAACTCCCACTATTTGATTACCAGCGAGGCAAGTTTTCACACAAGGCTCTTGATTTATTTGTTGCCAAGAACACTAAATTACAAGTGATATGTTCAGAATAATGCAACGTGTGGTTGTCATCTTTTCACTAGTTATGGCTTGACTTGTGCTTTTCGGCTAGAAAAATATGAATATTTTGGTAATATATTTTTACTTACATTTTGTATCTTGTAACGAGTTATGTATTAATTACTACTACTACTTTTAATGCTGGTACCGAATTTCCACCGGATGCGATGGTCGTATTTTGGACGAAACTTGATAAATTTAAGTTGTCATTTATAGTGGACGAAGAAGTCAATGTTGCAGAAGAGATGGAACGTGTGAAACAACAAATAATGACACAACCTACCGCAGTAAAATTTAGTTTAGTGGAAAAAATTAACGGAATTGTGTATCCACGCAAAACTAACAAGAAAGCGCTTGTTATTCAAATAGATATTAGCGGTCGTCCAACATTAAAGGTTCAAGAGCAGAAGCATGGCATTCAACAAAGTACGTGTGACATGCCGAGACATAGCTCGTTTATTGCATCTCACGTTACAAGAAAAACAAGTTCATTCGTTAAACCTCATAAGTCTTCCATGCAACCCAGTCGTTCAACATCTTCTAAAGTGAAAGGAACATACAATAGTCTTGATGCAAAATACTAACAAGTTTTCATCGTTTGTCAGAGATCAACACTTAAACAATAGAAACACGTTAAAGAATTAAATTCCATCTATTTTTCATCGGTATATCTCACGCATACAAGATGTCCGACCCGATGGAAATTGTGGTTTTTGATCTATAGCTTTGGGTTTAGGTTTAATGAAAATAAGTGGTTTTATGTGCGAAAACAACTTTTAAAAGAATTGGACAAACATGAATTGGAATACAAAAAAGTTTTTGATAGTTTGTACCATGTATAGTATAATGACTTACCTCACATCATAAACGGGCAACGCGTTGAAGCTGCCCAGAAAGAACATCGGATGATAATATCATGTACGGGGATAGTGATTGCCCAAAAGTTTGGTGTCATTCTTCACTTATTAAGCAATAACAGTTGTCAAATATTTTTCCCCTTATTCGCTAATTCGAGAAGTATGATGCTTTATCACGTCGTGTCGATTGTTCAAGTAAGCAATAACCATTTGGTCCATGTTAAGTTAAAAGGAGATTATCCGATGTCTAAATTAAGTAATATTTGGCTTCTTAACCGATATGTACATGCAGCAGAATGGGAAATTATGTGTAGGCTTCGTATCTCGCAATATAACACAATAATAGTAATAACCGAGAAACCCACACTTATATAAATTTTTTTAATTGAAATATTGTAATATTAGAATTATGTTATATATTTCAAACGTTTATTGTTTAAATCACTCATTTTTTGTTTGATGCAATAATATTGAAATATTTGTATTTCGCAACATAACGTAATAATTTTAGAATTGTTTTAGTAGTTGGTTTTAAATTTTTTGTTTAAACTATATTTTCTTTTAAAAATGGTTTAATAGTGATAAACGTACAAATACAATTTTTTAAAAAAATTCAAATAATTTGAAAAAAGGAAATGTTATTAAAATTGAAGCTCTAAGCCGCGTATTGATCCATACGCGGCGTATAGCTCTTCAATGGCAGTATATTCTTTTGTCCCATTCTCATTTTCACACAATCACACACTTTTACAAACACCCTCTCTCGTATCGTTCCATACTAGTCTCATTTTCTCGTATCGTTATTATGCTAATGCTTTACTATTTTAAGCGTTAGATTAGCGTTTTGAGGTGTTTTAAGCGTTAAATTTGCGTTTGTAATATATAACTATACGCCACTACAGGCTCGTGTATAAGGCTATACGCGGCGTATAGTTCATTAGTCATTGAGCTATAGCCGCATATAGACCTATACACAGCGTATAGGGTTAAGGTAAGAAGATGAAGAGTCCAAATAGAGTTATACGCGAGGCATGCTATACGCATGTCATAAGTAGAACAGCTATATGCGGTGTATAGTGCTATACGTGGTGTATAAGCCTATATGCGAGTCATACGCTAGTCATACGCGAGACAATTATGCGCAACGTATAGTACTATAAGCTGTGTATATGTATATACGTGGCGTATAGGTATATACGCGATGTATAGTTCTACACATGGTGTATAGTTCTATATGCGGTGTATCGTTGGAGTGGTGGCTAATTTTGTGTCGTACGACACAGTCGCGTATGGTAATGTTATATACATGAACCTTTTCTTTATTTTGTATTTCGTTTTGTTACCCAGATATGCCTTCCGACTCTGAGATTGAGGCTGATGTTGTTGACATTGCGGAGTATCTGTTGTTACAGTTCGAGCCTGGTAGCATCGAGCATGCTATGTGCTCGAACTTTGAACCGATGAATATCGGGCGTCAAAAGGCCATCGATTGGGAGGTGATGATAGCACTTGGTGAGCGTGATAGACTTGCTTCTATAATCAGAGCCGATACGCTGTGGAGTCGTTTGTTTGAGATCGCGTTTTACCATATTACAAAGAGCTAACGGTGGAGTTTTTATCAAAATTTACTTACATTCATCCTCATGAGATGGAGGAGGATGACGAGGGTCCCGACCTTTAATTTAGGTTATGTGGAAACCCACATCAGATGTTGATTGAGTAGGTTGGTGTTATCTCGGGACTTTACTATGAGCAAGAGACTGTTACCCCTCTATTCAGTGAGGGTATTACTGAGATGGAGGAGAGTCTATTGAGAGATTGGTGGCCTCAGATTGCCTGAGGTCTCTTTCAGAGTACTAAGGGTAGGATCACCGGTATTAGAGATCCTTTCATTCATTATTTATATAAGATGATCGCTACATCCATCACGGGACGTGGCAAGAGTCGGGAGTGGTGAAGGAGGTTGCTGAGAGTTCATGAGAGCAGGGTTGTCTGCTTGATCGTAAGATTCAGTGGGCTCGATCGACTTGAGGATCTTATAGAGTGGCACGTTTAGCTCGAGATGCTCCGGAGTTGCCACCGCCTCATCCTTATCTAGACTCATCGTAGTTTTATATAATTATTAGAACTGTAACTTTTATTTTGTTATGTATGCAAAAACTCTGTTATTTACACATATCATTTTGTATTAATATTTGTATTGTTCTCTCAATTGTTCGGTTAAATTATGAATGTTTGTATAATTTGTTTAGCCGGTTAGTTAAATTATAAAAATAAATAATAATATAAAACTATTCGACGTAAAATTCTTTATATATTAATAACAAAAAAAGACTTAAAAATAACAAAAAAAAACAAATTTGAACTCACAGCTATACGTGGTGTATAGCACCACACGCCACGTATAGGTGTGGCATGCGTACAGATGAGTTAAGCAAAACTAAAATCATATGTGGTGTATGGCTCCATACGTGGTTTATAGATGATTGCTAGAGAATGTTTTTGGCGCCATACGCGGCGCATGGAACCATACGGCAGGTATAGGTTCGCGAGGTGTTGATTTAAAATATTGGGGTGCCTAAATATCCAATTCCTTTAATGAACAAACTTCTATTTTATAGTCATTACATTAATATTAAAAAGCAACTTATGGTGGAGAGAGACTTTACTATAGCTAGTCGCGCGAGAACTTTTGATCCGCGCGAGAAGTTAGTTCGCGCGCGAAACCTTTTTGGTTTGGTATAAATAGTTTGCTTTTGATGTGTTTATAATTAATCCTGATATTTTGAGCGAAAAGAATTGTATTCACATATCAGAGAGCAACATAATTTGAAGTTTATTTACTTGTTGCTTGTGTTCTTGTTGAGTTCATATGTTTTATCATTCTAATCATGTTGCCGTGTTAGTTTTCATTCCGCGTCTCTAAAACGAGATCTATCTACATTAGAATCACGATCTTTACAATTGGTATCAGGGCAAGGAGTGCTCCAGATCGAGTGTATTAGATTTTGAAGCGTTTTGAAGAGTGTTTGAGCTACTAATACGAATTATTCTTGAAGAATACCTTGATTTCTGCATCTGAATTGAGTTTGAATGTCATTAAATCTGTAGCAAACAAAATGAGCTTATTTGAAGAAGTGAAGATGAGTCCGTGATTTAAATGGACTTAATTGAATCTATTAGAGACAATTAGGATCATATTTGAACTTAATTCATTAATTGGAAGCTTAATTACCTAATTTTGAGAAATTGGTGATTAGATTGAAGTTGGAAAGTGCAAAATTGCACAATACTAATCCTGCGAAAACTCACTTTTCGCACGCGAAAAGTTTATTACTTACGCTAGAAGTCTAGATTTTGCAACTGTTTGTTACAAAAGGATTCCCTTCACACGGAATCTTCAACCTTTTCGCAAGACTTTGTTACAAATCTTTTCGCGCGACAAGTGTCTGCGAAAAACCCACGCGAAAAGTCTTAAAAAATCCTTGTTTCGCACAAGAACTTTAATTCTTTCAAGAAATTTTGAGTAAATTGTTTTCTGATTGTCAAACAATGGCAAATTTGAAAAATCTTACCGCTACATTAAATCTTGGCAATGAGATTGGTACGAGTACAAAACGTCTGAGACTTCTAAGTGAATATAATTATTCGGATTGGGTGTACCGTTTTGAGAACCATGTCATTTACATCGAACCAATGATGTTACGGTCATTCAAATATGGACCATATATTCTTGTGTATTCTAATAACAAAGAAGAATTGGTTCCACAAGCTGAACATTTGTGGGATGAGAAAGACATGAAAAAGCTTGAACTTGATAATAAAGCTTATGCTGTAATCACAGTGGCTCTAACTTTTAAAATAGCTTGGAAATTCAAAAATTATAGAGGAGCCAACGTATTATGGGATGCCATAGAAGAACAGATTATGGGAAACAAAGATATGAGAGAGAGTTGAAAAGATATGCTGAACCAAGAGTTCAAGATGTTCAATTATGTGCTTGGTGAATCTTTGGAGACACAGATGTCAAGATTTGTGAAATTGATCACAAAAATAAAGAGTGCTGGAATTACTTTGGAGAACATAGATATCAACAAAATGCTATTAAATTCATTGCCATACAGTTGGAATAACAACTGCACTTTTATCAAGAGAACCAAAGATCTGTTCACTTTATCTCTTAGTGATTTAATTTCTACTATCAAATCTTATGAAATGGATGACAAGCAAAGGGCTACTAATCATTTAAACTCAATGGGCGCTGAAGCAACTGCTCTATATGCAAAGATGGCAAGTAATCCTAATTACTATGTGAGCTACTCACAGTTGTGTCAGCAACATTAGTAAGGAAGCACTATCATTCCCACTATTCAAGAAACATTTGTCCCTCGTTTCCAAGTTCCTAATCAAAACCAATTCACTCCCATGCAATGCCCAACACATATCTCTCAACCATAAGCTCACACATACTCATCTATTCAGCCTTCACGTCATACCCAGCAAGCTTTTGTTGCCAACTCAAATCCATCTAAACAAACCATTCAGATTGCTAAAGATTACCTTGCTTTGTTTACAGCATTTATGGCTGGAAGATTGAGTGTGCCAAACATCCTTGTTGATGATCTACAGCAAGTTAACCCAGATGATGTTAAAGAGAATTATATTAAATATCAAATGGCAATGGTGATGTACAAGGCAAAGAACTCTGTCAAACGAACGGGTCGAAAAATGTTTGGGGCAAACAATTCTAGTAAGATTGGGTTTGATAAGACAAGTTTGCGATGCCTACAACTATGACAAAGCTGGGCATTTTGCTAGGGAATGCACAAACCAAAGATGAATAAGAATAAGGGTGGTAAGAAAATGGTACTGGTATAGGTTAAAGCAAAAGGTGATCAATCCAGTACTTCTAGAAATAAAGCTCTTATGTCTCACACTAATGAAGATTAAGACTCGTCTGATCAAATAGAGGTACCAGATCTTAAATTATCTACAGCTTTGTTTGTAGAAATCAAAGTCGAGGAAGAAGAATAAGTTGAAGAAAATTTATTTGCAGAATTTATGTCGAGTGACTTACTTGAAGGAGTTTTTGCTGAAGTTGAGAAGGATGATGAGAATGCTATTGAAGAAAAGGTTGTTGAGAAACTCCAGCTACACAAGATATGGAAAGCTTAACTTCTATTACTATTGAGAAGACTCCGGCACCTGAACATGCTCAAAATGGTAAAGCTGTCGAGACTACTCCAGTAGAATCAGCATAAAAGAAAATTCAAAATACAAAGAAAATGATGAAAGCCTTTATGGTGAAGAAAGTGCGTGAAGAAGCAACATAGTTAGTTGTCAAAAATAAGGAATATAATGATCTTTGTACAAATTCTTGTACTGAAAAGGTGCAAAGATACAGAATTCATAACGACCACTTGATCTTCGAAGTTGATAAACTTCAACACCAAGCTCGAAAATATAAAACTAATGAAAAGATTTTCAAAGAAAATCTTAAAGGATTAAAGAAATCAATTTACTAATTACAGCTTAGTCTTCATGACAAAGAATGTAAAAATAATGATTTGACTACTCGTAATGATGATCTACCTTTGGAAATAAACAAACTTAATAGTGAACTCTTATCTGCAAAACTCACAGTTGAGAAATTTGAACTTTCTTCAAACATGATTGAAGGAATAATCAAATCACAAATGACTCAAAAGATTAATGGTGGTAAAAGTGGTATTGGATTTTCTAAAATTGCACCACCAATTAATCATGATTTTACATGTTTACCTTCATTCGTTACTACAACCGATAAAGATATGAACTATACCAAATTGTGACTTGGAACTTTTAGTCAACATTTATTTGACTATTGATCCAATCACAAAAATAGAAACTAAAGTTAATGATGTTAACCCTTTTGCAGAAAGTGTGAAGATAGATGGTTTGGTTGAAGAAGGGCATAGTGATGATGAATTAGATTTTTCAGAAAATAATAATAAAAACTGTAATGAAAATTCATCTATTTGTAAATCATCACTATTGTTTAATGAAAAGTCTAATATTTATGTTTATATAACTGTTTGTTCAATTGAGTTTAACAAACAAAAGAAATTAAGAGAAAAAATCATTCATAAAGACAATAAAGGAAAACAATTTTACTTGAAAATTGATTTCAAAAACAGATTTGTTTCTAAAGGCAATATAGATAAGGAAGACTATACTTTTAGAGAAAGGAATGCTTGTTTGTTTAAAAGAAAAATTCTAATGATGCTAACCCTATGAAACAAGATGTGTGTAGTTCAGATCAAAAAGAAACCGGTCCAATTCCAGTAACTATGTTTTAAAAGGTTAAAGCTATAGTTCATGCATCATCGGCTTCAGTACAAAATCAATTGATATAGAAAACTACCTCAACTCTTCCGGATTCAGCTAGAAATGTTTATGATGAACGAAAGAAAGGAGAGACCGGAGGACCGGGTGAGTGATCAATGTAATGGTTTCACAAAGGTTGGAGAGAAAAACAGAAAACACTTATAAGATCAAATAGGAAACCCGTAGATTGAAACAAATAACTAAGGTAAAGAACACAAGCAAGAACAAGTAATTCGTTTTCAAAAATATTGTATATTTTTCTCAAGTGTTTAACCAAAGTTACAAAGCTTAGTCCTTAAGGACTGATACATGACACTTTATACTATATCATACAGCTGGCCATACTTTGAAGGCCAACTGAAACACAAATTTAGACAACAAGATCAATTTAAAGTCAAAAAGCAGATTGCTTTTTTGACATATGACTATTACATGCCTTAGCTCACATCCTTATCTAATATAAAAAGACAAAAAGTACAAAATAGAAAGTTACAGAGTCAATGACCATACTCTACAGTTGACAAAATTATTGAATTATCACCAACTTGCATAAGTTGGTTAGTCTTCGGAGATGGCAGCGGAAAATGGTTCAGCTTTGTCAAAAGTATGTTAGAGAAAGCATGTCTTCTCTATGTTCGGAAGGAATCAGTCTCTTGGCTTCGGAAAACTTTGTCTTGAAGCTTCGTAAGATTTCATCTTTGCCTTCGAAAAAAAATGATCATTTGGCTTCGGAAGATTTGGCACTTGGAGAGTTTCTTAGTGCTTTTGTCAAATCTTCCAAAGTAACTTCCTTGTACTTCAAAATGCATGCTGAGAGATATTTGGTAAGTATCAGCCTCTAAGATAACTCTTACAAACTTCCCCTAGGCTGATGGTACAGAATTTTAGAGAAGCTTTGAGTTTTGATTTTCATTTGCTCACAGTCCTCATCAGAATCAGTAACATTCCTTTTTTCATTAGCTGATCCGGATTCTTCAGACTCTCAAATTATCTTCTCATCTGCAGGAAGTATATGTTTTTGACTTCCTTGATCACTTGTGACATAACATGTGTGTAGGTTTGTTGAGAATGCTAAGGACATAATCTGGCTACCCTAAACTCATCATCTTGATTGTTTGGTATATGGGCAGCACTGATTGCAGCTTGCATAAAGCTAAAGGTCTCTCCTATTTTTTCTCCCTTTGCCTTCCTCTTCCTCTCCCTTTTCTCCTCCTCAATCTACTCAGGAGTCATCTTACTTTTCCCTTTCTCAATGGTTGCCTGTATGACTTAGTATGGAGAGAGCTTTAGCTTTCATGAGTTTGTTCTGAGCTTAAGCTCTAACTAGGGAGAGGTTATGAGGCACCTTCACTAGCTGGTGTCTCACTGAGCGTACTGGATGCTGAAGTAGATCCTTTCTCAAGGTTCATAAGGTACATTACTAGGCCTTCAACTGAGGTTTCCCTTGAAAGACGTTCACTTGAGGTTTGAGACTCAGAGTGAAGGCTTTTAACTTGGGCAAGGAGCTCATCAGGCTGAGCTTGAGGAACTTCACCACTGATTAAAAACGTAATGAGAGTGGTTTGCTACTTAGAGGAAGTGCGAGCTCTTGTTTCCACTTACTCCTGCATGGGTAAGTATTTGGGGGCTAACTCAATCTGCATATACTAAGTAGGGGTTTGTTTGGATTTTTTGTAGTAGGTGATGGTGATTTGAGGCTGTGAGGGTGAGATAGAGATATCAGGTGTGGGTTCAACATTGACTCGTGTTGTCAAGTTGTCAGATGGAGAAGGGAGCTCTAACATTTTGGGGACTATGACTGTTTCTACCCTTGAGAAACCAATAGTGGTTTTTCTCATGATTTTAAAATGTCGGGCTTTATCTATCCCATTTTAAGAGTGTTACCTATTCCCCTCAGGTGTGAGCCCAGTTCACAGTTGAGAATGTGCTGGACATATCTAGGAAACATGTAATACTCTAGGGAGTCCAAGTTGGCAAGAAGATTTGTATAGACAAACTAAGAGTACTTAAACTTAACCTCCTATACCATTCCATGGACTATGTAGGATAAGTTCCTAGAGATTTGATCCCATCCTCCATGTTTGTTTGATAAATAGTGAATAATAACATGGAGGAGATACTTCCATTGGTAAGGGACCTTACCCTTCTTGAAGGTTCTTACAGAGAAGTCCCCTTCATAGCCCATCTGTCTGAAGGAAGTGTTGATAGATTCTTTTGGGAAGAATGTTTCACCTTCAGCATCATCTAGCCTTAGATGAGTGTTGATTGTGGCTGGAGTGATGAAAACAGTCATCCTCTACACTTGGGCTCGAAGTGCCTTCTCACCGTACAAGATAACCTCTTGGAAGGTCTTCTAAAATTCCAGCAGATGATCTTCATAGAGTGGAGGGTCTATTGTAAGGGCGGTAAGGTAAGATAAGTGAGCAAGAGAGCGGCAGACGTATGAGAAACCAGGATCTTTGTAAGACGACAACAGAGCAACTTGATTGTGTTGCCTGTGTAGTTGCATGGCGAAGTTTGGTTGATTTCTGGGTTCAGGGTTAGCCATTTGAGAGAGCTTCGTCGTGAAGAAAGCTAGGAACATAAAGGGTTTTGGAAGATTTAGGGCTTGAGGATTTGCAGATGAAGAGGGAGTAGAAAGAAAGAGACCCGTTAGAAAAGATATATATATATATGTGCTTGGGTTTAATATAAAGTTATTGTAAGAGATAAACTTTGAAATTCAGATATGTAGGTCTCACCTCTAAAAAAGTACCCAAAAAGGTATCTTGGAAGCAGAAAATATTCCAAAGGTTATTTGTCTTTGGAAGTTTTGGAAAAACTTTCGAAGCCAATTTTGAATTCGGAAGATATTTCTTACATTTGCAAGAATTTGCTTCGGAAGAAAAATACTTAGAGTAAAATTGCTTCCGAGATATATTTGGTTTTGAAGGATATTAAACTTCAGAAGTTTTATTCAAAGAGTTAATAAATCTTCTGAAACTGAATTGCTTTTGGAAGAAAATTGTCATTCAATACATATAAGAACTTAAAAAAAGAGAATATAAGCTTTGGAAGATATATTTAAATTTCTTCCAAAGGTAAACTTCTTAGTAAGTAGTTATTGGAATTGAACACATAAATTTCTTCCAACGTCAACTTAATGTATTTCAAAAAAATATATATTTCAAGTTCTTATAATTCTGAGAAATATCAGTTAGAAAATTTTTTTTCAAGATAAACTAGGATTATATGAGTGATGAAATAGAAAACTTTAAACACACACATTTTAGAAAATAATCCTAAAATTAAATTTAAGAAAATCTACTCAAAGTTAATCTGCTGATATAAGATACTTAAATCTTTGTTTATCAAAAGCATTAGTGAACATATTAGCATATTGTTCATTTGTGTTAACTCTGACTAGTTTTATCAAGCCTTTTTTCAAAATTATCTCTTATCAAATGATACATGATGTTGATGTGCTTTGTCTTTGAGTGCTACACTTGATTCTCTATGATAGAGATAGCACTGTTGTTGTTTATATGGATTGGAGTCTACTTGAAATTGAATCCATAGTCCAATATCTGATTCTAAATCCAAAGCACTTGAGCACAGCAGCTTGCAGCAGTAATGTATTCAGCTTCAGCAGTTGATGCTGATACACATGATTGTTTCTTGCATTGCCATTAGACTATTCTTCCACCAATGAATTGACAACCCCCTGATGTAGACTTTGCAGTCCTGTTGCAGCCACCATAGTCACTATCTGTATATGCATACATATTAAAGTTAGAATTCTTTGGATTCTCTTGACAGCAACTAAGTGTGACATCTTGGGGTTGGCTTGATATCTTGCATAGTTGTAGGTGGCAAACATGATATCAAGCCTACTGGTTGTGAGCTACATAAGAGACCCAATCATAGTCCTATAAAGATGTTCATCAACACACCCTTTCAAGATCAGGTCCTAAGGAGTGGTTTCTGGCTATAGGAGTCTTAGCAACCTTGCAGTCAGTCAGATGAAATATGGTTAGTATGTCTTGCACATACTTTGATTGGTTTATGAAGATGCCATTGTCAACCTGCTTCACTTGAATTCCTAGAAAGAAATTGAGTTGCCCCATAAACTTGAACCAGCATCAAGTCATTCCATGTTTTTTTGAGGAAAAGTGTCTTGTCAATGGTACCTCTTTTGAAACCATGTTGGACAAGATACTGTGACAGTCTCATACCTCTTTCTTGGAGCTTGCTGCAGCCCATAGAGAGCCTAGTCAAGCTTGTAGACATAATCAGAATGATCTGGGTCTACAAAGCCAAATGGTTGTTTGACATACACTTCCTCATCTATCACTCCATATGGAAATGCACACTTGACATCAAGTTGGTAGCCTTTGAAATCCTTGGATGCAGCAAAAGCAAGGAATATCCTAACAGTTTCAAGTCTTGCCATAGAAGCAAAAACATCTGTGTAATAAATCCCTTCTTCTTGAGTGTCTCCTTGAACAAGTAGTCTAGCCTTGTTTTTGATGACAAATCCTCTATCATTCTTCTTGTTGCTAAAAACCCATTAGGTTCCTATAGTAGTCTTCCCATGAGGAAGAGGACATAGGTTCCAAACCTTCTTCTGTCTTTTGAATTAAAGCAGTTCCTCTTGCATTGCTTCAATCCAACTTTCCACTTTTAAAGCCTCATCAACTTTCTTTGGCTCAATCTAGGACAAGAAGCAAGAATGTAAACAAACATTTGCATTATGGGATTGTCCTCTTGTTCTTACCCAGTCTCAACATCTCCAATGATGTTTGTGGTGGGATTGGACTTGTGGATTCTCAGTTGAGAAATCACAGCAAGTTGGTTGGACATATTTAAATTAGTGAGATTATGATCCGGTGATTGAGTATCACCCACCACATCAATACACGTATCAAGAGAAACTTGATCCAATGAGTGTGTGACATCATTGATGTTATCTTTAGTGGAAAGATTTTCAATATCATGAAACTCTTGGTCACTATCACCATCTCCATCACCTCTTACATTGGAAATCCTTTCATTTGAATGTTGTGCTTGATAACTGTAATTGGTAGGCATTTCAGATGTGTCAGCTAATGACTCCGTCATGGTTGTGCTAACTGGATTTCCACCTGTAGGGTTTGTTACCACTTGAGCTGAATAAATTTTGTTAGTTGGTCTTATTAACTCAAATCTTGGGTCAGGATTTTTTGTTGATGAGTTAGATGTAGATCCTTAAACATCTTGACAAGATTTGTTAAAATAGTTGGTAACTAAATCAAGATCAAATAGCCAATCAGGACCAGAACCTTTCACACTGGGTGTGTGTTCATTGAAGGTCACATGGCTGACTCCTCAACTACTCGAGTTCTGAGATTGTATACTCTATAAGCCTTAGCTTGAGAGGATTATCCAATAAAATGTCCATCATCTGATTTCTCAGCAAATTTGGCTATATGATCTTTAGTACTCAAGATGGTGCATGACATTCAAATGACCTGAGGAAACCAATGAAAGGTCTCCTTTTGTGCCACAATTCATATGGAGTCTTACCATAAGTCTTAACAACTAGAACTCTGTTTTGCACATAGGAGGTAGTGTTGACCGCTTTTGCCAAAAAGGCAGTTTAGAGTCAGACAACATGGTTCTTACAGCCTCAATAAGTGTCCTATTTCTCCTTTCAGTAACACCATTTTGTTGAGGAGTTCTAGGAGCACTGTATTGCCTTGAAATACCATTTTCATCACAAAATGAATAAAGGATATGGTTTTTAAATTCAGTTCCTTGATCACATCTTATAGACTTGACCTTGTGATCAGATTTATTTTCAATCTTTAGAATGAAAGACTTCAAAATCTCAGGGGTCTCATCCTTAGTTCTAAGAAAGAAAAACCAAGTATATCTATAGTAAAGTCATCTGTGATCAGAAGACAATATGAAGTTTTTCCTAAACTAATCACACTTATGGGGCCAAACCAATCCAAGTGTAACAAATGAAGAGGAGTAGTGATAGAGTTGATTTCCTTTGGCTTGTTAGACACTTTGTGTTGCTTTCCTTTCAGACATGCAACACAGTTATCATCACTTGTAAACTCTTTTTTTGGCATTCAAGTTACCAAATCATTCTTAATCAATTTATTAATGTTTTTAAAGTTTACATGGCATGTTTAGTAAAAAAACATGTTATGTTTCTGGTCACAAAACAAAGATACACTCAGAAGATTATACTCAAGCTCTTTGACAAAGTTTACCTTTTCAATGCTAAGCTTACCATTTGTAACATTGCCCCTACTAGTAATATAACTACCTGATTCTCCTCCAAATACAATTTGCCCTCAATAAATTTTCTCAAAATCTTGAAGCAAAGAGCCATTGCCTGTCATGTGCCTGGAACAACCACTATTAATGATCCAAACATTTCTCTTGGTCTTCAGCTATTCTTGCACAGAAAGAAATGGTTGGTTATATTTGGAAACCCAAGCCTTGCTTGTTTTTGGTTCACTAATTTATACAGAAGATAAATCAACAGTTATGGATCTTATATGTAAGCTTTGAGGATCTTGAGCTGTTGATGAAGAGGAAACTTCATTCATAAGGCCTTCCTTCAATGCTTCAACTAGCATACTTCTGAGGGTATTCTTTTGAGATGATGGTTGAGCTTGATCTCTTTCCAGTTCCTTCTTTACCTTTGCAGATAATACAACAAACTTCTAATGGAAAGGCTTACTTTTGGAGCTAGATGGTTCAGGCAGTGCAACAGTGGTGCACTTTTGATCAACCTTCTTCTTTTGACAAGGATGGTTTGAACTTGAAATAGGACTAAAGGTACTATAATCCGTATTTAAGTTTTCAGGTTTCACCACCTCAAACCCAGAAGATATAAAGACTTTTTTCTACTTCAGGTTAAAGGTGGGTTTGATCTTCTAGGCTTTCTTTGATTTTCTCTTAGCTGCACTAATCAAATTCTTACTTGCAGACTTGGCCATCTTTTACTTCTTTTCTTCTCTCTAGGAGAATGTTGTCCCTTCTCTGAATAAGCCTCTTCTCTTACTTCAGGCTCATCCTTCACCACCTCCTCTTCAACATCATCTTCATCTTTCTCTTCAACTGAATCTTCCAGAGGTAGTTCATCTTCACTAGTTCCACACATTGGTTGTCTAACAGATAATAATGTGTGTGGAGGAATGATTTCACTGGATCCCAGTCCCTGTCTATTTTGATAATACACTTGGGCATGCAGAGATGAGCATATGATGTTCTTGAAGGTTTCCTCTTCAAGAACACACTTTTATGCTTGGGCTTTGCTGATCCCAGTCTCAGCCTGTCAATCAGTTAACTTGGTCATGAGATCTTTGATTTGATTCCTGTAATTTGTGTGCTCATGCTTAAGAGTAGAAATTGTTTTCTCTAAATCTTTTATTTTTAGTTTATCGTCATTTTCTTCTCTTTTGAAATTAGCTTTTAAAATATTCAAGGACTCAAGGTAAGATCTCACTTCCAAGTAATAGGACCTATACATATTTACTTTAGCAATGCACTAAGGTGTATAGAGATGTTCTATTACCTTGGGTTCATCATGATCAGCAATCAAAGCATGGATAGGAGAAACATCTTCAACCTGGAAGCTCTAGTCAAAGCCACATTCTTCTACAGCAACTACAACTTACTGTTTGGGCTTCTCAGTCCTTAGCGCTCCCTCAGTGTACTTTGGTCTGTATTGTGCTTGGCCACCATTTGTCCTTAGTGCCCTGCATTCTCTAGCAAAGTGTCCCATTTGGTTGCAGTTGTAACACTTCACTTTACTTTTATCTAGCCCAAACTTCCCACCAGATACATTGCTAAGAAACTTCCTCACAGTCCTCAGGTAAAACTTTTTGGCTTTATGAGTGAGAAAAGCCATCTACTGCACTATCTTAATGTACTCTATGTTATCTGGATATATGCAGTCTAAGACTTTGAAAGTGAAGAGAAAGTTCCTTGAACTATCATCAGAAGACACCAAGGCTTGGGAAGAGCTTATATCTTGGAATAGGCTTCCTTGGATGTAGCTCTCCCTTGGTGTCTTCGGGAAGGTGATGAAAGGGCTCTTTTGTGATTTGTTAGGGTAGATGAGAAGATGATTATGAGGTTCTCTACTATCCCTTTCAACCACATGGAGGGCAGAACTCTTATGGGTACTAGATGAGTTGTGAGATGGATTTTGCATGTTCATCTCCATATGGAAACCACTTAGGATACTATATAGCTTAGTAAGGGTAAGAGTAGAGAGGTTTTTAGTTCTCTTAATGGCCATACAATAGTGTGTCCATTCTTTAGGAAGGGAGAACATGGACTTCCTCACAATGTCCCTATTCTCCAGTTTGACACCAGTATCGATTAGAGTGTCCATAATCTCAACATACCTGAAGTATTGCTGAGTCATGGTTTTGCCTATCTTGAAGGTGAAATTCTCAAACTGCTGCTTTATAAGATCTTTCTTGTTTTCCTTTTTCTTTCTCAGACCCTTCATACATTAGCTTAAGTGCATCCTAAAGCTGCTTTGCAGTTTTGCACTTCTTGAAGCCTCTGTAGATAGAGTTAGAAAGAACAGTTTGGAGAGCGGCCATAGCCTTCTGATCTACATCAATTCTCTTCGAGTCTTCGTCAGAGTAATCAGCCACTTCCTGTGGGATTATTTTCACCGGCAGCAGTAGCTGAAGGTGTGCATGAGACATGTGGTCTGGAGACAACAGATCTCCACATCCTGCTGTCTTAACACTTAATGAATCCTTCCATTCTTTGGCATCAAGTATCAAAGTCATCAGGAGTGATTAGTGAAGATTTGGTCATGGTGTCAGTTTCCATGTCAGCTTTGTAGAGAGCTGTCATTTAAGCTATAAGTGTTTTGTGAAACTGAAAAGATTTAACATGGTTAGATCTTACAATCAAGAGCCTGAAATGCTTTGATACCAATTGTAGGACCAAGTGAGTGATCAATGCAACAGTTTCACATAGATGTTGGAGAGAAAAACATACAACACTTATAAGATCAAATAGGGAACCGGCAGATTGAAACTAAGAACTAAGGTAAAGAACACAAGCAAGAACAAAGTAATTAGTTTTCAAGAATGTTGTATATTGCTCTTAAGTGTTTAACCAAAGTTACAAGGCTTAGTCCTTAAGGACTAATACATAAGACACTTTATACTACATTCTATAGTGTGCCATACTTTGAAGGCCAGTTGTAACATTAATATAGACAATAAGATCAATGTAAAGTCAAAAGATAGATTTCCTTTTGACATGGGACTATGATGTGCCATAGCTCACATCCTTATCTAATATAAAAAGACATAAGTACAAAGTAGAAAGTTATAGACTCAATGACCATAATCTACACGTGACATAAGTATGGAATTATCACCAACTTGTATAAGTTGGTGAGTCTTCAGAGGTGATAGTGAAAAGTGGTTTAGATTTGTCAAAAGTATGTCAAAGAAAGTATGTCTTTTCTGTGTTCGGAAGAAATCAGTCTCTTGGTTTCGGAAGACTTTGTCTTGAAGCTTTGGAAGACTTCATCTTTGGCTTCAAAAGAAATAATCATTTGGCTTCTAAAGATTTGACACTTAGAGAGTTTCTTAGTGCTTTTGTCATATCTTCCGAAGTAACTTCCGTGTACTTCAGAATGCTTGCTGAGTGATCTTTGGTAAGAATCAGACTCTAAGATAACTCTTACAGATACTTTTAAAGAATCACAAGGCCATAAAAATACTAAAGCCGAATTCTATGATAACTTTGGTGGTTATCATAATGAGTTTGAGAGATATACAAGAGTGCATAATATATATCATAAACGGTGTTGCTATGTGTGTGGAAAACCAAATCACATGGCAGTAATTGCATTCATCAGCATAAATCAACAAACAGATATTTCTATTTCATATAATAGAAAACAATTTTTTATTAATACCAAGCTTAATAAAAATGTAACTCATTTAAAAATTTTTGTTACAAAACAAAATGTTTCAATAAAAAATGACTTGGAAAAGTGTGATATAATTAAGAAATCTCATAATTTTGATGAGAGCAATCTCGGGGGTGTGAAAGATACTTTAAAGAAAATTGTCGCAAAAATGAAAAAACCGATTCAAAAATGGAAAGTCAAGGACAAAAAATTAAATTCTAACTTTGTTGATGATTATGTTTTCAATAATAAAAGTGATTTGATTTTGAAGTCTCTATCATATTAGGATGAAAACAATGTTCTCAAGTCGATAATGGCCTGGGTTCCTAAAATTGATTAAAGTCATTAATATGTGAAGGAACAACCAAGACAAGTCATTAACAGCGTTTGGCATGTTGATAGCGGTTGTTTTAGACACATGACGAGAAACATTTCACTGTTAAACAATGTTCAACCCTACAACGGTGTTTTTGTTATTTTTGCTGATGATAAATGAGGTAAAGTTACAAAGAAAAATTCAGTGTCAAATGGTGTACTAAGCTTTGAAGATGTAAGTTTTGTTAAAGAATTAAAAGATGATTTGTTAAGTGTTCCACAAATTTATGAAAAACAATATTCTACACACTTAAAGAATGTCTTATTTTAAAACCTGGTTTTGTAATACTAGATGAGTGGATTTTGTTGAGGACTCCGAGAGACAAAGACACTTATTTGTTAGATATGAATGGTTCACATTCATTTGTAATAACGTCTTGTTTATTATCAAAAGACTTGGAAAGTGGTTCATTGTTATGGCATGGTCGTCTTGGACATGTTAACATTAAGAATATAAACAAGTTTGTACGAGGAAATCATGTTGTAGGTCTACGAATGAAAGAATTTCAACTCATTGAATATTGTATGTCATGTTCAAAAGGCAAGCAACACAAACTTTCTCATAAAGTAGTTGTTCATACCAAAATTGAATCAATTGAATCAATCCTTCAATTATTACACATGAATTTCTTTGGTCCTATAAGTGCTTTGAGTTTAGGACATCGTGCATATTGTTTGGTTATTACTGATTATTTTTCCAGATTTACATGTATTTTCTTTTTAGCAACAAAGGATGAAACGCCTCATTAGCTAATAAAGTTCATAAATCTCATGGAAAATCAAACTGATAAAACAATCAAGTGCATCAGAAGTGATAATGGGATGGAATTTTGCAATCATACCTTGAATAAATTTTGTGATTCAAAGGAGATAGCAAGACAATTTAGTTTTGTAGGAACTCCAAAGCAAAATGTTGTTGCTTAAGGACGAAACAGAACTTTGATTGAGGTGGCTTGAACAATGCTATTAGCAGCCAAACATTCCTTCATTTTTTTGGGCTGAAGTAGTTAATACTGTGTGTTATCTTCAGAATCATTTATTAATAAATAAACAACAAAATATGACTCTTTATGAAATATTCTTCAAACATAAACCCAAAGTCAAATATTTCAAAAAATTTGATTGTTGTTGTACTTTGCTACACATATCAGATTCAAAATCTAAGTTTGATGAAAAAGCTGATGATTGTTACTTTGTTGTTTATTCAGCCAACAAAGTAGCATACAAGCTTTATAATAAAAGAACTAAACAGATTATTGAGTCATTTGATATAGATTGACACAAATCTAACAAAACAGATGCAGAATATGCTCCTTCTTGAATGTATGATTACGCCTCATTGTTTGACACCTTTAATCGATCTTCTATTGTTTCTGCAGTTCCTCAACCTTTGACATCATTTATTCAAGATGTAGTTTTTGATAACGTTGAATCTATTTCATCCTCAAGAAAAGGAATATCTTCAGACATATGCTCTTCTTCAAATGTGTCAGTTGTTCAACCATCTAGTTCGAACCTGAATCAAATTCTTGAATCTGATTTGATTCTAGTAACTCCAATTGTTGAACAACTTCCACAAGATTCTGATCCAGATTCTTCTTCTACACTAGATGTTCTAATCACTACAATTCAAGTTCCATACGTAGATTCTTCTACTAATAATGACCTCACTCAGGAGGAACATATTGTATATCAACCAGAAAGAGGAAATGGTGATGATGAACCAGTTGGTCACATGTCTAATTTAGATGAAGTTAATTCTGAAGATTTGATTCCTCAGTTAAGAATACATAAGGATCATCCAACGGAAGCAATCATTGGTCCATTATCTCAAGGCATTCGTACTCGAAGTCAATCAGGAGCAATTAATACATACTTATATTCATGATTTATCTATCAAATAGTGCCAAAGAATGTTGAAGTGGCATTAAAAGAAAATAGCTGGGTTGAAGCAATGCAAGATAAGCTCATGCAATTTAAGAAGCTAAATGTCTGGCATCTGTGCGAATTACAAAAGGATAAGTTGCCTATTGGAACAAAATGGATTTTTTGCAATTAGAAGATGAAAATGGTGTTATTGTTCGCAATAAGGCAAGATTAGTTGTTCAAGGATTCTATCAAATAGAGGATTGGTTTATGAAGAAGTATACGCTCAAGTGGCTAGACTTGAAGCTATTCGTATATTTCTCGCATATGCTTCCTTTATGAAGTTTAAGGTTTATCAAATGGATGTGAAAACAACTTTTCTATATGGAGAAATGAAAGAGGAAACCTATGTTTGTCAACCACCTAGTTTTAAGGATCCAAATCATCCTGATTATGTTTATAAGTTAGACAAAGCACTTTATGGCCTACATCAAGCACCTCGTGCTTGGTATGGTACTCTCATTAAACATTTGCTTGTAAATGGTTATATAAAAGGTTCTATTGATCAAACTTTGTTTCTAAGGAAGACCCGTGAAGATCTTATTCTAGTCCAAATGTATGTTGATGACATCATTTTTGGATCTACCGTTGAATATATTTTCAAGGAATTTGAAGTAGTGATGAAAAAGAAATTTAAGATGAGTTCTCTTGGTGAAATATTGTTTTTCATGGGTATCCAAGTTAAACAGGATGACAAGGATATTTTGATTCATCAGGAAACGTATGTCAATAGTATTCTAGAAAAATACAAATTTCAAGATTCCAAGAGTGCTTCAACTCCTATGTCTTCTCGTCCTACTTTATCACCTAATACTTTGGGTGAAGACATTGATCAACATTTAATCGATCAATGATCGGATCATCGATGTATCTCACTACTAACAGACCGGACATTGTGTTTCCTGTTTGTCAGTGTGCATGTTATCAAAGTAATCCTAAGGAGTTGCATCTGAAAGCTGTCAAGAGGATTTTCAAGTATCTCAAAGGGCAACCTAATTTTGGACTTTGGTATCCTAGAAACACCGAGTTTAATTTATATGCTTATACTGATAGTGATTATGGTGAATGTAATTTGGACAGGAAGTCAACAACAGGTGGATGTTAATTTCTTAAAAACAGGTTAATCTCTTAGCAGTGT
This sequence comes from Flaveria robusta, assembly GCA_025506415.1. Classification (NCBI taxonomy): domain Eukaryota; kingdom Viridiplantae; phylum Streptophyta; class Magnoliopsida; order Asterales; family Asteraceae; genus Flaveria; species Flaveria robusta. The sequence goes on from CM046465.1 coordinate 12,159,690, forward strand.
AAAAAGTGAAACACTGATTTCACCTCCACTATAGAAGCTGACTATGTGGTTGCATCAAGTTGTTGTTCACAAATCATCTGGTTCAGCAACAACTGCTCGATTATGGTCTCAACATTTTCAATACAACCATTTGGTGTGATAATTCTACGGTTTTAAATATCGTCAAGAATCAGATTCAACTCTCCAAGACAAACACATTGATATCCGCATGCATTTCATTTGTGATTGTTTTGATAGTAAACTAATTCATCTTTCACAAGTCACATCTGAGGAGAACATTGCTACCTTGTTTACCAAGGCGTTTGATCATTCTTGGTTTGACTTTCTTGTCAAATCATTATAAATGATTAACTTTGATTGATTTCACTGGTATATTTATCAAAAATATTTTCCTTTATTTTATTTTCCTTGTTTGTTAAAATTGTTATTTTCTTTTGAAAATCACAAATTTAGGGGGAGAAAATTTGAAGATGCATTGAAAAAGATTTTTGGTTTATTGGGAGAAAATTTGAAAATGTAATGAAAAAGATTTTGATTTTAGGGAAAGTCATTCTTAAACTATGAAAATGAGTTTTTTGTGTAAGTAAAAATAATAGTATATTTCTTGATCTTGATAAAATACATACAAAAGCTTGAAAGAAACTGACTTGATTGTGTTTGATTTATCGATAGGTTCTATCTTCAAGATTAAAAAGCTGTATAAGTTGTGATGCACTTGAATTAATTCAATCATTACTGAGAAGGGTAACACTTCACGAGCTTGTGGTAACATTGATTTCATGCTAAAACAAACCGAGAGACAAAGTCTTGTCATACTCAAGCTAGTCATTTTCTAAATATATATATATATATATATATAGGGGAAGGTTCAATTGTAAACCACTAGAAATTATGTAAACCAATAAAGCATTTCCACCACTCATAATTTGACACGTGTCATGTTTCATTAAAAAAAGAAAATATAATGTTAAGGGCATTTTAGTCCTTTCTCATTTTTCCCTCCTTTTTATGTGTACTATATTTAATATTTTATGAACACAATGACCTATGTGTTAGTGATTTGATTTTTATGAGTAACTTAACACATGTGTAAAATATAGTTCTGAATATTTTAACACATGTGTAAGTAATTCAATAAACACTTGGACACATGTATAAAAAAAAGTTCTAAGATAATTCTGAATATTTTAACACATGTTTTTCAATACTTTAACACATGTGTAAAATATAGTTCTGAGTACTTTAACATGAGTACAAATAAAAAATCATAAGTGTAATAATCGATTAAACATATGTAGAAGAATTTACACAAATAAGAAAATAATCTATATCTAAGATCCAAAAAAATATTTACAAAATCAAAAAAAATCCGCATGCTCCTTTGTTGATTACGTTTTGTTCACATCTTAGATCTAGACTATTCAACGTGTACTGAAAATGAAAACCATTACATAACATGAATCAGTAACTATTTAAATTACAAAAATATAAATCTGAATATGAAAATGAGAAGTTACATATGTGTATATTTAGTTTACACATCTGCAAACCTTAGTTAACACATGTGTAAAACACAGTTTACACATGTGAAAAACTCATTTTACACATGTGTAAAACTCACTATATCTGATAGTTAACACATGTGTAAACCTTAGTTTACACATTTGTATAACTCACTCTACACATGTGTAACTCACTCTACACATATGTACATAAAAAAACCCAATAAAAATATATCTGATAAAAAATATAAAATTAAGTATCCCACATACACATGTGTAACAATTTATATACTCACTTTAAACTAATATTTTTAATAAAAATGCTTGAGTAGTTCCTTAGAAAACATTACCAATTACATGTGTACACATGTTTGAAAATATATTTAACCAACATAAAAAATATATATACAGTTGTAATTTTACTGATTTGAGTAGTTCATTAAAAACATCAACGATAAAAAACTCAGATTTAAACGTTGAATACGAACAAAAACCCAAATATTACCTTGAACAACAACAGAAAACCACAAGACCGTTGGAGTCGTCGTCGCCACCATTGCAGCCGTTGTTGCCGTCATCGCTTCTATAGATGCAACCCAGATCTAAAAAATCATCACCATGAACATATATCTAAACTTGAATTTCAATTTAAAAAAATTATAGATGTACCTTGACAGCAACAACACAACACATGTAACCCATATCTAAAAAATTATCACCAACAAAAAAAACTCAGATCTAAACTTAAACACCATTAAAAAGTTATTAAAACAACAAAAAAAAAACCTAGATCTAACCTTGAACACCAACGAAAAACCACCGGGCTATCGTCGGATATGCCGTCATCACCATCGCAGCCGTCGTTGCCGTCGTTGTCACCATCGCAGTTGTAGATGGTGATTAGCCATCGTCGCCATCGTCATCCCACCTCGCTTTTTAAGAAACGATTTTGCTGAGTTTCGGTATCACCTTTAGCCTTTTGGATCTTGGATTTGTCAAAATCCTTTGGGTAAACGTTTTTAATTGAAAAATGTAGATGAATCTCTTAAATTTCTTTGTGTTTGTGAGGTTGAAGAAATTTCATTTTTGAATAAAATTGAATCAGTAACCGAGATGAAGATGATGATGTATATTTATTGACTATAGCAATTGTCAAATCAATACAGGCTATAGAGTGGTTATGTAAAAAGTCCATTATACCCTTTATTGTCCTACATTTAAAAAATACTCACAAAAGTACAATTTCTCTATTTTTTATTTGAAAAATTCTCAGCCATTCATCTTAATTAAATGAGTGGATAGGATTTAGTTTTTTGGTTTACATAATTTCTTAAGGTTTACAAAGGAACTCATCCCTATATATATATATACATACATACTTGTAAGAACCCGCGCGATGCGGCGGCGGCAATTTTACAACGTGGTACCCGTTTTCTATAAATTTTCTGATCCTCTTGTTATATAATGGTGTGATTTATGAATGTGATGAGCTTTACGGATCTTAATTAGATAATAATAAAGAGATGAATAAGAAAATGTCAATCGTTAAACATAGTAATTTAATGATAAAATTCCGAACATAAATATTAGTCATGTAATTGCAGGAGGAATACAGACCTTAAGCATTGTCTCATCAAAAGTAACATGATTATTTTTCTAGAACCATAAAGAGTTAAAATCCTCAATAGATTTTATGTTGTCAATATTCAGGAAGTCTGTGACATAAATTTCATTGACATTGAACTTCTTGCCAAGCTCAAAAACTCTCGGACCAATGCAACAAAGTTTAGACTCTCGCGATTGGACTCTATAATAGAAGAGGTTGTGCTTGCCAAGCTCAAAAAGTTCTATTGGAGTAAAATTTGAAAATCTTCCATCGTTTCAAGTTGGATGGATTTTGTAAAATGAAAATTTTCCTACATAAGATTGTAACCAACAAGCATATATGTTTGTATTCAATGGACGTGACAATTATATACTATACTGAGAACGCAATATGTAAGGTATGTCAGATAAGCAATGCCATATATTTTTATGCAACCTTTATTTGTAGCTATTAAAAAAAAATACATACCTTGCAACTTCAGCAGTTATTTAATCTTTGTTGTACTTCTTGAATCTGTTACCGCATTAATCAAAGTAAGTACGTTTGAAATAATATCTTATAAAAATCACCAAAATTCATTTAAACTTCCAATTGGTCAATGCATGTTGTCTACCAAGAATGCCTTTTGTGGACTAAGAATACACATATACTTCATGGCATTAATAAAATGTGATACTTTGCGTACTTGATGGAACATTTAATGCTTAATTTTTTGAACTTCACCATGTAACACCCATATCCTACTTATATTTTAAGTGCACATTAGAACGTTTGAAATGGGTCAATTTAGATAAGTATCCATACTTGTTATAGTAAGAATGCATTTGTATCCAACCTAAACGATATTCACCTCATAAAACTGAAGTAGGTACACAAATGTTAGGTAAATATAGTATGATGCCCCTACTAAAACCTTCAAAAAGCTACTGATAGTTAATGTTTGGTATTAAGATAAATGATTAAGGGTTAACAGCATTTATTAATTTAAAGGACAAAAAGATCTTTGGCTACTTTATAAATACTCAACAACACCGAATGTGATCTATGGCCTGCTTGTAGATTATTTGATGCTTCTAAAACTAATGTGATCTATGGCTTGCTTGCACATTCAACAATTGATGATTATTTAGCTACTAACTTGTAATAAGATGCTTTGGAAAAAAAATATGCAACTAAAGTAAGAGATGAATATAAGAAAAAAACCATACTTACAGAATTGAACAACAAGCTACCAACGCACATGTTGACATACACATTAACATTAGTATTATATTACCTATAATACATGTTTAAAAACACCCGATGCAACAAACTTATAAAACAGATGTTGCAGTTGTTGACATAACATTGACAATTTGACATTAGTATTATATTACCTATAATGCATGTTTAAAATCACCTGATGATGCAACAAACCTATAAACTAGAAACCATGGCATGCTAGTTAAGAACTAATGATCTAATAACTCAAAATCACATCCAAACGGAAACATAAATTAAGTTAAACATAGATAAACTTTAAAGCTAAGAGGAAAAATAGCTACAAAAAGTAACTAAAATATATTATGTTACCTAGCTATGTGAACTAATATTACAAGACATCATGTAAGTGTTTAAAAAGAGGCAGATAAATCAATTAAGCAACAATAGTGAGCCTACAACAAGTTTACAACTAGAAGCTTATACGAATATGAAATCATTACAGCTTGTATCCATGGCTTCACATCATGAGGCACATTAAAAAAAACCCAGTGATTAAATTATTATATATGGTAGCATTGACCACCACAGACAATATAATACTTTTTATTACAAAAGTCTTTGAACATCCAAACTCCAGAGACCAAGCTTCTATCTTGTAAAGCCTCAGGTAGTTGTTATATTAAGATAAGCTTGCTAAACAAAAAGGACCATCTATTTTTGTTTATTTAATTTCTTTTATAGCTTTCTAATAGAACTATATAATAATCTTTTAAAAATATGACTAGTTTTGTGATGATGTATTTTAGGAGTGCTTATGTCTCTAGCCACATTCATCGTATAAGAAGTCAAACCACGATAAGTTTGTTGTTTTGCAAGATTATTTAAGTTGAAAAGTTGGTTGTCATGGTAGCATCTATTAAAAAAGGCATCAAGAAAGTCCATTAATCTTTTAATCAAAGAACACCCCTGTGCTCTTAAATTCTCAATTTAACTATAGTCTCCATTTCACATAATTATTGTAAAATGATGCTCTTTTGATCAAAAAAACCCAAAGAGACCCATTTACTGTAAAATGATGCTCTTTTCTGCTAAATTACTGAGACCCCAACACACACATTCATTTTTTTTATTCACAGTTTTAGATTCACTACAAACATTAATTGTGCTAACAAGCAGGAATCTAAGAGATCATTGTTGACGTTTAACAACTATGGTTTCCTTGAACCCAAAACTCATTAGATTTGAATGGGACCAGACCCTTGAGTCGATTCTAAAGCATACAAAATTTCAAACGAATGGTTCTCTAGAGCACACGTAAATACACTAAACAACATCAATTTTTGGGATGTTTGAACACAAAAGCATATCTACCTGAGGATTTTTGTAACAATCATATATACAGAAGCATCAGAACACAATTTCAAGACAAAACACACCAAAACACATCCTATTATGCACACATACATGTATATAATAAAATTAACCAAATCCTTTTTTGCATAGCATAATCAACAGAAACCATAGAGACTCAAAACAAAAATGCAGTTACCTGAGGATATTCACCTGATTTGAGATTTGAGATTGGAAGGGTGTAAGTGTGTAACTTCATAGGCCTGATTTGAGATTTGAGATTTTAGAATAGTGCACCATTTCACATGTTTGACTGCGATTACCTCTTCCGTGTATGAATCTGTAGACAGTACTTCTAATGAATGGTTATTTCCTTCTAGCGACACATTTGGCAATCAATTAGGGTTCTTTCCCTGTACCTGAGAGGAATCTTTCCTTGTATCCATGGCGCCACATTTCAAATTTGTTGGTTGGGTCTAAAATCCATTAGTGTTTTGAGTTCTTGCCCTTGTTGAGTTCCCTGCTTTTGAATGAGGCATTAGTGACTTGTAAAACATGCTTTGATATGTGTACATCTCTTAATTTTAAGAGATTTTGGTCAAATGACCATACTATCCTTCTCATATGCTTATTAATATAGTGTGTGTGTGTGTGTGTGTATACATATATATGGAAGGGATCAAATGAAAACCGCATTTATAATTGAAACCATGAAAACTACTTTCAACCAATCAAATAATTTTTATATATTTTATTTTCTAATTTTTTCAAAGGGCAAGATAATAAACATACACATAATTAATTTAGGAAACTATTATCATTAATATAACTCATTTCCTTATTTGACTTTTGTATCTCTATTTACATTTGTAACCACATTTCACTAATTAATTAACAAATCATTTTTATTACTTTTTATCTGATTTATATATTCATTCTTTTATCATTTTATCTTTAAATCCTTGATTATAAGGTGGGTTTAATAAGTGTAGTCTATCTTGAGAATGTTACGTATATGTAACAGGTGCTGTTACGTATACCTAACAAATGTTGTTACGTATAACTATTACATATACGTAACATATGCTGTTGTGTAAAGGTATATGGTATACGTAACATCCGTTGTTACGAATACATAACATTTGCAGTAACATATATGGTGGGTTCGGTAATGGTATACGTAACAAGTGTTGTTACGTAACAAGTGTTGTTACGTAACAAGTGTTGTTACGTAACAAGTGTTGTTACGTATACGTAACAAGTGTTGTTACGTATACGTAACAAGTGTTGTTACGTATAACTAACAAGTGTTGTATCGTATAGGTGTTCTGTATACGTAACATATGCTGTTGCGTATACGTAGCATCTGTTGTTACGTTGTAACATATACATATGTAGCACTCTTTATTTTTTTCAAAATTATATTCTCATGTACGTTAATACTAAGTTTCATATAAATAACACAACTTGTATTAATTTTTTATAATAAATAGGATAGATGAGAGAGAAGAGATGATTAGGAGGAAGGAGGGTGAATAATTAATTAGAAAAGATAAGAGAGAAATATGAGTTTTATTTTGCCTAAAATCCCCCTAGTTAAAATCTTACCATTTAAACTTCACTATATTTATAATAATGTCACTATTAATATAAGACATTGCTTAAATGTGAGTAATGGTTAGATATTAATTTTTATGGTTTTCAATTATAATGTAGTTTTCAAGGGATCTCTCCCCTATATATATATATATAAAGGCTAGGATAGTTTACAATTACAAAAGATTAAATGACAATACAATAGATGATGGATATAATATCCCTAATAAAGACAGTTTACTAAATCTTATACAGAATAAAAAAGTATTTTCAAAATTTGATCTAAAATCAGGATACAACTAGTTAAAGCTAGAAGAAAGCTTTAAACCTTGGACAGCTTTTACATGTTCTGAAGGGCAATACGAATGGAACGTCCTAAGTTTTGGACTAAAAAATGCTCCTTCAATTTTTCAAAGATTTATGGACAGTATATTTTTAAAATATGAATTTTGTTTAGTTTATATTGATGACATTTTAGTTGCAAGTAATACAGTACAGGAACACGAAAGACATCTCCAGCAGGTTTTCACAGAAATAAAGAAAAACGGTATAGTAGTTTCTAAAAGAAAAATGGAGTTATTTAAAAGAAAAATATCCTTTTTAGGGTTAGAAATTGGAAATGGAAAAATAGAATTACAACCACACATTTCTACAAAAATTCTAAATTTTCCAGAAAAATTCGAAAATTTAAAACAAATACAAGCATTTTTGGGATTGGTAAATTATGCCAGAAAATTTATCCCAAACTTGTCAAAGTTAGTCGGACCAATATACAGTAAAACTACAAAAAATGGTCAAAGGTATTTTAACCAAGAAGACATTAAATTGGTTAAGGAAATTAAAAAGGCGGTAAAAAACATAAAACCCCTTGAATTACCTTTAACTACAGATTATATAATTATTGAAACAGATGGATGCAAAGAAGGATGGGGAGCAGTCCTTCTATGTAAACCAAGTAAATACAGTACAAAGAAAGAAGAGAAAATTTGCGCTTATGCAAGCGGTAATTTTCAAAATAAAACAAATTGGACTACAATAGATTTTGAAATACAAGCATTAATCTATGCATTAGATAAATTCAAAATCTTTCTCAACAAAGAATTTACAGTTAGAACAGATTGTGAAGCAATCGTTAAATTTGTAAAAAATGACCAAAGTAAAAAGATTAACAGAACAAGATGGGTCAATTTGCAAAACATTATACAAGGAAACGGATATGTTATAAATTTTGAACATATAAAAGGAAAAAATAATGGGATAGCAGATATGTTATCTCGAAATATAAACAAATGGTTTGTTGCAGATGGACAGGAAAAAAGATAAAGGAAAAGCAAAGATTATATATCCTAAACAGGATAAATCTTTGACAGAAGAAGAAGAACAGATTCAACAGTTATACAAACAGTCAATAGAAAAAATACACAGTTCATCTCAAGTCTCACTACCTCAGTCAGTGATAAGACCAGATGAAATTACACAGTTCTATAGACAGCAAAAACAGTTTATACAGACAAGGGAAAAACACCCTTTGCATACCAGTTCTATACCCAAACCGGTATTAGAATTTGGAACATATGCTTTACAGATTTGCACAGATCCTAACAAAAAGTTTCGACCTATTATAGGAATGAAACTTACAGACAAGCAGCAATGCTTGTTAGATAACCTATGGCATATTCAAACTATTTCACAGGCGTCAACTTTTAAAGTACAGGTTTTAAATGCGCTAAGCATTTACTTTCAGGAACAAAGTTTGAAAACCCCTGAAAGACAGTTTAAAACAAAACCAAATTTTACACATTATGTTATATACAGAGGTACAAAAATCGGTATTTTCAACAAATGGACCAGTGTTATCCCTCATATAACAAATATTCCTGGGGGAGCAACCTGGAAAGGTTTTACAAACTTCTCTGAAGCATTGAAAGATGCAAGAGAAAAATTTGGTATATAAAACTTTTATATAGAACCTGAAGAGGTTAAAAGCTTTTCTGACATTGCAAAACAAAACCCTGAGTAGTACATTCAAGCTCAGCAAGAAATGATTTCAACTCTGAAATCACAGTTAGAGGAAAAAACAAAAGATACACAGAATATACAGATAAAAATTGAAAATAGCATGTTAAAACAGAAAAATGCTATACTCGAAGCAAAAAATACACAGTTATTACAAAGGCTCGAGAAAAAAGAAGAAAAAACAGTTATACACAGAACTTATGAATCTTTTAGAACAAGGATTCTTGATACACTCTGGTGGCAAACTTTGAAACCAGTTACAGAAAGATTCCCAGAATTTGAGAATCTTGTCTCACAGAAGGTTTGTGCAGAATTCCCTTTGATTCTGTACAATCTACAGCAGCAGATTATAGACCTAGCATTCAGCTTCGACAGCGAAGTGCAAGGATTCACAGTAGTAGAAAGAACAGATGAAGACGGAGAAGGAACAGGCCTCTTGTTACTTCAAGTTCATCACCCTACAAAACTAACAGACGAACAGATAATTCAATTTTACCATCATGGTATGATTGATTACTTAGAAATAAAATTAGACAGAAGAACAGAAGATCTCCTAAATCAGCTTGGGGAGAAGATTATTCTAAAGCAGGAAATATCGCAGCACGGTCTACGACACCATACATTGGTGTTAAGGTCATAGCTTCATTTCCGTTTGCAGACGCTTGTACATATAGACCAGCCAGAAAGAGGATATTCATCGAACACAATAAACAGAAGACAGATGTTTATCTACAAAGAGCGATGACGAAGTCCGGTAACAGCATAGATTTTGTACATTTACCATGGATAATTTACCCACACAGCCAGCCTACAACCAACTTCGAACAGTTTGTCAAAAAACATCAGGAAACTCCAGAAATACCTGATTGTTTTCCTTGGCAGCAATACAGACTCATAGGAGAAGGACACTACATACTGGTTTATGCAAAAACAAATTGGAGTATGCTTCTACCATTTGCAGGGGAAGAAGACACTCTACAGTTAGACCATATCGTCAACCTAGAAGACGGTGACAACGACGAACAGGATTGTTCGAGTCCACAGTCAATCGACAGCACACACAGAGATTTCTAGAAGACATGACGAACGCAATGACGACAGACGACAGAAGACAAAAAAAGTGACGTAAGCCATGACGTAAGCAACAATTATCGGAAGGCAATCATGGCAGACAACTTCTTACAACTTCTTCTTTTCTTTTTAGGCTTTTTGAATTTAATGTATAGCCTTTTTGACTTTTAGGCTCATAGTCTTTTTGAATTTTGTAGGATAGCAGATTCTTTTGCCTATATAAGGGCATTTGTAATTCATTTGTAAACACGACACAACTACGAGCATTAATACCATACTATGAATTTCGGTTCACACTAAACTCTTCGCCGCTCTTTAATTCTCCACTCCCTTACTCTCCCAGTTATATCTCCAGCACTTCATATTATACCCAGCATATATATATAAAAAAAAAAAAAAAAAAGATTTTCCCTTTCTGTACAACCTTCAACCGCTGTGCATACTCTCGTCCACACCAACTATCCGCTGTGCATACTATCACCAGTAAGTTTCTTCTACTACCCCTCTTTTTCATGGCAAACCTCTGATTTTGCCTATGTACCCCCTCTGATGTATTGGTATCAGAGCAAAGTCTTTCTTAAAATCTAAAAGACTAAGACAAGCTCCATTTTATGGCGTGTAATGCCTGTGTTATTGGAGAACTCTCTTAGGTGAAGATTATGGGAAAGAAGGTTGCTTTGATAACTTTATAAATGAAAGGGTTTCTTGTAGTATAACTTTATGTTAATTATTAGTTTTTAAATATGTGATTATATTACGTTGTCTTTTAAATTAAGCTGGGATATAAGAAAATATATATGAGATAAAACTGGGAATAAGGAGAAAGAGTTAAAGAGTCGGTATTCTTAATAACCATCGGTTGCTCGCAAACCATTAAACGCTTAGAATTTCTAAACTTAGAATTTTCTGAGAAAGCTCATCAAAAAACACTTAAAACAGATAATTTCACTTTAGTCTGTAACATTAAAGACTCTTGTGAACACAGTTTACACACAAATAATTCACAGTAGATTTACTTATTAATTTAAGTATTAGTTTACAGAGAGAAGTAACAAATAACAAACAGATATTAGAAAACTTAATAACAGAAGTTAAGAAGATATCACAAAATTTAGATTATATAAAAAATCAATCTAATAAAATAATAAGTGAAACAAGTAAAAGTAATACAGAAAACAATACAGCTCTCGAAGTAGAAAAACTTACAGAAGCTTTACAAAAATTAAAAACAACTAAAAAACCTATACCTTATACACACTGGCAACCAAGAAAATGAATAATAACAGTTTCTTAGGAAGAAGTAGAACCATACAGGAAGCTAGGAATTCTACAGGTAATATACAGGATACTATTACATCAGATAGGTTTTTAAGCAGAATAATCCGAAGAGGATCAGGATCTAACAGTAATAGACATATAACACAGCTCGAAGAAGAAATAGATCTAGAAAGAAATCTAGAATTATACAATCAACACCAGCTAGATATATTAAACCCAAGGGTATTATATCAAACAGGAAGATTAAACATAAACACTACTTTAATAAGAAGCAGTAGAGAAGAAAGCTTAAGAGTAGTAGACAACACAGTAACATTAGATCTTTTTTCACCAGAAACTATAGAAAAGATCAAAAAACAGAACAAAAACTTCGTACACACAGGATTAATAGTAATAGGAGTTAAAGCCTTAGGAAGAAAAAACCTAGGAACAAAACTCTTAGCTTTAATACTCGACAAAAGTTGGAAAACAGAAATGAAAAAAGCTATAATCTCAGGCATGGAAGTAGATCTGAGTCAAAATATAGCAATATTCTATTGTACACCTGATATCTTAAAAGATACAAAAGATTTACAGAACATTAAAATAGCCTTAAAAACAAAAGGGTATGAAAATTACGAAGGAAACAACCTAGTAGTAAGCATAGGAATACTAGGAAAAGCTAGTAACAGTTCAGGAATGAAATATAAGGTAAACATAGATGGAATTGTAAAAACAATAGCATCAAAATCTATACAGATGATAGAACCAATAAAAATAGACCCAGAACAGCTAACAGGACTAGAATGGGATTTAGAAGATTTACAGGAAAATGAAAACAATACAGTCTTAGTACCTAAGAAAAGCTACATATATGAAGAAATTGATGGAAAACAAAAATTAAGGTTTACAGATTTCAAACAAACAGAAGAAAATGATAACGAAGAGTATCATTTCATGAACATAGAAGAGGAAGAAGAAACGCTTCCAATATACGATACAGATAATGAATACAATACAGATGACGAAATATTAGATACAAATTTCTTAAGGTTTGAACAAGAAGAAACAATGGATTATACACTTTTAGACTTTGAAGAAGAGTCTATAGATTGCTTTAAGATAGAAGAAACAAATAAAACAATAGAACAGATCATAGACAGAAAATTTACAGAATTAAATATACAACAGGAAGTAGATGACATGATCATAGAATGCATGTTAGACTTAGGAATGACATATGAAGAAAGCTATAAAAAACTACAGGAATACTACAATTTGCCATTAGTAGAAGATATTACAAATGGTAAAACAATAATAGCAGATTTCTACAAACAAGAACAGACCTTTATGGATGCACAGATGCACAACCCGTTAAAAAGACCAAAAATAGAATGGGTAGGAGAACATAGTGGTACACATCAAGAAACTCATGGTAGAGAACCATGGGCACAACCTACAGTTGATTATCAACAGGAATCTGGTTTCATAGGAAAAGGAAAAAGATTACCTATAGGACAGATTTATAGTACAAATATGTTGTTACTCGAACAACAAAAACCACAGTTATGGATAGACGAAGTATTAACATGGGAACAGAATGTAGTAAGATTATGGGAAACAAATAAAAAAGACAGTATGGATATGTTTGCATATCTAGAAACGACACTAGGACCGATAGCCCTAGGAATCTGGCAAAGTAAGAAAACACAAAATCCAGAAGAAATAAACATCCTCAAAGCACTAGGAGATAATCCTTATAATTTTACATCACAGATTAGAACTCTAATATTAGGAGTTGATCCAGCAAAAAACAACAGTCTAATACAAGATACAGCAATAAGAAATCTAGAACAGCTAAGTATAGCAGATATGAAATACATAAATGAATTTACATTAGATTTTACTAGAATATTATCACAAACAGGAAAAGCTATGGATGACAATCTCTGTGATAATTACTTTGTAAAACTACCAGGAGATTTAGGAAAATCCATACACGAAGCATGGAAAACAAATTATGGTACACAACAGAATCTAGGAATAGGACCTAGAATAACTTATACATTTAGCATTTTAGAAGAAAAATGTAAAGAAGTAGCATTACAAGAACAATTAAAAAGAAATGCTTATGCATTCTGTAAAACAGCAATTTATACACCACAGGCTTATGGAGTTTACAATAAAAGAAAAAAGATAAGAAAAAGTATGACATACAATAAAAATTACAGAAAAAACAATACAAATAAGTATGTTAAAAAACCACAGTCAAGAAAATGTAGATGTTTTATCTGCGGAGAAATAACACATTTAGCTAACAAATGCACAAATAGAAACAAGAATGTAGAAAGAGCCAATCTAATAGAACAATTACAGGATTACAAAATAGAAACTATAAAAACAGATGATGATTCTGATAATGAGTCAGTATATAGTATATACAGTGAAGATGAAAATCCAACAGTAAAAGTAGCATATACATACATGAATACAGAAGAAGCTTGCGAACATAACTGGATACAAAATAAGGGAAATAATCACATTAGATGTTATAATTGTGGATATTACCCAAGTATAGAAAAAAGATCACAGTGTAATAAGTGCTTTAAAGAGATTTGCTTTAAGTGCCTTAAAGAAATCTACAACCAGGATATAGCTTCAACATCTAAAACAGTCAACAAAGATAGTAAAAATGGAGGTAATATAGAAAAAATAGAACTTACATTAGAATTACATAGTTTAAAAATAAAAAATTTAGAAAACAAAATGGAAGAAATAGAAAAAATAGTCAAACCAGTGGAAGTAAGCAAAATGGCTACAACACAGTTAGAAGAACAAACCTATATACAAACACAGGGTTCAACAAACATGATAACTATTCAAAGCCGCTTATGCTTAGATAACAATAAATACATAGATTTACAAGCATTAGTAGATACTGGAGCCACAAAAAGTTTAATATCATACAGCTTAGCACCAGTAGAATATCATAGAAAGCTTTCGTATAAGCTAAGTACAAGAACAGTTGAGGATAGATTAATAGACATTACACATTGTCTAGAACCAGTAGGAATACAGTTCCTAGACTTTGCAAACAATTACAGTATTAAATACGATATGCCACAGATAAACATTAATCCACCAAATATAAAATCTAAAGACTTTGTTATAGGATTAAATTTTATATTAGGTTTAAATGGGGCAGTAACCATTACAAAAAATTTTATAACATTAAGTAAACAGCTATATACAATACCAACCCTTAGATACATAAATACAACAGAAATTGTTCAAAAAAAAGGTGATAAAGGAAACTTAGACTTCTTAAAAACACACAACAGAAAAAACTTAATAGAAACTGAATCATTAAGACTTCTTACAGATTTTTTAAGTCATGATATGGAAAAAGGGAAAGACATTACAAAAAGTATAAACCATCCTATGATTCTACATTTAGAAAAAATAGGATACATAGGAGAGGATATAACAAAAGCAAAAGTAGATTATACTTGTATAATACAGTTAAAAAACCCCGACATAGTAATCAGAACAGCTAATATAGAATACAGCCCATTAGACAAAGAGGAATTTAAAAAACAAATCCCTGAAATGATTAGTCAAGGATTAATTAGAAAATCAGAAAGTCCTCACAGATCTGCAGCCTTTTTAGTAAGAAATCATAGTGAAATAAAAAGAGGAAAGGCTAGGATAGTTTACAATTACAAAAGATTAAATGACAATACAATAGATGATGGATATAATATCCCTAATAAAGACAGTTTACTAAATCTTATACAGAATAAAAAAGTATTTTCAAAATTTGATCTAAAATCAGGATACAACCAGTTAAAGCTAGAAGAAAGCTTTAAACCTTGGACAGCTTTTACATGTTCTGAAGGGCAATACGAATGGAACGTCCTAAGTTTTGGACTAAAAAATGCTCCTTCAATTTTTCAAAGATTTATGGACAGTATATTTTTAAAATACGAATTTTGTTTAGTTTATATTGATGACATTTTAGTTACAAGTAATACAGTACAGGAACACGAAAGACATCTCCAGCAGGTTTTCACAGAAATAAAGAAAAACGGTATAGTAGTTTCTAAAAGAAAAATGGAGTTATTTAAAAGAAAAATATCCTTTTTAGGGTTAGAAATTGGAAATGGAAAAATAGAATTACAACCACACATTTCTACAAAAATTCTAAATTTTCCAGAAAAATTCGAAAATTTAAAACAAATACAAGCATTTTTGGGATTGGTAAATTATGCCAGAAAATTTATCCCAAACTTGTCAAAGTTAGTCGGACCAATATACAGTAAAACTACAAAAAATGGTCAAAGGTATTTTAACCAAGAAAACATTAAATTGGTTAAGGAAATTAAAAAGGCGGTAAAAAACATAAAACCCCTTGAATTACCTTTAACTACAGATTATATAATTATTGAAACAGATGGATGCAAAGAAGGATGGGGAGCAGTCCTTCTATGTAAACCAAGTAAATACAGTACAAAGAAAGAAGAGAAAATTTGCGCTTATGCAAGCGGTAATTTTCAAAATAAAACAAATTGGACTACAATAGATTTTGAAATACAAGCATTAATCTATGCATTAGATAAATTCAAAATCTTTCTCAACAAAGAATTTACAGTTAGAACAGATTGTGAAGCAATCGTTAAATTTGTAAAAAATGACCAAAGTAAAAAGATAAACAGAACAAGATGGGTCAATTTGCAAAACATTATACAAGGAAACGGATATGTTATAAATTTTGAACATATAAAAGGAAAAAATAATGGGATAGCAGATATGTTATCTCGAAATATAAACAAATGGTTTGTTGCAGATGGACAGGAAAAAAGATAAAGGAAAAGCAAAGATTATATATCCTAAACAGGATAAATCTTTGACAGAAGAAGAAGAACAGATTCAACAGTTATACAAACAGTCAATAGAAAAAATACACAGTTCATCTCAAGTCTCACTACCTCAGTCAGTGATAAGACCAGATGAAATTACACAGTTCTATAGACAGAAAAAACAGTTTATACAGACAAGGGAAAAACACCCTTTGCATACCAGTTCTATACCCAAACCGGTATTAGAATTTGGAACATATGCTTTACAGATTTGCACAGATCCTAACAAAAAGTTTCGACCTATTATAGGAATGAAACTTACAGACAAGCAGCAATGCTTGTTAGATAACCTATGGCATATTCAAACTATGTCACAGGCGTCAACTTTTAAAGTACAGGTTTTAAATGCGCTAAGCATTTACTTTCAGGAACAAAGTTTGAAAACCCCTGAAAGACAGTTTAAAACAAAACCAAATTTTACACATTATGTTATATACAGAGGTACAAAAATCAGTATTTTCAACAAATGGACCAGTGTTATCCCTCATATAACAAATATTCCTGGGGGAGCAACCTGGAAAGGTTTTACAAACTTCTCTGAAGCATTGAAAGATACAAGAGAAAAATTTGGTATACAAAACTTTTATATAGAACCTGAAGAGGTTAAAAGCTTTTCTGACATTGCAAAACAAAACCCTGAGCAGTACATTCAAGCTCAGCAAGAAATGATTTCAACTCTGAAATCACAGTTAGAGGAAAAAACAAAAGATACACAGAATATACAGATAAAAATTGAAAATAGCATGTTAAAACAGAAAAATGCTATACTCGAAGCAAAAAATACACAGTTATTACAAAGGCTCGAGAAAAAAGAAGAAAAAACAGTTATACACAGAACTTATGAATCTTTTAGAACAAGGATTCTTGATACACCCTGGTGGCAAACTTTGAAACCAGTTACAGAAAGATTCCCAGAATTTGAGAATCTTGTCTCATAGAAGGTTTGTGCAGAATTCCCTTTGATTCTGTACAATCTACAGCAGCAGATTATAGACCTAGCATTCAGCTTCGACAGCGAAGTGCAAGGATTCACAGTAGTAGAAAGAACAGATGAAGACGGAGAAGGAACAGGCCTCTTGTTACTTCAAGTTCATCACCCTACAAAACTAACAGACGAACAGATAATTCAATTTTACCATCATGGTATGATTGATTACTTAGAAATAAAATTAGACAGAAGAACAGAAGATCTCCTAAATCAGCTTGGGGAGAAGATTATTCTAAAGCAGGAAATATCGCAGCACGGTCTACGACACCATACATTGGTGTTAAGGTCATAGCTTCATTTCCGTTTGCAGACGCTTATACATATAGACCAGCCAGAAAGAGGATATTCATCGAACACAATAAACAGAAGACAGATGTTTATCTACACAGAGCGATGACGAAGTCCGGTAACAGCATAGATTTTGTACATTTACCATGGATAAGTTACCCACACAGCCAGCCTACAACCAACTTCGAACAGTTTGTCAAAAAACATCAGGAAACTCCAGAAATACCTGATTGTTTTCCTTGGCAGCAATACAGACTCATAGGAGAAGGACACTACATACAGGTTTATGCAAAAACAAATTGGAGTATGCTTCTACCATTTGCAGGGGAAGAAGACACTCTACAGTTAGACCATATCGTCAACCTAGAAGACGGTGACAACGACGAACAGGATTGTTCGAGTCCACAGTCAATCGACAGCACACACAGAGATTTCTAGAAGACATGACGAACGCAATGACGACAGACGACAGAAGACAAAAAAAGTGACGTAAGCCATGACGTAAGCAACAATTATCGGAAGGCAATCATGGCAGACAACTTCTTACAACTTCTTCTTTTCTTTTTAGGCTTTTTGAATTTAATGTATAGCCTTTTTGACTTTTAGGCTCATAGTCTTTTTGAATTTTGTAGGATAGCAGATTCTTTTGCCTATATAAGGGCATTTGTAATTCATTTGTAAACACGACACAACTACGAGCATTAATACCATACTATGAATTTCGGTTCACACTAAACTCTTCGCCGCTCTTTAATTCTCCACTCCCTTACTCTCCCAGTTATATCTCCAGCACTTCATATTATACCCAGCATATATATATAAAAAAAAAAAAAAAAATTTTCCCTTTCTGTACAACCTTCAACCGCTGTGCATACTCTCGTCCACACCAACTATCCGCTGTGCATACTATCACCAGTAAGTTTCTTCTACTACCCCTCTTTTTCATGGCAAACCTCTGATTTTGCCTATGTACCCCCTCTGATGTATTGGTATCAGAGCAAAGTCATATATATATATAGGGGAGAGATCCCTTGAAAACTACATTATATATATATATATATATATATATATATATATAGAGAGAGAGAGAGAGAGAGAGACAGAGAGATAGAGAGAGAGAAGGGATCAAATGAAAAACACCTTTATAATTGAAAACCATGAAAACTATTTTCAACCAATCAATTTTTTTCTTTTAAACTTTTTTATTTTTTATTTAAAAGGCTAATAAAGTAATTTGACACTTCTTTAATTTTGGTAATTATATAGTCTTTAAAATTCATTTATTATCTCCATAATTAAAATTTTGAATTCCATATTTCTCTCATCTCTCAAAAATTCTACCACCATGATTTTAATTAGAGCACTACCATCACCACCATCAGCGTATCATCACCGCAATCTCATACCACCACCGCCATCACATGCCACCATTATTTTCCATCTTCGTACGCCACCATACAAGCTCCTATGTCGTCGTCTACTACTCCCGACCGCCTTCAAACAACGTCAACACCACCCACTTTCTTCCGTCAATGGTTCTTCTACTTTGAACATGACCTTCGAACACCAAAATCACCTTTAAACACTACCAGCAACACAAGTAATAGTTTGATTAAACTTGTAAATCATTCAAAACCAACAATCAAGAGGAAGATATGGATGGAACTTGTAACATCAAGATGAAGAAGAGGATGATGATGAACTCTATTACGTATATGTAACCCTAATGAAAATGGTGATGAACTAGATGGAAAATGGATATCCGGATAAGATACATATGTACCCACTCGTGACGTACGTATATGTAAGTTTGGTAGCTATGAAGATGAAGATCAATAGGATGAAAAAATGGTATCTAGTTCATTAAGAACAAACTGAACAAACAAATACTTAGTATTGTTGGTACATATACGTAACACTACTGTTACATATACGTAACACTGTAGTTACATATACGTAACACTGTAGTTACATATACGTAAAATGTTGTTACATAAGCATAATAATGCTGATACATATGCGTAACAATGTTGTTACACATGTAAAATTACATACTTAAATAGAAAAGATGAGAGAGGTGAGAGGAAAGAGAAAAGATTTGAATGAATTTAGGAATACTTTAATTATATGTGGTGGTTATCAAATTAATTATTTTTTGTTCTTTCAATTATGGCCTTAAGGTCTTATTAAATACCCATAATCTTTAATTAAATTACTAAAATACTACTAATTAATATCAACCATAGATCAAAAAGATCAAAGGTGAAAAAGTGGTTTTTTTAGTTTTTAATTATAGCATGGTTTTTATTAAAACCCTCCCATATATATATATATATATATATATATAGGAAAGACAAAAAGAGAAAAGCAAGAACTATCAAAAAGAGAAAATTGTCAAAAGAGCAAAAAAGATGCCAAATATGCGATATAGGAATAAAAGATGTCAATGAGCACAAAAATAAAAGATATGTCAAAGACGTACATATTATATGATAAATATTTTTTAATTTTGACAATATGTTCTGACATACGAGGCAAAATCAAAAGATGAGGCGTGTAAGTCTAGATTGACATATTAGTACTAAATATCTTGTGAGGGCAAAACATAAGTCCGAATGACAGTTAATAAGTCCTAATACTTGTTAATATTCTGTGTTTAGAAAAGTTTCTCGGTCTAGCTACGCCCTATTAGATATATTAAGAAAATATATACTTCTAATGTTGCTAGTCAGAAATGAAATGTTTAAGTCAAATTAGGGTGACTTGAACATCTCAAAAGTTTTGAATTATGGATAATTGTTCTACGAGGTTTGTGTGTAATCCACTGATTTCATAAAAGTATATAAAATATGATAAAATCACAACTTATATGTTTTAGAATATTTGAAGTATGAATTTTATATTGATAAATAAACTCTTAATAGTCATGTTTTAATAAGGGGGTGAAGATGTAAAGAATCAATTTCATAAGAAATATGATTCTATAACAGAAAATTCACGAAAAATTTGAAGGTATATTTAGTTAAATTTGTTAGAATTTGTTAGATTTTTAGAAATTAAATTTACAAAATTTCAAAAATATTTGTTTTTGTTTGTTTATGTTTCATTAATCAAAATAAATTTATGTGTTGAAAATTGATCACTTGGTTAAACGCAAAAATCAAAATAATTAATCAAAGGATAAACAAATAAAATTGAAGAAAACTTTTGAAAAAGTTGGAAAAATTTAATGGTTTGAACTTCTCGCGTGCGAAAAGTTCATATCATGCGAAAAGTACATAATTTGCGAGAATTCAGTTGTGTGCGAGATCTGACTTCGCGCACAAGAAAGTTATAAAAGCAACATGCGAATGGTCAACTATTTCTATCGCATAACTGTTACTTTTCTCTCCAAAAATTCTCTAAATGTTGATTCGTTTCAGCTTGATATACACATTCATAGTGATTCTTTATTGATTTCTAAGAGATAGACAAGGTAAATTGATGATTAATAATTGGATTTAAATGTATTTAATGTTGAACCGAAACATAATTGACAAATAGACTTCAAATTTGATGATCTTAATGAAAATTAAACCTTATATTAACAGAATCGACTCTAATACAATAGGTTTCAAAGGCTAAAAATCACTGAAATCATGTCAATTTGAAAATTTGATTTTTGAAGTTGTCGCGTGCAAAAAGTACCAAAACATGAATAGACACAAAAAATTTCAAAATCGTATGAAACTTCTCGCGTTGGAATCTTTGACAAGTCACGCGAATGGTTGACTTTTGGTCAAACTCAGTTTGTGCGAAATGTAACTTGTCGCGCGAGAAGTTGAAATCAAATGAAAACTATTCGCATGCGAAAAGTTTACATTTCACGTGAAAAGTTCAGTGTTTTAAATGTTTTAAAAATTTTTCTAAGTCTAAATTGTTAACTTTGATACTGATCAATCTCGTTTATTTTGATTTCAGATGGCTAGACAAATTGTTTTTAATAAAAATCATAATGCAGTTGCATATCTTGGTGAAGTTCCTGAAGACAAAGCTTTATTTCGATCTCTCATTGATGGACTAAAGACTTCTTGTATACATCATGCTATTTCAGCCAACTCGACTATATATACTGATGTTCTTGATCAGTTTTGGCTATCTGCTGCTAATGAGCGAGATTCAAACAGAGAACCCCGTATTTCAGCTACAGTAAAGGGGAAGCGGATTGTTATCACTGCTGAGATTATTAACAGTGTCTTACTTTTAGAGGACCAGCCTAATGCTCCTGTGAAGCTTGATGATGATGATGTTGTTAGAGATGGTCTGAGGAGAATGGGATATGTCGATATCCTTCTCTAGAGAAGAAGCATATTCCTGCATTTTGGAAATTCTTATTCCATGTGGCTGTACACTTCTTCAGCAACCTAAAGGTAGTTTTAGACAGTCTTAGTGCTATTTTTGGATCACTGCTGGTTGCATTGGTCAATAATTTACCATATAGCATATCCAAGGCTATATTCTCAGAGATGCAGAAGAATGTGATTTCATCGACCGGGAAGAAGTTTATTATGTATCCCTGGTTCATTCAGATGATAGTGAATGTTGCTTATCCTAAGTTAGCAGTTTCTGATTCCACTAAATATACTATTATGATGATAAAAAAGGATATTTTTACACACTTAATGGGTTCATGAGGGAATGCATGGAAAGGTGATCACTTCGCCAAACTTGGCCGTTTTATTGATAGTTTTCAGTCTGATGATCAGCCCTCACAGCAGTAAGCTACTTCTGAGCCACAATAGATAGATTCAGTTGCCACATCTTCACAAACTCCTGATGATGCTACAGGAAGTTCTTCTCATTCTGCTTGTATGTCCATAGATGAAGAAATTGATTCATGGTTTGATGATAGTGACAATGAGACAGATAGTGATAAAGTTGGGTTTGTTCCATATGTTCTACAAGAAAGACCCAGAGAATAAACAACTCCAACCAAACGAGCTACTAAGGACACAGACACAGACTTTATGCCGGAAGAATTTCCCGCCACTAAACGAAGAAAGAAGAAGATGGCTAGGAAAAGAACATATTCTGGTGTTAGCACACGTGGTAGGGGTAGAGGTCGTGGAGTCATCATTAGAAAACCTAGAACCCTGATGACCACTGTGTCACCAAGCAGAGATATACAAGTGTCAGAGCCTCCATTAGTGAGGCTAGTCATGAACATAATCTAGTGATATTTAAAGAATCAACTACTTTAACATCATCTCCAATGCCCACTTCAGATGATATTATGCGTACACCTCCAAGAAGTCAAGGAGATGATGACATATTTGGTATGGAGGATTTCATTAATACACCTCCAGAGCATAAGCAGACTGCTTGTAGCTCTTCTAGCTCACCTACACCGGTTACACTTGAGTAGAGGGTCCAAGTTCTTGAATGAGAGATGTTGGAGAAAACCCAATAAGGATTTACAATCTACATGCTCTTAATAATGAAAAAAATAAGAGGATCAAGAATCTTGAATATCAGCAATAGTTTTTATTTAGCTATGTTTAGATTCTGGAAAACAACATCAAATAACTCACTTCTAGATTTCCATTCTCATTTTCACATCAAAGGACTACAGAAGTTGGAGAGTCGAGTGGACAACAATTTGCTGATCTAGATACTGCTACTAATCCTATTATTGATCTTGATGTTAATGATAAAGCAACAAAGACTGTGTTGATCAAGATAAGGTTACTGAAGATTAACCAGTTGTTCATCATATTGGAGAAGCGTTTGTGGAGCATGAACATGCTAAGTTGCATAAAAAGACTAGAGATGATAATGACTTGGATAGACTTGATTTTAATTGATTTTTTGATGATGATGATAAAGATGATGATGATGATGATGATGATGATGATGATGATGATGATGATGATGATGATGATGAAAATGATGGTGGTGATGAAGGAAATGATGATAAAGGTAAGAAGAAAGGAGTTGATGATGATGATCAGGGTGGTGATATGGGTTTAGCTACTGGTCCTTCTAGTTTATCAGCTTCTGCCAATGTCTTTGGACCAAGGTCTGATGATCCAAATGTCTATGTGCCTTTAGATCCTGCAACAGATGATATATATGAGAAGGAACTTTACACATTTCAGAAACAGATATTTGCTGAGGAATCTGATGGGGAAGATACGAGTTTATAAGCATACCAAATATGCACAAAAGATTCCTATTTATGCTTAAGTACCGGTAAATAGATTATGGGAATGCAGTTATATATTGTGTGATAAAGATTACTGTATAATTGACCCTGTAGATTTGCTCAAGTTTTGAAAAGAAGATTCAATGAGGTTGTGGGGCTTGTCCTATTGCAGTTGATAATCTGTTCATCTTTTGGCAGCACAATTTGGTTGGTTGATTGCGAAGGCCCTAGATAACAAGCTGTATGCATATGCTTGTAGTTACAAAGTTGTAGATGTGGACTTTTAAAGTTTTGATTCATCGAGTCTAGGGGGAGATTGTAGGGATTGAATCTAAAGGCTCGGGAAATCAAAAGAAAATATTAAAGATCAAGACTAGTCGCGCGAGAACTTTTGATCCGCACGAGAAGTTAGTTCTCGCGTGAGATCTTTATGGTTTAGTATAAATAGTTTGCTTTTGATGTGTTTGTAATTAATCCTGATATTTTGAGCGAAAAGTATTGTATTCACATATAAGAGAGCAATATAATTTGAAGTTTATTTACTTGTTGCTTGTGTTCTTGTTGAGTTCATATGTTTTATCATTCTATTGATGTTGTCGTGTTAGTTTTCATTATGCGTCTCTAACACAAGATCGATCTACATCAGAATCACGATCTTTACATTCTTGCTACGAGTTTTGTTGACGGCATGCAAGCAACATGACCCAATACATTCTTTCCTCATTCATGGTCAGACTGGCTTTACATTCTTGGAAGGTTCAACCGTTAAGGTCAAAAGGAAAGTTGTGAGCTGTGGCTGATGATGGTGGATATGAGACGCGGTGACGTGTGTTCACTTGTGGTGGCTATAGAGAGAGAAAGAGAGAGAGAGAGATAGAGTGAGAAGCGGGTGTGCTGCTCACTATGGTATGTTGGTGGATCATAGGTGAATATAAAGAGAGAGACAGAGAGAGAGAGTGTGTGTGTGTGTAAGTGTGTGTGTGTGTGTGTGTGTTGTGTGTGTGAAAGGTGAGAACGTAAGGTGTGTGGTGGCCGGAAGACGTGATGGTCGAGACTCATGGTGGTGGTGGGCGATGGTGGTGGCGGTGTTGTCATGGTGGTGGTGGTGGTTGTCCTACCATGGTGGCGGTGGGCCGCAAACACATCGTTGATTCATTGATTTCATATAAAGAGAATGTGGAGGTGATGGATAGAGTGTTGAGTTTTGGTGAAAGAAGGTTAGAGATCAAAAAGTGATAATATGCAGAGTGTTATTTTAAATGTAAATTTGTTTTTTTCAAGAATTTTTGAGGTAAAAAAGAATTAATGGCTATTAAATTTCATTTTGTGCATGTATTGATTACACGACACTATATATACTTATAATTGTTTTAATAATAAGAGTTTTGATACAAATCTACCACAAAATAACTAAATAAGTATAATATTATCATGTATGAGATTAATTTAAAGCATGGTATTGTTTTACATGTAGTGACAAAAATATTTTAATTACATTGTATAATAATAAAAATATATTATTTATTATTTGGTCGGTGGTTGCATAAAATTTTTTTGTGTTTTTATAAGCTTAATTTTGGGTAAGGTATTTGTTTGTGGGTGTGGTCTAGTGGTAGGTATGTTCTTTATATGTTTCCGTGGTGTGGGTTCGAGGTTTGGGTTTTTTTTTTGGGGAGGGGGCTTTTTGGTGTGTGGACACGTGTCTTTGACGTGTATTCCGATTATGTTCGTTTATAAGGGTTGTTGCTTTTCTCTTTGTATGGCTTCCCGCTTTCTTTGTTCCGTTATCGATAACCTGTCAATCTCGCTATTAAGGTTTGGGTTTTCTTTTTGTTTGCTATTTTCGATTTCGTCTGATTAGTGTCGTCTTCTTCGGACTTTGATTTTCTTCTGTTGTCTTCTTCCGATTTTTGTGTTGCGCTATGATTTAATTTTTAGGTTCTGCATGTTTTTGTGTGTGGTGGATTTGGGGTTTTTGTGTTTTTAACTTTGTATATTTTGTTGATTTTGTGGTTCTGAACCTTCATTGTTAGAATATCAGATCTCTGTTTTCGATTTTGGTTTTGGGGTGACAACCTTCATTGATGTTGTTAAGGTCAAACCACTGCCCTGGCCTACTGCAATTGTTGTGCATGAGGTCAAACCTTCATTGATGTTGTAATGCCATTTCAGATTTCATTGGCCGTTTTATTAACGCGAAAGAAATAGCAAGCCACAGCTGAAAGGGTTGGTTACATGTTCAGCTACAAGATGAGAGGTACATCCTCAACTCTGATATATAAAATTATCTTAATTATCAGAACGATAATTGCTTGTGTATGTCTGTATAGTGGCAAGCTTATTGATGTTGCTTTGTGGGAAGAAATAGCGAGAAGTTTCAATCAATCTACAGCTGAGAGTGACCCAGATCCAGCAATAATAGCAGTTACATCTTTGAAAATTTCCACGTTTGGAGGTATTACATTCAAAATGATATTCTTGCATTTGTTAAAATTATTAAATTTCCATTTCTCATGCATTAAATTACATTTGGGTCTACCCGACTGGGTGGCTATCGTAATGTCGCTGCGAACCCGGTATGCCCGCAACGGGTACCCGTGTGGTGCTTTATTATATGAGTGGATGCTATACGACAAATTCTGGAGAAATGAGTGTGCTAAACATACCCCTCCAACCTTTTTTCCTTTTCCTTTTTTCCGCTTTCCATTTAACTGGTCACAACTCTAATATTTCTCTTTTTACACTAAAAAATAACAGCAATACATTTGATTTGATTTCTTTCAAGAAATATATTCATTATTTTGAGATTACATTTGACGCAGGTACTTTACAACTAGCTTCTACTATCGCAACTAAAGTATACATTAATCCATGCATAACCCAGCTACCAACACTAATTCAAAGGTATAATGGAGATCATGTCCTTTACTAGCTGTAGTAGTAGTCGTAACATACTAGTTACTGCATCCATTTACAATGAAAATCAGGTTCAAGCATCTACCGCCATCTGAAGTGGCCTGTCTTCCAGCTAGAAACAAGAAACAAAGTTGCTGAATCAAACCTTACGTTGCTTTCTGAGATTTTGAATCAACTCCAGGAAACAAAGAAGGTAACTTCTATATTAATCAATACTGCTGTTTAGGCTTATCCTTACTTCAAATTTACATGTATACTACAACAGGAAACATCCTATACATGTTTGGCTAGGATAACAAAAATTGAAGGTGGTTGGTATTTTGAATCATGTATAAAATGTGCACACAAAGCGTACCAAAGTGGCCACCAGTACTACTACCCTGCACATGGGTTTCGAGATGAACACTCATACTGGTACTTTACAATTAAAACGATAGAAAGAACGTAGAGTAATAAAATTCTAACCTTTTATTTTTATATCCGCAGCTACAGATTTAGTGCAACAATTTCCAATGATAGCTGCGTTGCAGATGCAATCTTTTTTGATAACATTGTCACAACACTTGTGAGCAAAACTTATTATGATATAATAACCTCGCAAGGCAACAACGACCCCAAACAATTGCCACCAGAGCTCGAAGACTTGATAAACAAGCCATTCATCTTTGAAATCCAGCCCAAAAATGATAACCAAACTAAAGCGATTGCGGTCAGCAATGCTTACGAAGCACCACCATCACCCACAACCATGTTGACCTCCATGATAGAAGCAACTAGCTCATCTTCAACTCCACCTGCATCTCCATCCGTTAAAACCCCGAAAAGAACACATGAATAAGGTACAATAAACACTAACTATACCAGGTGTAATAAACGTTAGTATTTTAGCTTATAAACAAACATATAACTTAGTTACAGGTGCCGAGCCTCGACCGAAGCAAAAGGCCAAAGAAAAGTAACGTTGCATAGAGGCCTAACTTTTATGACTTCCAGCAGCAGCGCACCTAATTTTGTAGAAACCAGACTTTTGCAAAAATGCTCTCCAGTACCAAGTTCAACTTTTGTAGCTTCACACCAAGCAAGGAGAACAGCCAAGCAGCTGCACATTCCCACTTTTTTGTATAGTCTCAAAAAGCATATGATTGTTAGCAATGAAGCCTATAAAAGGTTTGAAATGTAATATTTTGTTGAAGACAAACAAGTATAATATATGTTTTCTGTCACTGGTTGTTAAACGATTTAGCAGCACAACGTTAAAACTCGCATAGCCACCGCAACGCGCGGCACCAAAACCTAGTTTAGATTATGGCTTTTGATAAAAAAAATAATATTTTCATACCCTAAGAATATGATAGAAACAATCCACCACATAATAACTAAATACACATAGTTATATTATTATGTCTACAAATTAATTAATTTAGTCCTTGGTATTGTTTTACGTGTAATGAAAAAAATAAATAAATTAAATTATATGAATATAAAGATATATTATTTCTTTTTATATAGAATATAGTTTCAACCTAAAATATGTTAAAAGATGATTGCTAATTTATTATTTCATATTTAACATCATATTCAAGATCATAAAAGTCAAAATTAAGATATATAGGTGTATGTGTGTGAATCCAAAAACACAAGAAATAAATGATGATAATAAAATGAATTCTTTGATTCTGATAATCAAATTACAATGAATTGATACAAAGATCATGAGGATCAAATCCACCCAAAGGAGGATTTCTCCTGGGGTGGTGATTCACACCTTAAGCGCACACACTTGCAAATTCCACTAGTAGCTAGGTTCTATTTATACAATTCTAGGAAATATTACATCATAAGCCCTAATTTTGATTTTTCTTTTGATCTTGATTTTGACTTTGTCTTGTATTCTTTTTTTACTTTTGATCAACTTGGTCTCTGTATATATACAACAAGATCTTCAGTCGGCGATGATTGTAATTTGGAAAGCTTTAGTTTATCGTCTTGTTGAACCTAACAATACTCCCCTAAACTTATGCTTTTAAAACTTTGAGCTTGAAGATCTTCTCTATCACATGTCTTCTTTATTAGCTAATGTTCTAAAACAATTCATTGTAGTTCTCCCTCTTAAATTCTTCTTCTAATATATTTCTGACAAAGGTTAGATTCTCTTGAAAATACATATTTGGTATTGGATATGGGTCGTATCACTTTTGGTTTACAATTCATATCACAACTCTAAGGATTAGAATGTATTAGGGATATGATGAGGCTTCAAACTTCAATAAACTTCAGAAACATGAATCAATCTTGAACAAACATCCATTTTTTGAATCTCTAAAATAACTTGATAAATGGCATTCTTCATATTATTTTCCTTGATTAAAGTTTGTCTAAGTGTATGCTCAGTAGTTAGACACGGGCGCACAGCATCATCACAAAATGTTAATCCAAGTACTTCAAATACACAATCTAACAATTGTACAAATCCCCGGATAATTTAGTGATTTTGTGACCAACGTTAATTTCTTTTCTTCTTTTTCTTTCATTTGATATTCCTCTTGGTTGCATTCATTCGCATGGTATTTTCTTTTTCTTTTGTTCATAAGAATTGAATGTGCAACAACCGCATTGATCATTAAATGCATGCATAATAACTCCATTTGTTATTAACATGATAATTACTACAGCCGTATTGGTTTTTCTTTTGCTTTGTAATTCAAACTCAACATTTGTACTTGTTTTAATCTATCATGTCTGATTTTAAAACAAGCACATTAGTCATGAGCATTTCATGTATCAACTTAACATTACATGTTAACTCAGCCACATTAAGTGAGTAACTCATCCGCCTTTTCATTCTAAACCACCCGCATTTGTTTGCATTCATATCCGCATTTCATTAGTTGACTAACATGTGCATTTCATCATGAACACATAAGCTACCATCCGCATTTACTTTCAGCTTGCAGCCTTGCATCGCAATGCATCACAATTCAGTATCCATGCATTCACATTTATTTTGATGCAGTCGCATTTGTATGGAACTACATCCGTATTGGATGTAAGTTCATGTGCATGATAACATACTCATTCACATTTAAATGAGTTGGTAAGCCGCATTTGTTTCATGTTTGTTTAACTCATTCGCATTTGAATGAGTTGATCAGTTTCATTAAGCAAATGTAGATCTGCATTGGTTGTAAAGCATCTCATTCGCACTTGAAACAACACACGTATCCTTGAACAAGTGCGAATATCAGTACCAAAAATGAACTAGATCTGCATCAATTTTATATGTCAATCTTAGTATGTTGCTAAATCATTCAAATCAATGATTTAATTCGAAAGCCATGAACGAATGAAATTCGACTATGGATCTTGAATCATTTCATTAATTTTAACATTAATCAAATTTTAATAAATTGAATTTCCGGATAACTTTGATGAAAAGTAGCCTTGAAATTTCTTACTTCTTTTTTTCTTTGATTTTAATCTATTCAATTGCATCAACTGTTGAATAGATAATCAATAATGTGATTAATCTTCTTCAACTTGTACCAATTTGAATAAATTTGTTGATATTTCTTTTGGTATTTGTGATGAACATATGGTTTAACATTGAATTTGTTTTCATTTTTCTTCTTTTCTTCTTTGTTCTTGATATCATTAAAATTGAAATTAGATCTAAACCGTAGATGAATCCAGCAAGCAACAATTCTGATATAATTTTACTAAATCAATATTTTAGATTCAATAAGTTTGGATCTTAGGATTCATTATGTTCAAGATTTGAAAAGTCAAAATTAAGATGGTTGTATGTGTGTGAATCCAAGAACACAAAATAGATTACAATAATAAGATAAATTAATTAATGTTAATAATCAAATTACAATAAAATTCATACAAGAATCTTTAAAAATCAAACCCACCCAAAGAAGGATTTCTCCTTGAGTGGTGATTCACGCCATAAGAACAGACACTTGCAAAATACACTAGTAGACTGTATTTATACCATTTTAGGGAATATTACTTCATTTGTCTTAATTTTGAATTTTCTTTTGTTCTTGTTTTTGACTTTTTCTTGTTGATTTTGTCTTTTATTATTTTTCTTCTTTTGATCAACTTGGTATCTGCATCTGTACAATGAGATATTCAGTCGGTTGTGATTATGATTTGGAAAGCTTCAGTTTATCTTCTACCCAACAATGATCTATTTTGTAAATATAGCATCAGCAACATCTATCTTTTGTAAGTATAAAACGTTATGTAAATCGTTAAACATGTTACGTTCCGCAGCGAAGCATGGGTAAAAGTACAAGTTTTAATAAAAAAATAACCTCATAAATCACAATATTTAGTTGCCGTTTGATTGTATTATTCATTTTTATATTTAGTTACTTTAAAAATTAGCAATCTGAACGAAAAATACGTATACAAATATGTCATTGCTATTTCTATTTGCATTTACCAAAACGTATATTTTTTTATCTTTTTATCGTACAAATCCGCTACATGTTTATTCAGCATATATTTATTGCTATTTTTATGTTTAGGTAGAATGTATAGATAACTTCTTCCGGTAAAGTTAGTTAGCATGTTACTGCATTCAATACAACTAAAAAAATCATTATCTCGTCATGAATCGCAAGTGTAACTTCTAGTTTAAGGAACAATTACTATATGTATAAGCCGGTTAAAGTAGTCAAGAGGATTCAAATACTAGGTGATAAGATTTAGGGGGCGTTTGATTTGCGCTGACCCGCGCTGACAGGGCCGGAGCTTCTGACCCAGACCCTAGAAATCGGGATTCTGACCATAAAAAGGGCAGTCGGTGCTAGCCCCCTCTTCCCACCCCTCCGCCAACCCCTCCACAATAAGGCTCCCTCCGCGCTCTTCCCACCCCTCGACAACCCCCTCTGCAAACCGCCCTCCCTCCAGCGGTCTCCCCACCGCGACCCATCCGCGCGACCCCCTCCGCGAACCGCCCTCCCTCCCTCCGCTGCTCCTACCCTCAACAGCGATGGCGTTCGTCATTAGAGCTGCTTATGATTCGTCATGTGATCATCGTCTTTCGACGGTAATCGAATTGATTTCTGGCGACTTGATTTCTCTACTGTTGTGTTTGATTGTTGACAATTGATGCTTTGATTCATGGATTTGAAATGATTTTACTTTGTTGATTATCTTGATTATTGCAGGCGGTCGGTTGCTTTTGATGGAATTAGCATTTCTGTTAAGAGGATTTGGAGCAGTGGTTTGTTGGATAACGATTCAAAAGCCAGAAGGGAAAGATGAGGTGATATAAAGTTTGGAGAACAAGATGTTGGATCGTGGAGTGCAGGTATATCTTCTTTGGTGTTTGTTATCTTTGATCATTCAGCAGAGTCAGTCGGATACTGAATCAAACTGTCAAGTTTCAGTCAGATGCAGACTCAGTCAGAACTTCTAACTGGGTCAGCTTCTGACTTAGTCAGATCTTACTGAGTCGGCGGTAATCAAACAACCCCTTATCCATGTGATGTCCTTATATCTCTAGTTATTTTCTTGTAATTAGTTTTCTTAATTTAGTTGTTGTTTAGTAAAGTTCTTGAAATTGTTTGCTTTAGTTTTAGTATAGTAATCATTCCTGAATTCAAATCATTTTAGGCTAAATATTATCATTAGATTTATTATCATTAGCTATCGTGTCCTTAGTATCGATACTTCGTTCTTGTCACTTCTATACAACATATATGATAGTTACATTTGTCCATATTTCTATACATTAGTACTCAACTAAAAACATTTTTATGAATTTAAAACTGAGAAAGTGTAAAATCTTTATAGAATGTAACGATTTGTAAGAATCAAATATCATTTTCTAAACACTGAACAAAAATGTCTTAAAAGTAATTTATTAATGAATTTCAATTTTTTTTATATATTCTCTAGATAAAATTCTATATCTAATGATTTAAACTTTAATGGATTGGGGGTGCTAAATTTTAATCGAATCTCAAACAAGAGATTTACTGATCAATTGTTTTCTTTTCTTAAAGTATCTATAAAATTATGTTGTAATCAATCTATTCTTAGTACCTAAAAGAAAAATAATTATCATTAACTTTCTAAAAGCCTAATTGCATTACTTTCCTGAGGGGATGAAGTCAATTAGCTTAATTAGAGTTACAATTGGTTAATAAACCATATATCCTGCTTCAAGGCCCGGTTGTGGCTACAGACATCTCACTTCCCCTCTCCTCCACATTGGCGTCTGTAGTGGTCGACAGACCCTAATAACAAATGCTATAAAAGAAATGAAGTTAGCCTAAAAAAATGTTTTGGGTCGATCTAACGGACCCATGTCATTTTTCACTTGCTGACTTGTATGTACAAGAGGTATGCATCTCATCTTTTCCATGACCATGTCACAAGTCTAGGCTGCATTGGTTAAGAGAACTTGGTCGCTCATAGACTTATAAATTGGCCGGTGAAAGGTTTTGGATCGCACTAGATCATAAGACGAAAATTTCCCATTAGTTTAGACTGAAGACTAAACCAAGGACTCGTTCAGGCATGCTGCGGGCGGCTAATTCCGCTAACAAATTTGCTGGCTTTCGAAATGAGGCTTTTCTTGCATATTTCTTGTTTGCCATAGCCAAGATTCAATATAGTTTGACCATGCTTTTCTTGTATATTTCTTATAGAAGAAAGTTTTTTAAGTAGGAAATTTTTGAAAAAGTTTGTTTTAAAATAAAATTTTTATTTTATTTATTACAAGAAAAATTTCAATCATATCTTATTTGAAAAAGTTATGATTAATAAATTTTCATTCTATTAAATATTTTTTTATTAAACCCGTGTAATACACGGGTTTACTAAATGTAGTTCATAATATATGTGTGTGTTAGTAACTGGCTTAACTTTTTTAAAGGTAAGTGTTAAAATTTTATGGTTGTTAATGTTCAAATTTTTTTGGGGTTAGTCGGAATAACTTTGACAAGGTCAAATGTGCAATCAAGTTATTCTTTTTAACTGTATGGGTAAAATAGGGATATATGATGATCTTGCAAAAGGTAAGTTCTTGTTCCAAAAATGATAAAATGTCTCTTGATAAAACAATACATACAACAAATGTGAAGGTTTGACCATGTATTATGAGCTATTGTATACATGTATAAAATGGGTCAAGAGTTGTTTGACTTGAACAGATTCTTACCAATTTTATTTCGGCTTAATAAAGCCTATCTCGGCGCAAAAACTTTGCAGTTGTGTCACACAGGGACTCTGTATGAGGGATCAATCATCCTTAAGATGAACAAGTTTCCCTTATCACCTCTCGAGACCCTGCAAATCATGCTAAAAATGTCAATATTTTCATTTATAGCATTCAGATGAAATCATGAAACCAAAATCAAGTTTTAAAGATTTGAACAATTTATATAAATGTCCGAATTTCACCTCAATTCTTCATCCAAGTAAGTTATTTCAAGTGAACCTCGAGCTGTGTCAGGCGCTTTAACAGGTATCTGCATTACATGAATGAAAATTGGCCTTACATTATATTCCGGATTTATCAGTAGATTATCAGCGGTGGCAAAATGGTCTCACAGACATTTGTGCGTTAGACCAACCCGCAAACATTTTTCATCAATACGATGAAAAACGCTATACTCTTACATTAATGCATTTAACTTTTGCTAGTCAAACCTTTTACACATATGTATGCAGTTGAATACATTTTGGCGCATTTTATCTATTCGATCTTTTAATCTGTTCGAGATCAAATGCCATCCAATGATCCAAATCAAACCATTTACAAGTACACAGGCTTAATTACCGCGTATGAATGACGAAAAATCTTACCAATCCCAAAATCTTGAAATAATCAAATTTCACCGCCACCTTTTTGGCATTAACCGGCGTTAGATCTGCTGTAACCTATAGATACACGACGATCAACAAGACTCATTAATAATATACATATAACCAAAAGAAGAGACACCACCATACTCGATGATACGAAGGGGTGTCTAGTATGCTCAAGAGGCCTTACTCCTAGTAGCTGTCACAAACAACCATCACTAACCTAATTTTATTTGTATTTTCATATGCATGGACACATGAGACAATAACAAGATACCTGGTTAAAGGTTGGAAATGATTCCATATTTTGAGCTCTAAGCGTGTCGACATTAATCGCTTGATAGTTTACGCGCGATCTAAGGAACTTGGGTCTCTGTAAAGAGAGTCACTTTGTAAGTAACCATTGACAAATCAAAAAAAAAAAAAAAAAAAATTCATCATGTAACCTTAGTTTGTAGAATTGACTGTGAGGTTGTGTATATGAGTTCCCATTTTCCGTCTAGCAAGGGGGACTTAAGTGGCTCCTTAGTCGGATTCGCTGCTTCGAGCTTTCGAACTATCTAAATCTAACAATTTAGGTCTAAGCTAGAAAGAAATAGAAACACAAAATGTAATCATGAAATTCTTGAATTTTCTTTTGAATTAATACCTTAATCAAACATTTTTAATGATCTTTTGGTAATCATCCCATGGGTTTAAACTTTAAATACAAATAGAAAGCCTAGCTCACACATTCATATGAATCAAAATTTGATCTTTTAGAAGATGGGGTTTTGGAAAGAGATTGGGTACGTACCTGTTCGATAGTTTGCTGATCATCAGGGGAAGCTTGGGCACCACGATCAAGAGGGGCAATGGCGTCAAGAAGCTCTTGTTTGATGGATTTGGCGTCTTTGGATCTGTTCAAGAAGGCTGGAAAGAAGGAAACAGAGGCCCTCCATTTTGTTAGAGATAGGTGGTGGCTGCTG
This sequence comes from Flaveria robusta, assembly GCA_025506415.1. NCBI lineage: Eukaryota > Viridiplantae > Streptophyta > Magnoliopsida > Asterales > Asteraceae > Flaveria > Flaveria robusta. The sequence continues at coordinate 12,195,384 of CM046465.1, forward strand.
CTGGTGGTGGTGGTGGTGGTGGCGGTGGTGGTCGGAAAAGTTACGGTGGAGATGGAGATGGAGGAGGAGTGAGAGGGGAAGAGTTGTGGGAGATGGTGGGGAGTGGTGGTGGTGACGGTGGTTGAGGGGGTGGATAAGGCCATAGAAACCCAGAGAATCGGTGGTGGTGGTTTGTGTGGTTGCTTTTTAATCAGATTTTGTCACACAAATGATTATCGGTGAGTCATCGGATACATAGATAATTTGGGGCTGATATTATTGGGGCATGTTTTTTTTTTTTTTTTTAAACGACAAATATACGACCCTGCTTCGAAGGATAAGTATTATTTTAATCGGGCCCACCTATCTGTTTTCCAGCCGGGACCGCATCCCCAACCCCCTCAGAAGAAAACCCATTGCTGAGAAAACCCTCTGGCTCAACTCTGAGCATTTTAGCTCAGAGTGAAACTTGAAACCATGACCTCCTCTTATTTACATGTCATGGGTATCTTATCTTAACCAGTTGGGCTAAATATCATTGGTGGGACATGTTATTATTATTTATTTTTTACTCTTATACTAGGTTATTGACCCGTATATTACACAAATTTATGCAATAGAAATTTTATATAATTTTATATATGTGTTACTCCGGTTGAATTATTATAATTGTCCATAGTCCATGTCTTTTAGTGTGATAACAAAAAAATTTACAAAATTATCAACCCAGAAAACCTAGTAAGTAAAAATATAACAAATGTAAACCAATATATATTATTTTTATAACAACTAATTTTTAGCAGCCATATTATTCAAACAAAACATACCAATGTTGTTAGAAGCTTAAAACTAATCTTTTGACAATCACAATTCTAGTTAAGTAAAAATGTTCTTACGAATATCTAGAACTACCCACTTTAATATGGTACACAAATACAATATAACTTGACGATGCAATTAACATAATGTAACATAATTAGCAATTAACAATTATAAGAACAATCGAAAGTAAATCAATTTTTTAAAAACTAAGAAGTTGTATTTGTTTATATGTACATATATGCACTAAGTAATATATTTTTTTTTATCAACATGCAACGAAGCTTTTTGGTCATATGTTAACTGCTATATTTCAATTTTAATATATACTTTTGATGTTTTAGTATAGTGTCCGACACTAATATTTTTAAACAAAGAATAAAAGAACATGTTAATATTCATAAACTGTTTGATATATGAAATTATATAAGTTATCAGGGAGAAACTATAATGTTTTATTTTTAATGGCTAAAAATATGTTAATTAATAGGTATTTATTGAGCTGAAAGTTGTAAAAAATATATAATCCGGTTATTTATAATAAATCAGTTATAACTAAAACTCATATTTACTAACAAAAAGTTTTAAAATATTAAGAATTTTATCATTATTTTTAACATAAAAATTAATTTAAATTACCCACCTCTTATTAAAGATTATCAGTCATGCATTTGTTATAATTATGTTAAAAGAATTTTTTGGTCATACATAATTAATATATAGAATTGAGTATGGTTTAATTAAAAAAATAGTGTAACATGTAATTAAAAACCCTTACTCAAATTTAAAATTTGAAAATAGGTCATAAACAAAATCAAAAGATCCACATAAATAGGTAAATTGATAAAAAGATTTAGGCAGAAAAACAATAGTAAGATTGAAATAGAGGGTGACATGTGTCCTAAAATGTAATCTTTTATTAGTATTAGATACTAGGTTACTACCTAATGCGTTACATGAGTTAAAATAAATAAAATATTAAAGATAAATGAAAATTATTAATTATAAAACGATATTTTAAAATAAGATATGGTTTAAATTATGTATGAGTAAGGAATACAAGTAATAAAACAATAATATTATTTTTTTAAAACTTTTGTTTCTAAACTTTTTTTGTGTTTTTGGTAGAGGGTAAAGGCGATTAGTGAATACGATGTTGTGTAAATAGGTGGTCGTGTGACAAGCTTCCACCCAAAACGTAGGTGGGATGTGAGCATAAACAAAAAGGGCACAGATGATGTCATTTAGCTGACATATCTTCCATTTAGCTTGGCCATTTTGTGAGTTTGTGGACAAGAAAAGCGAAATGCAAGTCTGTTGCTGAAGTTTTCGAAGTCATTATCGAATTCTCCCCCTAGGTCACGTTGAAATGTTTTAATGGGACGTTTAGGTTGACTATGGGTTGGTTTATGAAATTTTACAATATTTTAAAAGGTTTTACATATGTATTTTAATGGGTAAACCCAATTGTGTTATGTGAAATTGTTGATTAAAACCATACGATATATCCAGAGTTACTTGAGACTAGAAAATCAAAAGCTCCTAAAGTATTAGAATTAGAAGTCAATAAAGAAAGTGTTTACCGATGGAAAATTGACAAGAAAGAAAAATAGATGACCTGGTCTTATTAAATTGAATAAAAGCATGACTCCTAAGATCATCTAATATGTTTTTGCAAGGGTGATCAAGGTGAGTATGGTGTGTTGGAGGAAGAAGAGATGAAAGCATAGGCTGGTGGCATGACACAATAGAGGTCCCTTGTGTTATTGAACGCCGGTGCCCGTCTTAAGGGATTTTAAAGAAAAAGCCTAAAGGTCAAAATCTATAGAACTTGATTATCACAAGTAAATTTTCAGATAGACAACATTTTTTTAATAACAATTGGTGAGTGTAAGATATTTTGGTGAGTGTAAGATATTTTGTAACTGATAGTTTAATTGGAAATATATGAAAGCCATAACAGATCCTTGTATTGGCAAATGTTAGTCGTTGCCAATAAAATAATGTTATTAGAAAAATTTATAGAAATTTTATTTACCTGGATCAGGTTACATGAGATGAGGCTCCAGTATCCATATACCATGTTTGATTGTGATAATTGAGTTGCATATTGTTTAAAGCAATGCCAAGATCAAAAAGGCTAAGTATGGTCAAGGTTGTTGGACTGAAATGGGCCTAATGATTGTTAATGGGTTGTTGCAAGTACCCTAAAAGGACTTCCATGCCTTGGTTATGCCTATAAGATTGGTATGTGGGTTTTTATGTGACCCAAGGTTGCGATCGGTATAGTGTAGGCAGTGCCATCCATATCGTAGAACTATTTTGCCACCAATATTGTCATTGATTTTAGACCGCCCCTTGTATAGCCCCGACTGCTATGTGATTAATAGTCAAGACCCCAACCACGACCATAGTTAGGGTCATGTGAATGTTACTACGGATAATAAGAGGGTGGGTGGTTTATGTCAATATGTTTGGAAGAGGCGGATGGTTTATTATCCATACATGTTGCTGAAGTTTGTGAACTTACAAGGCTAGGGATCTGGCGTGGTGATCATTTGTGTTGTTGTTGTAACATTCGCTTAGCCACATCCAAGTTAGTGAGATCTTTTTGATGTATGTTGCAATTAAATCAAACTCAACGGGAGGTCGCACACCATATATAGAACTAGTCTTGATTCCATCACTAGGTTGTCTACATTAGTAAGTGGATCTTCAATGTCTTTTTAGCTTGGATGAATACGCAAGAATGGTTAGATTTAAAAACTCATGCTTAAAAAAGCTGGCATGAAAACTCTTCTTGTTTAAGAAAATGTTTTTAGTTTTTATCTAGGCTAACCATGTTGTGGTGTCTGTCTCCAAAACTAGTATCAAAATATCATTTGATAGTGTGTTGTATATCTATTGTAAAACTAGTTCATAAATATCCTTCCATGGAGCATCTGCTTCATCATTTTAATCACATGCAATAATATCAAAATGTTGTATGTTGTTGCGTGCACCTTAAACAATTTGACCCTAGTCATTTTTGTTCAATCTAGTGTTCTAAATATGTTTGAATATTGAAAATAATATATGTCGTGTGTAGTGTCAAGTTCATCTAGTTTGTTTGGTTTTTTGGAATGCTAACCTCCCTAGTGATCTTGATCAAAATCAAGGATGACAAGATCCATGGCAGAAGGCAGCAACAACTAGGTTTGCTTTGATACCAAAAACTGTTCTATGGTATGAATATTTTCTATGATGTATTCAATATATAGGGTTTAAAAAGGAGATGTACAAGCCTATGATTAAAGCAATAGATAAGAGTCATGTAATAAATATATTATGCGAAGAAGATTTCTTATTAATTTAGATTTAAGACTAGACTAAGGATTTGTTAGGCCCTTGTGTGAGCTGCTAGAAGAGTTGTATATAAAAGAAATTCCAAAACTAGACCTATCCTAAATCTAAAGCAAGCTCTCATCCAGTCTAAAGAGGAATCGGTTTGAACCCAAGAAAACTAGCGGTTCCTACCTAATTCCCCGTCAAGAATCCTCACCCTGTTCTTACTAGATTCAAACTTGAACCGGTTCCAACCCTACCTAGTTATAGTTACAATCAGTTTTTTCCACTTTTCGAATATATCTTTTCTTGATCGTGTTTTATCTGTTATCTAACTATTTTCTTACATTTTTTAGACTATTTCCTCTCTAAGTTAGAATAATAGATGTTGGATGAATTGGTTGAGTACCTCACCTTAAAATGCAAAACCAAACAGAAAAAAGACTGTCGTTTCACTCTCAGATTCTGCATTTAAACTTTTGTTATGGCTTAATTGCAATTGCTCCTTGATCAAGATTCCACAATCGAGCCTACGATTGCCTGGGTCTTTCAAATAATAGGAACCCCGGAAGTTTGGTGTAATTGGGATTTGGTTGATATCAGTGAGGAGTCTTAAAGAAACATATTTCAAAATATTACAAGTCTTTGAAAGAAAATCCAGGGTCCAAGGAAACACAATTAGGTGGTGAAGGTGAAGTATTCTATTATGACGTAAATATGGTTCCGGATCGAAAGGCAAAGTTTGTGATTCATGAAGCTTTATCTTTTGACCACTTCAATAACCCATACTTGATAAATATGATTTGAGAGACGCTTTAACCTCGTTTGTTGAGACATTAAGAGTATGAAGCTATCTAAACACCATGTTCGGTGTTGATCTTATATGCTAATGATTAAGTTCTTGTGAAGAAGAAAAAATTCAAAATTGACCAAGTACTAAACTATTGTGAATCAACACTTATACACCTGTTGATGTTATGAAGATCTACTGATTCACCGTTGCATTAGACAAGAGTGTGAGTGCAAAAGAGTAGTAAGGACAACAACACCATGTAACCACTGATCTTTTGTTCTGCTGATTTCTATTCTGTGTTGTACAATGTTTTGTATCCAATAGTAATGCATATTCATGGAATGCCATAATGTGTAGATCAATGGCTAAAACATGCCATTGATCCTAAGCCTAGAATACCTCTTGTTATTACTTTTATAATTAATGATGATTATCAAGTGAATACTTTGAAAGAATTTTTTCTATTATTTTGCATTCAAAGTATTATCTGTGTGTTTGTTTAGTAGATAGCTAACAAAGATTCCACTTTTGTTATCTGCCAATCATTAGAAAAGTCTTGTTAAAGTTCAAATCGATCCAACAAGTAGTATCAAAGCTTTGGATCTTGATTTGTTTGAATTTCTATTTGAACAAATCACTTGTTTTTTAATCACACTTTCAAACATTTAAACTCTTAATACTCTTTATATCCTTTAAAGATGACTACTGCTATAATTTCTATCAAACATGACCTGGGAAATGGTATCCAGACCAAACCACCTATGTCCACCAGAAATGACTGATATTTGGAAAAATAATGGAAGATTTTCTAAAAAAAATCAAGATTTAAAACTCTGGTTGTCAATACTCAATGAACCATATGTTACAATGGTTCAAGTTGTTGGTGAAGGGGGTGGGATGATTCCAAAAAAATCCCTTAAAGTATTTAGAAGAAGATCTAAATAAGATAGATGTCGACTCCAAACCTTTGTGACTGATCAGGATGAGCATACCAAACAGCATAATTCATGGCTTTAAGAAGTTTACAAATACTCAAAAGTTGCGGGAAGCTCTAAAAGCCGGGTATGAAGGAATCGGAGATATGAAGAAAATAAAAGAGATGTTCTAAAGAAGAAGTTTGTAAACTTTGGTTTAATTAGGCGTGAAACTATGACTGCTAAATTTTTTAGATATATAGAGCTGCAAAACTCTCTAAATAGAGCAAGCGTAAAGATGGAGAATAATGATGTTCTCAAGAAGTTCTTAAGATCACAACCTAAGACATGGACAATGTACAATGTATCCGTAAGATGAACTAAGAACTTGAAGAGTTGTATGACATTCTAAGGTGCTGTTTGTTTTTTTTGTAGCAAAATATCTGCAGTCTACGGACCACATCTACAGACATCTACTGGAGAAGAGGTGGACCAAACCTCTGTAGTTTGCAACAAGAAGAGTGTCTGTTTTTTAACATCTACAGACTGCTAAAATCAACTCGTGGTGGTATACGGTGGTGCTGGACGGTGGTGGTGATGATGACGGTGGGTGTGCAGGACGGTGGTGGTGGTGGACGGTGGTGGTGGACATGGGTGGTGGTGGGTGGTGGTGGTGGACATGGGTGGTGGTGGGTGGTGGTGCTTAATCCTCTGCAGACTATAGAAGTGGTTGTGCTAAGTTTGAACCATGAAGACCTCGCGCAGACCTTTTTTAATGAAAAGTCTTCAAAAAACCAAACACTCTGCAGACCTCAATGTCTGCGTGTGGTCTGCACAGCGTAGACAAAAGAAGTCAATAAGAGCTTTTCTGAAAAAACAAACACTCCCTAAGTGGCCATTAGATGGAGAAGGATGTAGATGGAAAAGGATGTAGATGAAGAATCTATTGGTAGATCTCAAAATACCTTAAGGTCTTCAGCACTCATGGCTTCCATTCATGAACCTTTTCAATGTTAATGTTACAAAATACCAGTGGTGACTCATCAAGTGCCGATGGTAACCTGTCACACCCTCGCTTATAGCGGAAACACGAGGATGTAACGGACGGGATCGTCATAACACATTGATAATTAATAGAGATGCATTAAATGATATAAACAACGTGTCATGACGTCACCCGACACAATTGGTGACTGTGCCGTGGGTAGTCAATTTCACGACAAACATAGTCAGACAAACATGATCAAGTTAAATTCCGACAATCCAAAAATAAGCAAAGGCAAACACGCCCAAAATGATAAGCACAAGTTGAATAATATTTATTTAAAAGCACTAAATCAAGTCTAACATGAATCCTTAGGGTCATCTCTAAGGCATCAACTTTAGCTATCCTCAATGATTATTGTTACCTGAAAAGATATGCTCAAAATGGTCAACACATGGTTGGTAAGTTCGCAGGTTTAAATAGTAAATAAAATTGATGTTGTGTAAAAGTTTGTAGGACATATGTGTATACAGTTATAAGCAAGTAATATCACATGCAATCATGAGATTCACAACCAAACCTATGACGTACAAACAGATTTTATCGGAACATATTCACCCTAGGGCCCGTTCGTGGCCATTGTCAGTCCCATCTAGTATACTAACAAACAAGGGTGGGGTATCAACCCAATAGTACTATCAATACCTGTCTGTCGGCTCCAACACCGGAATTAAATAGTTGTGAATAAAGAACCACACAGAAAACCCATGCATGTACTAGATATTAACTTACAAAACTAGTAAACACAATAGTCTAAAAGATTAAATGAGTTCACAACATAAAAGAGTGAGCATACTTTTCCCCCTAGGTTTATAAACAATTGTGATGAAAAAGGGGCTGTGAAACTTACCTTGATATGATGCGAGCATAACAACAGAAAGTAATAATCTTCTAATAACACGAGCGAACCAAAATGTTAAGCACCTGTAGCATAAATAATTGAATTATAAATACGTCTAATAAACGTTATTTCCATCTCGGGTCAATTCGGGTGTATCGCACGACTCGCTCAAAAAATATATATTTATTTATATTTATATACATATATATAATGATTTGATTTCTCGTACAGTTAGGCACGAGTGAAATATATATATATATATATATAATTAGTTCAAATACACTATTAATATATTCTTAATTTATATATTTAATATATTTCTAACATGTTATACACACACTATTATTTACGTATATATTTATATCTATAATCGCATAACCATACACGTCATACCCGATTGGTGATTTATAACACGATAATATGTTTATACTCATTTCATCCGATGTGTATATATATATATATATATATTATCATATGATTACGCTCAATTATATAATTTTATATTCACGTCCAATCAACATATATTTATATACTCGTATGCACAACCAACTTACACCAACAACACACGCTCATATATTTATATATGTTTCAACATACATAAGACCATATATATACGTATATATATGCAGATACAATGCATCCACCATCACATATATATATATATATATAGACAACACACACGCGGTCATATATATGCATATATACTTAACACATAATCACATACACACACACACACACATATATATATACACACATGATCACACTTATATGCATATCTATATATACATATGCATATCTTCCTACTACACTTACATAATCACACACACATAAAAAGATCATATATAAATGTATATACACTACACACACAATCATATATATATACACACATTCATACACACACACCTACATCTTACACTATAATAAAATTGATTTATTGCGACTAAATGTTTAGAAATGAAATTATTTCGTCTCTACAGCTGATCTATTGTGACTAAATGTAGTCGCAACATATGTTTCAGATTTTTTGTTTTCAAGAATTCTATAGAGACTAAGTTTAGTCGCTACAAGTTTTGGCAAAGTGAAGGAAATAATTGGCACTTGTGAAAAAACTATAGCGATGATGTTTAGTCTCCAAAGGTTAAAATTAATTTCTTTTCTTTTTTTATATAGCAAATGTTCAGATAAATAAAAATAAAAAAATAAAAACAATTTTAATAAAAACCAATAAGGATGATTTTTAGTCTCTATAGCTAAAGAATTATTTTCCTTTAAAACCAAATCTTCAGCTTCTCCCCTTGGTTTCCACAAATCAAAAACCCAAAAACCCAAAAACCAAGAAGCCCCATCGAACACCAGCAGCCCAATCAAGCCTCCTTCGAAAGCCAGCAGCCCCTTCGATCGACACCCCCTTCACCACCAGCAGCCCCCTTCGGTCGGCACCCCCCGCCACCGCCAACAGCCCCTTCACCGCCAGCAGTCCCCTTCGTTCGGCACTCCCCTTCACCGCCAGCAGCCCCCTTCGGTCGGCACTCCCCTTCACCGCCAGCAACCCCCTTCGATCTTGCAGGGGAGTTTTATGATGCTACTTAAGGTAAAGAAAGCATTTCTCCGTTTCATTTCTGATTGATTTGTATGTTTATGCCCTATATTTCATTATTTTTGTAGCTCCCCTGCAAGATTGCAAACAGTTTTCATCTTGAAATTTCGTTGTTAATTGCAAGATTTTGTTATATGAGAAAATTTTTAATTATTCCAACTTATCGTGAAGTTTGATTTGGGATTCAAGTTTCCTCTTTTTTGGCATGAGTAAGTTTTTGGTATTTGCGTTCTTTTTGGTCCTTAGTGCTTTGTTGCACCAGGGGTTGCTTAATTGCTTTCTCTGTTGTTGTTGATAGCTTCTTTAGGGGAGAAAGTCAATGGATAGTTGGTGTATGATTTTTGGATGTTTAATTTTAACTTTGGAAGGTTGACGAAGTCTATTCCAAAACGCAATCTTTATTTTGGAGTAGGATGTAGTTTGGTCCAAAAATGCTATTAATATGTTATCATCTATAGCTAATTACAGTGCTATTCTTTTGTCATGCTTTATACGCATTGCATCTAGAATTTTGGGGCCGGTTTGCACAGTTTATAGGAACTATTGTGCAATTCTTAACATCCAGTCAATTTCGGATGTTTTGTTGTTGTCGTCGTCAAAAGAAAGGGATGACATATACAAATAATAATTGAATTTTGTTATATTTGAAAGTAATGTCCAATAGCCATTAACTATCTGTTTCAAAAAATAATAGCTCTTTGAATGTGTGTTTCCACTAAGTGTGTTTCTCTAGTCATTTTGATCAACTATCTGTTTAAAAAATAATAGCTCTTTGAAATATATTGCTGGTGACAATCCTCTTTCCTTTTGTTGTATTATTTTATGCAAATTATTTTTGTAAAGAATCACTAGCCGGTCACCCCCTTCACCGCCGTCACTGCCATGACCCCCCTGCGATCTCAAGACTGTGGTTTCCCGCAGCAGCCCCATCCCCCCCCCCCCCCCCCTTCGATTCCTCGATCCCGTGGTTTCTGGCAGCCCGTGCTACTGTGGTTTCTCATTTTGGCAGCTTCTTGAGGTTTTTGTTCTATCCTTAATTTACTGTTTTAAGTTTATTAATGTAACAATATACACTTTACTAATAAGAATTACATTTGTAGGTTTGTAATGGATGCACATTTGTAGGTTTGTAATGAGAATCAAGTGTTGAATTTTGTTCATGTAGCAACTAATTCAGGGTCCCTTACTTCATCAATTGTTGATTTGTGAGGTAGACATAGCAAGGTACACTTTACTAATAAGAATCACATTTGTAGGTTTGTAATGTATGCATAACACTTTATTATGGTGGTTAATGTACCATACAAGCTTATGATTCGAATTCAAATAATTTATATTAATATGGTGGCTTAGCTGTTATATTTTATAATGCGATTAATGGACCATAGAATTGAAGCTGTTGTTAAAATTTTATTTTTAAATTCTATCTCATATTTGATTAATATTGTAGTTAATGGACCATAGAAGTTGTAATTAAACTTTTGTTTTTGAATTCAAATAATTTTTAATTAATAGCAATGCATGACTTGGTCAATATTTTTATTAACATGATTTTGTTTCCTTATTCTAATCATTTTTTCTTAATATTTGCATTTCTTTATTGACTTATGATATGTATATGTGCATTTTGTGTATACATTCGTTCATATCATTTATTATACGTATATGTGCATGCTTGTGTATAATTTACAAATAAAAGATGTTTTAGAGCTTGTGAGATTGAATTATTAGTCTAAATCTTAATAATGCAACAGTTATGACAATTGATAAAAGTTGGATTACGTTACGAAATCGAAGATGTCCAGAGTTCTTAAATGGTCTTCATAGCTTTATGGAGATTGCCAAAAATCATGTGAATAGTGAAGGCAAAGCATATTACCCGTGTAAAAGTTATGCCAATTCGAATCGGTTACTTCAAGAATTGCCTACTATTTATACCCACATACATGATCATGGATTTCTACAATCATATACTGCATGGGTCTATCATGGTGAGAAATATCCTAATGCTTCTGAGATAGAAGCCCTTTGGGATCCAGAGACACGTACTCCAGCAACAACGTACTCCAGCAACAAATAATGAGATGTTTGATATGCTTGATGATGTTACGGCAGAACAAACTACAAATGAAGGAAATATAGATGGAGATAATGATAAAGAAAACATCTTAGATTCGGAATTTGATGCTTTGTTTAAAGAGCTTAATACGGAGTTATATCCTGGTTGTACTTGGATGTCTTCTCTAAACTTCTTAGCAAAATTGATGCATATTAAAGTTATTAACAAATGGACGAATAGTTCGTTTAACCAAATTTTAGATTTTCTAAAAGTTGCATTACCTAAAGAAAATCAGATTCCAGCCTTGTACTATGAAGCTAAAAAGAAGTTGAGAAAGATTGGGTTAGGATATGAATCTATTCATGCTTGTATTAATGACTGTGTTTTATTTTGGAAAGAGAATGCCTTGATGCAAAACTGCCTTGTTTGTAAGGAGAGCAGATGGGTTGACAAACACACAAAAGGAAAGAAAGTACCACAAAAAGTGTTACGTTACTTTCCTTTAACTTCTCGGCTTTGACGAAAGTATAGTTCTAGATTCACAACAAAAGATATGATCTGGCATAATAATGGACGCTCAACGGATGGTTAGATGCGTCATCCGGTTGACGGAAAGGCATGGTAAGAATTAAACAAAAGGTATCCTGATTTTGCCAAAGAACCTAGGAATGTCTGCTTGGGTTTGGCTGCTAATGGCTTTAATTCGTTTGGTAACATGAGTCAGACTTATAGTATGTGGCCAGTGGTGTTAACAACATACAATACACCATCGTGGTTATGTATGAAAGAGTCGTCTTTTATGTTAACTTAACTTTGCTGATTCCCGGCCCTAAATCACTTGGAAAGGATATTGATGTTTTCCTAAGGCCTTTGGTGGATGAATTGAAAATGTTATGGGCTGATGGTATCCAAGTGAGAGATGCATCAACTGAAACTGTGTTTAAGATGCGTGCGGCACTATTATGGACTATAAAGGATTATACTGCTCGCAGCAGCTTGTCTGGATGGAGTGGTCAAGGTTATAAAGCATGCCCTACTTGTAACACAGATACACCTTCATGCCCTATAACTAATAAGATAGCTTATGTTGGTCACAGATGATTTTTGGCTAAGAATCATAAGTGGAGAGATGATTTGTTATTTAATGGAAAAAAAGAGACCAAAACACCTCCTAAACCATTGACTAATGCACAAATATCAAAACAACTACAAAGACTTCCCATTCGTGTTCCAGGTAAACATCCAAGTCATGGAGGTGTGAAAAGAAAGCGTGCTAAGTCAGAGTTGAATTGGACCAAACGCAATATCTTTTTTAAGCTAGATTATTGGTCTTCTCTTCTTTTAAATCATAATCTTGATGTTATGCATGTTGAGAAAAATGTATGTGAGAGCTTGTTAAGTACTTTGCTTATGAATGAAAAATCAAAAGACACACCCAAAGGAAGACAAGATCTAGGAAAGATGGGTATTCGACAAAATTTATGGCTAACAAAGAACAACTACAAGGTCTACCAACCACACGCTCCTTATTGTTTCACACCTAGTGATCGAGAATGTTTTTGTAAGTTCATTAGAGGAGTGAGACTACTTGATGGTTTTGGATCAAACTTTAAAAATAAGGTGCTTTCTAATGATTCCAATATAGTCGGCCTAAAGTCTCATGATTATCACATTCTCATGCAATGATTGCTACCGGTAGGGGTCCAAGCATGCCTTCCCGCGAATGTTTCAACATTAATCATTGATCTTTGCATGCTTTTTTAAAAACTTTGTGCATGATATTTAGATTTGAAAGACATGGATAAGGCAAATAAGGAAGTGGTCAAAATATTATGCAAATTGGAATTGATATATCCTCTGGCATTTTTTAACATAATGGTTCAGCTAGTTGTCCATTTACCGGAACAAGCTATTCTTGGTGGACCTGTGTATATGAGATCAATGTATCCTTTTGAAAGATACATGAAAAAGCTAAAAGCGTATGTCAGAAATAAAGCTAGGCTTGAAGGATCGATAGCAGAAGGTTATATTGCAGATGAGGCATTGACATTTTGCTCAATGTATCTTGAGGGTATACAAACTAAATTCAACCGTCTATAGAAATGCAGATGATGGTATTCCTCAAAGGCAGTTGAACGTATTTTCATCACAATGTCGAGCAATTTCAAAGAACAGAATTATATCACTTTCTGAAGAGGCTAGAAAATCATTGGAATGGTTTGTACTCAACAATTGCGATGAAATTAAAAACTACAAATCGTAAGTTTTAGAAATTTTTATTTTTATTTTATCTATTATGATAAACTAATTTAAACTTTATTACTTTTATACAGTGAATTTGGATCTGAATTTCCTGGACGTGATACGAAAACAGAATTTTCATCATGGTTTAGATATAAAGCAAATACATCATCATCATATATGTATTTAGAATGCAATACTGAATTAAAGGCATTGGCACATGGGCCTTTGAATGTATCTTCTTACACTGCGTGCATAGTCAACGGGGTCACATTTGTGGTACATAGTCGTGATGTCCAACGCACAACTAAAAACAGTGGTGTTGTTTCAATAGGAGAAGATGGTACTCCATATTATGGTCAAGTAAAGGAGATTATAGAGTTAAACTATGTAGATGGTTACTTGGTTGTACTATTTCACTGTAAATGGTTCAAAACATCCGGTAAAGGACGATTAATTAAGAAAGGCAATATCCTTATTATAGACACCAGCCGGGAAATGTATCCCGCAAGTGAATGGTACGACTATCAACACTACATTTTAGCCACACAAGCTAAACAAGTTTTCTATCTTCAAGATCCTTCTCGAACCACCAGGAATTGGAGGGTTTTGCAAGACGTTTACCATCAGAAACTTTGGGATCATCAGAGTATGGTTGTTGTTAATGATATAGATGTATTACACGACACTCAATCATCCAATTATAACCTCGTTGTTGAATCATGTCATGATGTTGGTGAATCAAGTGGACAATTTATTGATGATGAGACCAACGACTTATGAGGACAATTTATTGTAACCTGGTTGTTGACTTAGGCTTCTTGCCTATGAGGACAAATTTAGGTGATGGTGGTGTCCTTGTTGTCTCGGTTGTCGATGATGAAACTTTCATTGATGATGAAGATACATACAGCTCAGATGAGGAAGAGACAATAAGTGATGATTCCGATGATGACGAATTAAATGATCTTGTAGACACAAGTTATTGTAGTGATGATTCTGATTAATTTAATGTTTATTATTTATGCTTATTATATCTTTATAAGATATTATTCTTTGACTTATTAATTGTTAAGATTATGTTTGCTATTTGTTTTGGTTGTAGACATGGCAGATGTTGCTAGTTCACATGGTAGAGACGAAGGGAATGACCCACCTCATGGTCCTCATAGGATCCCCACACGTTGCTAGTCGTGTAAGTTAATTACTTGTTCTAGTTAAATACATGTCTTAATCTTAAACACCTTTTAAAGTTTCTAACTTTTCAATTTCATGTGTTAATATAGCAAAACCCAAGAAAACCCCGTTCGTATGGAAGAAATCTTAATTTATTTGAAGAATTTCAAAAAAATGGTATTAAACCACTTAGCCTAGAATATGATACAACGAAGGGGCAGTTTAAGGCCATGGGAGAAAATTACGAGATGTATGTGAGGCTCATATCCAATGAGGTTGTAGGCATGTTCCTTTCCACTATTCTAGTTGGAAGAATGTTCCTATTGAGTACAAAAGATCCATACTTACCACGGTTTCTGTAAGTATACGATTCAATGTTATCTTTTAATATCATAACTTGTAGTTATTTTATAATTTCCTTCTTTTTGTAGCACTATTTTGATTTTAAAAGTTTCCAAAACTCCGACTAGCAGGAAGGAATCAAGATAGGGATCCAAACAGACTATGCAAATCGTTATAAAGATAGAAAGTCAAAATTAAAAAAGCATTTTGATAAACATGGAGGTTTAAAAGATGTTGAAGAGGCATAGAGGAACCCACCAACCGCTCCAAAAAAATAAGACGAATAGAGCATTTTGATAAACATGGGTTCGGCTCATTGAGGAGTTGTTCACAAATCTCGAATACATCAACCGCTCCAAAAAAATAAGACGAATAGAGCAAAACTACCACATGGAAGCTATCATGGGAGTCAATCTCTTGCCAATAGACGATACAAGGAGGTTAAAGCCTAGTTTTGTTTAGTGATTTATTAACAGATATTTGAAATCTAAATGTTTATTGTTTACGGATTAAACTTTTAGTAGGTTTTTGTCGTTTTGACCCATTTAAAGCATATTAAAGTGGGTTTTGCTCGTTTTGACCCGTTTATACTAAAAGTTTGATGTATTAAGTTTATTAAAGTGGGTTTGGATCGTATTGACCCGTTTAACTTCTAGTTGGATGGTTTAAGTATATTAGAGTGGGTTTGGGTCGTTATGACATGTTTAAACTAAATGTTTGATTTATTAAGTTTATTAATGTGGGTTTGGGTAATTTTGACCCGTTTAAACTAAAAGTTTGATGTATTAAGTTAGTAAAGTGGGTTTGGATCGTTTTGACCCGTTTAAACTAAAATTTTGATGTATTAAGTTTATTAAAGTGGGTTTGAGTCGTTTTGACCCGTTTAAACTTCTAGTTGGATGGTTTAAGTATATTAGAGTGGGTTTGCGTCATTTTGACATGTTTAAACTAAAAGTTTGATTTATTAAGCTTATTAAAGTGGATTTGGGTCGTTTTGACCCGTTTAAACTAAAAGTTTGATGTATTAAGTTAGTAAAATTGGATTGGATCGTTTTGACCCGTTTAAACTAAAAATTAGACGTATTAAGTTTATTAAAGTGGGTTTGGGTCGTTTTGACCCGTTTAAACTTTTAGTTGGATGGTTTAAGTATATTAAAATAGGTTTGGGTCGTTTTGACCTGTTTATATTACAAGTTTGATGTATTAAGTTTATTAAAGTGGGTTTGGATCGTATTGACCCGTTTAAACTTCTAGTTGGATGGTTTAAGTATATTAGAGTGGGTTTGAGTCGTTTTGACCACCGTTTAAAGTTTTAGTTGGATGTATTAAGTTTATTCAAGTAGGTTTGGGTGTTTTAACCCGTTTATAGTAAAAGTTATATTTATTAAGTTTGTTGCATTTGGGTTTGGCTCATTGAAAGTTAAGAATGTTATCGCTTAGTAAAGCATTTAATGTGTCTATATTTTATTGTTTAATACATGAACAAATTTAGTGAACAATATAATAAATCAGTGTCAAGCTCGGGTGGAGATGAGACATCGGTGGATGAGTTCTTATGTCTTACAGAAGCTTTAGGTTCTCGGCGTTCACACATACAAGGCTTTGGTCGAATAGTGAGAAGTGTAACTCCAGACACGTTCCCTAATGTAAATAGGGATGAAGAGGATCAACAAGCGAGAGAACGTTTTGAAAGACAAGATCAGGCTATAGCGGAGTTGCGACAACAAAATGCGCTTTTACAAGAACAAATAAATCAAATACTACTGTTAACCAAAACGCAACTTCCAGACTCGTCCTGTCAACCTAATGAAGATGATGATGAAGATGATGATCAATATGATTAGTTTGTTTTTATTCGGATAATTATATTTAACCGATATGATGATATTTCAATTTTTACGTTTAGTTATATTAGATTTGAATGCTGTTTGTTTGACAATTTATGGATATTATGAATTTTGTAGATTTATTTATTTTTATAATCCGGAAAATAATAAAAAAATTTAAATAACACCTATTGAGACTAAATTTCGTCGCTATAGTTTTCCTCTATAGACACCATATTTCGTCACAATAAGTAATATTTTCCATAATTAAAGTTTATTTTTATTTTAAGGAATATATTTAACGACAACGCAGTTGCAACTACAGTTCGTCGTTATAGGTTCTTTTATTGCGACGAAACTTATTGCGATGAAAATATTGACCTGATACGGCGAAAATATTGACCTAATACGACGAAAATTTAGTCGCAATAGGTTATGGAGACAATATTTAGTCGCTAAAAGTGAAAAACAATTAGTCGCAAAAAGACTTATTTCTTGTAGTGTAACTCACACAGGCACGCACACACACACGACCCACCAGCACACACACAGCCACGGCTCACCACGAACACACACATACTCACGGCTCACCACACACACAACCATCGAACACGGCCACTCATCCACCGTAAACAACCGTAATAACCCACACCGAGAAAACGAAACCAAACCTAACGAAATGAAATAAAACAAGGTTCATTACAATCGATTACCTGTGGGACGACTATACGGCGAGACGATGTCGACCGACGGCCACTCATGACGATGAACTGATTAGATACCGACGTGAAGGGCTAGCGGCGGATGGCGGTTCACGACGGGGGGGGGATTAGGTTTCTCGGCTAATAAGGAATTTATATATATGATAATCAATATTACACTTAGGACCCTAAACTATTTAAGAATTAATTCTTTTTAATTTGAAAAATATTTATTTTAAACCTTAAATTTTCTATTTCTATTTTTATTTCACCTAAACATAAGAGCGTAACCCTTAACAAACAAAATCAAAGAAATTATATATATGCGTAATGACGTAATGCAAAATATTATTAGCGCGCTTAAGATTTGCGGCGTCACAAGCTCATTTTGATAAGTTTTTATGTGAGTGGTATTATGTAATAATAATAATAATAATAATAATAATAATAATAATAATAATAATAATAATAATAATAATAATAATAATAATAATAATAATAATAAGAATAATAATAATAATAATAATAATAATAATAATAATAATAATAATAATAATAATAATAATAATAATAATAATAATAATAATAATAATAATAAGAGTACATTACAAATATTATCCTTTAATTATTCTTAAAATTACGGATTTTATACTTAAATTTTGATAATTTCACTCGATGTCCTTTATTTGAAAAATTGTCACACTTTCCGTCATTTTCAATAACTGAATTTAAATTTTTCTCTTATATTTATGGTAAATGACATTTTTGTCATTGTCTTTTAAAGGATAAAATAGGTAACTTATCCTAATAATATATTTTCTTCCTTTTATTTATTTAGTTACTTTTCTTTTTTCTTTTTTTCTCACCACTTTAATTTTACAACTTATCTTAAATATAATTAATAAATTAATTTTAATTGTAAAAAATTAATTTCATTTATTGATTTTAATATATTACAATTTTGCTATTTGTTAAATTTAGTTAAACACTTTTCTGCTAGAACAAATAAAGTTTAAAGAACACCTAATAGTTTTTCTAAAAATAAAAATTACATAAACTAAAATTATAATTTACAAAAATTAATGAAACATATGATGAAAACATAAACTAAAACATACATGGGTTTAAATAACACCGATTAATGTAAAATTTAAAGAACAACTAATAGTTGTTCACTAATATATTATTTTGTTTCTTTATATTTTTATTTATTTTACTTAACTTTTCTTTTTTTCTCTCATATAAAATTTTTTTTGTTTTATAAACTTATCTTAAATATTATTGATTAATTAATTAAATATTTTATTAAATTCAAAATTAATTTATAGATCATTAAATTATGTAATGTTTTCATTTGTTTACTTTAGTTATTTCACATTAGATAAAAATTAAACTAGTAATCGGTTTACACCGTCGCTTTTTAACCTTTTTGGTATAAAAATTTCAACTGCATCAAACAGTTTGTTTTACGTATTATATTAGAAACCTATTGAATATCATATGAAATTGGGTTATGACTTTTTATTTTACTTAGTTATAATTATTCTATGTTAGGTCTTATATATGATTAGGCTTTGCTTAATATATAAAGTGCTTAATTGTTCTTATTGTAAAGTTCGCTTCCGTTTTAATTTTTAGTGCTTTATGTTTGATTTATAATAATTAAAACCCATTAGTAACCGTTTAAAAAAACCCAAAATAATAGTGTGTTTAATTAAATAACATTCGTGTTTTTGTTTAATTAAAACTTCAAAGTAGTTATTTGGAATTGTCATCATGGTGAACTTTTAGATTGGTTGGTCGCTATTTTATAAAAAAAAAGAGAAAAATGATAAAAGTCAAACCGAAGCCACGATCCGATTTGTAGAACAACCCACTGACCCATGTTGCCACCCTATTTTCTATTTTTCTAAAATTGATTGGGCCAATAATATTTTAACACCTCACAATCTATTTTTTTTAATTTTATACTAGCATACTTAAGGCTTTAATTTTTTCCCCGATCTATTTGCTTCTTTTATAGAAAAATTTAATACGTAATCTTTTTATTTTTTCTAAATATTTTTATATAAATCTTATTGAAAATGGATTTTTTTAAGTATATTTTTATTATAAAATAAATATTAGCCATCTCATGAATGTTTTAAAATAGAATAGTAATTTATTATATATTTTAATATAATAAAAACTAATCATAACTCATATTTGAATGATTAAAAATAAGTAGTTACTAATATTTAAGATAAGTATTTAAAATAAAAAGTGGTTAAAAATGAAGAAATAATAAAAAATAAAGTTAATAAAATAAGCACACAAAGACAGAAAATAAAAGATTCATAAAAGTTACACATTTTGTCCTTTTGAGGCTTAGGGGCAAAATGGGCATTTACAAATATGTAACTGAAAAAATTAACTTCTGTTAGTAAAAAGGACATAAAGCGTTACAAATTTTCAAATAAAGAATGCTCAGTGAAATTATTAAAGTTTAAGTATAAGATCCGTAATTTTAAGCATACTTAAAGGACAAAATTTGTAATTTACTCCAATAATAATAATAATAATAATAATAATAATAATAATAATAATAATAATAATAATATAATAATAATAATAATAATAATAATAATAATAATAATAATAATAATAATAATAATAATAATAATAATAATAATCAAATTTATTATTTATATAATTAGAGTTTAATGCGACAAGCTAACCATATCATTTAGTAACATCATGAACAAATTAATTTCGAGCGATATATATATATGTACACACACACACACACACACACTTAATGCATTATTTGAATAATAATGAACTTAGGTTTAATTAATGGTCCTGAGAGTGATGGGTGTCACATCACCTAACACAAATCGCCAACTGCTAAATCACAACCTTCACCACCTTTCAGTGGTTGGAATCAACAATCATCAACTCCAATGTTTTCATCAAGTCATTCAAGCTCAGCATTTGTCACTAAGTAAACAAATTATTTTCAATTATATGAAGAAGATCTGGAACGCATACATGTAGATGATCTAGAAGAACTTAACATCAACTAGTAAATACCCATGTTTTTGTTTAGAGCTAATGATTTCAACTAGAAAACTGGGACGAAGTTCCAAAGACAAAGGAGGTCTAGATTTGGAATTGATAAAAGCAAAATGAAATGCTTCAACTACAATCAACTTGGTCACTTTATGAAGGAATGTACAGCCCCAAAATCAAATCCCTCTCCTACAAATTCTCCCAGCTTCAAGCAATTTTCATGTTATCAAACTCCTACTACTTCCACCACTTAAAGACATACTACAGTTGTAGCAAAGGTGAAGATTGAATTGGCTAGATCTTTCAAGTGGAAGACATCTCACCTATCAATGATGCTTTGATGGATAACAACTCCACTTCTTCATCTTAGGTAATTTCTTAACCCTGTTGTACACCTGAGTGTATTGCAAAAGTAAACATGTATAGAACTCATAATCTGGATCTCATGAATGATGTAGAATCAATTAACATTTTTAAAATTGATTTTAAGAAAACTGATCAAGCTCAAAAAAAAATATCAAAGACCTTTAAAAGATTGTTTCAATGCTAAAATGTGAACAAACAAATTTAGAGACCTAGATTGATGATTTTCTGACTAGGTTGAAGCTTGCACAATATGATTTAGCAATAGCTAAGACATATGCAAACAAATACAATGTTCAAACTGAAAATTTGAAAAATTGCTTGTTTTCACTAAGAACTCTCAAAAGTTATATCAAACCAAGACAGGTTTGAGGCACAATGTTGTGAAACCTCTAGTAGTATACACTCCATCATACATTCCTAGATGCAACTTGAAAGTGAAAAGAAAATGTCTGCTAATCTAATATGTGTCAAGACTACTGACAACAAAACTGAAAGAAAGAGTGGAAAGTAAAAATGTGGAGATTGAGGAGGAAAAAGTAACTACTAAATCAATCAAAAAAATAAATAGGGAAGTCGAAGGAAAATATAAAATGGATGAGGTTTGTTAAAGCATCCAAACAAACAAAAGAAGGCTCATCATCTAAAGAATATCACAACTTTTCATCTTGATTAGTCTCTCCTAAAGCATCAAAGAAAATAAAAAAAGGCTCAAGTAAAGAACCGGTGCAAAAAGAAGGCTCAAGTAAAGAACTGGTAAATGAAGTGGTTCATCTAGATTAGCCTCTGTCATCCTTCTTGTTTCTAACAACCCATTTGGATTCTGTTATAGTCTTTCCCTTACGGAGTGCACATAGTTTCCAAACTTTTTTTCTTTCAAACTAGAGAAGCTCCTCTTGATAGCTTCCACTCAGCTATTATCTCTTAAAGCCTCATCTACTTTTCTTGGTTCCAATTGAGAGAGAAAGCATGAGAACAAACAGATGTTTGCCTCATGAGTTTTGCTTCTTGTCTTGACACCAGCATTTACATTATCATTGACATTCTCGACTGGATGCTCTTTATGAATTCTTAGTCTTAGGATCATTTGGAGTTGTTGAGATAGGTCCAAATTGGGAAAATTTGTTTCAAGAATTTTGGCAGATGGATCAATGGGAGTGACTAGATTAGCTGCTGAATTGACTCCTTCTTCAGCATTTGCCATGCTTGTCTTTTTATCAATAGATTGTCTAGTACCATAATGATCATGAGACTCCTCATCTAATGAGTCATCATGAGCAAGTGATGGTTGGTCTACATCATTTGTGGTACTAGCATCTGTTTTTGCTGAATGTGGCTAAACTAGATCAGTAGTTGATCTGTGGTGACTGAGATCATATATGAGGTAGATCAACCTTGTAGTCTTCAACACTTGTGACTATATGTCTGGTGATCTGATGAGTGAGTCTCCTGAAACATTCTCAAACAAATGGTTAAAAGCATTTTTGACTCTATTCAAATCAAACATCCAACTTGGGGTATTTTCAACACTATTTGAGGAACTCTTATTAAAACTCCTTTTGCACTCGTTGCTTTATGTTAGCACGTATAAACAATGTTGCTTTCCTTTTTGACAAACAACAGTGATCAGCACATATAAACTCTTTGTTCAAAAGTCCAGTGACTAATATATTTCGAACTAATTTATTCATGTTTTTGAGATTTACATGTGCTACTCTTCTGTGCCAAATAGAGGATTCAATATTTGAAGCATTAGAAATGAAACATGAAACATTTCCTAAAGGTGATGCATTCTACATGTTAAGCATGTACATATTGTCTCTCTTAGGGGCTCTTAAAAGTATTTTATCATTTGGTATTACAAAACCAAGAGATAGAACAATACATTCATGCTCTATGAAGTGAGTTTCATGTTTTTTATCACATAATTGAGACACACTCAGCATATTAAATTTCAATTCTTTCACATAGTTTACCTTATCAAAGCTTACATTTCCATTGTTGATTGTCCCTCTACTACTTATGTATCCTCCTTTTGTATCACTTTTAAAATCAACAAGTCCACCATCATATGGTTCAAGATTCAACAGGCATAACTGTCACATGTCATGTGCTGAGAGCATCTGCTATCCACAATCCACAAGTTATCTTGGTTCACGGATGTCCCTGTATAAGTTGGTTAGTGATGAATGGGGACCTGCAGGACCGTTTGAAGGGTGCAAGTCAGTTTTCACAATGAGGAAAGACTTAGAACACTTAACAGATCAAATAGGGAACTGGACAAATTATGATGATACTAAGATAAACACAAGTAAACAAGAGATAGAAAGCTTAAGAACAAGATAATTGGTTTTCAAGAAAGATGTATATTGCTCTCAAGTTCTATTACAAGTGTTACAAAGCATATCTTAAAATACAAGAACCTGAGATACTTTATACTACATCCTACAGCCAGCCATACTTTGAAAGCCGAAAACACTAATCTAGACAACAAGATCAATGTAAAGTCAAAAGGTAGATTGCCTATTGACATGTGACTATGACATGCCATAGCTCACATCCTATTGTAATACAAAAAGGATAAAAGTACATAAAGTAGAAAGTTACAAACTCAAGACCTTAATGTACAGCTTCCTAAAGCATGGACCTTTTCACCAACTTGTGTAAAGTTGGTGAGCCTGCAGAGTGGCAGCGGAAAGTTGGTCAGCTTTTCTAAAAAGTTGTTGATCACAGAGAGCATGTCTTCTCTGTCTTCGGAAGAAATCAGTCTTCTATCTTTGAGGCTTCGGAAGACTTTGTCTTCTAAGCTTCGAAAGACTTCATCTATGGCTTCGGAAGAATTGGTCTTTTGGCTTCGAAAGATTTTACACTTGTGTAATTTTCTTTGTCGAGTGTAAAACTTCCGAAGTAACTTCTACCATGCATAAAGTGCATGCATGCAGGAGACATCTTGACTGTTTTGAGTGCATCAGTCTCTTCAATAATCCTTACAAACTCCTCCTAGGCTGGTGCTACCAAAACAGAGAAGTTTTTCAGCAGTTGATAGTCCTCATTAGGATCAGAAGCATTCCCTTCTTCATCAGCTGATCTGGATCCTTCAGACTATCATAGAACCTTCTCATGTCAAAGAGATCATGCAGAGGTAGATCAATCATGTCCTGCCAGAGATAGACATCTTGACCACCTTGATCTCTGACAACATGCCATCTATCTGGATTTGCAGCAAAAGTCCATGAAAGAATGGGTCTTCCTGATGCAAGGGGGCTCAACCTGAATTGGAGTTGATTGGTCAGCCTCTTATTGCACATCCTCAGGATGTTTTGACTCATCCTGAGGTGATGAGGTGGATGCCTTGGACTTCTTTTTCTTTCTTCTATCCCTTCTGATGGCCATCCTCTTCGTCACTCTATTCTTTAACGGAGGAGCTTGGCCTGCAGCACCAGATTGACTTTTTGTGCTCTACTTAGTTGGGGTCCTTAATCCCCATTTTATCAGTAGTAGGGGACTTAGAACCCTGCAGTGGGTCAAAAGATGAAGTTGGCTTAGTTGTAGCTTCAGGTTCAGGCTATGTTGTCTCTTCAACCTTCACCTCAACTTCAGGTGCAGCTGGACTTGGTGGAGAATGTAAGTCCACAAGCTGACCTTCTTTGATCTTCTGCTTGATCCTCCTGATGTGCTCATCCATTGTGGATAGAGACATAGGACCAAGTCTCTTTCTAGAGAACCCATACAGCTTCAAGAAGCTCACCATCTTTAGTCTATCAGCAGACTTCTTCTTTTGAGCTCTGATGGTGGCTCTTGTTTTAGCAGCTTCCTTTCTCATTTTTCTTTTCATAGCTTTTCTTTGAGTTTGAGCCTCTTGTTCAAGCTGTTTTTGATACTCAAACTCAATGTATTCAAATGATAGGGGATTGAGGGCTGCTGCCTGATAGAGTCCTGTGGCACTCAGATAAGCAATCATCTTTTGTCTTTCTTGTTCCCTGCTTATCTGAGTTTCTTCCTCTTCAACAGCCACAGACTCCTTCTCAGGACTTTCATGAACCGGAGAGAGGACAGGAGCTTTTTGTTGTATTTTTCTTTTTCTCTCTTCTTTGATTTTGAGGAGCAATTCTGCTGCCTCAGCCTCCTTCCTCTCTTTATACAGCTCCCTGTCTGTCGGTTCATCTAGTTCTGCCAAGGGGAGGGAAATGATTTCATCAATGTTGTAGTTCTTAAGTCCTAGATAATTCAATTTGGCTGCCCTTAACTCATCATTCTGAGTATCAGGCCTATGGGCAGCCCTGATTGCAGCTTGCATGAAGCTTGAGACTTCTTCTAATCTTTCTCCCCTGGCCTTTCTCTTCCTTTCTCTCTTCTCCTCCTCAATCTCCTCAGGAGTCATCTTCCTTTTCTCTTTGTCAATTGTGGGCCTGTATGACTCAGGGTGGAGAGAGCTTTGGCCTGCAGATGGTTGTGATGAGCTTGAGCTCTGGCCAGAGAGAGATTATGATACACCTTCACCAGCAGGTATGTCACTGAGGGTACTGGGTGTAGAGGGTGAGCCTGTCTTAAGGTTCACAGGTTCTTCTGCTGGGCCTTCAACTGAGGTTTCCCCTTCGAAGCTAATCTTAGGGTCTGCCTCAATATCCAGTTGACCAACAGTTTTCCCTGCTAGCTTCTGTCTATATAAAATTGCTCTGTGTCTGAATTCCCTCATTACCCAATCTTGGATCACCTCAGCTAACCTGCCAGCCTGTCTGTTTTGGCTTGGGTTGATGAAAGGCAGGTTAACCAAGTTCATACCATCATGGAAACTTAGGGTCTAAAAGTTGAAGAGTTCGTGCTGCCCCTGAGCCCTTGATAGCACCAATGCCATTCTTGAGGAATCATACCACCATCCTATAATTGGATTTTCAGCTAGATGGAATGGGGCAGGCATGGACATTAGAATTCCTTCCTCAAATAGTTGTTGAAGTAAGGCCTCCACATCAGTGTGAGCCTGAGGAAGTTGTTGAGTCTGGACAACTGCAAGTGAGGGTGATGAGTCCTCATTGTCCACACTTATTACAAAACTTCAAGGTTCTGTGGTTGTAGGGAGTTTCTCCCTCTTTTTGGTAGCATCACCCACTTGCATAGGTGAGCTGGAGGTCAAATCCACTACTTCCATATGTTCTTGTGGACCTGGATGAGTTTGTCTTAATGGTCTCTTTGCTAGCTTGCCCTTGAGATCGGTGATCTTAAGTTGTTGGTCATTGACCTTTTTCTGTAAGGCAGTCACTTGAGATTCCAATTGACTTACCTTGGAGACCAAAGAGGTGCACATGTCTTCTAGTTGTTGCACCTTTAGTTTCAGACTTCCCTCATCTTCAGATGAAGAATCATGGGAGGATGAGAGAGTTGGACTGATGTCTTCTCCCTCATCACCAGCATAGTATTCTTAGCTGCTGGATTTCCTCTGCTCACTAACAACTTCAAGTGAAGTGTCAATGGGCTGAGTTGCCATGGTTGAGGTCTTAATGATGTAGTCACTAGCAGTAGTGAGAGCCTCTTCCATATGGACCTCCTAAACAAGTTCAGGGAAATCCACCTCAGTTTGGGGTGGATGATGTGGGCTAGATATGGGAGTGATAGGAGCACTCATCTCTCCTTGAGCAAGGGTGAAGAAGAGAGACTTATGGTACTCACTGAATCTCATATCTTCGTCATCATAGAATTCAAGGTTTGGGATTGGTTGGTTGAGATCTAGAGGCTGGGGATGGTAACTGTCCCTTGAAGGTTGATCACTAGAGTTTTGAGACTCTAAGTGAAGGCTTAAGGATGTTTGAGTTATGAGCTCATCAGGCTGAGCATGAGGAATCTTAGCACTGATAGTATGAGAGATGGGAGTGGTTTGCTCCTCAAGAGAAGTGAGAGCTCCAATGTCCACTTCTTCTTGCATGGGTGGTGATATGGGGGCCTGCTCAGACTAAATAGCTTGAGCAGGGGTTCGTTTATGTTTTCTATAGTAGGTGACGGTTATTGTAGGTTGATGGGGTGGATGAGAAACAATAGGTGTGGGTTCAACACTAGCTGGTGCTGCTAGGTTGTCACCTTAAGCAATGAGCTTTAACATTTTTAGGACAAGGGCTGTTTCTACCCCAGAGAATCCCACAGTTGGTTTTCTCATTATTTTAAAGATACCAGGCTTCATCTGTCCCAATTTAAGAGTTTTACCTGTTCCCCTCAACTGTGAGCCCAGTTCACAGTTGAGAATGTGCTGGACATATCTAGGGAACATGTAATACTCCAAGGAGTCCAAGTTTGACAGTAAATTAAGATAAACAAAGTGAGAATGCCTGAACTTGACCCCCTGAACCAGTCCATGGACTATGAAGGACAGATCCTCAGGAATCTGGTCCCATCCTCCATGCTTGTTGGACAAGCTGTGTATGATGACATGGAGGAGGTACTTCAACAGGGAAGAGACCTTCCCTTTACTGAAGGTTCTGACTGAGAAGTCTCCTTCATATCCCATCTGCGTAAAGGACTGATTGACAGCAAATTTGGGAAAGGACACATCACCTTCTGCATCATCCAGCTGAAGATGGTTGTTGATGATGGCCGGAGTGATGAAGATTGTCCTCCTCTGCACTATGGCAGACAGTGCCTTCTCCCCGTCCATGTTGACCTCTTGGCAAGTCCTCCAGAAGTCCAGCAACTAATCCTCGTAGAGAGGAGGATCAATGGTGAGGGAGGTGAAGTAGTTTGACAAAAAAAGGAAACGGCAAATCTCTGAGAAAGCGGGATCTTTCTCAGAGTTTAGTAGAGCAACCTGATTGTGTTGCCTGTGGAGTTGCATGGAGAAATCGGGTTGGTTTCTGCGGTTAAGGTTGGCCATTTGAGAGAGCTTCGTCAGGAAGAAAAGTAAAAACAAAGGCGGTTTCTAGATGAATTTAGGTTAGAAAAGTGTTGCAGATGATGAGAGAAAAGTGAAAGAGGGGGAAACCGTTGGGTATATATATGAAATGGATTTGAGACAAAGTTAATGCGAAAGGATAAACTTTAAAATCCGGATGTCGGTTCCACCTCTGAAAAAGTGCCCAAAAGTAGTTTTCTTGGAAGTCGAAATCTTCCGAAGGTAATTTGGCTTCGGAAGTTTTCGATAAAAGCTTCCGAGGCCAATTTGGCTTCGGAAGATATTTCTAAGAGTTTTGAAAATTTTGCTTCGGAAGAAAAATACTTAGAGTATTCTTCTCTTTTCAGAGATAAGTACTTTCGGAAGAGAATTTTCCTTTAAGATCATTTAGATACTTAAGAAGAATTTGGCTTCGGAAGATATTTAGAAAATTTCTTCCGAAGGTAAATTGTCATATAGTAGTTAGCTGAAATTAAAGACATGATTCGCTTCCGTTCCTTCCGAAGAGAAAGATGTTCAAAATTTTCAAAAATCTAAGGAATATTTTCTAAAGCAATCTTCTTTCAAATTAGTTAGGGGCTTATAAGGGTGACAAAATATACAACTAGGGACACACAGATTTTAGAAATAATATTGAATTTAAGTTTAAGAAAAAGCTACTCAAAGTTTATCATCCCAATAGCTGATATAAGATACTTAAATCTCTGTTCATCAAAAGCTTTAGTGAACAGATCAGCATATTGTTCATTTATGTGAACTTTGACTAGTTTGATTAACCCTTTTTCAAAATTATCTCTAATTAAATGATACCTGATGTTGATATGTTTGGTCCTTGCGTGCTGCACAGGATTCTCTGTAATAGAGATAGCACTGTTTTTGTCTGCGTGGATGGGAGTCTCCTTGAAGTTGAATCCATAGTCTAGCATCTGATTCTGAATCCAAAGCACTTGAGCACAGCAGCTTGCAGCAACAATGTATTCAGCTTCAGCAGTTGATGCAGATACACAGGATTGTTTCTTACATTGTCATAAGACTATCCTTCCACCAAGAAATTGACATCCCCCTGATGTAGACTTTGCAATCATATTGCAGCCACCATAGTCACTATCTGTATATGCATACAGATTGAAGTCAGAATTCTTTGGATACCAAAGGCCAAGTGATGGAGCACCTTTGAGGTATCTTAAAATTCTCTTGACAGCAACTAGGTGTGACATCTTGGGGTTGGCTTGATATCTAGCACAGATACATTTGGCAAACATGATATCAGGCTTGCTGGCAGTAAGGTACATGAGAGACCCAATCATAGCTCTGTAGAGATGCTCATCTACACACTCCCCCATAAGGTTAGGTCCAAGGGAGTGGTTTCTTGCTATGGGAGTCTTTGCAACCTTGCAGTCAGTCATGCTGAATCTTGTAAGTATGTCTTGAACATACTTTGACTGACTTATGAAGATGCCATTGTCAACCTGCTTCACTTGAATTCCTAGAAAGAAATTGAGTTCCCCCATGACACTCATTTCAAATATATTCTTCATCAACTTCTCAAAGTCTTTGCAGAGCCTTGGATTAGTTGACCCAAAGATAATGTCATCTACATACACTTGAACCAGCATCAAGTCATTTCCTGTTCTTTTGATGAAGAGAGTTCCATCTATAGTACCCCTTCTGTAACCATGCTGATATAGGTACTGAGATAGAGTCTCATACCACCTCCTTTGAACTTGGTGCAACCCATATAGAGCTTTATCAAGCTTGCAGACATAATCAAGATGATCAGGATCTGCAAAACCAGGTGGTTGTTTGACATATACCTCTTCATCAATCACCCCATATAGAAAAGCACACTTGACATCAAGTTGGTAGACCTTGAAATTCTTGGATGCAGCAAAGGCTGGAATATCCTAACAGCTTCAAGTCTTGCTACTGGAGCAAAGACATCAGTGTTATCAATTCCTTCTTCCTAAGTATACCCTTAAACAACTAGTCTTGTCTTGTTCTTGATGACAAGTCCTCTATCATCTTTCTTGTTTCTGAACACCCATTTGGTTCCTATAGTAGTCTTCCCAGGAGGAAGAGGACATAGGTTCCAAACCTTCTGTCTTTTGAATTGAAGCAGTTCCTCCTGCATTGCTTCAACCCAACTTCCATCTTTCAGAGCCTCCTCAACTTTCTTTGGTTCTACTTGGGATAGAAAACAAGAGTAGAGACAAACATTTTTGTCATGGGTTTGTCCTCTTGTTCTTACCCCCTTGTCAACTTCACCAATGATGTTTGTGGTAGGGTGAGACTTGTGGATCCTTAGTTGAGGGATCATAGCAAGTTGGTTGGAAAGATCCAAATTTGAAAAATTTTGATCTGGCAAGGTAGATTCATCCACCACATCAGCACACTTATCAAGAGAAGCTTGATCTAATGAGTGTGTGACATCAATGATGTTGTCTTCCATGGAGTCAGCATCAAGAATTCTTGATCACTGTCACCATTTCCACTTTCTTCTACATTTGGAACTCCTTCCCTTTGGTTCTGTGCCTCTAAGCTGGAATTTGAAGGCACTTCAGATATATCAGCAGGATTTGACATTTTTGTGCTGATAGGAGCTCCATCTGCAGAATTAGTTACCACTAGAGCTGAAGTAGATTGACTTGAAGGTCTTCTTAGCTCAAATCTTGGATCAGGATCTTCTGTTGATGGGTTAACTATAGATCCTGAAACATTCTCACAAGACTTGTTAAAACAGTTAATAACTAAATCAAGATCAAACAGCCAATCAGGACCAGAACCTCTCACACAAAGAGTGTGTTCATTGAAGGTCACATTGGCTGACTCATCAACAATTTTGGTTCTGAGATTGTACACTCTATAAGCCTTAGCTTGAGAAGAGTATCCAATGAAGTATCCATCATCTAATTTCTCATCAAATTTGGCCATCTGATCTCTGGTATTCAAGATGGTGCAAAGACATCCAAATGATCTGAGGAAACCAATGAAATGCCTCCTTTTGTGCCACAGTTCATAAGGAGTCTTACTATGAGTCTTAACTACTAAAACTCTGTTCTGCACATAGCAAGCAGTGTTCACTGCTTCTGCCTAGAAGGTGATAGGCAGTTTAGAGTCAGACAACATAGTTCTTGCAGTTTCAATTAGTGTCCTTTTTCTCCTCTCAGCAACACCATTTTGCTGAGGAGTCCTGGCAGCACTATATTGTCTTGAAATACCCTTTTTATAACAAAATGTATCAAGGATTTGGTTCTTAAATTCTATTCCTTGATCACATCTTATGATCTTGACCTTATGATCAGATTGATTCTCAATCTTCAGAATGAAATTCTTCAATATCTCAGGAATCTCATCCTTAGTTCTAAGGAAAAAAACCCAAGTGAATCTAGTGAAATCATCTATGATCACCAAACAATATGAGGTCCTTCCTAAACTCATTACACTGGCAGGGCCAAAAAGATCCATATGTAACAAGTGTAGGGGAGTAGTGATGGAGTTTCTTTCCTTTGGCTTGTGAGACACCTTATGCTGCTTCCTTTTCAGGCATGCAACACAATGGTCATCATTTGTAAACTCTTTCTTTGGCATTCCAGTTACCAAATCATTCTTAATTAATTTATTCATGTTTTTAAAGTTTACATGGCACATTCTTTTATGCCAGAGAAAAGACTCATCACTAATTGCCTTAGACAGAAAGCAAGACACTTCTCCAGAGGGAGAAGTTTCATGCAAGTCCATCTTGTACATGTTCTCTTTCCTGGAGGCTCTGAGCAGAATGTGCTCTTGAGGAATGACCACCCCGAGCTTGAGAACAATGCACTCATGCTCAGTAAAGAGCATGTTATGCTTTTGATCAAAAAATTAGGATACACTCAGTAGATTGTACCCAAGCTCCTTGACAAAGTTTACCTTCTTAATGCAGAGCTTACCACTTGTGACCATGCCACTTCCAGTAATGTAACCTCCTGCATCTCTTCCAAAAGCAACAGGCCCTCCATCAATCTTTTCAAAATTATGGAGTAGAGAGCTATTGCCTATCATGTGCCTGGAACAACCACTGTCAATGATCCATACATTCCTGTTGGTCTTTAGCTGTTCTTGCACAAAAAGAGATGATTAGTTACATTTAGAAACCCAAGCCTTGCTGGTCTTGGGCTCAGTAATATCAGCAGAAGATAGTGCAACAGTAATTGATCCTATGTTCAAGCTTTGAGGATCAGCAGCTGTTGTTGATGAAGAACTTTCAGTCACATGGTCTTTCTTTGTCTTCCACACCACCTTTGGAAGCTTAGACTTGACCTTCAACACTTCGGAAGTTTTGAAAACTTTGGAAGTTTTGGAGACTGGACCTTCGGAAGATCTTGCTTTCACTACAGCAGGCTTCAGTGCTTCGGAAGCATTCCTTTCTTCTGAGACCAATTTTTCTTCCGAAGGCAAGTTTTCACTTGTCTTTTTCTTCACCTTGGAACTTCCGAGAGGAAAAGCTTTTCCTTCAGAAGTTGGCTTCTTCTTTATCTTTTCAGAAGATTTCTTCTTGATCATGTGGACAGTGCTTTTGGGATTGTAGATGCAATCTTTAGCCAAATGAGAAGTACTGCCACACATGACACAGTCAAACTGCATTCTTCTGGATGCCTTTTTTTGAGAGCAAGACTGATCTTGATCACTTTCCACTTCCTTCTTCTTCTTCACAGATGAAGTAGCAAGTCTTTTAGGAAGAGACTTGCTGCTGGATGTGGATGGTTCAGATTGTGCAGCAGTGGTACACAACAAATCAGCCTTCTTCTTGTTGTTGTTAGGATGAGGTTGACAAGAACTAGAACCCCTGGTACTAGGATTCATAGTTGAGTCTTCAGCTTTTACCACTTCAAATCCTGTAGAGATAAACACTTGTTTCTGCTTAGAATTGAAAGTGGCCTTGATCTCTTGAGCTTTCTTGGACTTTCTCTTTGCTCTTCTGATCAAGTTCTTCCTCTTAGATTTTGACAACCCAATAGAATTCCTCTCCTCAGGAGAATAGTGACCCTTCTTAGGATGATCTTCTTCACTCTTCTCAGATGCAACCTTCACTACCTCCTCTTCATCCTCTTCACTCATAGGGTCTATGAGGGGAAGCTCATCTTCACAAGTTCCACACCTTGGAGATCTTACTGATAGTAAGGAGTGTGGAGGAGCTATCTCAGTAGATCCTAGTCCTTGCTTATTCTGATAACACACTTGGGCATGCAGAGATGAGGATATCATGTTCTTGAAGGTCTCTTCTTCAAGAACACATTTTTCTGCCCTGGCTTTGCTGATCATAAGCTCAGCCTGGCATTCAGTTAACTTAGTGATGAAATCTTTAATCTGAGTCTTGTAGTTGGTGTGTTCATGTTTGAGAGTTGAAATGGTTTTTTTTAAATCTTCTATTTTCAGTTTATATCCATTTTCAGCTCTTTTTAAATCAGATTTTAAGATATTTAAGGACTCAAGATCAGATCTCATTTCTAAGTTATAGGACCTGTATCTATTAACTTTAGCAATACATTCAGGAGTACAAAGATGTTCCAATACCTTGGCTTCATCATGATCAGCCATCAGTGCTTGGCTTGGAGATGCATCCTCAACTTGAAAGCTCCAGTCAAAGCCTCCTTCTTCAACAGCAACTGCAGCTTGCTGCTTTGGCTTCTCATTCTGGGTGGCTCCTTCAGTGTAGTTTGGTCTGGTTTGTGCTTGGCCACCATTAGTTCTAGGTGCCTTGCACTCTCTATCAAAGTGTCCCATTTGGTTACAATTGAAACACTTCACTTTGCTTTTATCCGGTCCAAACTTTCCACTGGCTGCATTGCTAGGAAACTTCCTCTCTGTTCTCTTGTAGAACTTTTTGGCTCTGTGAGTGAGAAGAGCCATCTGCTGGACTATCTCCATGTACTCCAGATTATTTGGATGGATACAGTCCAGGTCTTCAAGGGTGAAAAGAAAGTTGCTTGAACTCTCATCAGCAGACACAAAAGCATGAGAAGAGCTTGTCTCTTGGAATGGACTTTCTTGGATGTAGCTCTCCCTTGGTGTCTCAGGGAAGGTGATGAAAGGACCCTTTTGTGAGTTGTCAGGGTAGCAGATAAGATGATGCTGTGGTTCTCTGCAATCCCTTTCAACCACAAGAAGGGCTGAACCCTGCTAATTGCATGAGTTACCAGATGGATTTTGCATGTTCATCTCCATCTGGTAGCCACTGAGGATACCATACAACTCTGTAAGAGTGAGAGTCTTAAGGTTCTCAGTCCTCTTGATGACAACACAATGGTGAGTCCACTGTCTGGGAAGAGAGGACATGAACTTCCTCACAATATCCCTGTTCTCAAGAGTTACTACAACATCCATTAGAGTATCCACAATATCAACATACCTGAAGTATTAGGTGAAGTTCTCAAACTGCTGCTTTAAGAGGTCCTTTTTGTTTTCCTTTGCTTCAGAGGACCCCTTATACATGAGCTTTAGTGCATCCCATAACTGCTTGGTAGTTTTGCACTTCTTGAAGCCCCTGTAGATAGAGTTGGGAAGAGCAGTTTGGAGGGCAGTCATGGCCTTCTGATCGATATCTATCTTCTTTCTATCTTCTTCAAAATAGTCAGCCATCTTTTTTGGGATCATGCCACCTCCAGCAGCAGCTGAAGAGGTGCATGGGATGTAAGGTCCAGAGACAACAGATTCCCACATCCTGGAGTCTTGAGACTTGATGAAGCCTTCCATTCTTTGACATCAAGTATCAAAGTCTTCAGGAGTGATCAGTAGGGACTTTGTCACAGTGCCAGTTTCCATATCAGCCTTTGAAAGAGCTGTCATTTGAGTTGTTAAATGTTTTGTGAAAAATTGAGAGATCTAAGATGGTGAGATCTTACAATCAAGAGCCTGGAAAGCTCTGATACCAATTGCAGGACCATTTGAAGGGAGCAAGTCAGTTTTCACAATGAGGAGAGACTTAGAACACTTAACAGATCAAATAGGGAACTGGACAGATTATGATGATACTAAGATAAACACAAGTAAACAAGAGACAGAAAGCTTAAGAACAAGATAATTGGTTTTCAAGGAAGATGTATATTGCTCTCAAGTTCTATTACAAGTGTTACAAAGCATATCTTAAAATACAAGAACCTGAGATACTTTATACTACATCCTACAGCCGGCCATACTTTGAAAACCAACTGGAAACACTAATCTAGACAACAAGATCAATGTAAAGTCAGAAGGCAGATTGCCTTTTGACATGTGACTATGACATGGCATAGCTCACATCCTATTATAATACAAAAAGGATAAAAGTACATATAGTAGAAAGTAACTGACTCAAGACCTTAATCTACAGCTTCCTAAAGCATGGACCTTTTCACCAACTTGTGTAAAGTTGGTGAGCCTGCAGATTGGCAGCGGAAAGTTAGTCAGTTTTTCTGAAAAGTTGTTGATCACAGAGAGCATGTCTTCTCTGTCTTCGGAAGAAATCAGTCTTCTATCTTTGAGGCTTCAGAAGACTTCATCTTTGGCTTCGGAAGAATTGGTCTTTTGGCTTCGGAAGATTTTACACTTGTGTAATTTTCTTTGTAGAATGTAAAACTTTCGAAGTAACTTCTACCATGCACAAAGTGCATGCATGCAGGAGACACCTTGACTGTTTTGAGTGCATCAGCCTCTTCAATAATCCTTACAGGACCCAAACCTGTTTAGTCTTGGGTCTTCTAGATTTCAACAATTTTTCATCAATTTTAAGTGTTGAAAGCATGATTTTAGGTTTTGGGTCATCTAAGGTTTTGTTAGGTTCAGTAGATGTGTTTGGTCTCCAGGCTTTCTTGTTGGCTTTGGATTTGCTAGACTCTTTGACATCTTCTTTTCTTTGATAACCTTTTGAAGATTTTAGAGATCGTGAAAATTTCTCAAAAGTCTTCCTTTTATGGTTTGCAGTTGCTGATTTGTTTGGCAGATTATTTAGAGGTGCTGAATTTTTCTTGAAATCGCCACTTGACTTGTTTGACTTCCAAACAGCCTTGTGAGTACCATTTCTTCTTTTTAATGGCTGATCAACAACTATAGACCCTTTTGAGGATCTGAATTTGTTGGTGGAGCTAAGGGATTGAATGGATAGTCTTTTGCAAAATGACTATCTTCCCCACATATTAGGTATATGATCTTCATATGCTACCTAGATGTTTTGATCTCCAGCTTGAGTTCTCCTTCTTCCTCTTCTTTCCTTCCTTTCTTTATCAGCTGGTGATCAATGAAATTTTCAAGTGTCACCTTCTCCTTTGAAGATTTCATCCGCTGAGTTTCCTTAGTACTACATATGTTATTGTTCAACTTGTGGTAAATATGAGTAGAAAGATCAATCTTCTTCCTTGGGAATTTCTTGCTATGAATCTTTACTATTTCAGAAGTAGATTTTTGATCATATGAAAATGATTTTACTTCTGAAGATTCTTAAGTTCCTGCACATCAGTTTCTATTATGTGTCTTCTTATTGCAGTTGTGCTTTGACTTGAAAGAGGGGTTTAGTGCAGTAGTTGGTTTACTGATTATGTTGGAGGATGAGTTTTTCTTGACAAACTTCATTTTCCGAATCACCTTCTTTTTGTTTTGCTTTGAGTTTCTTCCATCTTCTTCTTCATCTTTTATTTCTTACCTGCCTTTTCTTGCCTCTCTTTTCCTTCTTCTATCACCTCAACTTCTCCTTTAATTTCCTCCTTCTTTACTTCCTCTACTTTTTCAACAGTTGGCTTTGTACAGATTAGATACTTATATTTCGGAGTATATGCTGGAATGTATACACGTGGTGGTTCCACAGCATTATATCCTAACCCTGTCTTGGTTTGATACAACTTTTGAAAATCGTTAGTAAAGGCAAGCAATTTTTTGAACTTTTTAGTTTGAACATTGTATTTATCAGTATATGTTTTAGCTATAGCTAAATCACATTGTGTTGATTTTAATCTGTTCATGAGATCATCAATCTGGGTCTCCTAGTTAGTTTTTTCATGTTTTAGTTGTGAAACAATCTTTTCTAGATCTATTATGTTTTCTTTTTGAGCTTGATCATTTTTCTTAAAATCCCTTTTAAGAATGTTTATTGATTCCATATATTTCATTAGATCCAGATTGTGATTTTTGTACATGTTTACTTTCGCAATACACTCATGTGTACAAAAAAGTTTAGGAGTTACTTGAGGTGAAGAGCTTGAGCTTTCGGCCATCAGTGTAATGTTGATGGGGTTGATGTCTTCCACTTGAAAGCTCCAGTCAGTCACCACTTCTCTTGATGCTATAGTTGTTATATTCCTTTGATTGCAAGAAGTATATGGGTGTTGGAAGGTTGTTGATGGTTTGTAGTTTGATAAGCTTGTTGGAAATGGGTTTGACTTAGGTGCTTTGCATTCTTTAGCAAAGTGACCCAGCTGGTTACAATTGAAACACTTTACTTTGCTTTTCTTAAACCCAAATCCTGATCTTCTTTGCTTTAAAAAATTTCTTCTTATTCTCGATTGAAACTGTTTAGCCTTGGAAAAGAACATGGCTATTTGATAGTTGATGTCAATCTCTTCAAGATCATCTAGATGAATGCATTAAAGATCTTCTTTAAAGAGTTGGAAGAAGTTGGCCTACTTACTTACAAACACTGAGCTAAAAGAGCAGTTTGGTGAGAAAGATGATGAGGATTGCCGATTCCATCTGCTGAAAGATAGTGAAGACTGAGATTCAATAGTTAGAGATTCTGGATAGGTGATCATAGGTACTTGGAGAGTTACCATTGGTACTTGGTAAGCCTGAGAATGGCAGGATTCTTGAATAGGTGCCATAAGTGTTGTTGACTTTGAGGAGTTTGATTATCTGCCGAGTATTCTTCATCAGCATCCATATCCATTTGGTAGGCACTAAGAATGCCATATAACTCCTCAAGATTCATTTCCTTCGGATTTTAGTTCTTCTTATGGACATAGTGTAAACTGTCCATGCCTTCAGTAGTGATCTCAAGAATTTCTTAAGAGTATCACTATTCTCCATCTTCACTCCAGCCTCATTTAGAGAGTCTGGTAATTCAACATATCTAAGATATGTTTCAGTCATGGTTTCTACCCTAGTGAAACCAAAGTTTTCAAACTTTTGCTTTAAGACATCTCTTTTGTTCTCTTTCATGTCTTCGGTTCCTTCAAATCTGGCCTTCAATGCTTCCCACAACTTCTGAGCAGTTATGAACTTCTTGAAGCTGTGAATGCTGTTGTTGGGTATGCTCATCCAGTTCGGCGACAATGCTTTAGAGTCTACATCCATCTTCTTCAGATCATCATCTATTACTTCGTAGGATCTTTAGGAATCATATCTCCATCTTCACCAGCAGCTTGAACCATAGGGTTATATGGACCATTTAGGATTGAGAGCCATAGTCTCAAATCTTGATTTCTTAGAAATTCTTCCATTTGAATCTTCCAAGTATCATAATCATGAGGTGTAAACATAGGAGGTTTGGTTTGGATGCCATTCTCTAAGTTATGCTTACTTGAGATGGCTACAACAGTTATTTTTAAATGGAAAAGAGGTTATGAGGGGAGAGGTGTGTTTGAAAGTGTGATCAAAAGAAAACAAGTGATTTGTTGAAAGGTGACTTTAAGCAAATTAAGAGCCAAAGCCTTGATAGCACTTGTTGGATCGGGTTATTGACTCACAAGACTTTTCTAGTGATCGGCGAATGATAATGGCGGACCTAAGTTAACTGCCTTACTAACAAACACACATACATTGAGTAACAATATAGACACAAGATGTTCTTTCAAAGTATACACTTGATTAATCTTTTTTAGTATAAATTGTTACAATGAGTAGATAAACAAATGGGCTGACAAGCTTGCCTATAAACTATATAAGTGCGAGTAATTCATATTATGAAAGCTAAACACAAATAATAAATCACTTTATATCTATTCCTGGTTTAGGAAAAAGTATGTACAACATAGACAGGCGATCGGCATATCAAAAGTCAACAGCTTTAGTACTATGTTGTCTCCAAAAGGTAAAACACAATAGCTGCTAATGTACTTTGGTATAGATAGTCAGTGGTTCAGCACTCGGTAGAATTCGGCAGTTGACAGCCTAGTGCTAAATCCTTGAGTTTTCGGTGTCTTCATCCTCTTCATGAATCAATAGTGCCCTTATCATCCCCGCCTACATCTATACCTCCACCCCCTCTGTCATCTTATCTGATGTCACTCATTCACATGATGAAACTCTTCATCCTAATGTACTTTTTCATGTCTCATCCACTCCTGCCTCTAAACCCGCTACATTTTTCCAAGCATATAAGGTGGGATGTCATGCGCTAAAATATCTTGCCTTTCATTCTAATCGCACCTTAGTTTTAGTGCTCGGTCCTCCAAAGGCTACCATTGTTGGGTGTAAGTGGGTTTATAGAAATAAGCAGCACACTAATGGATCAGTTGGTAGATATAAGGCTCGATTCATTACCAAAGGATTTTGTCAGACTAATGGTATTGATTATAATACAACCTT
Source organism: Flaveria robusta (assembly GCA_025506415.1). NCBI lineage: Eukaryota > Viridiplantae > Streptophyta > Magnoliopsida > Asterales > Asteraceae > Flaveria > Flaveria robusta. Next base: position 12,234,858 of record CM046465.1, read on the forward strand.
TAGCTCAGTTATCAAACCAATCACTATCAAACTAGTTTTTTTCTATTGCTTTCTTTCATGGTTGGGATATTAGGCAAGTTGATGTCAGTAACATATTTCTTCTCTATGACTCATTCGAGGCCATATACATGGACACCCCCCTTGTTTATTGACTCCAATTGATCACATCATGTTTGTTTGCTTTAAGAGGTTCTTCGTGGCCTTAAGCAAGCACCAAAGGCTTGGTTTTCTAAGCTATCTTCAGCTTTTAAGAATTTTGGCTTCTCTTGCATTTCTCTAATACTTCTTTGTTCATTTACTCTTCTGACTCTATGATTTGCTATATTCTTGTTTATGTCGATGATATTCTAATCAGAAGCAGGTATGGGGTACTTGTGATAACACTAGTGATTGCTTATACTCACAGTTTGCACACAAAGATTTGGGTTTTTTGTGCTCCTTCTTGGGTATTCAAGCTATATTCACTAAAGACATTCTCCATCATTCGAAATAGCATTATCTCATACACACTTTGCAATGCGCTAGCCATGACCAGTTTCCACCATGTCTACTCTTGTCGCTTCTAGACATCAATTATCTAGGTATTCTTGTGTACTCTTGCATGATCCTTCTATGTATTACAACAGTGTTGGTGCCCTTCAGTACCTTGTCTTAACTCGTCCACAAATTGCATATGTTATTAGTAAAGTTTCTTGGTTTCTTCAGACACCTGTGGACAGAAACTGGATCATAGTTAAGTGCATTTTATGATATCTTAAAAGTACCATTACTCATGGACTATCTGTCTGGAGGGCTTCTATTTTTGCCATTCATGCCTATGCTTATGCTGACTAGGATGTTTGTCCAAATGATCGTTGATCTACAACTAGTTATTGTGTGTTTCTTAGGCCCAATCTCATCAGCACCAAGAAACAACATACTGTTGCAAGATCTCGTATGGAGGCCAATCAGGCTCTTGCTCGTGCAACAGCTGAGGTTTGATGGATTATGTCACTGCTATTTGAGTTCTGTTTACCTTGTGCAGGCCGTCCCAGTCTCGTGATAACATTAGTGCCACCTATCTAGCTGTAAATCCAGTATTTCGTCAACGTACAAAACCCTTGAAATTGCACTTCATTCATGATATAGTGCTCTCACAAACTATCATTGATAGTTATGTTCCTACTGCTCTTAGTTAGCATATCTACTAACCAAAGAATTATTTTCCACACGGTTTGTTGTGTTTGGGTAGCTTCAGTCACATCCGTCCTTTAGCTTGCGGTGGCATAATACTACACCTCTTGACCTTCATATTTTCTCTTTAAGATATGTATTTACTACCTGTCTCTTGAGTTGTTTGCTGCTAAGTTCTTCTTGTAAACTGCTATATATATGCATTGCATTACTAGTTAAAAAAGATACAATACAAGAAATAGTCTTCTTTCATTACCTGTACGTCTTTAACTTGAGATAATCAGAAGCTCAACAAACAAGGGTAATGTTAAGGTAAGTTCTATTGATGTTTTCAAAACCATGATACTTGCTAAAATTTTAAAAATTTGAAATGCAAAAGAACGCTTGAAAATAACACAGGGCATGCAACATAATTCTACGAAAACAACTTATAATATATACGAATAAGAGTACTAATTATATGCAGAGAATGAAGTTAAGCTTAGTCAGATACCGTGTAAGTGTTATATGAAATTATACTTTCTAATTCTCGCATAAATAGCCGGATAGAGTTGTAATTTATGTGCCAAATTATGTATCTAGTTATTAGGAAAACGGTTTTGATTAAACTATCAAAACATGAGCTCACCATCTATGGCATGTGAACGTGAGTGGAAGCGATGGAGGAATAAAAAGAGCTTAGAAACAATATATATTTGAAGATTTTGTATTATGTTGTACTTTGTTATCACGAATTAAGCATCAATAATTTTTTTACATTTAGTTGTTAAGTGTGTTATCAATCGGTCACTTACGCTTAGGTGGGGTGACTCGAGTTGTTTGACTCTTCAGAGTCAAACATTGAACATTGCACTTGGAACTGATATTGTCCCGGTGTGTCTTACTTTGCTCCAGATCAGAACCTGTGAATATGGATATGGAGTTGGACCATGCACACATACAACAATATTATTGGTTCATATTAGACCTTTAGATATATCCTTAAACCTTTAGGCAGAAAACAGTCCAAATTCTTGACATTTGTTGTGTTTAAGGTTAACAAACCTCTTCAACACTGGTATTATGTAAATTTCCCAAACACCAACACGATATAAACATGTCTGAAACAAATTTAAGCATGATAAAGATATCCTGGTCATAAAACTATTTCCCATTATCCGAAAAGCGAAGATGTAGGAGCATGTATCTACATATGGTATCAAGATTCTTGAACCCACCATTAAAAATAAGAGAAGAAAAGAAATAATTCCAACGATTAAGTCCTATCTTATAACATTACCACAAGGGGTGAAAAATCTATATCAGTTTCTTCTTCTGGAAGAAGCGAGTCAAGTACCATACTTGTACACATGAAGCCAAAATGCAAATACCCAAGGATAAGATACTGTACCAAGCCACCCTGGAATTGGTAGTCTCACTCACTCCTCTCATTTCTGCCTCTCTGCATGACCATCAAAACAATACAAATCACTATTAAAAAAAAAGTGTTAGCGGATCAATCTAACCGGACCATTTTGAAATAAAAGGTTTCAACTTGACTCGTTTTGACTCATTACCCAGCTCACCCAATTTGCCAGCTCTTGAGATTAACAGCATTACAGAAAAATTGTAAGAAGAAAGTTCACCTGCTCTTGAGGTATAACAGATTATCATGAATGGCTTCCACAGCTCCTTCAAGCTTTCTCAACTCGAGCTCAACACCCTGTGAAGCAATTCAAGAAAAAAACATCAAAACAAGTAAAAGGAGAAAATAACACAGTACCTCCTATCTATGAAAATCGGAACGTTTAACTTGACAAATTAGTTTTATTAGAATGTATCATGAAGACAATGAGAGGAGTCTTCCAGACCCAAATCAACACCATCTGTTGATTTTGTGAAGAAAATGATAGGGGAAGGGGGAAATATAACTCGGACCCTTTCCAAAGACAGAAATGTCGCAAATTTTAAGGACGCAAATGCATGGAAACTTCTGCTCAACAGAAAAGAAGAGGAAGTCGCATTGCCAGAAGAAATTTGACAAATTTTAAATGCAGAACATTTGGTAAAGGCATGTCCTTTAAACAAATATGGGATCCCACATTTATAATATTACCTTTGGCTCAATGTTTTGACAAATAAACATTTGGCTCAAGAATATTCCATTCATGAGAGAAGATGAATTCTTAAATTCTTCTATGTTGATAAAATATTCCGACATTTCTAGAATAAAATCACTGCAACAGATAATGCCTTCTGTCGACTTTTAAATACTCGCCATGTAAGCTCACAGTTGTCAAAAGCTCAAGATTTATTTTAAAGTTGAAAATTCTTTTACCCACGTATGTGCAAACGGGTGGTCAATTTGAGTAATAATAATTTGTCTCTGACCGGTCAAATGGGGAAAAAACAAAATAATAAAAATGGAAATAGGTTGAACAGCTTGAGCTGGTTTCAAAGTCACCCAAACTGTATACAAAATGCATAGAACATTATTGACAGAAAACAAACAGCAAGAACACCAAGGTATTGTCACTGAACTCAGCAACGACTCTTTATATTTTAATCACTCAATAGAACTTTCTGTACACAATACAATGGCACCTATTGTCTACTTATAATAACTCAATTCTTAGAGACTACTCAACAAAAATAAAGACTCAATAATAGGAAGCATGATCAAAACAAAATAAACACCAAAAACCAGAAGCACAGTTTCGGCCAGAGGTGCTGCTTCCATTAGAAACATGGCTTCAGCCTTCAGCCACCTTTTCCAGAATTAATCAAACAACAATCTCCTCTGTAATTTTGGATTGTGCCAACCAAGTCAACAATTAGTACCTCTCTCATTTCAATTAATTTGATCCTTGGTAGTGCTTACCCGCTTTCTTATTGTCCCCACTAATATACTCCACTTTTACTAATCCCCTTTTCAACACATTCTCGAATGTAATAATACTGGGTATCAATATGTTTGCTATGCCAATGAAACACGGGATTTTTCATCAATTCAATAGCCAACTTGTTATCAACGAACAAGGTTATTGCTTCCATAATTCGTCCCTTTACTTCTCTTATCACCCCTTTTAGCTAAATGGCTTGACATATAGTAGGCATTGCCACCATGAGCTCAGCTTCACAAGAAGACAATGCAATAGCGTTTTGTTTGTTACAGCTCCAAGCCACTGGTCCTCCCCCATAATAGATAATCATTGCTGTTATGCTTCTTCCATCAATGCGTTTAGAGGGGAGTGAGCTACCACTATAGCTCACTAGCTTGGCTTCTCCATTCCGCTCGTATTATCCCATAGCTTACGGCTCCCTTTAAGTATATCAAAACTTGTTTCACATCTTGCATATGAGACCCCTTTGGAGATTCCATGAATTGGCTTTCAACATCAATAGCATAACCAGTGTGAGTCAACTACCGCAAGCATGGCATCCACATGTTCACCATCTTTTTATTTTGTCAATTAAGAACCCGAGTACATTGGAAATTTCATAGGATTAGCTTCCCACATGTCTGCTTGCTTCAACATTTTAATTGCATAACCAGTTCGCTTCAAAAAGATTCCACTTTGGTTTTGATCAACCTCGATACCTTAATAATTGCTTAACAATCCAAGGTTGCTCATGTCAAAACACTCCTACATTTGATCTTTAAAGCTAGAAAGTTCAATAGTGCTTCACTAGGTGATAATTAAATCAACACATACACCAACAATCAAAACACCACTTTTGTTGGTTCATTTGTAAACAGCATGTTCACGTGGGCAATAAACCCAAGCTATTTGAGCATGCTATCAAGCTTGGTATTCCAAGCTCTCGACGCTTATTTTAGACCATAAAGCGCCTTCCCTAGCTTGTACACCATATCTACCTTTCACGGCTTCTTGTAGCCTGTTTCCAATGGTTGATAGTGTGATAGGTCCACACAAGCCTCCATGAACTAACTCCAAGGGCTTGGATACCTTAAAATTTGTCTCGACTAAAAACGAAGCTTTGACAGTTTTCCCACCAAGCAATTTCACAAATTTAAGTTTGGTGTTCAATCAGAGGTACTCCTTTGGCTAAACCTTTGGTATACATTTTCTTGATGGACTCAAAGTTCAAATGGCCCAGCCACGAGTGCCATAACCATGCTACATCATTAATTTTTTGAGGGACAAGACACAAGCTTTCCAAAGTAAGCATTATCTAGTAAAGCCGGTTTCTTGATCTCATCACTTTAATCAAGGTCTTTCCACCTTTCTCAAATACCTTCAATGTATCATCTTCCATAAGGATCTGGCACCTAATTTAGCCAAGACTTAGATTACTACAACATATAGCGGGTATGTAGTAGACTAGTAGACTTCTGTGACAAGGGGTTATGCTCCATTCTTGCACTCCAACAAAATTGAGCCTTTGCCTTTTATCTATAGGTTAGAGCCATCACCATTCGACTTTTCTTGTCGCAAATTTGTTTAGTTCAGAAAATAATGATGGTTACCAATCATGTGATTATTTGCACCATTATCCAAATACCATATGCCCTCCTGCTTTTGTTTAATCTCGTATCTTTTAGGCAAAACTTCCTCTTCGTTAAAAAAAACAGATTCCATAAAGCACATAAGATAACCCAAATCTTCATGTGTTCCTACAAGATTGTCATCGTTGTCCTAGGTTTTTCGATCAGGGGATTCACTAGCACAATGCGTATACTTATCACAATGAAAACTTTGATTTCCTTCTTGTCTCAGCCCCTATTCAGGTCTCCGTGGTACCGATTTTGACAGTCCCTCCCACGACACTGGCCACTCCCTCAGCCATGGTTGTCAATAGATCCCCGACAACCACCACCCCTTTGATCTCCTCGATCACCCGGTTTGGTCTCGTCGTCTTGTGAAACAGTAGTTTCCCTTGAGTTCCAGCAGATGATTCTCTTCCACAAAGGCGCTCCTCGTAAGCTTTGAGCCTTCCAACTACGCCATCGAACTACATACAATCCAGGTCATTACACTGCTCTACTATAGCCACCAACTAAAAGAACTTGTCAGGGACAGAATTCAGCAACTTCTTTACGAGAGAAGCATTGTCAGAAGTCAAACTCAAGTTTGCTGCTTTCAAAAATAATCCAATTAGCTTCCTGAAAACTGATCCACTGATTCAGCTCTTGAGAGCATTCCAACAAATCAGCTCTTGAGAGCATTCCAGATCTGGCGAACGACTTCAAGTTTTACACTAGGATAAGGATCTCTTTGCAAATAGCATGGAACAAGGAGGCTCATGCCGTCTTGTTTCTTCTCGTCGACCTGCCCTAGTTCAGCCTGTTAAACCACTTCCTACAACCCTTGATCACCCAATTCGCTTCCACTACAATTTCTGATGTCGTGTAGTCGAGTGAGCTTCAAAACTTGATGCAATACTCCACCGGTCGCTTTTGGTAGGAGGGATTGCAAGGGTTGTATCGGTCATGGTGTTCTACAATCAGACAACTTCTGAGAGCCGTAAACTTGGCACTGATACCAAGTATTGACTAGAAAATATACAGCAAGAACACCAAGGTATTGTCACTAACACAACAACGACTCTCTTTGTATTAGTTACCGAATAAAATTTTTTGTATACAAAACAAAGGGACCTAATGAACTATTTATAACAAACCCAAATCCTGAGGACTGTATCTACATCATAATAAAGACTTAATTAAAGGAAACAGGATCAAAATAAAATAAACACCAAATACAAAAAAACAGATTCAGCCAAAGCGTTGTGCTGCTTCCATCAAAAACGAGGCTTCAGCCGCCTTTTTCCAGAATTAATAGACAAAACATCACAATTCATTTATTTCAAATATCAGATTATCACAGTAACATAATACCTTTAAATCATTTTTCGAATATTAATCCTTTGTCAAACTAAAAAAAAAAAAAAAAAAAAAAAAAAGAAAAATCTAAAAACAATCAACCTAACCGAGTCAACCTTTTTTACCCTCCTGATGTGCGTTATTTTGCAACCTTTAATATATTCATTTATATATCACTGACATTATTAACCGTAAGAAAAAGAAAACGGGTAAAATAAGGTAAGACAACATAATGTCAAGAGTTATTACTCACCTCAATTTTTTCTTTCCTAGCAACTGACTCCCAATCCTTTGCTGCAATTCCAATTTTCCAGTCAATATTAACACTTAAGGCGCCACCTTCACCAGGGTGGTCTGGCCAAAAACATGCCAGATACTGCCCAGCCTCGCTAGATGTGAATGCAAATTGACCATGTGTTACATTCTCCTTATGGTGAAGAACATTCCCAAAAGGTGATGTAACCTACAAAATTAGTCGAAACCATAATTAGGTTCATTTTTTTCAAATACATGCAAAAAAATATGTACTCTATACAGATAATTCTGGTTATATGCGGAAATAGGTCAGAAAACACGCAAAAAAGTGTCCTTTAATAAAAATTGCAACAAAAAATGACTTTGTTACTGTAAAATACAGATAATTTTTGGATTTCATGCCACTTGTCACTAAAAACGATATGCTTTTGCATCAGGGTATTCTAAGAGATATGGAGATAACAAACACCACATGATAAACTATTTCATTACCCTTCAGCAGATAAATATAACGTCAAAATTTCACTTGATCTAAATGTTCCAACCGGACAACCAGTAGTCACATTAGGTTCAAACTTAAAGCAACTGTCGCGTGAGTTTGCACGGAAACCAAATGAACCTATTTGGTTAAAATTGTGAAATGGGTTCTCAATTTCTCTAAATAAGTCAAATGAATTTTATAAGAACTGGCAAGTGTTATATTACTGGGAAAGCTGATCAGTAACAGAAAGTTGGACCAACTTAGCATCAAGTTTTAGTTTTCAAATCAAGTGCTGTAAACATAAGTTCTTTTTAGTAGCGAGACAACATATTTTATAAAAACTATATACTCTTTCGTCAATCAAAAGAAGATTCCACATTATAATATTTCTTTTTGACAGGAAAAAGCAGGACCACTTTATAAATCAAGCATAAAGATGAACATTATAGCTTCCAAATTACCTTCCAACAGTTCCCATAAACCATTGTTGGCAGAATTAGGGAGTGTTCGGGATTGCATATCAAAACTAATTATCTGATAGGAATATTCTGATACATTTGAAGGGTGTTTGGGATTGCATATGAAAACTCATATGTTTATTGAAGTTTTGATACTTTTGAGAATGTTTGGATTGCTTATCTCTGTTTATTTCGGAACCAAATAAGAAATTGGAAATAAGCAGTTCAAGGTTGCTGATCTCTGATTATTTCGCTTCCCCAACAACTCAAAGGAAAACAACTACACCCAATTCACGAATTGATATAGAAAATTACTGTTCAATCACACAACACAAGCATAATAAAGTACTTTTCAAGTTACAGAGATGCAATTGCAGGTGAAGATACATAAAACCAGATATACAACTACCTTAGAGGAGATTGTTGGAGTGGGATGAAGGTGATCATCGGAAATAACGACGTAATCTCCGACGACGACGACGTTGCTGTGTATTTCCTCACTTACGCATTTGTTTCCCGATCTCGGTAGATTCAACCATACAGATTCACCCTTTTGCACCCAAATTGAAATCAATAACAGCACCTGCAACAAAAACCTAGCTTTCTCCGCCATTTTCACTCTGTGTGTAGAATTAACGTTGTGTATGTATACCGATTTCTCTATATATGTGGATGAATCAATGGGAGTTTGTATGAATTTAGGTGAGATCGACGAACAAACAAGTTAATCGTAGTTGGGGTTTCTATTTCATGCGTTTTGGGAGGATTTCGGGTTTTTAGTTGGAGTTTACTTGTAGAGACATGTTCAAGCGTAACTGCATGACCTCCTTATGGAATTAAAATAATGAGAAATTTCAATGATCAATTTTTTCTATCAAAACAATTGTGAATGATAATCTCAGCTATTTATCAAAACAGGCTTGGTTGGCGTTTTCGGCATAGAAACAAAAAAAGTACACACGTGACGGGCCACTGAGCATTTCATGTGTAAAGTTATAGGTTGAGTTAGCATGTATCACACGTCAGCCGGTCTGTTTCGCGCGTCAGTTTCCAGGCTTACTAAGTTGATAAGCTTATGAAAAGTTCCCAGCTTAGCCACCACCAGAAGGATTCGCCCTCAACCTGTGGGGGCGACTGAGCCGATTTGTAGGGTTGGGCTAGGGTTGTTCACGAGCCAATCCTAACTGAGCGGACCGTTGCTCATGTTTGCCTCGTTTCCAAACGGAACCGAGCCGATCGGATTGTTTACAACCGAGCAGAAAATCGAACGAGTATTTTTCGAGCTTTGATTTTCCAAGTGAGCGTAAAGGAGTGTCGAACAATCTGTACAACTCAACCATCTAGTGTGTCATCTTATTTATATTGCAATAAGAGAATGTAACAATGTTGGGTATTAAGTTTTAATTACTTAAAAAGAAGCCATATTTCATAACATCACATTTTTATGAATGACAACGCGTTATGGTTGACGATGAGTGGGGTTGTAGCTGATAAAAAGGTGAGTATATTACAGAGAACGATGCGGTGAGAGCGGACGTTGATCAACTAAAAGTAAAAGCGAGCTCAAAAATTATCTCTTAGCAGATTAGAATTTCACTTTAATGCTTAGTATTAAATTTTTTATTAAGTTGATAGATGTCTTGTAAAAAACATATGGTTTTAACAATCAAATCTACACATTTAAATCGAATTTTATTTAAATCCACAAGGTTTTGAAACTAGTTATATATAATGGGTAGATTTGTAGGTTTTTCTAAGCATTGTAGCAGAATGGAGCAGAAACCGGACCTTGAATTGGAAGTTAGTGAAGTTTGGAAGCTTAAAGAAGAAGAAATGGTTGATTGGGAACCATTGCGGACCCCAACGTGAACCCATTGCGCTCCATAACGACCGCGCATGTACAAATCAGCCACCTCGTTAAAAAGTTCGGTCGCCTCAAGCTGTTGCAGAAAACAACACCAACCCATTGCTGTCTGCACATTGCTCGACGTATAAAAACCTAATTTTAGTTATTTAAAGAGACTTGGATGGCAATTTTTGGGGTGTTACAACTTGGTGCTTAGTGGAAGGATCAAAGGCGATGATTTGAAGCCATTTGAGAGCATTTAGAGCTCGAAATTGAAGTTTAGAAGACTTTTTTGGTTTGTAAATCATTCATGCTAAGTCATGAACAGGATGAAGCCGCCAAAAGCTTAAGAGTTCAGCACAATAACACCTACTACCGATCAGCAACTGAGTGCCAACTACCGATCAACACCAATGTGTCAATTGCCGAATCGCATCAAGTGCTGAACCACTACCAATCAGCATTGAAAATAATGAAATGCTAATCGACAGCTTATTAACACTTAAAAAGATGAGTTTCTGATCAACTACAACTCCAGACAAGACTGTTTATGCTGAGATACATTGGCAGCTGTTGTGTTCTACCTTTTGAAGACAACATAATACTAAAGCTGCTGACTTCGGATATGCCGATTGCCCGTCCGAATTGTAGTTAGTTTTTACTAAACCTGGAATAGATGTATAGAGATTTATTCTTTGTGTTTAGCTTTTTTAATTTAAATACCTCATACTTGTATAGTTAGAGGCAAGCTTATTTAGCCCACTTGTTTAGAAGCTGATTGTAACAGTTCACTCATAAAAGATTAATCAAGTGTATACTTTAAAAAAACTTCTTGTGTTTGTATTGTTTCTCAAAGTATAAGTGTTTGTTAGTATAATAGTTGACTTAGGTTCTGTATTTGTCAACTGTTGATCAATAGAAAAGTTTTGTAAGTCATTAACCCGATCCAACAATTTGGTTTACAAATTTGATTAGTCCTCTTAGATTTTAGACTTTGTTTCCATCATGTTTAGTCTTCTTTATGGATTTGTAATGTTTCCATGATTATGAGTAGCTAAACTTTTAGACTATCTAGATATGTGATGAAAATTCGATGTTTTTTATTGTTTTTTGGTATTGGTTATTTTGATCGAATAATATTCACGTAAAAGGCTTGTTTTTAATGTTAAATAGTTTTTATGTTTTTGTGTTTTTGGGTTGATTATGTTTATTGGATTCTTCCTATGCTTGATTAATTAGTTTTATGCTTTTCTGTTAGAGTATAGGTTTTAATAACTACATTGTGTTTGGTTGATTGTGATTGTTTCTAGACGTGAAACACTATAGGAATAGGTAACATATTTAACCTAATAATAGAAACTTGACTAATTCTGAGATCAACAGGTAAAGGATTGTAGATTGGTTTTAATTATTAAGTCTTAGGCTTTGATTGTACGAGAGTGAATTTAGCCTAATAATCTAGTAATTATTATTAATCTAATCAACATTTAGTAATTCTAAGTTGTTCCTTGCATTCCCTTACACTTCCAGATGCATTGTGAGTTGTGAGATCGAGAGATAAATGATTTTTAGAACACGTGAATATTCAATTAGGTTAGTGAGACCGATAGGATATCTAGCTTATCTTTATAGTTTTTAAAAGGATGAATTTTTAGATCTGGCCACCAATCAGATAACCATAACCCGAGAACATTAGAATCACCAATAGGATTCTTTGTCCAGATAGTTGTCTATCTGAATCTTAAAGTTTGTCTTAAGTTGTTTTGCGTAAGTATTCATTGTATTTAGAAGTTGTGTTTAAGTAATTCTTAATTTTGTGTGTTAATTTCACTTTGATAAAACACACTAAGAAGTCGATAGAGGTTTAGTACGCAAGCTGCCAAACGTATCTCTAGGGTTCAATATCTAGACTTACGAAGCTATACTAAACAAGATTGGTGCACTTGCCGATTGTGCAAAGTTTAGTTAATGATTCCATTTTTAAAACCTAAAATTCTAAAATAATTTTCACAAGTAGTTATATCTTGGTTTCCACACATCATTGATTGATCTAGTATGTAAAAATATAATTGTATATTTGTATATAGTGGGCCACTATACAAGAGTGCTATGTAAAAACCATATATATATATATATATATATATATATATATATATATATATATATATATCATTTGAGCCGAACAAAGGCTAGCAGACGTTTGCTCGTGCTTGACTTATTACAAACCGATCCAAGTTGATCAACTAGTTTACAGAGCAAAAGTTCGAACGAGCATTTTTTTCTGCAAATTTCGAACGAGCTGCGAGCGCTTTAAACAGTCCTTGGTTGAGTCAAGAGTTCTAGGATCAACTTAATATCTTTTCAAGCTTATCCTTTTGAAGACTTCTTAGGACATCCCATTTCATAGTTTCAGGCTAAGCTGGCATTTAGTGTTCAGATTTAGCCTACAATTTGATTTCAAGTTATGCCAACATCTTTCTAAGTTGCAGGTTTAGCCGGCTTCTTACTTTTAGGCTGATCCAACAGCCTTATCAATGAACCTAATAATAGTGAAGACGAAGCCCAAAAATCCTGCAGGACCAGTTAAGGGTAATGCAACAGTTTCACAAGGTTGGAGAGAAACAAACAACACTTAGCAGATCAAATAGGGAACCCGCAAATGAAACAAAGAACAAAGGTTGTAGGAGTTATCTTAGAGGCTGATGCTCACCAAAGAGCTCTCAGCATGCAGTCTGAAGTACAAGGAAGTTACTTCGGAAGATTTGACATACTCACTAAAAGGTTCTCTAAGTGTCAAATCTTTCAAAGCCAAAGACCATTCCTTCTGAAGCCAAAATGAAGTCTTCTGAAGCTTCACAGACAAAGTCTTCCAAAGCCAAGGGACAGATTTCTTTCAAAAACGGAGAGGACATGCTTTCTCTGACATACTTTAACAAAGTTAAACCACTTTTCGCTGCTAGCTCTAATGACTCAACAACTTATACAAGTTGGTGATAATTCCATATTTTTGTCAAACTGTAGATTATTGTCTTTGTTTGTAACTTTTCAACTTTGTACTATTTTATCTTTTAGTATTAGTTAAATATGTGAGTTATGGTATGTCATAGTCACATGTCAAAAGGCAATCTACCTTTTGACTTTACATTGATCTTGTTGTCTAGATTAGTGTTCTAGCTGCCTGTCAAAGTATGGCTGGTTGTTGGTTGTGGTATAAAGTATCTCTTGTATCAGTCCTTAGGGACTAAGCCTTGCAACTTTAGTTAAACATTTGAGAGCAATATACAACATCCTTGAAAACCCAACTGCTTTGTTCTTGTCCTGTGCTTTCCTTTAGTTCTTTGTTTCTGATAGTCGGTTCCCTATTTGATCTTTCAAGTGTTTGTATGTTAACTCTCCAACTCCTGTGAAACTGTTGCATTGATCTCTCCCTAACCCGGTCCTGCAAAGGTAAAGAACACAAGTAGAACACAAAGATTGGTTTTCACGAATGATGTATATTGCTCTTAAGTGTTTTACAATTGTTACAAGGCTTAGTCATAAGAACTGTTACCTGAGATACTTTATACTACATTCTACAACCGGACATACTTTGAAGGCCAGCTAGAACACTAATCTAGACAACAAGATCAATGTAAAGTCAAAAGGCAGATTGCCTTTTGACTAGTGACTATAACATGTCATAACTCACATCCTTATCTAATACATGAAAGATAAAAGTATAAAGTAGAAAGTTACAGACACTAAGATCTTAATATACATTTAACAAAAGTATAAAATTATTACCAACTTATATAAGTTAGTGAGTATTCAGAGATGGCAGCAGAAAGTGGTTTAGTTTTTGTCAAAAGTATGTCAGAGAAAGCATGTCCTCTCTGTCTTTGGAAGAAATCAATTTCTTGGCTTCGGAAGACTTTGTCTTGAAGCTTCGAAAGACTTCATCTTTGGCTTCGGAAGATTTGACACTTAGAATTTCTTAGTGCTTTTATCAAATCTTCCAAAGTAACTTTCTTTGTACTTCAGTCCACATGCTTAGAGCTCTTTGGTTTGCATCAGCCTCTAAGTTAACTCTTACAACTCCATAATTATAAGATGATAAGGATGTGATACTATCTATAAGTTACTAAACCATTGTTGTATACAAATGCATGTACTTAAATCAGTCTCTAGCCAACCATTCAAACCTCTCAACTCCAATAGTCAGCTTAGCATGAAACTATGATATGAGTTTACCCTAGAAGTCTTGAAACTAGCTATGTTAGAAAAGATATAGGCTTACACTAGAAGTCTTGGCTTAGCTAGCCAACGGTATAGGTTGAGGGTGAACCGTTCTAGTGTTGATTAAGCCAACAACTTTTCATAAAATTATCGACTTAATAAGATAGACTACCTGACGTGTGATACAGGCTAGGTAAAGTGATACAGACTAACTTAGCCTATAACTTTACACATGGCATGCTCCATGGCCAGCCACGTGTGGATTTCCTTTAATTCTGTGTTGAAGGCATTGCTTAAGCCTGTAGGTTAAAAATGGTCAAAATAGATGACTGAGATTGGTTGAATCATCCATGACCATAGAACTTGTAGGTTGAAAATTCACGACCATTTTGGTAAAAGTTGGTCAACTTTTACCTTATGGTAAATTTCCCTTGAAATATTTGGTTATTTTATCTGGCCTTAAAAGTCGGCATTATTATGAATTACAAAGTTGTTTTATTTTTAGTTTTATTTTTAAGGAAAAAAGTAATAAGTATTTATTATCACAAACGTTCGTGTTTCTCGGTTGAACTGCGTGTAAACTGATAACTACGCCTAATTATAGATGCATATGTTATGCATGGACTTTGCTATGCATATAATAACTTCAAATAAATGAAAGTCAATTGAAATTTACATATGATATGCATAATTATGATTAATTCTCGGTCGGATATTAACCTAAATTGATGGATGTCATGGTAAGAAGTAGTATGTCGATAGCCTTTGTGAATTCTAAAATTGAAAACAACATGATCTAAGTTATATGATTAAAACTAGCTTTAGTAACTCGTGTATTACACGTGTTGAATAGATAAAATATTAATGAGAATCTAAATTTATTAATTATAAAACGATATTCTAAGATAAAACACGAGTAAAATTATGTATGAGTAAAGAGTATAAGTAATAAAAGAATGATATTAATTTTTTTAATTTTAATTTTTTTAAAATAAAAATACATATTGTTTCAAAACAAACCCTTTTAAATGAATGTCATTTTAAATTTTCCTTATTGTAACTCGCAAATTTAACAAATTTTGGTTTATAAAAATTCTAATTTTTAAAAACACCAATTTTTAAAAACACCAATTTTTAAAATTCTAATTTATAAAATGATATTCTAAGATAAGTTATTATTGAAATTACGTATAAGTAAAAACTGTAACTAATAATACAATGATATCAACTTTTTAACTTTTTGTTTTTTTTTTCAAAAAAAAATTAAATATTTAATTTCAAATAAACTATTTAAAAAAAATATCATTTCTAAAAATTTTCTTATTATAACTCTCAGTTTTAATTATTTTTGGTTTATAAAAAGTATACTTTTTAAAAACTTAAATTTTAAAATATTTTATATTTTTAAAAAAGTTTGATATTTTGGAAATATATCTTATTTTATAAATCTTGTTTCTTAGAAATAATTAATGATATTTTGAAAATATTTTTATTAGAAATAATTTGATACCGGCACGTGTCCTCTTTAGTTTATCTTTTATTAAAGTAATAAAAAAATGAGTTAATTACACAAATGGTCCTTGTGGTTTATTCAAAATAGTAAGTTTGGGTACTAAGAGTTTTTTGTAACAGGTAGGGGTATTGTGTTTTCAATTTGTAACAAGTTAAGGTATTAACACTAACTGACGTTAATCTTTCTGTTAAACCTAAAGGCGTTTTAGTCTTTTCATCTTAAAGGGACTATTTATGTAATTTAACATATCTAAGGAACTGTTTGTGTGTTTGTGTTTACTTATATATATATATATATATATATATATATATATATATATATATATATATATATATATATATATATATATATATATACACACACACACACACACACACACACACACACACATATATATATATAAGTTGCAGAGTAGATCAGTCCACCACCAGTCCGCCACCACTAACCCCATCACCACCGCCGACCCCTACCACCACCGGCGACTCCTACCACCACCGACCAACGAAGACCACCAGCCGCCAGAACATCATCTCACCACCATCACCACTAACCCCCACCACCAATGGCGACTCCCACCACCACCGACTAACGACGACCACTAGCCGCCACCATCATCACTGCCGCCTGAACATCTTCTCACCACTACCACCACCACCATTAACCCCCACCACCACCGCCAACCCCCACCACCACCAACCATCGATGACCACCGGCCGCTACCACCATCACTGCCGCCTAATCACCACCGGCGAGTCCCCCCACCACTGACCATTCAATTAGGGTTTAGACGATGTCACGCATGGGTGTTTTATGATTAAGTGGTGTTTTAGATCTGGGTTTTGGTTCAGATCTTGTGACCAGTCAATTAGGGTTCAGATCTAGGATTCATCACCACATCGCACCATCTAAACCTGCAACATCTCCATCGAACTTGAGTTTTAGGGTTTTGAGAAAAAAACTCTATCTACAAGCCCTAAAATAAAAAAAATCCCCAACTTGAGTTTTAGGGTTTTGAAGCTTTGGGTTTGAAGACAAGGACAATGTGAGAGATACGGTGTGTGGTAGCGAAGGTGGGCAGCTACGATGGTGGGCGGTGGCAGTGGTGGGTTATTGGGTTCGTGGTCTGAAATGGGAAGAAGAAGGCGATGGGTGTTGGTTGGGGTTGAAATTCTAATTTATTTTATAGCTAATTACACAAATAGTCCCTTGATTAGAAAAGAAAGATAGAGTTAAAAAAATAGTCCATTAAAGGGTACTTTAGTCATTTTAATCAAATTTAACAGAAAAACTAACGTCTGTTAGTCTTAATACCTTAACTCGTTACAAAATTGAAAACACAATACCCCAACCTGATATAAAAAACCTTTAGTACCCAAACCTGTTATTTTGAATAAACCACAGGGACTATTTATGTAATTAACTCTAAAAAAAACTGGATGTTGAATTGCTTTATTTCACTTTATCTAAAAAATCCTAGATCTCAAGGTTGGATTTTTTTGTTTTGTTTTTGTTAGTTTGGGTGCCATTGTTTTAGGTCTTTAGGTAAGATGTTGTACTCTTCACTTGCAAATTATAAATACCTCCAAAATTAGTGTTTTAGTGTTGCTGTGTAAGTTTAAATTAGGACTCTATAATACACACACACACACACACACATATATATAGGAGAGGGTTAAAATGAAAACCATGCTTATAATTGAAAACCATAAAAACCACCACTACCCAATCAGGTATTTCGTGAATGTTTTGGTTTTTATAAACACAAAACACATGTCTGCATAAATACCCAATCCTTATGAATAACATGCATGAACAACTTGCTGAATGATCAGACAGATTCAAAGTTACCTACATGTATAAAAATTATAAAAATGAATGTGAAGCATGATATGTAAAATAAAAAAACATGAATTAAAATATAAACATAGAATATGTACCTTGAACTCGCCAACCAAACCAGACTGATGTTTGTTGTGGGAAACAATATAAATCTTAAAATTTTCGACAACTTGACAACTTGCAACACTACAAAACCATACTGATTTTACAATCTCCTTTTGAACCTCATCAAAAGTGTTACGGGTGTACACGTCGGATGCATGTTTTTCAATATGTAAACGTGTACGTAACGAAGGGTTGGATGTGGTAGTACCATCCTCTAATAGCATGGCTATGATAACATTGTCCTTCGATTGTTGAATCAAAACATAACAGAAAATCAACAAGAGTGTTTGATCCACTAGAATTTAGTTTGAATAATGCATTGGAGCTTTCACATCTGGATGTTGTTTTCATTAAACAACACATTGGGATATCTTTAAAATATACGGGAACCCATTGTTCCCTTATGCAAACATGTCAGACAACCATTCATGATTTTCAAGGTTATACTCAGCCATAAGTAGATGCCATCATTCTTCAAAAACTGAAGGTTCTATGAAGACATTCCACACTAACTTATGAATTGCTCTGCGAATTTCATTGTTTAGTGCAATATCACCCGAAACCTATTATAAAATATAAATATATGGAAATTTAAGAAATGCACTTTAATAAATGTATAAACACTTCTTTAAACATTACGTGATAGAAGTTAAACCTACATACTGACTTATAGTTGTGTAAAACATATTTCAATCTGTGCTTAACAGGATACTAGCAGCCTGACTTACAATTGTGTAAATTAGACTAACAATATGATTTGAACTTCATTTTATAAGATAAAAGATAATGGATTAAAACATTAATGATGTACCTTCTTTGGGAGTTTTTTTTGTGATATGCCACATGCATAATCGATGTTTAGATTCATTTAGAACAACAGCAACAACTTGTTTCATTGCCGCATCCTGATTAGTTAGGACTAGGGTAGGTTGTTTACCATGTGCATGTATAAACGATTCTAGTAACCACTTATAGGAATCAATTGTTTCATCATATAACAATCCAGCACCAAATGTTACACATTTTTTATGATGGTCTACACCTGTAAAAGGAACAAAAATCATGTTGTACCTGGAAAAAATTTAAAAAAACTTATAAAATGTATAATATAAAATAATAGAATGTATATAACTTACTGGTTCGTGTGGTAAGTCGCGCCAAATGCTAAAATGTCTCCAAAAACGGAGTAATTGCACTTAGCTACATCATCGGACCAAAATAAAGATCTAAGTTCACTTTTAACTGCTTCGCAATCAAAGGTGAAATTTTCCAATTCACTTTACGTTGATTTAAAGTATCAACAATCATTTGAGCATCTCTATTACCTATGAACCGCCTTATGTCCCTACTAAAATTCTTGTAGTCGGTAACCGTGCCACGAACCATATGTTGACCACCCTTAATTGCGGTCTGGATTTTATGAGCAACATTAGAACCAATTTTAGCCATTCGAGCCCTGTGTATGAATTCTTGATCAGAAAAGTTCAACTAACGACGCTCCTAGTAAAATCTTGCTTATTACTATCGACAAGACCATGGTTGTGTTTCTCAACAAAATCATATACAATAAAATGCCCATTCTTAAATTTGACCCTTATGCGGCAGGGCAATCAGTAACCTTGATAGAAGATGCTCGTGAAGGTCCATAAGATGATCCATGGTCCCTAGAATCAAACTGTTGACCACAAGGCTTACCGGACTTGCTACATAAAATATATTTATGCGTAATGATACCATGTTTCTTCTTAGTAGTCGATAATCTTATATCAAAACCAGAATTCTCTGCATATAACTGATACATTAGATAAACATCATCCCATTTAGAAAATTCTGTACCGACAATTGGTTTCAAAGCTTTAGGAGAGTTAGGGATCCACTATTTAGTGCCATTAGGTGAATGGAAGAAGTTACTACAAATTGATTCCTCTTGTCCATTATCATTCATAACTAAAAATCATAATAGACAAAAAATTATACATAGTAAATTTGAGTAATAAAACATTATGTTAACTGTTTTACATAAATGTAAAAAAGAATATAATCATGGATTCGAACAAACATGAAAAATATGATTTACCTTCATGTCGATCAGAATTATAAGCACCCAAGTCTTCATTCAAATTGGGTGAATTTTGATTAATGTTACATGAGGAGCCATCATTGACATTGTTATACATGATGATATCAACCATATCACATGCAGAAAAATTATACACCTGCGGGATACATCATATTTGAAAAACATGATAACAAAAACATATATTTGAACAAATACTGGAATAGATATCTACATTTGAGTAAGTAACAATGCTGAAATTTACATATACTTAAATATGAACATTGATATTAGATTCTTATAAAAAAACACAAACAATAAATTTCACCTTTGTTTAGCATATATTATATGAAAGTATTTGATTTATCTTCAGATATGATGTTTGTTGATAAACAGAATTGATGCTTCGAACATGAATAAGACTGGTGCGGTTATTAAACCAGATAAATGGCACATAATAACATTGAATGCATAAGAAAAATCAGTGTTGTTGATACATACGATGATGGATATGTCGCTAGTGATGAACTTTCGCACACAGGAGGATAAAGATGATGAAGATGGAGAGGAGATGGAAACGATTGTGATTATGCAGAATAGATCGATGTATTAGTTTAAAAAATTAAAGATTATAATTTTAAATAAGTTTCCTAACTTAATGGAGTGAAAAATGGGATTTGATTTTGTAAAAAAATGTGTATTTACTCAAATGCCCCTTATGATAAAAAAAATTAAAAAATAAAACATTTATTGATCATTGGCTATAAATGGTTCTTTCGGTTCTGAAGATTTATTTAGGTTCTGTAATGATCCTGACCCTATATATATAGGGTAGAGTTATCTTGAGAACCACCCTATTTTGTGAGAACTCTAGGAACCAATCTCAGCCACACAAATTAACTCACATGCCATTTCCATCTTTTTTTTAAAACGTTCATAACTTTTTTTCACGACATTATTTTTTCAAAAAAATTACACCATAAAATTCAGTATTTTTTTATCTTTTCAACGCCTACCATATTGATATATTTTTAAAAAAAAATCACCTACCTGTTATTTACACATGTGTAAATCCTGTTATACATATGTGTAAATCTGGTTTGACACATGTGTAAATCTGGTTTTACACGTGTAAAACGAATTTCGAAAAAAAACAAGTTTTTTTTATTTTTTTTAATTTTTTTTAATTTTTTTTATGAAAGAGGGAAACGACAGAAATATTTTTGTGTATTTATTTTTTTCATTTTCATCTTATTTTTTGTTTTATAATTTTTTATATTATGTTTATATTATTTACCATTTTACCATTGAAAACTAGTGGCTCACATTGGTTCCTAGAGTTCTCGTAAAAAAAAGGCGTTCTCATTTGATCCTTCCCCTATATATATATATATATATATATATATATATATATATATATATATATATATATATATATATAGGTTAGGGTTATCTTGAGAACCATCCTTTTTCGTGAGAACTCTAGGAGCCAATATAAGCCACACAATTAAGTCACATGCAAGTCACATTCCAAATCCACTTTTTTTTTTTTTAAATGTTTATAACTTTTTTTCACGACATTATTTTTTCAAAAAAATTACACCATTAATTTCAGTATTTTTTTATCTTTCCAACGCGTACCATATTGATATACTTTTTCAAAAAAAAATCGTTATTCGTTATTTACACATGTGTAAATTAGTTATCACATATATGTAAATCCTGTTTTACACATGTGTATTTTCAGGTATTACATATGTGTAAAATGACGTTCATAAAAAACGAGTTTTTTATTTTTTATAAATATTTTTTTTATCTTTTTTATGAAAGAGGGAATCAAAAGAAACATTTTCGTCATTTTACTTTTTTTATTTTTATATTATTTTTTGTTTTATAAATTTTTTTATTATGTTATCATTATTTACCATTTTGCCCTTGAAAATGTGTGACTCACATTGGTTTTTAGAGTTTTTACAAAATAAGTGAGTTCTCATTTGAACCCTCCCCTATATATATATATATATGCTTTGAGTGTGATTTTATTGTATATGACAGTTATAATTTTTGTATTTGATAATTGAAAACAACATAAAAAAAGAACATAGTCGTTGGAAAATCAAATTTCATAATCAATACCAAGACAGACCTTATGTTTATTTCACGATAGCTTTAGCTCGACACTTTCAACCCATACCATCTACCAAATTTTGTTTTTCCCGACAGACGGCCAGCAGCCAAACTTTAACGTAACAAACCGCAAACTCCCCAAAAACAGCTCCATAGACGAGCAAAAAACCCCACAACAAAAAAACACATAAAGCGCAAAACTAAATACAACTAGTTAAGTTAAGAATCTAAAGCAATATAATATTCTAAAGCAAGTGATAATTCATCCGGCCCACAAGATAACGAGCCGTGGCGTAGGCCGTTCATTTATTCAATTCTCGTGGATTTCTATGGCCCACACCATAAACATCCATCTTTCGTTTTCCCCTTCGTCACTCAACTCCATCGATTCACTTCTATTCCACCGATTAATTTAGCACTCAAATCTCCTAATGTCTAAGGTACATTGAATCAAATCAACCCTCACTTTGTTTGATTCTTCTTCTGTTTCACTACGATTCTACGTATCTGTTCATCTTTGTGATATTCAAATGAAATTTGTTGTTTTTGATTATATTTTCGGCGTGAATTTGAGATGACGTTTGCTGATGGTTTTGATTGCGTTGTAATTCTGCAGGTGAACGAGAAGACCTCCGACGTCAAGGCTACGACCGCCACCGGTGTGTTTTTATTTATGCTGTAGTTTGATTTTACAACTTTGGTACTTTATCAACTTTGAATTTGATGATGGTGATAGTAGGATAATGATTTGATAGAAGATTGATCTGTGGTCTTGAAGAAGGAAACTGTAATTAGGCTTTGTTTCAAATTTACAATTAGATAATAATAATAATAAGTGGTGTAACTCTTTTGAAGCTTAATGAAGGAAGATATCCCAAATCAAAGTTAGTTAGAAGTTGTTATCTAAGTTGACTTTCTTAATCCCAATAAAAGTTAAGATCCACACATTAATCTCATTTTAGTGAATTTGGAGCAAAGGTCAACACGAATGAGGTGTTTTGTTGTTGCTTTGATATCAAATTTTTGAAGTTCTTGTATCTGTTTGAGAGGAGAATAATATGGATTGTCTTCTTTCCTTAAGGGCTTTAAGTGGCAGTCATGCTAAGTGGTTTGAATGGTAGATTGTTGTCCTTGTAATCTATCATCTAGTTGATTAAAGGCATGGACCATATGTGCTGGCTGTTAGTTTTTAGTGATGATCTACGAAGATAGGATATGAACATATCAATAATTATATTTTTCATTTGTATCATATGTTCATATTTTTTATTGTAACAAGTTACTTGTTTTGGCGGCTATCATATATGATATATCTTGAGTTTTATTTAAAATTAACCTTGTATACATATTTTAATGTATTCAGAAGAAACAACTGTTCCAGCCATGAAGAAATCTTCCTCTGAATCAGGCTCTGCAGATATCCCACCTGGAACAGCACCTGCCGTGTCATCCATGCCGGGTGCTGGATTTCCTGCAAATCCTTTTGACTTTTCATCTATGGCTGGTCTACTTAATGTATCGTACCCCCTTTTCCAGCCCATGATTATTTTCATACACGTTTATTTATTTACATGCATGCCACTCATTGACATGCTTATGCATTGCTGCACACAAGCACTCATACTTTTCTGTTGCCTGTTAAATGTTATGGCATTGGTAATTTGGTATTGTCTTTTATCCTAAAAGTTCTTACTTAAAACACATTCTTATGTACTTAAGTCATCCTCCTGGGAAAAAGAGGGTGTGTTAATAGTCAAACAAGTTAATTCTTTTGTACTGTCTGAGACAGGTTGGGTTGTCCAGAACACTCTCTGTCCATTTTTTTTTTTGTTTTTTAGTAAATATTTAGTGTGTCAAATATGATTACAAAATTATTATTTCAGTAACAAATTAAGTCTCTAAATTGAATTAGGAGGTTTTGTGCACAGAAAGAATACATTTTGGACGACGTTCGTCCCATTCGACATGCTCAATTCATTTGACTATTCTCTACTATAGATAATATTTTTTGTTTTTATCCATTGGACCCTTTGCAGAGAAACAAGTGACAGATATTGACCTGTTTATAAGTGCATGGGTTAAAACTGTTACTCTAGAACTTCTTTTTTATTCATGAATCAATGCACTTGCAGGACCCAAGTGTGAAAGAATTAGCGGAACAAATAGCAAAAGATCCATCATTCAATCAAATGGCAGAGCAACTCCAGAAGACCTTTCAAGCTGGTGAAGACGGTGTCCCTCAGTTTGACACACAACAATATTACACCACCATGCAACAAGTTATGCAAAATCCTCAGTTCATGAGCATGGCTGAACGCCTTGGTAGTGCCTTAATGCAGGTGCTTAGTTTCTCTAAGCTTGTTGTATACACATAATGTGCTTCAACTTATGGCCAGAGCATTACATTTGTGTATATGTGGCAGGATCCATCAATGTCTCAGATGCTTGAGAGTTTATCTAATCCAGCTCAAAAGGATCAGCTTGAAGAACGGATGGCACGTATCAAGGAAGATCCATCCTTGAAACATATTTTAGAAGATATAGAAACCGGTGGTCCAACTGCAATGATGAGGTATAAGCTTTTGTATCATGATTGGTATACATCTATTTTCAAACTGGTAACAAGAATAGTGAAGTAAAAAATCCTTCTGTATTAAAATGCTTACCACTTCTTTTAAGTTGCTTAATTTAAAAGATGTTATACTAAAATAGTTTAAAATTAAATTCAGTACATTATTTAATTAAAGTGTTTTTAAAAAGGCTAATAATGTGTTGTTGGGTCATCCCAACCCACTTGACACTTTTTGACTCATACATATAGTCACTTGTTTTGACATGTTAGCCATCCAGCCAAACCTACCCGTTTAATGTCTCTTTAGTTGTTCAACATGAAATACTAAAACTGTGATGCTGCTGATGCATGGTGATTCAGTCATGATGCAGGCACTTTCTTTGATTGTTCTTTTAAACTTCACATTGCTCTTTTATGTTTATTATTAATTATTACATAAAATCACCATAATCTGGACTTTAAGCTATATGTTTGCATGCTCTATTTTTTGTGGTCACATGTTTGTTGATCACATAGATTTGCTGTGTCTGGTTTGAAGAATTCTGATCTCAATTTGTATTTTCTGAAATGTAATTGTTCATAACTCTTCGTTTGAGATAATATTTTAGGTACTGGAACGATAAAGATGTTCTACAAAAACTGGGTGAAGCAATGGGTCTACCAGTTACTGGAGATTCTACTGCTTTTGCTGGAAATTCAGGAGCAGGTGAAGCTGAAGAAGAAGTAAATGAAGATGAGTCTATTCTTCATCAAACTGCTAGCGTTGGTGATGTGGAGGTACACAGCTTTTAAATATACTTTTCTCTACTATTATTTCGTGGTTGTAGTTTCAACAAGTCCGGACACCTCTACCAATAATGAAACTGAAAATTTTTCAAGAACTTTTATTTTTCATGTAGCATCCTTTGTGTTTTTCATTACAACAGTGGGATACATTAATTTTTTATAATTTGGTTGAGACGTTCTGCGTTCAAAGTTACAAACCATGCACCAAACTGTTATTAAGCTTATTTCACTGTTCCTCTTTAAATCTTCTGCCTTTCTTCTTTTTTTTTTTTTTTTTTTTTTTTTTTAATATGCAATTTTAAATGTTTTTTTTTTTTTGATAAATAGGGTTTGAAGAAGGCATTAGAGTCTGGTGCTGATAAAGATGAAGAAGACGCAGAGGGAAGGACAGCATTGCATTTTGCATGTGGATATGGAGAGGTAGATCCATCATCTGAGTCTTTACTCCAGTTTTTCTTTTTTGAAGGAGCTTGGTCTTTAATCTAAGGGGGTGTTTGTGATTGCTTATTAAATTGCTTATCTGCTTATTTCATTTTGATAAAACAACAAACTTGTGACACTCTACCTCTTGGGTCGGTTCGGGTTGTCATGCAATGTTTGAAGCCCGTTCGAAGCGGTGGAATATAATATAATAATTAAGTTAATGCAGAATTGTAGTCTAGCCTAGTTAAATTAAACTAGGTCAACATAAGTCAACCACAATATCTAAGTTTGACATGATCAATTGCTTGTCAAATGCGTCTAAATCACCAATCATATTGTCTAAGCAACCAATACCTTTGTATCAAATCTTGTCTAATGGAAATTCCTAAATTACTTGTCATCTCCAATGCTTTAGTTCCTAGTGTGGGTCTCATCTTCTCTAGGGTCATCTAGCCTCTTGATTCTCATTTTGTGTAACATGCTCAAATATAAATACGTTAGCATACAATTGTTAAGTCTGTGATACGAATTCTAATATCAATAAGGGTTCAAAAGAGTTATTGGTCTATTCTAGAAGGGGCAAGGGTGACAATTCCAAAAGTGGCTAAGAGTTTGTTATAAAGAAATATTATATATAGTAGTAAATAAATCATAGGGGGGGCATGTGGAAGTTTGTTAGGTCTTAGGGCTCATGCAATACGGATAGAGAGAGAGAGAGAGCATAGCTCTGGTTATCATTTGTATCTCCTTTCCCAGAATCCATTAATACAATCATTCGATCCTTTTCTTCACTATTACTTCATCTATATATCTTTCTAGTTGTTACATAACAGTCACATATTCCATCAGTCTGTAAGTAATGACACAAGACAAATAGCATAGACAATGCATATATAGTTAAGTAAAAGCGGAATTTAAATAATCAAGCCCTGAATGGATGATGTCAACTACTGATAGTCACCCATAAGGATTAGGAATGGGTACCCGGTAGCCGTTATCACAGAATTACACATACATGATGCCATAATGGCCGTATAATCTTTACATGGGCTTGGTTTCCCAGCCCACAACATTAATCACACTTAGTTTCCATCCCTTAGAAAGAAAAAGTGGGAACATGTCCCATTCAAGTTGTACTACCCACAATCCCACATATTTGCTTGCTCACATAACATAAGTTAATGCTATGTCAATTCCAAGTTAGGTATGCACTATGGAAACATGAGCATGAATGGTCCAAAAAAAGTAATTTAAAAAGGGGAGTAAGTTACGAGACTTACCTAGTCCTTGGTAAGAATTAAGATGTATGAAATTAACTGCTACTGCTAGATCCCTACATAGTAACAATAATGTATTACAATATGAAAAATATGTACATGGGCTTGTTTTGTGTACTAGACTTATGTTTTACCTTACAAGTCCAAATGAATCCCTTATGTGTCTCAATGATAAGGCTAGGTTATGTTCTAAGGAATGTCGAAGTCTTGAGGAAAGTTTCGAGATAAGAAAACTTCATTGCTTCTAATGCTGGTTTGAGTGTTATCATGGTCTCTAACTAAGTCAAGAATGTTCTTATATGCTACACCAAATCATATTAGTTGAATGAATCACCTTAAGCGTACACTAGTGGGCTTGGGGCCCAAAGCAGTGTAAGAATAGTTATTGCGCCCACGCTGACCCGTTAAGCATGTAATGATCCAAATAATTATTAAAGTCTAATCTAACACTTTGGTCAAATAATTCAAGTTAGTAACTGGGCTCAATAGTCCAAAATAGTTAAGTATAAAACCTCAGCCCTTGTTTATAATGGGCTTCATGGCCCAAAATATTGTTAATTAAGGTTATTGTGCCGGCCTAAGATTATTCTATAAAATGCTTTAAAGTATAAAAATAAGATTAAACTCCTCAGCCCTGTTATTTCTGAAAAATCCATTTAATACCTCTTAAACATGTAAACTGTTGTACAAAACGTTTAATTAACGAACGTAGGCCAACATAAGTCATTGTAATGTTTTAATAATAGGTTATTTCACACATAACCAAAATAATATAATATCTCAAACAATCAGATTGTAATCCAAACATAATATCATCGTCTTAAAGTCTACTAGGTTAATGTTGTTGGGTTAATCTTGCTAAGAAACTTTGAGAATTAAATTTTAGATAACAAGGTTTTATGCATCAATAAGTATAACCCAAACATTATTTTCAAAACTGCCTTTTCTTATCAACTTTTAATTTTATATATATATTTTTTAATTCTTGTGGAGCTGGCCCTCAAGTAAAAAGCAGGAGTCAACATAAAGGCAAAAAACAATAAATAGAGGAAGGGATGGGAGTTGAACACGTGACCTCCCCATAGGGAGTTGCGTGCGCTAACCATTCCAGCTTCTTGGCCATTGTTAAAGAAATATATATTAAACCTACTACATGTGGCAGAAAACAAATGGAGCTAATACTATTCATACGAACTTTACAAAATGTATAGTACTATAATATGATTAGCGAACTATACTACTACAATCACAACTTAATGTAAATTTGATG
Source organism: Flaveria robusta (assembly GCA_025506415.1). NCBI lineage: Eukaryota > Viridiplantae > Streptophyta > Magnoliopsida > Asterales > Asteraceae > Flaveria > Flaveria robusta. The sequence goes on from CM046465.1 coordinate 12,263,081, forward strand.
ATTTCGGACGAGTTTGACCAACCAACCTGCTTTCTTTTTGATCGGTTATTAAACTGTGTTTTCAGAAGCTTACTAATGTTAATTCATGTTTTTAAAGGTGAAATGTGCTCAGGTTCTTACTGAGGCTGGAGCCAAGGTTGATGCTTTAGATAAGAACAAGAACACAGCCCTCCATTATGCTGCTGGTTATGGTAGGAAAGAATGTGTTGCTCTTTTGCTCGATAATGGCGCTGCTGTGTAAGCATATGATCCACCCAACCTATTTACATTATGCAGATTTTTGTTCTCAGATACCATTTTCCCAGTTCCAAGATGGTCTGAATTCAGGGCATCTTGTACTTTGTGCTGCAAAAGTTGCACCTTGTCCTGCTAGAATGGTCATATTCAGAACATTTGTATAAAGACCTTGAGCTAAATTTATTTGTTTCACCTGAGTCAACCTATTAATACATAAATTAGTCAAAATTGCCACTTCTAGACCGATCATTATTGGGCGGAAGGAAGGAGGCATATGAATGATTTTGGATTTGATTTTTTTGTGTTTGTCGGGTTTCATGCAGAACACTACAAAACATGGATGGCAAGACCCCTATTGATGTTGCAAGACTGAATAAGCAGATCGACGTATTGAAGTTGCTAGAGAAGGATGCATTCCTGTAAGCCTATGGTTGTTGGTTAGTGCAATGTTTATGTTAAGAGGAATCAGTTTGGTTCTATTCTAAGTTATGGTCTTATCTTAAACTGTAAACGTCTTCATTCTACCTCATACGTATCTACTCCTACGTCTCTTGTTTGCTTTTATTACGTGTTTGTTATGGTGAAATTAAAGATATTAAAGGAAATAAAGATGGAGTAAAAAGTATAAAAGGACACACACACATGTACATATATACATATGTGTGCTGGAACGGTTAACACCTTCGGACAGGGGCTTGGCTGAAGGACAAGATATTTGGTCGACATACTTTCGTTGACACTATGACAAACAAAACTACATGTTGACGGCCATTCGGTTGAGGCCCTCTGATTATGTTAATTCTAACGACAACATACGCACTCCTAAACCACCATGAGTTTATCACTCGATGTTTCTTCATCTTTTTTTAATAGCAACACTTAAATTTTTTAGAATAAATTCTTTATTCCTGGTGCAAGACAAGAACCCATAACCTTTTGATTATGTAACATAACATTTAACATTTGGACTTGGCCTCTCACTATGATGTTTCTTCACCTATTATCTACATTTTGCCACCTTTGAAGCTACTAAGTGTTAGCCTATGCCACCATAACGATTATTTGAAGCAGTTTATGAATCTTGTTCTCTATTTGTTTAAAGGTGCTATATTAATAATATAACGTGGTTTGAGAGTCGCTTCTAATTTATACGTAAACTAATGTTTATCCTTGTGTGATATATGTAGAGAAGGCACTCTGTGCAACCAAATGATAAACGATAACATGTCTAAAAAGATGTTGAAACGTGCTTTAAATTGATAACGTTTAATACCTAAAAGCTCGGCACGTGTAACTAAAAGGTAATCGGCACATGTTTATATCTATGGTATTGATATGCACATTATATTATTTTGTTAATGTAAAAGTCAAATGTTTAGAAAAAATAAAAAAAAGTTAACAAATTAAACTAGAAAACAATATATAGAAAAAGGTAAAAATAATAAACCAAATTGAATCATAATTAAAAAAAAAAAAAATAAGTAAAAGCATTGATAGGGAACGGATGTTAACAACCACCTGTTAACACTTTTAACAACCATTGATTTATTATATAATAATATAGATATCAAATCAATGATTAAGATCTAATGAGGGTAGATTGATCATTTTGGCTTTGTAATTTTTCTATCATTTGTCAACTCCTTCACCTATCACACACATTCTCTCTTCAAATATAAATAAAAGCAGTCTAGGTGAAGATGAAGATAATCATACACGCACACAACACACACACAATATCATAGAACGATCTAAACCCATCGGTGTCCTTCCACCACCGCATGGATTCGGTGTTGAAGCAAAGGTTTAATTTAGAGTCATGTTCTAGTTTTTGAAGGATTTGGTCTTTGACCATGTTTGTTTGAAGATCTAAAGACAATCATATTCAAGCTTTTAGAAGATAAGTTTCAAGTGTGTATGTATATGTTTCAGATCTAAAGACAAATCATGATGCTACTATTATTATTAAAAGAATCATATTTGATTTCTGTTTTTTATTTTTTAATGACAGATCTGATTTGAGTTTTTTTAACTTGTTCGTGTGTTTTAAGATTCATGTTAAAACACCAGGTATTATATTACTAGAAATGTAGGTTAGATATCGATGTAACACCTTCTTACAGTAATATAACACCAAGTTAAATTGATGTAATATCGTCTACTACATTAGTTAAATTCTTGAATTTTAGTAGAGTAATACTGTATTACATTAACACTTCATCTAGTTTATAAGTGTTCTAGAACTATACTAATGTAAATGTTTGTTAAAGTAATGTAGTTATTGTGTAACTATTTTGTTGCACCGGTTGTTACAACATATGTGTTCATCACATTGATGTAATTGTTTATAAGTGTTCTTGAATTATACTGATGTAAGTGTTTGTTATAGGAGTGTAGTTACAATGTAAGTATATGTTACACTAATGGTTACATCGTAGGTATTCTTTATATTGATGTAAACGTTCATAAGTATTGAATTATATTGATATAAGTGTTTGTTACAGTAGTATAGTTACAATGTAAGTATTTGTTACATTGGTTGTAACAGCATATGTGTTTATCACATTGATGTAATTTTTTGTTACAAAGGTCGAAATTTAGTTTTTGGGAAGAACTATAATGGGATTAAAGAGAGAAATATGATAAGTTTTATGATGTATTTATAAAAAAACTAAAATAGTATCATGCTCTAGCTGCCTTTAGTAAATTACTAAAGCAGATCCTAATTTCCTATTCAAAATTACTATGAAGCAACTTATATCTTGCCAAATGCCAGAAAGGCTCGTTTGTAAGTGCCCATGTGCTTATAATGAAAGGGTACATCGATCAAATGGCCAAACTTGATTATCTTATGCAAGATGAAATGGTAGTAAACTCCCTATCTAGTTCATACGACTAGATTGTAATGAACATATGAATGTGTGGGTTAAAAGTGTAGCTGAACTACATGGTATGCTCAAAACTACTAAGCAGAACATACCAGGTAGAGCCAGTAAATGTTAATGGTTAGATCTACTAGTGTTAGGAAGCCAAACCCCAAGAAGAATGCTTACAAGAGCAAGGGTAAGAGTAAAGTTGTTGTTGCTAAGTTTGCCAACAACAACAAATAGATGGCTAAAAACAAAGCAGCAGGCCCTCCTAAGGAGCGCCACTGCTTTGAATGCAATAAGATGGATCGTTGGAAACGTAACTGCCCTGACTATCTACCAAAGCTGAGGGCGAAGAAAGCTAATGGTGAAGGCATTTCTTCAGGTATTCTTATTTACGTTATTGAACTTCTCACTGTTTCTAGCAACACATGGATATTTGATACTGAATGTGATTACCACATCATTAATGTCTTGTAGGAGCCTGAAAAATGGAGAAACTGAAACAAGGCAACATGGAGCTCATCGTTAGCGATGGGAAAAGAATACCAGTTCTAGCAACTGGAACATATCATCTTTCTTGTCCATCTGGCCTTGTAATTACTTTAGATAATTGTTTATTTGCTTCTGGTTTGACCAAAAATATTATTCCAGTTTCTTATTGTTTAAACAAGTATTCAAGTACATTTTTAATGATGCTTTTATTTCTGCTTACTTGAATGATATTTTTTATTTTGAGGCTAAACCTCGAAATGATATTTATCAGATTGATGTTCAGACAGGCAATAACGTATATAAACATTTTAAACATATCAAATCTTGCATCAAAAATACGTGTTTATGGCATTATAGATGTGGCAACATAAGCAATGCTTGCGTGAAAAGGCTTCAGTCCGAAGGGATTTCTGAATCCACGGGACATGAATCATTTAATGAATGTGAATTTTGCTTAGCTGGCAACTCACAAAAGATTCTTTCACCCATGTTAGTGAATGAACCAAGGATCTTTTAGCACTCATACATTTTGATGTATGTGGTCCTTTTAAAACCATGTCTAGAAATCATGAAAGATACTTCGTTATGTTTATTGATGATTATAGTCGATAAGCTTATGTCTTATGAAGCATAGACATGAAACCTTTGAAAAGTAAAAAGAGTTTTAAAATGCAGTTGAAAACCAACTTGGTAATACTATCAACGTACTTCGATTAGATCGAGGTGAAGAATACCTAAGCCAAGAGTTCACTAAATAAAAATAAGACAAAACTCCAACTTAATGCCATGAGCAAGTGAAGAATCGAACCCTACTTAATATGGTTCGATTGAGGATGTGTAGAATTAACTTACCACACTTATTTTGGAGTTATGCTCTTATGACCGCCGCCTAGCTTATCAATCTGGCACCGACTAAAAGTAGACAAAACCCTATATGAGATATGGCTTGTGTCTAAACCCGATTTGTCTTACCTTAGAGTATGGGGATGTGATGCTTATGTCACTAGCAAGTCTGATGACAAACTATAACCTCGAGGTGAAAATTTTATTTTTATCGGATATTATAACAGAAGTGGTATTACTTCTATCATCCTGGTTCAAATATGATTTCCATCAAAAGGAAGGCATACTTCCTTGAGAAAGAGTTTTTTGATCGGGAAACTAGAAGTAATATTGTGGTTCTTGAAAAAATTCGAGAACCAAAATAAACATTAATGAAGTCGGTGCGTCTGGACAACAAGAAATCATTGATGATTTTGAAATAAACATAAGTGTTATCAGAAGTAGCAAGACTCGCAAATAATTACCGGATATCTTTGGAATCTGGAGGGTCCCGAGGTCCTAATAGTAGCTTATTCTGGTAATGAACCTACTAACTACAAATCTACTATCTCGGATCTTGAATCTATGAAATGGCTAGATGTTATAAATGTCGAGATGCAATCTATGCATGATAATCAAGTATGAGACTTGGTTGAGCTACTCCCGAGTTCACGGGCAGTAAGGAGCAAGTGGATTTTCAAGAGAAAATCCGACATGCATGGAAATATACACACCTATAAAGCACAATTAGTTGCGAAGGGTTTCACTCAAACTCAAGGTGTTGAGTACAATGAAACCTTCTTGCCCATTGCTATGACGAAATGGATCAGGATATTACTTACCATAGTTGCGTACTATGATTACAAGATATGGCAAATGGATTACAAAATGATTTTTCAAAATGGACATCCTTTTGAATAGGGATGTGCACGGTGCGGTTCGGTGCGGTTTATATAATTTTCTAAACCGAAACCGCGAGTTCGGTTAATAGCATTTTTTAACCACAACCGCAACGGAAACTTCGATTAACCACGGGTTATGGTTAATTTGCGGTTAATTTCGGTTAATTAACCAATATATTTAACATATGCTTTTAAACCAAAATATTAACTAATAAATTACTGTTAGGCTAGTTTTGGACCAAATTTATAAGAGTGTGCACAATATGGTTCTTTTTTAAGGTCTTGCCAAACCGAAACTGAAGTCGGGGTGTGCATACAACAATGTGTGCGTGTATTTTGCATTGTTTATGTTTGTTTATGATGTTTTTTTCAATACATAATGGAATCCACTATGTAAATATATTTTTATAAATGTGAATTAAAAGGGATGAATATATGAACTTCTAGTAAAATCATGAGGAGTGTTGTAAATTTATTATACATTAATAAAATTCGGTTTGGTGCGGTTAATGTGGCTAATTTGCACATCAAAACCGAAACAAACCGCAATGTGCGGTTAATTGGTTATGCCTTAACCGAACCGTCGGTTAATTGTTCGGTTCGGTTAATTTGGTTCGGTTAATGCGGTTAATTCGGTTATGGTTCGGTTAAATCGGTTATTTGCTCACCCCTACTTTTGAAGATGTCTATATGGTTCAGCTTGATGGTTTTATTGATCTAAAATATCCAAATAGAGTGTGTAAGCTGAATAAGTTCATTTATGAACTTAAACAAGCATCTCATAGTTGGAATCTTCATTTTGACAGAAAATCATGGAATTTGCTTATGACAAAAGTGAAGATGAGCCTTGTTTTTATAGAAAGACTAGTGGGAGCACTATATCATTTCTCATATTATATGTGGATGATATATTGATCATTGAAAATAATACCCCTATGCTTTAAGAAGTTAAACAATGGTTAGGAGTTTGTTTCGCAATGAAAATTCTTGGAGAAATTGTTTATATTCGAGGAATCAAGATCTATAGGGATAGATCTAAGAGGTTTTTAGTGCTTAGTCAAGCACATACATAGATAAAATGATGACAAGCTTTAAGATGAAAAACTCCAAGAAAAGAGGTGTTCCTATGGCTAAAGGCACCATGTTGAACAAATCACAATATCCTTCGATGGACATTGATATTAAGCAAACGGAAAAGGTTTGATATTCTTTAGCAATTGATTCTATCATGTATGCTATGTGGCTCAACACTAGACGTCTCATATGCTTTAAGCGTTACCAGCCATTATACGTAGAACCCTAGGTTTGCCTACCGAACTGAAGTTAAGATCATTCTAAAGTACTTGAGAAGAACTAAAGACATGATCTTGATATTTGGAGTTGAAGAACAGCTCATGGGGTGTTACACTGATGCTAGTTTTCAAACTTACCGAGATGACTCTCGCTCATAACCTAGTTTCGTATTCACACTCAATGGTGTAGCCATCCCTTAGAAATGTTCCAAGCAGAGTGTGGTGGTAGATTCCACCACTAAATCTAAATATATTACAACATCAGATGCTGCAAAGGAAGCTGATTGGATGAAAAAGTTCATAGCCTATCTTGATGTGGTTCCAAGTATTCAGCAACTGATCGAGATTTATGATAACACAAGTGCTATTTCTCAAGCCAAAGTTCTCAGATGTCATCACATGGCCAAGCACATTCAGAGGAAGCTTCATTATATACGGGGCATCGTGAAATAGGAAGACATCGTGATAGGCAAAATAGACACAAGTCAAAACCTAATAGACTCGTTTAAAAAGCCCATGACTCAAGACAAGTATGATCAGCATAGGGATGCAATCGGGCTTAGATTAGCTAGCGATATGTTTTGATTTAGTATTTGGATATACAAACCTTTAACAGATATACTTTTGAATTCATTTTGATTTACTAGTTTAAATGCAGTTATGAATCGTATAACACTGTTTGATTTTAATATGTTTAATCCATGAATATTGTATTCAAAATTATTCGTCGTCGTTCAGACTTGTGGGAACAATTCTATATTAAAACTATTCTGAATTTAGATTCAATGAGTTGACATCTAAATTCACAAACCTTATCATGAATGATGCTGGATGTAACTTGCCACAAACCGTCTTCATTAAAAGAAGCTTTGATATTGGTATACTCATTTAGTATCCTCTAACTTGAGATGCATACTAGAACTTTCGTTTACCGATGGTTATTCTTTAATCAATGCCAACCACTGTCGCGTAACTCCCAATTATAAAGGCTTTGGTTGGGAATAATTCTAAAGTTTTCTGGGAGTTGTTTGTAGTCAGTAAGGATTTTGTACTCTCACATTATATGTAACAGTTAGATATCAAGACGCCCTCGTTGATTCAAACTAGTGAAATGTGAGGCCTCACTCAAATTGACTGTGTGTTTGATTGGACCATTTTGAATCTCGATCAAGAACAATAATGATTTAGCTTCATATGAGAATTAATCTTAATATTCAATTGATGTCTTTTACAAAAAGCATAAATGACTATGAATATCATAAGTCTATTGTCTTGTTATAGTAAGGTGTTACTAGAACAAGATGTTTTGGTTAATGACTTTAAAGTGTCATACCTTGTTGTAGGCAAGCAGGCAGCCATGTGTTGCTAAAGCGTTGCGGACTATCTATGTTAAGATTTAATCAAATACCGTCCAAGTGGGAGTTTATTGGATTATGTACGGGTTTGATTACATCACCTTGCCAATCGAGCTATGACCCGTAAGAGTTACAACTTGGGCAACGAATTAAAAAACCACTTAATTTGATTAATTCGTAAATATATGAACTGTTTATTGGGTTACTAACTTATAATTGTTATAAATTATCTTTTTAAATGACTTTTATATTGAACGTCGATAATGTGGATTTCGGTTTAAAACGTGGACTAATATTAATCTGAACTGCCCAAGGCCCGCGAGTAGATTAATGTTAATAGCTTATTAGATTTCAAAACCTAATAACCTATATATATATATATATATAGGGATGAGTTCAAATGAAAACCAAGATAAATTGTGTAAACCAATAAACCAAATCTTCACCTTTAATGTTTAAGATCAATGACTCAGATTTATTTGACTTTTTCCACATATGTTCCTAGAAAAGTACAAACTTCTGATTTTTTTATTCAAATAAATCTGAGCCATTGATGTTAAACATTAAAGGTGAAAATTTGGTTTATTGGTTTACACAATATCTCTTGGTTTACATTTGAACCTTTCCCTGTATATATATGTCGACAAAATTGAAAAGAAGAATATAGATATACATTCAACCTACCCTGCCATGCAACTTGAATCTCCAAAATTTTAGTGTTGTTTTCCTTTTGAATTAAATCGACACATCCTGCCTCTCGCTAGCAGCAACGCACAACAAACCACCACTCTACCGCCTCATATTACGCCGGCAATCACCGTGTACCACCGCACCATCATTGTTGTTCCGCAAGGACGCTGCGTTTTGGACACCCAACCATCGCCACACGCGTCTCACCCTAGTCGCGACATCCAGCTCAATTAGTTAGTCTAGCGCCTAATCGTTGAACACTCGGTGTCTCATACGGTTATATATTAACCAAAAGATATAATCATCTCATCAATGGGTTAATTTTATTCTACATTTGTATGATTTGCAACCTAAATTCTGTCGGGTTCACTTTTAGTGTTTTAATTATTACTCCACTATGTTAAATTATTATTAATCTAATTAATATATTATGAAAAACGTTTTGATAAAACAAAAAAACAAAATACCACTGAACCCAACATGATCAATGTGAAGTCTCCATGAGGTTTGGTTCTACCAAAAAAAAGTCTAATTTGTTGACCAATAAGTTTTACCAACCCACCATCTCAATTCTCAATTCTTGGGAGCAACTTGGCCGATCCAAGAAAGAGGGAAGATTAAACGTGACAAGTTGGTCATATCAGTTTTAAATTATAATCATAGAGTATTATCCAAGTTAGGATAAATATGATGTAATTAGACTTTAAATTATATTATCACACTTGGTTGTCAAGTTAGGCTAGGTTATATACTCCCATGTTGGCCTGTTGGGTACCATTGTAATATAGTTTTTGAGAGATTTAGTCTTAAAAACAAGTTGTGAAGAGTGATTCCATAATTTGTGGTTGTGTTACCAATTAACTTTTACATGCAACATCAGTGTTCTATTATATGCTATTCATGTCACATGATGGTGAATCAAGTAAATTTAGTGGTGTACGAATCACGAATCATTTTACCAAATACCAAGATAAACATAGCTGCCAAATTTCTTCATATAACACGGATTTCCTTATGTTTGTCCCGGACCCTAAGACGACCAAATGTCTATGAATATCGAATAATAACACATAACCATAACATACGTAGTAAAGACAGTAGGGACTAATATAGAGAAACTGCTCCTAGGGATCCCCCTGGCTCAAAAAACCTACCGCATAAAAAACAAAAACATAGGAATAGAACATTTCATGATATTTAAAAATATGGTTAACAACAAGAACAATCTAAAAGGGAAATACAAAAAATATAAAGGAGACAATAGGCGACTAAATCATTCAATGCTACACCTTGCTATGTGCATGGCGATATTTGGTAGATGAAATCGGTTTCCCAAGTGCTCTTTGTATGAATTTCTTTTAATTTCTCTGTTGAGTGAATCAAGTCTACATCAGGACACCCATCACATCAGTTCATAAGAAGTACTAAACGCTATCATAACTTGTAAAAAACAAAAAAGTATGCATGATCATACCATTTAAACACACCAATAAACAACGAATAAACCAAACTGATCTTATTATTACAACTTTTGTTTAAGCATCTTATTCTTGTGATTAGACGCGGATTACCTGGTGGTATACGATAAACACGTTAGCCTGTTCTTCCCAAAACCATGAGTGAACACTAAAATAATATTCGATGGCTATTGGGACCTTACTAATGGAAGAAACTATGGTTTTGAATTCAAAACCTGAGGGTGCTGGCGTGCAAGATAAGGAACATCCACTACCACCCCAGACGTATTGTCTCCTATAATAACTGTGTCCCCTTTTGTTGCGGCTTTCTTCTTGATATAACCTAAACCAAAATGCTCATTTCCCCCTTTTCCAGCTGTGTAACTTGTCAACTTTCCTGCCTGAAAAAATGTTGCAATTAGTTTTCTTAGAGATAAGATGTTAGGCCAAACCGCTAACTACGGTTTTGAAAATCGAGCGAACCAAATCAGTCAAGTTGTTTGGGTCAGCGTCTCAGCGAGAGTCCGATTTTGCTGTTTAAACCGGTTTTTTTAAATCAAAAGCATTATTTGTATTAAATTTCAGAAACAATAAATATGACTCATGAATAGTATACCTATGCATAATTGCACGGAAAGAAAATATAACAATAATAAACGTAAACGGCGCGGTTTCGTCTACATGGGGCATCCAAGTTCCACACTTTTTATACCGTAAACCGTGAGTCTAACTATATAAATCTCAATCAAGGTGAACCAGCTGATTTGCTACGGTTGGCCAGATCAATCAGCTTCAACAGTTTATAATCACCCTACTTTAGGTTTCATGATTGTACAACTCATTTTAGATTGGGTAGGTAGCTATGGCTTTTATCAGGAACTATTAGAAAACTAAAGTAGACAAAAATCTTACTTATCATTACCAAGAATGAACAAATGTGCATTTACAGAAATACAAACTCTCTTACAAATGCGTCTCATATACAGTTATATATTTGTGTTCATTTTATAAATTTTTTCATTGTTTCTTTTTTCAACATATACACTATCAAAAATGTATTTTCAAATGTAGAATACATTCCTAAGTGATGCAAGGAAATTCAAAAGGAGCTAATTGGGAGAGAGAATTCTGTTGGTATGCAAATCATACACCCTTTTTTCTCTGTTACTTGCTTAAGTATATGTTAAACTAAACTACAGACCCAACTGACCTGATAAGTAAATTACAATTACATCCCTCTACCGGCACTATTGAACATAAAGTAATAATTTTATTTAAAATCTGTGCATTTCATATCAAAAAGTTATTACTTCTACAACAATTTAACACTTGAGATGACTAGCAAACTATTTGACCCGTTTCTTTTCTAGTTAAATCTTTCAACTTGATCCATTTAGGCAGTTAGAGAATAGAATATAACCCAAATCAGGAAAATGGGTGAAAACTGTCACCTCCACTAAAAACTGAGAACTTAATACCTTCTTTCCTTCAACTGTAATCGGACTGCCAGGTTCCACGGGGGATGAAAGTTGAATGCCCCACAACTTCTGCTTGATGCCATCGTATGTTATCAATCTGGCAATGGTTTCTTGTCCTTTGTAACAACCTGAGGAATATTTTTATTTAGATTAACTCCTAAAATCATCTGTTAGCCTAAAAAATACCGCAATGAAAGAAGCACCTTTGTTCAAAGAAATTGCATTCCATAGACCAGCCTCCAGAACATTAAACTCATCTGTAAGCTCGCTACCAGGTGACGGCCTTCCTGTGGATTGATTATATAAGTTGAAAATTGAAAAAAACTTGTAAAATACCAGGTTTCATCCCTACATGTAAACTAGTAGTTTTTTTCTCACCAATTTTCTGTGTGTGAAATACTAAGTTTGATATGGAGAGTGAAAAAGTAGATTAATTTCAAAAGGATGTAGACATGTAATACCTACTATTGAGATGGGAAACATTAGCATAATAATGAATCACATGACAACATATCTTATATTTTAGACAATTTTGTCGAAACATACAGAATTCAAGTACAAGTCCCCTTAACATTAGAACTTAGAAGGATGATGTCACATGTCATAAGACAAAATGTATAAAATTGGCACATGGTTTGTAAAGAAGAATGAGGAGTGGAGACTATTATTTTTGTTGGATACACATCTTGCAATGTGTCAAATGATTTTTTATGTTTGTCAGTTACACCATTCACCTGAAGAAATTTGGCTGTAAATTTAAATGATTGTAATATTATATAACATCGTATTGTGACTAACCATTAGAAAAAAAATATCACGACAATAAGACATTTTAAACTATAATGCTATAAACATCCTCACCAATTTTAGTCATAAAAGTTAAAACGCATTTTGCCACAATCTGGAATAGACTCTTTTTGTGGAACAAAATATTTATGTGCCGGTAACTCATAGGGTTTGCTATTATCTGTTTGGATTTTAACTTTTTTATATTTAAGATGCAGCTAGCAAGAAGCTGAGTAAATGATGAGTCAAACCTTGGAGAATTCTATATATTTCCAGTGCATTAGAACCCATTGGTGTTGCACCATGACTCAAAAGAGTTTTCCAAATCAATCCTGCGGCTGCTGGTGACATTAACAGTGAAAAACCTTCTTCAGATATAACACTTCCCACTGCTACTGTTACCGGATTACCACCAACCTGCATACAAGCTATTAAGAAATTTTCTCATAAATAAAAAATTAACCCCCCCCCAACCAAAAAAATTAAGAAATAAAATAAAGTAAAATACCCACCACCACCAACGAAAAAAAAGAAGATAACAAAGGCAATGAAACGTATCTAGATGTAGACATGCAATAATGAGACGTCGTTTACAAAATTTCTTGATCATCCATTGTTTACAACATATGCACTCATCTACTTGTGCTTTTGATCAAATAAATACTAGATAAGGAAACCAAATTAAATCTAATCATCCTACTTGACAACCTACACATATGCTATAAGATGTAGTGTTATTAGGACCGGAATCGGACCGGCCGGTCCGACCGGGGATCGGCCACCTAGCCGGTCCGGATCGCTATGATTCGTTTTGGGCTGGTCGAACCGGTGGTCGGACCGGGAAACCGGACCGGTTCGAACCAGATTTTGATATATTTTTTATTTTTTTATTTTAATGGGTAAAAACAGGGTGTTGAACCATAAATTAGTGTGTTGGATATACAAATATAGTTAAGTTTTATATATAACTATAAAATACATATATAAATTACTTATATTTAATTATATATATAACTATATATATATAATTATGACGTTATCCAGTTCTTAAATCCGGTACGACCGGTCCGACCACCAAACCAGTGTTAGACAATAAATTTATATATGTCAAGGATTGTAATTAGCTTCTTTCAACGATTTCTGAAGCTTCATTCAAACATGTACAGGGAGACACCTCTCATGATCTGTGGCATGCCTTGGAACGTGCTTATGCACCTCATACTTCTTCACGAGAATACACTCTCAAAACCCAACTGCTGAAGATCGAGATGAAGCCTGAAGAAACGTCTGCTGATTATATCACACGCGTTCAACAGTATGCAGATGCTCTTCTTAAAATCGGTGAGCCTATGAAAGAAAAAGATGTCGTTATGTTGGCTATTTCAGGTCTTAGAGAAGAATACAACTCCTTGAAGTCCATTCTCATCTCAAGACAACCCTCTGTTACTCTGTTGGAACTTCCCAGCCTATTTGCTGATCATGAATACATGGTCAAAAAGCCTGATCCCATCATACCTGCTGCTCAGGCCTTCATGACTACCAGCAACTGTGATTCAACAAGTCTCCAACTTCCACCAGAAACAGTTCAGTCCCTTCAACCGCTGCTGACCCAATTAGGTCTTACTGTACAACCTGTACAACAGCAAAATCAGGCCCTTTATACCAACCGGGGTACACCAAATCGTGGTTCTTACAGTCGACGTGGTCGTGGACGCTACAACAGCAACAATCCGAACAGCCGTTAGGCTGCTCCTTCTACAGGTTTAAATTCTAGATTTGCTTGAGCATCTAATCAAAATACAGTCTACGGTTCTTGCAACAGGTGTGGAATTGGACATATTCCTTCGCAATGTCCTAACCGTGACCCCACAACAATTCGTCAACCAAGGCACGCTCCTCAGGCAAACTTCGTTGATCAACGTTCACAAGCATCATCATCATGGCTGCCAGATACAAGTGCAAGTGGTCATGTGTCGCCTGATCTTTATGGCTTTGATGAATTCGAACCGTATCATGGTAAGGATACACTTATTGTTGGTAATGGCAAAAGTTTACCCATCCTTCATATTGCTTCTACCAAATTTAATTCTCAAAACAAAACACTTTCACTTACCAAATTGTTACATGTTCCACAAATCAAACATAATCTTCTATATGTACAACGATTTTGTCAAGACAACAATGCATTTTTTGAATTTCACTCTACCTTTTTTTGTGTGGAGGATACGGCTACTCGCGGTATCCTCCTCATGGGTCCAAGTAAAGATGGTCTCTACTCCTTCCAACTACCAAAGTTCCATCCTGTGTCCAATGTTGCTTTTTCAACCGTTCGAGCATCTACCACAACTTGGCATCAACGTCTTGGACATCCCCATTCGCAGCTGTTAAAGTCTATGATCCCAAAAAATAATCTTCCTGTTACACTTAATTCTGTTTTTTCTTGTAATTCCTGTCCTATGGGAAAATCATCAAAAATGCATTTATCTTCTTCATAACATAAAAGCACTCGTGTATTGGATCAAGTGTTTTGTGATGTTTGGGGTCCGGCCCCTATTTCTTCTTTTTATGGTCACCATTATTTTTTACTCTGTGTGGATCATTTTACTAGGTATATGTGGTTGTTTCCAATAAAACAAAAATCCGATGTTTTAATTGCGTTTCAACAATTTCATAAAATGGCTGAAAGACAATTTCAAACACAACTTAAAGCTGTTCAAACAGACAAAGGGGGAGAATTTCGAAGCTTATCCTTGTTTTTCACAAATCAGGGGATTATTCATCGCCATTCCTGTCCTCATACCAGTGAACAGAATGGTTTTGTTGAGAGACGACACCGTCATGTTGTTGAGACCGGTCTCACTCTTATGGCGCAATAGGGTGTTCCAAAGCGTTTTTGGAATTTTGCCTTTGACACGGCCACATACTTGATAAATCGCATGCCCTCTCGAGCCTCTTCAAATATTTCTCCATTTGAGCATCTTTTCAAACGTAAACCCGACCTATCCTTTCTTCGTGTCTTTGGATGCCAATGTTTTCTTTACCTCCGCCCATATAATCCACAAGATGGATTTTCGCTCCTGTCTTCTTAGGGTATAGCTCTTCTCATCACGGGTATCATTGCCTTGACCCTACCACTAACCGTATTTATGTCGCTCGACAGGTGCGGTTCCATGAGGCACATTTTCCTTTTCTCCACTCGTCCTTGTCTCCATCACCCACATCCACTCCTGATCCTTACTTCTCATCCTATCCATCTTCTGTACCACAAAGCCAACCACCTACTACACCAGAACAATCCACCATCACAAACAACACGAACAGCCCAATCCATCATTCATCTAGCCCACTAGATTCACCAACCAATAGCTCCAGCAGCTCCACAAGCCCAACAGATTCACCCACAAGCCCATCAAACTCACCAGCCAACCCAACAGATCCAACCAACAGCCCACCAACCAGCCCACATCACACCACCAGCCCACCTCAAACCAGCAACACCCAAAGCAGTCCACCTACTTCTCCACAGCCCAATGACCCATCATCCAATCCTTTCCCAGCCCACAATTTACCTCAACCACCTCTCCAATACACCTACAGTCGACGACACCCAACCCAAAAGCCGGCTCAACAAACCACAACAAATGAAAATTAACCTCGTCCACAACCGGAAAATCTTCGACAAAATCCCAAACAAAGAACTCCTTACAATGCCCACCGCCTTTCACACCACCACACAATCTTCCTCAACCGAACCACCGTCTTTTGCTGTTGCCAACAAAAGTCCACAATGGCGTGCTGCAATGGCCGAGGAATTCAAAGCCTTGACGAGAAACGCCACATGGACTTTAGTACCACCTGTTCCTAATGCTAATGTTGTTGATTGTAAGTGGGTGTACAGGTTAAAACGTGATGAACAAGGCAATATTAAACGCTACAAAGCTCGCTTGGTAGCAAAAGGATTTAGTCTACAACCGGGAATTGATTACCATTAAACATTCAGTCCGGTGGTAAAATCAACCACCATTCGTGTGGTTCTCTCTCTTGCTGTGACCAAGGCACTGGGCACTTCGACAACTGAACGTGCAGAATGCATTTCTACATGGTGATCTCAAGGAAACTATTTATTTACGCCAACCACCGGGCTTCATTGACTCACAAAAGCCAAATCATGTGTCTGCTTCACAAGTCACTATATGGGCTCAAACAAGCTCCAAGAGCTTGGTTCAACCGTCTTTCGGAGGTCTTATTGCATCTTGGATTTCATGGATCTAAAACCGACCCATCTCTCTTTATTTACTCACACAACGGTTCCTTGATGTACATGCTTGTTTATGTGGATGACATCATCCTAACCGGCAACAATTCTCTGTTGATTAATCATACCATTCAGAAGCTTAGTAGCACATTTGCGATCCAAGACATGGGTCGGCTGTCATACTTTCTACTTTCTGGGCATTGAGGTTCTTCACAAGGACAATGATTTGATTCTTTCACAACAGAAATACATTCATGATGTCATTCAGAAAGCAGGTCTCTCTCAATCGAAACCGATTGACTCACCGATGAACACCAACTCAAACTTAGCTATTGGTGATAGTTCACCCTTTGATGATCCAGTCAAATTTAGACAAACAGTTGGAGCTCTACAGTACCTCACTCTTACTAGACCACTTTTGCGGTCAACAAAGTTTGTCAATTTATGCACGCTCCAACAGAAAATCATTGGTCAGCAGTGAAAAGAATTCTTCGGTATTTACAAGGAACTTCACATTACTGCTTGCTGATTAGACAAAAATCAGCCTCGGTGATTCATGCCTACACAGATGCCCAAAGCCACTCTCTCACAGCCTTTTCTGATGCAGACTGGGCTGGATCTCTTGATGACCGCCGATCCACCGGAGGATATGCTATCTACCTTGGATCAAATCTCATTTCATGGTGTGCTCGTAAACAACGTACTGTCTCTCGGTCATCAACAGAGGCAAAATATAAAGCCTTAGCGGCTTAGCCGACACTATTGCTGAGTTAACATGGCTTGAAGCGCTTCTAAAGGAACTTCACACATCTATGACATCAGCTCCAGTCTTATGGTGTGACAATCTAGGGGCTACTTATCTCTCAGCCAATCCAGTTTTTCATGCTCGCACAAAGCATGTAGAGATAAACTTTCATTTCGTCAGAGAAAAAGTCGCTCAAAAAAAGCTCTCCATACAATTCATTAAGACGGATGATCAAATTGCAGATGTGTTTACAAAGCCTTTACCCTCTCAACGATTTCAACTTATCAGATCCAAGCTACAGGTCGCTCCCCGACCTTAGCTTGAGGGGGAATGTTAGACAATAAATTTATATATGTCAGGGATTGTAATTAGCTTATATGTGTAAAGTATTATGATTAGGCTAGATTACAGTTTATTATATTTAGCTGATTGTATTCTATATAATGACTCTCTTGTACATCTTTTGAAATACACAATATACAATTGACAATCTCTAATACCAAGTTTAATTACCAGTAAGGCGTCCGGTTCGACGTCCGATCCGGTTCTGAAAACATTGATAAGATGCATACAATATATCTAACATCCAATAAGAAGGGTTCTTATTTGATCGCTCTTGGTAAAATCAAAATACTAAACATGGAAAAAAACTATATTCAATAAACACATAAACCATAAAAGTATTATAAATTGATTTTGGATAATAAGGTAAAGGTGAGCTTGTGGGAGTTGTGGGTCATTTTTTTTTCGGTTGTGGTAAGCGCAACAACTAAAGCCATGGTAACATTGAACTATTGAAGATTAAAGTCTAATTTTCAGAGAAGTTTTCAGGCTTTCACAAATGGTTGGCAACGATTCATGATAAATTTATATCTCGTTATCAATAAACTTACAGGACTAATCAATACCCTCCCTGCTAACAGCGTCATCATGTAAATCACAACTTGTGCTAGGTAGGTGGCCTTCAAGAGGTTATGGCAGGAATCTAATGGAAGCAGGATTCGGACCTGTAGAAGGGAATCAGGTGGTTACCACTACAACGCACCTTGAAGGTTGGTCTTTGTTTGATCCTCTAGACGTAGGTTCTCCTCTTAAATGTGAACTAATGACGGTAGCGGCCAGGATTTCAAGAGGTTTTTAGGAGCACCTACAGTTTAAGAGAGCAGGTTTTTTTCTGCTAGGTTTTAGAAGCAACTTGGCTTTGATGATAAAATAAGCCATAACGTATTATATACCAATTGGACACCACTTATTCTAGGATAAACACAGACAGTAATTAAAAACTGCTAATAACATGACATAAAAAGAATGACTTCAAGAAATAACTAGGATTACTCTTTCAAAGCTTCATAGTGAAGTAACATACATTGTAATGCTTATGAGAGCCATAAGGTTGTCCAATAAGGTCACCAAGATTCAGATCCTCCATTACCTGTTAGAACGCCAAAGATTGCATTATCAAGATCATTGCAACTTGTAAAGATACAAAAAGAAATCCAATACATATATTTAGACATGACACTTTGGTTTTAAGTCCATGGAAACCATACTTGATTGCTTTTTGGTCCCATAAGTGCAAACAAGCATGTCTTGTCACTTATATCTTGAATTTCTACCTTGTCAGAAAAAAATATGTATCTACACCGACAAAAGAAGAAATGATGTATGCTTCCTTCCAACACAAGAAAAAATAAATAAATAAAATCAAGGTAGAAACTTTGAAATTCCTATTAGGCCCCCAATTAAATAGATTGGACAACCCTCAAACCATATTCCGGTTACAAAGATTACACTATCTCTCTTTCCTTTTGCTTTTAAGTAGTAAGAGTTAAGAAGTATCTTCAACATTTCCTCATGAATTTTATGGAATGTTTGCTCTATCTATCAAGTCTAAGCTCAGATATGTCCTCAATGAAGGTTTACGGAAGTACGATTCCACAAAAGCTACTAGGATTCAATTTACATACAACTTTCATACATAGTTGTTGCCAAGACATTACTAGTTATGGCATGAACATTTATTTTCACAACATGACCATCCTTGATATTTAAACCATTCATGTGATGCCATTAAGTTGCAAGGAAATTGGTATTTTCAATACTTATAGAAGCAGATTTTGCAAGTTGTCTATTATAATATGGTATTGTATTAATATAAAGTGTGTGTAAAAACCTAAGCTATGCCCCATGTGCGAGAACTAACTAGGCTAATACGAATGGGCCTAAACTAATATATTTACAATTAACACCTATTATTTATACTATAAGTTACCAATATGATTTGTATTTAATTCTTCCTCGGATTTGCTCATCTTCATCTTCCACCACCACCAAGAAAAATTAGAAAATAGAAACCAATCCTACCTTTTTGGCCACATATCAGTCACAAGGGAACAACAAATAGAAGTGTTTAAGGTGAGGTTCCTTTAGGAGTCAAAACAAGAAAGGACATTTTATGTAAGAAATTCCTCACATCTTAATTATTGAGATGTATCAAAACAAAAAAGAAATAACAAGTCTAGTAATGACCAATGAAACCCACCAATAACAAAAACCAGAACAAACAATCAAGACAAATATTGTTCTCCATCTTTCTAATGCCCAACTTGATAACCAAAACAATAACCAAAAATAAAAGATACAAGATGTAAAAAGGATATTTGTTATGACGTATTAGAATTACCAAATTGTCCATCGCTTAAAGAACAACATTAATGACGTTGGCATCAAGGAAACCTTTATTAGTGAAAATGAAAAGTTTAGGTCATAACATGCAACTTTTTGTTATTAGGTCATAACCAAGGGATGAATTTTGTAATTTACTAACTAAAATTTGTAACAAAATCAAGATAAGGATATTCAAAAGAGTATAAACATACTTCTTGAGCATTTCACAGATACTTCCACTTGTTGATGGTGATACAACAAGTGTAACTGCTGTTTTATGCAAATGATAAACACTTGTAAGACTTGAGGTCATATAAAGTGATTCATAAAACATACTCAGAAATAAGATTACCATGATCCATGCTTGTGCAATGTCAATTGTCCGAGCAGTTGGAGTTACAAAGACGGTGTCACATCCCTACAAGATTTAGTTTTAAATTATCACTCTTTTATAACAATCAACAATAAAAGTATGCATGGGAAGATGGACACGTAAATTAATGTGTCGAAAAGGTTTAAATTGAAATGAGTTATGTTTAGTACCAACTAAATCATGCCTGGTTGGGTTTGGTTAACTGGTAAACATATCATACATTTCAAATTTAAGATAATAGCTGCTTAAATCATAAATTAAAAAATATTAAATTATTAAATAGAAACTGGGTTAGGTTGACTGGTAAAAATATCATACATTTCAAATTTAAGATAATAGCTGCTTATATCATAAATTAAAAAATATCAAATTATTTAATAGAAACAACGTAAAAGGTGGTATCATGAATGCATTAAGAATAGATTTTTTATTTGATTCCTTGTGACCACAACCTGGATGCACCTAATCATAAGTAAATATGTGTTGTCAAAGGCGCAAGGCGCACTCAAGGCGCAAAGGCCTCGCCTGTCCCTAGGCGCAAGGCACAAAAAAGGCGCATGCCCGGAACAAAAAAAGCGCACCATAAGAAAACAATAAAAAAATATATGATAGGCATAGAAATATAAAGTATATAATTATGTAACAGAAAAAAAAACTTAATAATTTAGTAATTAAAAATTTTAAAAATTAAAAATTATGAACTTTTTACTTTACTTTGTCTTTTTCTCTGCATATTTTCAGTACTTGTGTACTATTTCTGCAACAAGTTACTTTTTTTTTTTCTCTTTTTATCATCTTTTATACTCACAATATACACAATAAAACACCAAACCTCTCTTTCCTCTCTCTTTCTTCTTACAAGCAGACTCTGCAAATAGTAAAGAAAGAAAAACTCGCCGGAATTCGGCCGGAATGTCACCTGAGACTTGACCGGAGTGCCTGGACTCACGCAAGGCGGTTTTCTTGCGCCTCGCCTCAAAATGGCGCCTAGGCGCACGCCTTTGGCGCTTTTGCCAACACACAAGTAAATGGTTGTCTGCCAAAGTTAGACTAACAATTAACAAACCCATCAAGATAACTATATCAAAGCCTTACCCCTCCTTCAGAAAGTGCTTCAAAGTTTGCAGTACTTTGGTTGTGAAGAAACTGAATACGATCTTCTCCACTGACTTCACAACGATAAAAAAATAGAAAGGGAAGAAAAGTAAGCAAATAAATACAAATGGTGCTTGTTTTGAAGTAGATGAGAATGGAAGGTAGCATATGACAAGCACACACTCGCCATACATTATAACACATGAGTGTTGTGAAATGCTTTAAGAAATAATTTGGATAACCTAAAGAATTTACAAAGAAAATTCTTCAAACAATTTTTATATTCCTTCTAAAGCTCTCTAATTTATTCTTTTCTTTATAAGATGTCATGCATTTTTATTCCATTTATCTAGCTAAGTGCATGTGTCTAAGACAAAGTTATGCTTCGATTTGAAGAGCTAAATATCAAATAGTTTACCTCTTATCCTACCATAGCCGGAAAGATCAACAACCTGCAGTTATGAAAAATATAACATACATGTATATATTAGTAGTAGAAGAGAAGTGACTTTGCAATGTATAGTATATGTGAGTCTCCATTGTACAATACAGCAGTTCCTCATAACTTCTATTGAAGTTAAAATTTAGACTTATTTCAAGTGAAACGCTTTATTAGAGAAGAAAACACATGGTGTTCTTTGATGAGTGTTAAATCTAGTTTTATAGCTCTTTTATTATTAGGGTTTATTAGTAAAATGACCCACAGGGCAACGCATGTAGTTCTAGAATGAATGGTAACCATATAAAATGAATGAAAAATAACACAAACCACTATGTTTTCCATCTATAAACAAATGGACGTTCAAAATAGACACAAAAGGAATAAAACTAAAAAGCAAAAAGCACCTTTTAGTACCCACCACAGTGCCAGTGTCAACCGCACCTAGCGCCTCATCATCATTGTTAAATGTTTCAACAACCCAATCTTTGGATACCTCCGCGGCAACAGCCATTTCATCCTACATCATGGACTCAAGAATTCAGTTTCTATGAGTTTAAAGATATGCAAACATAATATATGCACATTAACAGACAAACCAAAACACTATTTTCTTTTAACCAACAAGTACAAAAACATATCATGCATTATTGTCATTTTAAATAACAATTTTTAAGGTACAGGATATGAGAAATTCATATTGGTACAGGATATTTTTAAGGATTCCACTATGAATGCTCTTAGTATAATTCATATTGGTACAGGATATGAGAAATTCACATGTTATTTAACCTTTACTGATAATTTTTGAGGTACATTAGGTGTATTCACTTAAAACATGAGGATGAGGCTTATAATACGTTGCTAGCATATAAAGGCAAAGAGGAAAATCAACCAAAATAATCACATACAGATGGTGATGCCTTTAAGGAATTAATCAATGCATTTACTAGTGTGTTCATCAACTTCTTATAAAATATAACATGAGGCTTTGTTGTTTGTGTGCCATCTAGTCTAGAAAATAAAACCATATACTTATACTAGCAAGACACCCAAATAATTATAACCATTCTCTATCTAAAAAAACATATGGACACTAACCAAGGGCGAAGGATAATAGGGGCACCTTCTGTTTTTCGTTAGTAATGTTAATTTTTGTTCCGTTAATGTAAATTTTTGACCCGCTAATATAAACTTTTTTATATATATCGAGTTCGGCCCCCTAAAAAAATTTAATTTCACACCCGTCCCCTATGAGAGTGTCCCTATGAGAGTTTTCAAGCTCCGCTGCTCATTCTAACTAGCCATAGTGGTGAGGATAACCATGTGTTTCTTGACGCCACCACTTGACACACATAGATATGAATATGACGCCATCAGCTCAAAACTTGAGGAAGTAATATCTACTACCGATTAAACAACAACCATCAAGAGGAACTTTTGATGATGATGATGATTATTATTATTATTATTATTATTATTATTATTATTATTATTATTATTATCAGTTACACCTAATAAGACCAAAATCAAGTACCAGATATCCTCAATCGATTGTTGAACGAGCTTTTAAAAACCAAAGGCATAGCTTACATAAAGGTCGTGGTCGATCGGAGGAGGGGAGAGATCGAAAGGTAATGCGGCGACGGGTACGAGGTCGGAGTGCGTCTTCCGGCAACCGGCGTTATTGTTATTGTTATTGTGTGAGCCCGACGTCGACAACTGAAACAATGGTGGAGAGCAACAACGGCGCGTTTGAATGACGCTCCGGCGAGTGAGTGTGGAGGTCGTGTGGCTAAAAGAGGGTAGTAGTACCGCCATTTTCTTTTTCTCTTGGCTTTCCTTCTCCTCTCAACTTCATAAGTTCTTATCTATTACATAGTAAGTTATAATCTAACTACATTTAATATCCAATGAATTATACGGGTTCGAACAGTTAAACTTAAAAGTTAGAGATATACGCTCTTATTTGTTTTGAGTGATTAAATTGATTACGTTAGGTAAGAATCCAAAATTACAACTTAATATTGTAAAATCGTAAATGTGTAAAAAAAATTTTGTAAATTACATTTGTCGTAACATTAGTAGACTTGTTATTTTAATCCAAAACTAAAAGTTTTTAATTCAACCCTACTCTTCACCCTTAATAATGAGACTTAAAATTGATCACCAGTAAAAATAAACTTTTTCAGATACAACTCAACTCTCTACAAAGATTACTCTTGACTTTTGTTAATTGTGATAGTGAAACATACGACTAGAAGAAACTATCTTCTTTTAAACTTGTAAAGAATTCTTTTGTCTAAAGTTGTTAAACTGAATTTTGGAGAGAATATATGATTTCTAATGTTACTACATATATGATTTCTAATGTTACTACTAGCGATAATCCCAACTTTTATTATATTTGATATTAAATTGGTAAGTTTACCACTATAGTTTTTGTTCGATATTATTAACTCTAATTCTATACATAGCTGATGGTCGGGTTTTCTTAATATAGAAAATGTCAATACATTGTTTGTTTAATTTGTAAAGAAAAACATAATACTTTTAGTTATGAAAGTAAATAGGAAAAAAAATAATTATAAAATATCTCTAGTCTTGAATAATAATAAAATTTTACATAATCAAGAAAAAATTTTAATTATATTTTAAACAGTTTTTTAAATTGTTTAAAATAAATCTATTAAAATGAGAATAAAATATATTACTTGAATACTTCGGCAATGATATGATAAAAATTATTATGTGATTCAACAAAACATAACAAATATAAAATGTTTAAAGAGTAAAATGTTATT
Source organism: Flaveria robusta (assembly GCA_025506415.1). Classification (NCBI taxonomy): domain Eukaryota; kingdom Viridiplantae; phylum Streptophyta; class Magnoliopsida; order Asterales; family Asteraceae; genus Flaveria; species Flaveria robusta. The sequence goes on from CM046465.1 coordinate 12,287,840, forward strand.
TTCGTCCCTAACGTTTTGTTGAATTTGTCATTTCAGTCCAAAAACTTTTTTTTTGCTTTTTCAGTCACTCTAGTTTACCAAATGATGCCACTTTCATCCACTCCACTAACACCGTTAAAACTCCGTTAAATATGAGGGTATTTTAGTCTTTTTGAACACCCTAATTATCCAATTAAAACAACTTAATTAATTAATATTCAATTAAAACTAAAAAACACATGAAACGACTAGTGAGACCAGACGCTTCGATTTAAAAGCTTCACTTAACTCTAACCCATGTTGTTCGTTTGAGGCTTGCCGTGGGATTTCAATTAATCTTCACCTTTTGTTCGAATGTTTACCTTTATTTGATTAAAATCTGTTGTGAGATTGAGGTTTTTGTTGACATGCTTTATTTGATTGAGATCTTTGATTGAGGTCTTTGAACGTGACAATAGCAAACCTCAATAAAACAAAACGTGACAACAGTAGACCTCAATCGAACAATAGTACACGTTCAAACAAAACGTGAAGATTAATTGAAATCTCACAGTAGACCTTAATCGAACAACATGTTTTAGAATTAATCGAAGCGACCGGTCTCACGAGTCGCATCATGTGTTTTTTAGTTTTAATTAAATATTAATTGATTAATTTATTTTAATTGAATAATTAGGGTGTTGAAAAAGACTAAAATATCCTCATATTTAACGGAGTTTTAACAGAGTTTTAATAGTGTTAGTGAAGTGGATGAAAATGACAACATTTAGTAAACTATAGTGACTGAAATGGCAAAAAAAAAGTTTTTGGATTGAAATGGCAAATTCAAAAAAACGTCAGGGACGAAAATGACATTTTACTCATGTTTAAATATATGATTGAATATACTTTTTACTTGTATCATTCCTAACTATAAAATCATTTGCGGTTTTAAAATTTATAAATTTATGATTGAATAATTTAATTAATAATAAACAAAATTTTAAATTTAAAAGTATGTAGAAAAAATTGAAATGGATATTAATTTAGCTATTTAAACTTATGATGTTATCAAATGAAATTAGGACTCATATTTTAATTGTGTTTTGTGTATTTGCAAAAGAGCACACTTATGAAGGTTTTCATATCATTCGCTTTTATTTTGGTAGTTTTTTGGTTAAATCTTTTAATTAAAGTATTTTTTAAGTGAAACTCATATGAAATAAGAACAATTTAACCATCATAGTCATAGACTTTAAGCATGCACCTAGTAAAGTCCCTCTTGATTGAGCTCTAGATCTTAAAGGAAAATGATTTGATTCATCAACTTTTAATTTACAATTTCGAATAAAACAATAAGAAAAGAGATTTCTAAAAATAACTTGAACTCAATGTTTACTAACCTTAAATTTACTCTAATGAAGTCAAGATAGGCATTGGCCACTTCATTTTCCTACACATCTCACAAAGTGTGGATCTTGGTCCTTTTCGTATGTCTGTAATTGAAATGAACATAAAATTAAAAAGAAAAGATTTTCAAAGTTGTCTTAAAAATAACAAATTTTCAAGATGGTCACCAATGATTTCAACTTAAGAATTTGATTCTTCCTCATTAAACATTTCATTGCAATGGAGGTATGTGCAGCTGGCTGAGGATCAAAGGAGTTATCAGCATCAAAGTAGGATGATCCTTTTAGAGTGGCAATCCTTTCTTTCTTTGGTAATTATGACTCCATTAAACTCTCACTGAAGTATTCATTATCTTCTAATCTAATGCTCGTAATTCTTGGTTTATCTAGCAAGTAATCAAGGTTAACGAACATAACATGGGGATTTTAAATCAAAGAATCTTGACTTATAAGATGGAGTAGCTGATGATATTATTGAATCATATTTTAGAATTCAAACAAGTCACCATTTAGCCTCCTGCACAAACTTTGACCTCCCTTTTTAAGTAATTTCATTATAGGAAAAAGTGTGAATGTAGGGATTAAACCTAAAGGCTCTGCAAATCAATTGAAGATATTAAAGATTAAAAAGAAGTCGTGCGAGAACTTTTGATCCGTGCAAGAAGTTAGTTCTCATGCAAGACCTTTTGTGTTTAGTATAAATAGTTTGCTTTGTAATGTTTGTAATAAAGATAGACATTTCTTGATTTTGAGCATACTTTTGTAATCTTTTGAATAAGAGAGCAATACAATTCAAAGTTTATTTATATTTGTTGCTTGAATCTTCATTATTTCCTTATATTACACATCCGTGAGCGATTACATTCTGCATTCTCCTCACAAGATCGATCTATTATTGTTTTTGAAGATCCTTACAATTGGTATAGAGCCATGAGTGCTCTAGATCGATTGGATTGAAGCTTGAAGAGTTTTGAAGTGCTTTTGAGCTACAAATTCGATTTTCTTTTGAAGATTGCTTTGATTTCTATAGATGTCAAGATAAGAAACAAGTTCGGTTGATAAAATGATTGTGTTTATAAGGTTTATTTGAACTTAATTGAATCGATTAAAGACAATAAGGATCAAATTTAAATCTAAATCATTAATTTGAAGATCCTTATAATCGGTATCAGAGCTTATAATTAATAATTAATAAGTGATTAATTTGAAGCTTAATCACTTATATTTTGGATAAATTGGTGATAAGATTTAGGTTGGAAACTTTAAAATTGGAAAGAATTGAGTGTGCGAAAACTCAGTATGTGCACGTGAAAGTATCTATTCACGCGAAAACTTCAGTAATTCACAAAACTTTGTTACAAGAAGATTCCATTCGCGTGAGAACTTCAACTTTTGCAAAAGTCAGTTACAAATCTTTTCGCGTGAAAAGTTTCTGTGAAAAATTCGCACAAAAATTTTTGAAGGCATTGTTCGCGCAAAAAGTTTTTGAAGGCATTGTTCGCGTGAAAAGTTTTTGAAAGCACTATTCGCGCGAGAACTTAGTTTTCTAAATTTTTGAAAAGTTCGACTTTCAAGTTATTTTTTTACAATGGCAAATCTAACGAACATCACTGCTACACTAAACCTTGACAATGAAATTGGCACAAGCACCAAACCTCCAAGACTTGTTAGTGAAGATGATTATCAGGACTTGGTGTATAGGTTTGAGAACCATGTCATATACACCAAAATAAGGATATTGCGGTCGATCAAATACGGACCATACATTCCTGTGTACACAAATGACAAAGGAGATCTGATTCCTAAACCTGAACATCTGTGGGATGAAGAGGATATGAAAAAGCTTGAACTTGATAACAAAGCTTATGCAGCAATCACTATGGCACTCACAACTGAGATATCATGGAAATTTAAAGAGTTTAGATGAGCTAAAGTCTTATTGGATGCTATGGAGGAACAAATAATGAAAAATAAAGAGATGAGGGAAAGTCGAAAAGACATGTTGAATCAAGAATTTAACATGTTTAATCATGTGTTGGGTGAGATATTGGAAGCTCAAATGTCAAGATTTGTAAAACTGATCTTTAAGATGAAGAGTGATGGAATATCTTTGAAGAATATAGCAGTTAACAAGAAGTTGCGGAATTCATTACCTTATAGTTGGAATAACAACTACACTATAATCACAAGAACCAAAGATCTATTTATATTGTCTCTTAGTGATCTGATCTTGACTATCAAATCATATGAGATGGATGACAAATAAAAAGCTGCAAATCACTTGAAAACAATGGGAGCTGAAGCAACAACAATATATGCTAAGATGAGGAATACAGATGTTTGTTAGTTACAATAGCCAATATGGCTAGGCAACCTTTACGCAGCCACTTCTTCGCTTTCATGTATGATATGATGCATATCATTGCACCACTCCTCTCGCACTTCACCGAATAGATTTCTCCCCAGAGAGAGGAATACAGATAACCTTCTTGCAACAGATGACTTCCGCCTGATTCTCGGATAGCCAATTCATGCCCACGACCACGTCGAAACTCCCGAGCATAATAGGCATAAGATCAATATCAAATGTATGTCCAGCCAAGTCTATCTTACAAGCCTCAAGGATATGCATAACGTGAATTTGCTTACCATCAACTAGTTGTATGATATACTTGGATTCCAACATAGAAGGCATATCACTTAAGAGACTACTAAACTTAGTATAGATAAAACTTCTATCGGCTCCAGTATCAAACAACATAATACCATAACGACCATTAACAGGAAATTTACCAGTAGCAGTACTAGGGTCGTTTAGAGCCTCACATGTACCCATGACAAAAGCTCTTCCTTTGGCTTCACCATTGTTGCCACCATTGTTGTCACCATTGCCATTGTTGTTATTGTTTCCACTGTTGCCAGCACCGTTCCCATTTTTCTTCTGCTGAGGGCAGTTCTTCTTTTAATGTCATTCCTTCCCACTTTCAAAACAACCTTTAGGTGTCTCCTAAGTTTGTTGTGGTTTCTTCATCAACTCCCCACGACAATTCTTCGCAGCATGTCCTGCTTTTCCATAACTTTGGCATCGAAAGTTGTCAAACCTACCGGTGTGGTGATAATTGAATCGGTTACACTTTGGATACTTCCCCACATATCCACCTTGTCCTTGAGTTGATGATGATGACCGGTTGAAGTTTCAGTTGTTGTCGAACCTCCTTAGCTGCTGCTGCGATTGTTGTTGCTGGGGCTGATTGTTTAACAACGAGCTCGTGTTGCTAGAGCTATACCACTTGCGTTTGTTTTCGGGAATGCTTGCCACCACAACATGTTTAGGTAACTTGCTTTGCTCCACCGCCTGGTCCGTTAGCTTATGAGCTAACCGGATAACCACTGGATAGTGGCAGGGTTAGAGGCTATTACCATGCTTTGGATCTCAGGCACCAATCCACGCAAGTAGAGCTCGATACGTGTGATTAGCGGATTTATCATTCCCGGATAAAGAGTTGCCAACTCATGAGACTAGGTGGTGTAGGCCTCGATTTTAGACCCTTCCATTTTCAGTTGTTAGAACTCCACCTACAGCTTCTGCACCTCGTCACGCGGACAGTACTCCTCCATCATCATTGCCTTGAACTCGTCCCATGGCAAAGCATTGGCCATTGCTTGGCCTAGCATTTGAACTTGAGCATTCCACCACGAGAGTACTGCACCCTCCAGTGTTCTAGTGGCATACTTCACTTGGTCCCCTGTCAAACAGTTGCACTTCACGAAGACCGATCTCATCAGGCCCACCGCTTGTTTAGCTCCACCGTAAGTATGGGGCTTGCAATCCATGAATGCTTGTACGTGCATGTTGGCTGTCCTGAATTAACAATTTGATGTGTTAAGTCAAATAGTTCGATAACCCGACTAACATAATATTTGCGTAATTGATGACCAATGCCCAGTGGTGGAATCAGGAATTATTTTCTATGGGGTCACTAATTTTTGATGATTAGATATCTAACGAAACAATATCAAATTTTTCAGGTCATTCGACCTAGTCGGGTCGGGTCAGGTAGGAATAAACATCATTAAATTGCATTAAATTTTTAACACAATACAAATTTAAAATAAATTAAGGAAAACTTACACTTTATAGTTGGGTTCTATGCGTTTTCATCTTCTAAAACTATTCCATCACATCTTCGATCGACACCTTTGCGAAAAGCTACTTACAAGAATCTATGTATCTAATAAAGAGCACCTTGTAAGCATAAAACCACATTAGTATAAGAGCAAGGTAGCATAAGCCACTTAATACAACTATAGTTAAACATTATGTTAGCTTTTCTTGAGATGAAAGTTCAACAGACGATAGCAGAACATACAACTCACAAACAACAAAAAAGAGGTCTAAGATAGTATGAAGCATTACTAATCTACAACAACAATATTTCCTTTCACCCACTATTAGTGAAAATTAAAATGAACAAACTAAGCACTCATAATAACATATGATAGTGTTACTAAACTAAGGGTTTAAAAGCTAATATAAAGTATTAATAATCTACAACAACAATGTATCCCTTCACCCCACTGTCTATAAAAATTAAAATGAACAAATTAAGCACTCATAAGAACACATGATAGCATGATACTTCCTTTGTAATTCTTCAGATTACTCAAGCATGAGTTAACTCTATACTCTATAGCCAAAACAATATTATCGTTTGATTGAACAAGCATGCATTGTAAAACTTATGTTCCTGTAAAAATTATGTTTCTTTTAATTTTCCGATTCTGATGGATGATGAAATTGTGTTCCAAAGTGATCTTATGCCATAATGTTAATAATTAAGAATAAAGTACAAACAAATACTAGGTAACAATATAAGTATATCACAGAAACACACAACATTACTTTCAATTAGACGAAAAAATTAGACTCAATTTAAGCTTCCCCATCTAGAATAAAGCCACCAATATTAGGTTATGAGTGTGCCTAACGTAAACCTTCTGAACAATTAAAGGTAAAAATAAGAAGCACCTATCAAAATGGTAAGTTGTCTTTAGTTTTAAACATAATCTACAACAAATTCTCAATGTCCTTCCAATAATGAGGTCTACTATGTAATAATTTAGATTAAACAAGGGTTGATTGATTCTCTACTTTATAAAAAAGGATACAAATTTAACTAAACTACTTAAGAAAACTAACATTGAATAGTTGCCCTCATTTTGGTAGCCGGAGCCCAGAGGGATAGTTGCCGGCTGTCGGTTGCTGGTTGGTGTCAAAGAGGAGGATCGACTGTCGAAGGTCGATGGAGGCTGGAGGTTTGAGGTCTCAGTCGGATATAAGATAACAACGATGGGGGGAGGGTTTGGTTTACGGTTAAAAGGTATTAAATTAAGGGTAAAAAAGTAATTTTACATCTAAAAAAAGTGTAAAAAAGCACCTTGCAAGAATCGAACTAGTGACCTATAATGAAATTGAACATGCGCGCAAACAAGGATACCAGTGAACCAAGACCGCATTACTGTTTTATTTTTAAACTTAGTAATTATATGGGTTCACCACCTGAAAAACTATGGGTTCACCCAAAATTTCGGTATTATACGATCCACTACTAGCTCAAAAATCAATGAGGTCACTTGACCCCGTTCCCCGAAGGGTAGTTCCGCCCCTGCCAATGCCATCGTTTACCTCCAAGCTGAGCAGCTTGAGCATTCACCGCTGCCTACACGTGCTCATTGATAAGAGCTGCCAATTCTATTAGGGTCATGTTCATAGTCGCCGCACCACGACCACGACCTCTTGCATGTCCTCCACCACGTCCGCCGCCACGTCCCTCACCACATCCATCCATTTTTCACTTTAAATTCACAAATATAACGAATAACATCTAACACATTAATCTCATTCAAGTATAGTAAACAATAAAGAAATAATGAATTTATCACAACCAAAACATTTATAACCAAACTAATAACTCGTGATAAATAAATTATAAGTAACTTACAAAATATCCAATCAGTGTTAAAATTTCAAGTTTTTTAGTTGGGTGGGAAACAACCCTTCCTACATAGGTTGAGAAAACACTATGTAGTCTAAGGTAGATAAATGAGAAGAAATCAGTCTATCACTTCAGAACCATCATTGTCCTCCTCCATCTCTTCCGACTCCTCCTCAGGCTCTTCCTTTGGCTTTTGAACCTCCTGAGGCTTAAGTTGGTTTTCCAACTCATGTATGCGCCCTATAGCCTTGTGTAGTTGGTTGCGTGTCGCATTCAGAGTAGCTGTCAACTATGCCACCTGCCCATGAAGAGTATGTATCTTTTCGGTTTGCCCATCCTGACGTCCCTGCAAGTCACGTCACGAATCCTCCATCTCATCGTAGACCCTGTTGTCGTATTTATGTCAATCATTTAACCTATCCGACTTCTCCTTAACATCTCGCTGTAACCTATCATGAGAGGCCACCACGACAGCAATAGCCCTAATAGGGGTATAAGGTAGGATAGGTAATGTAGAATCTCTTCCTATGGTAGGGATCGGAAATGAAACTCACTCCTTCTCAAACATCCTAATTAGTGTGGTACGATACCACGTCTAATTCATGGGGTCAGTCATATCTCGATGAATCGTAGGCTCGCCCGGGTGGTACACACCAGGCATAAGCACACATAAGCACATAGGGGGTAGAAAAGTAGAACCCTTAGAAGATGAAGGTTTGGTAGGAACCTCGGGTTCCTTTCCCGACGTGTGTCGTACGAGTGATGAGGATGAGGATGATGATGATGCTATACTGCAGTGTACATCATGTGCATGCCAATGATTATACAGTAAGGGATAAGTAAACGAGTAACTAACTAAGTGTGTGCGGTTATAGACTAGTATGTATGCAACATAGTTACCTATAACCAATGGCTCTGATACCAATCTATCACACCCTCAAAAATCCACGTGCGGGGTTTAACCGTGAGGGAAGCGCGTCCAAGCATGCTGAACCCGTTTCGGGTACTTGTTTGAAACGAAAACGTGTAGGAAACACGTAGGAAACGTTTCTAGGGCGTCTAGGTTTCGCGAGGTACTGCACGGGGACATTTCTTGGGCGTTTGGGTTGCGTTTCCTATTAAATTTAGGGTTTAAACCCTTTAAAATTCCACCACCTTTTGAAATTTCCATAACCATCGATCGTCTTTCGCAATTGAATCTACACATATTCACAACAAGGTATTGACTGTGTCAAGAGTCTCCCTTCCATTCCTTATGTTTTTTAGTTTTCGTGGTGGATAATTTATAGAGAAAAGATGGAGAAGATGAATAGTTTGGTAGATGGCCCACATAAAAACTAATATATTATTATACTTGCATTAAGTTACAAAATTTTCTCATTTCGTTGCAGAAAAATTTTCTATATTGAAAATTGTTGATAACTAATTATCTAAGTAATTTGTTTTTGGAATTTGTTTAATACTTTAATGTCTATTTTAGAATTGTTTGATATATTTTTATATTTTTATATATTTTTTTGGCCGTACTTTACCGTACCCCGTATCTTTAATTTTTGATATTTACTGTTTCCCTTACCCGTACTGTCCCTATACCCCCTCCCATACCCATTCCGTGCTACATAGCGCGTAAACAAACTATGATCCAAGTCATTAATTACTTAGAACGACTCTATATGAAACATTTAGAATAAATTCAGAATTTATAACTTTTCAAAACATTTGCGGAAGTATTTTGTAAACAAGTCAAACCCAAAGTAATAGAGTGTAAAATGCACAAAAACAAATGCCCGAGTTACTATTATAAACCTGTAGTGGAACCCAAATGTAAACAAACAATTGTTTCAAAAACATGCTCAACTCGTGAGTGCTCCTTGATGCAGCTGCTAGTAACGACCTGAGAAAAGCATACTAAAAGTGTCAACACGACGGTTGGTGAGTTCAAGAGTTTGCGTTTAACATAAACAATATCAGTTGTAAAATATAAGCAAGTGCATTGAAATAGATAGCTAGTCTAATTTCACTAGTAATAACCAAAATGATTTCGCGATCGAAGCTGACTGTGTTCGTTTGTTTGCCTTTCGTCACGACATACCAAGTCGTGACAATGTTAGTTGTTTAGAACTATATTGCACCCGCTTGACCTCCAGTCGTATGGGTGGGGTTTGTCAGACCCAGTAGTACCACCCAAGATTTCCCGCTAGTTTCCTTAATTAACGATTCGAAAGTGTAAAGACTTTCAATGGTATATAGCACTATGTTACACCATTCACATCTCATAACAATAAAGCGTTTGTAAAAAGAATGTTATCTCCCCCCAAAAAGAGAATTTATATAAAGTGAGGCATGAACTCACCTAGTGCGCAAACGAACAATATACGCGAAGTTAACGTTGCGTGGAAGGATAACCCTTCAAAGGTTACTTAGAATATGTGAGTACATAAGTACGTGTAACAGGAAAGCATGAGAGCCCTAAGTGCTCAAACAACACATTGACCCAACGGTTTTGGAAACACAATGACACATTTGACTTAGTTGACCCGTTTGACCCGTTGGTGACGTGCTAATTGAAATCTTCTTTCTCATGATTATTATACAAGCAATTCACGTATGTCATATTATGAATCTTAAGTTCCATAAATAATATCATGCTAACATAGGTTATCATACAACACATGCGAATCTCAACCAATCATCATGTTAAATATAAATATAATTAAATCACACTACAAATCACACATTGAGGTTAATCACGCACAACATGCCATGTGAAGCCAGTCACGAGTTCATACCCTAAACCTTGCCAATCCTACCTAGTAGGGGCCTCAAATTCGTACGCGTGTGTGATGCTCATTATCACAATTCTAAACATGATTCATACCAATTAACATACATCACAATGACCTACTATAATCTCCAAACATGACTCAACAATTTTATAATATAACTCATCACTTCCATAATATTTCCTAAACCTAGATTTCCCAAATAATCCACCAAGCATACAAAACACCCAATTAACGCTAACTAACGCATTGAACATCATCAACAAGCCTTCTAGTATGATCCTAACATCATATATATGCCCAATTCACAATATCCAAAGATTCACATTAATAAAGTTTCCCTTTCGGGAAAGTAACACCCAACAATCAATCTATCGTCCAATTCAATCACAAATTCATCAATGATATGCCAACAATTCATCAAAATTCCCGGTTCTCATGCAAAAAAGTTTCTACTTATAGTAAGGTATGAACAACACATTAATTTCATGAATTTCTTGCATAATCTACGTAAACTAGCATCAATACAACTAACATCATATCATCATCAAACCATGCCAATTTTGACTTCATCAATGTTATTTGAACTAGAGTTGTTCTTGAATCAAAAACTATGAAATCTCATAAAAAATCTAACCTTTAATCGCGTAATGATCAAGAATGGCACTTGCTAACACGTTGGAACACTTGAAACCAAGCCAAAATCAATGGGTAATTGTGGTTCTTGATCAAAATCATGAGGATGAAGGGGATGGGGTGCTCGACCGCGACTTGGGGCGTTATAGGGGCTAGGGTTTGGTTTTTGATTAATATTAAGTTTAGGATTAATTACTAAATAAGCCCTCATTGTTTAAACTTTATAAAAGGTAATCTTTTTAACACTTTTTAAATAATTTTAACTAGAAAACATGGATTATTATTAATCACAATAATAATCATACATTCCAATTAGCAACAATTCACACAAATCATATCTCACAAATCGTCACGTTGTAAAACGAGAAAAGCCATAAATAAATATTTAAAATTCATGAATCACATAACCACATACTAATAACCAAAATTATTAAATAGGTTATTGTTTGTTAACAAAAGTTAATTATTATTAAGTCACCAATAATCAACGACCACTAGTGTATGCTCACAACACGTGTATGCAAGACATAACCGAACTAATGAAGTTTGATAACGGAAAATTACCGGATATCCTATATCTATCTATAACAAAGAAAATTTAAAAAAAGACTTGACACAATTGTAAGTTTTATCATACTAACTTTCACATTTATTATTATTATTATTATTATTATTATTATTATTATTATTATTATTATTATTATTATTATTAATATTGAATACTAATAATATTAATCATACCATTTTCACTTTAAAAATTATAAAATTTAATAAATTAAACCCTATTTTTTCTATTAAAAACACACTTTTAAAAAAACAATGTGAATGCAGTGATCAACGACTCAACAGGAACTACAAACGTCACTTTCATTGACGAAGATATGACCGCTTTGCTTAACATCAGGTGTGAAGACTCGGTGATGAAGGAATATTGTATAGACTCCAACAAACTACTACACCAAATGGTCTCCATAATAAGAGTACCGAAATTACTACACATTACTATTAGAAAAGACGAATAAATTGTTGTGAACAAGAACCCCAAACAACATCCGGAGCTCAATCAACCACTCTAGAACTAACTCCATCCATCCTACCTCACGTAACACCCAACCCAAAGTTGAACATGACCAAGAGGCCCCAAGACGAATCAACAGGTACAAAGAAACCTAATACATAAACTATCAACACAATATAAGTCACTTATTATTCATAATTAACTGTAATAAATGAAAAACTTTTATGTTAGTAATTAGTCATTAATTAATCATTTCATTAATTGCAGATACAAGCCATGGACCAAAATAAACCAAGGAATGAGGAACAGCACCAACAAACACTTTTGTACTTGCTAGACGTGTACAGAGAAATCATGATTAGGCCAGCAATCTTTTATAGAAGTTGTACTGCTAAAACTTTCTTAACAACTTATATGACTACAAACTTAAACAATTATATACTCATGAAGCGTAAATTAAGCAGTCACAACAAGCATAATAACATTGCTTTTGTACATGTGGTAAAACCAAAAAAACTTTAAAAACTTATGTGAATACAACTCGAAAAGCCACCCTGTTATCCAATGTTTTATTCATCATACCTCCGCCATAACGCGCGGACTAAAATATTAGTTAAATATAAAAAGTAAATTTGAATAATCAAATTAGTTTCTCTCACTTCATTTTCTATACAAAAGAGTATTATAGTAATTTAATTAATTAAATTAATTTCTCTCTCTTAATAAAAATCAATTTTATGAATTGATATATATATCTCTCTCTCATTTAAATTTTTTAAAATTAAGCTATGTTTTTAAAAATAAATTTATCAAGGAAATTAAAAATTAAATTTTTTATTAATCTAAAAATAATAAAAAAACAAGATTTTTATATAATATAAAATTATTTAAAACACTAAACCTTTTTGAAACAACATATTTTAATTCGGTCATTTTATAAAAAATATGAAATTTTCTAAAAGCAGTTTTATTAAAACAATTAAAATAATTAGAAACCCGAGTTTTTAGTAAACAAGATTTTTATAAACAATAAATTTTTTTATAAAAAATCATAAAACGAATATTTAAAAATGAAACTATTTAGATGAAATAGTTTAAAAAATAGTATAATTGTTTTATTTCTTTAACTATTACGTATATATAATTTTAATCATATCTTATATTAAAATATCGTACTGTAACTATTTATGTTTATTACTAACTATAATACGTTAAATATATTAATTTCTAGCCTATCTATATATCTATATATCTATATATCTATTAATCTATAACAAAGCAAATTTAAAATAAGACTTCACACAATTATATGTTTTATCAAACTAACTTTCTTATTTCTTATTATTATTATTAATAATATTGAATACTAATAATATTAATCATACTATTTTCATATTAAAAATTATATAATTTAATAAATTCAAAATCTATTTTTTTATTAAAAACACACTTTTTGAAAAAACAACGTGAATGTAGTGATCAACGACTCAACAGGAACTACAAACGTCACTTTCATTGACGAAGATATGACCGCTTTGCTTAACATCAGGTGTGAAGACTTGGTGATGAAGGAATATTGTATAGACTCCAACAAACTAACACACCAAATGGTCTCCAAAATAAGTGTACCGAAATTACTACACATAACTATTACAAACGATGCACAAATTGTTGTGAACAATGTAACAGAGCCCCAAACAACATTAGGAGCTCAATCATCCACTATAGAACCAACTACATCCATCCTACCTCACGTAACATCCAACCCAAAGTTGAACATAACCAAGAGGCCCCAAGACGAATCAACATGTACATCCATCCTACCTCACGTAACATCCAACCCAAAGTTGAACATAACCAAGAGGCCCCAAGACGAATCAACATGTACAAACAAACCTACTACATAAATATCAACACAATATAAGTCATTCATTATTCATAATTAACTTTAAATAAATGAAAAATTTTTATCTTAGTAATTAGTCATTAAATATAAGCCATGGAGCAAAATAAACCAAGGAATGAGGAACAACACCAACAAACACTTTTGTACTTGTCAGATGTATACAGAGAAACGATGACTATACCAACATCTTTTTTATAGAAGTTGTACAGCTAAAACTACCTTAACAACTTATGTGATTGCAAACTTAAACAATTTTGTACTCATGAAGCGTAAATGAAGCAGCCACAACAAGCATAACAACATTGCTTTTGCACAGGTTATAAAACCAAAAAAACTTTAAAAGCTTATGTGAATGCAACTCGAAAAGCCACCGTGTTATCGAATGTTTTATTAAACATCATACCTCCGCCACAATGCGCAGAATAAAATACTAGTTAAATATAAAAAATAAATTTGAATATCAAGTTAATTTCTCTCACTTTATTTTCTCCTCAAAACAGTATTATATTAATTTAGCTACTTAAATTAATTTCTCTCTATTAATAAAAATTAATTTTATTAATTGATATATTTCTATCTCTCATCTAAATTTTTTAAAATCAAGCTATTGTTTTAAAAATAAACTTTATTAAGAAAATTAAAAATAACATTTTTTTATTAAGGGTTATTGGATTTTAATAATCCCAACTTTCATTTATTGTCCGGGATTAATCCCAACTCAAGAAGTGTTTAAAGACACTCTCAACTTTGAGCTTATTTTCTTTCAACGATCCCTAACTAACTGAGAGTTAACACCGTTAGTTATTGGATGACATGGACTGTTTTTATGGCCAAAACACTAAGTAGAAAGTTGAAATCAACCATCTGATCAGTCAATATGAAACTTCCGCATGCTAAAATCCGTTAATCTCCACCTTCTGATCTGAACCACTTAACTCATTCAAGATAGATTTTAGGTGACGTCAGAGGCTAGACACCAAAAAACGGACTTGATGAAGGCTGAGCGGCGGCGTATTTGAAAAATGGCTCAATGTTGGCCTCATTTTATCAAAAAAACTAACGGCGGTTAACTCTCAGTTAGTAAGAGATCGTTGGAGGAAAATAAATCTAAAGTTGGAAGTGTCTGCAAACATTTAATGAGTTGGGATTAATCCTGGCCAATAAATGAAACTTGTGATTATTAAAATCCAATAACCCTTTTATTAAACTAGAAATAATAAAAAAAACAAATTTTTTATAGAATATAACATTTATTAAAACAATAAACCTTTTTGAAACAAAATATTTTAAATCGGTCCTTTTATAAGAAATTGTAAAAAATATGAGATTTCTAAAAGCAGTTTTATTACAACAACTAAAATAATTACAAACCCGTGCTTTTAGTAAACAAGATTTTTGTAAACAATAAATTTTTTATAAAAAACTCATAAAACGAATGTATAAAAATGAAACTATTTAGATAAAAGAGTTTAAAAAATAGTATAATTTTTTTTGAACTATTATATATATAATTTTAATCATATCTTATATTAAAAATATCGTACAATAACTCTTCATTTTTATTAGTAACTATAATCCGTTTAATAAATAAGTTTGTAGCCTATCTATTTATTTATATATCTATCAATTTATAACAAACAAAATTTAAATTATGACTTGATACAATTGTAAGTTTTATCATACTAACTTTCTCATTTGTTATTATTATTATTATTATTATTATTATTATTATTATTATTATTTATTATTATTATTATTAATACTGAAAACTATTAATATTAATCATACCATTTTTATATTAAAAATTATATAATTTTATAAATTGAAACCTACTTTTTATTAAAAACACACTTTTTAAAAACAAAAGTTTTATAAAATACAGAATATAACAAACTTATTTTAAAATAAATTCATTTTTCTTCAAATAAAAATATTTAAAACACATATTTTTTTATAAACAAAGAGTTTAAGAAAAATATATTATTATTTATTTATTTAAATTAGCTATTCATATACAATTATAATCATATTCGATCTTCAAATATAGTTTTATGATTCATAATTTTTAATTACGTGTTATTTAGTATTTTATTTATTCAATCTGTGTAAAACACGGTTTACTAACCTAGTTCTAGCATATTTATAACCATATTAATAATTAGATTACAATTATGGACATCATTATAAGATGTAACCATGCTTGATACAATTTCTTAAAAAAAGGTTTTGCAAACTTGAAATGTTTTGTAAAGGTCGCAGAAGTCCAAACACACAGGGACTGGTACTATGTATTATGCTCAAAATGTACGAGAAAGCTCTACCCTGAAAAAGGTGGGCCATTGGAGTTTGTTTGCAGAGATGACAACAACATTATGTCAAACTTCATGTAAGGAGTACCTATTTTCATTCTCATATTAGCAAGTGCAATGAAAATCACATACATGTCCACATTACGAAAAACTTTATGATTAGAAAAATAAACATTAACATTATGATAATCATTTTCGTTAACAATCATGAATAAAATACATCTAACCTACAACAACACAACAAATACAACGTGAATGCAGTGATTAATGACTCAACAGGAACTACAAACGTCATTTTCTTTGACGAAAATATGACCGCTTTGCTTAACATCCGTTGTGAAGACTTGATAATGAAGGAATATTGTATAGACTCCAATAAACTACCACACCAAATGGTCTCTATAATAGGTGTACCGAAATTACTACACATAACTATTACAAACGATGCACAAATTGTTGTGAACAATGTAATAGAGCCCCAAACAACATCCGTAGCTCAACCAGCCATTCTAGAACCAACTGCATCCATCGTGCCTCACGTAACACCCAACCCAAAGTTGAACATAACCAAGAGGCCTCAAGACAAATCAACTAGTGCAAGCAAACCTAATACATAAACTATCAATACAATATAAGTCACTCATTATTCATAATTAACTGTAAATAAATGAAAATTTTTTATCTTAGTAATTAGTCATTAACTAATCGTTTCATTAATGGCAGATACAAGCCATGGACCAAAATAAACCAAGGAATTAGGAACAACACCAACAACACACTTTTGTACTTGCCAGACATGTAGAGATAAACCATGACTATAACAGCATCTCTTTTATAAAAGTTGTACAGTTAAAACTATCTTAACAATTTATGTGACTTCAAAATTAAACAATTTTGTACTAATAAAGCGTAAATTAAGCAGCAACAACAAGCATAACAACATTGCTTTTGTATAGGTTGTAAAACCAAAAAAACTTTAAAAGCTTATGTGAATGCAACTCGAAAAGCCGCCATTTTATGCAATGTTTTATTGAACATCATACCTTCGTCACATTGCGCGAAATAAAATACTAGTTAAATATAAGTAATAAATTTGAATACTCAAATTAGTTTCTCCCACTTCATTTTCTCTACAAAAGAGTATTATAGAAATTTAACTACTTAAATTAATTTCTCTATCTTTATAAAATTCAATTTTATTAATTGATATATTTCTCTCTCTCATCTAAAATTTTTAAAATCAATTTATGTTTTTAAAAATAAACTTTATTAAGAAAATTACATAATAACATTTTCTAAATTAACTAGAAATAATAAATTTGTTTATATAATATAAAATTTATTAAAACACTAAACCTTTTAAAACAAAATTTTTTAAATCGATCCTTTTATAAAAAATTATAAAAAATATGAGATTTTCTAAAAACAGTTTTATTAAAACAACTAGAATAATTATAAACCCGAGTTTTTAGTAAACAAGATTTTTATAAACAATAAATTTTTTATAAAAAATCATAAAACAAATGTTTAAAAATAAAACTATTTAGATAAGAAAGTTTAAAAAGTTAGTATAATTGTTTATTTTTTGAACTATTACGTATATATAATTTTAATCATATCTTATAATAAAAACTAACTATAATCCATTTAATAAATAAGTTTGTAGCCTATCTATTTATCTATATATTTATCTATTTAAAACAAAAAAATAATTAAAACAAGACTTGACATAATTGTAAGTTTTATCACACTAACTTTCTCATTTATTATTATTATTATTATTCTTAATATTGAATACTAATAATATTAATCATACCTTTTTCATATTAAAAATTATATAATTTAATAAATTGAAACCTATTTTTTATTAAAAACACACTTTTTAAAAACAAAAGTTTTATAAAATACAAAATACGACAAACTTATTTTAAAATAAATTCATTTTTCTTAAATCAAAATATTTAAAACAAATATTTTTTTATAAACAAAGAGTTTAAGAAAAATATATTATTATTTGTTTATTTAAATTAGCTGTTCATATGCAATTTAATCATATTTGATCTTCAAACATAGTTTTATAATTTATAAATTTTTATTACTAGTTATTTAGTATTTTATTTATTCAATCCGTGTAAAACATGGGGTACTAACCTAATTCTAGCATATTTATAACCATATTTATAATTAGATTATAATTATGGACATCATTATAAAACGAAACCATGCTTAATACAATTTATTGAAAAGAAGGTTTTAAAAACTTGAAATGCATGTAAAGGTCACAGAAATCCAAGCACACATGGGCCGGTACTATGTAATATGCTCATAATGTACAAAAAAGCTCTACCTTGAGGAAGATGGACCATTGGAGTTTGTTTGCAAAGATTAAAACAACATTGTGCCAAACTTCAAGTAAGCAATTCTATTTTCATTCGCATATTAGTAAGTGCAACAAAAATTACATACATGTTCACATTACCAAAAACATTATGATTAGAAAAATAAACATTAACATTATGATAATCATTTTCGTTCACAATCATCAATAAAACACATCTAACCTACAACAACACAAATGATACAACGTGAATGCAATGATCAACGACTCAACAGGAACTACAAATGTCACTTTCTTTGACGAAGATATGACCGCTATGCTTAACATCCGTTGTGAAGACTTGGTGATGAAGGAATATTGTGTAGACTACAATAAACTACAATACCAAATGGTCTCCATAATAGGTGTACCGAAATTACTACACAGAACTATTACAAACAATGCACAAATTGTTGTGAACAACATAACAAATCCCTAAACAACATCCGTAGCTCAATTAGCCACTCTATAACCAACTGCATCCATCCTGCCTCACGTAACACCCAACCCAAAGTCGAACATAACCAAGAGGCCTCAAGACAAATCAACTGGTACAACCAAATCTAATACATAAACTATTAACACAATATAAGTCACTCATTATTCATAATTAACTGTAAATAAATGAAAAAAATTTTATTTTAGTAATTAGTCATTAATTAATCGTTTCATTAGCCATGGACCAAAATAAACCAAGGAATGAGGAACAACACCAACAAACACTTTTGTACTTCCCAGACATGTAGAGATAAACCATGACTATACCAGCATCTCTTTTATAGAAGTTATACAGCTAAAACTACCTTAACAACTTATGTGACTGCAAACTTAAACAATTTTGTACTAATAAAGCGTAAATTAAGCAGTCCCAACATACATAACAACATTGCTTTTGTACAGGTTGTAAAACAAAAAAAACTTTAAAAGCTTATGTGAATGCAACTCGAAAAGCCACCCTGTTATCCATTGTTTTATTGAACATCATACCTCCGCCATAACGCGCGGACTAAAATACTAGTTAAATATAAGAAATAAGATTGAATAGTCAAATTAGTTTCTCTCACTTCATTTTCTTTTTAAAAGAGTATTATAGTAATTTAACTACTTATATTAATTTCTCTCTATTAATAAAAATCAATTTTATTAATTGATATATTTCTCTCTCTCATCTAAAATTTTAAAACAAGCTATGTTTTTAAAAATAAATTTTATTAAGAAAATTAAAAATATCATTTTTTTGTTAAACTATAAATAATAAAAAAAACAAAATTTTTATATAATATAAAATTTATTAAAACACTAAACCTTTTTGAAACAAAATATTTTAAATTGGTCTTTTATAAAAATTATAAAAAATATGAAATTTATAAAACAGATTTATTAAAACAACTAGAATAATTATAAACCCGAGTTTTTAATAAACAAGATTTTAGTAAACAATAAGTTTTTTATAAAAAAATCGTAAAACAAAGTTTTAAAATTGAAAATATTTAAATATGAGAGTTTAAAAAATAATATAATTATTTTATTTCTTGAACTATTACGTATATGTAATTTTAATCATATTTTATACTAAAATATAATACTGTAACTATTCATCTTTATTACTAACTATAATCCATTTAATAAATGAGTTTCCATCCTATATATTTATCTATATATCTATCTATTTATAACAAAAAAAAAATTAAAATAAGACTTGACATAATTTTAAGTTTTATCATACTAATTTTCTCATTTTCTTTTATTATTATTAATAATGTTGAATACTAATAATATTAATCATACCATTTTCATATTAAATATTATATAATTTAATAAATTGAAACCTATTTTTTATTAAAAACACACTTTTTGAAAACAAAAGTTTTATAAAATACAGAATACAACATACTTATTTTAAAATAAATTCATTTTTCTTAAAACAAAAGATTTAAAACATACATATTTATATAAATAAAGAGTTTAAGAAAAACATATTATTATTTATTTACTTAAATTAGCTATTCATATGCAATTATAATCATAGTTGATCTTCAAATATAGTTTTATGATTCATAAATTTTTATTACTAGTTACTTAGTATTTTATTTATTCAATCCATGTAAAACATGGGGGTAATAACTTAGTTCTAACATATTTATAACCATATTCATAATTAGATTACAATTATGGACATCATTATAAGACAAAACCATGCTTAATACAATTTCTTGAAAACAGGGTTTCACAAACTTGAAATGTCACGTAAAGGTCATAGAAATCCAAGCACACAGGGGTTGGTACTATGTACTATGCTCAAAATATACAAAAAAGCTCTACCCTAAAGAAGATGGACCATTGGAGTTTGTTTGCAAAGATGACAACAACATTGTGCCAAACTTCATGTAAGCAGTACCTATTTTCGTTCTCATATTATCAAGTGCAACGAAAATCACATACATGTCCATATTACCTATATTCATTCTCATATTGGCTTCGGAAGATTTGACACTTAGAGAATATCTTAGTGACAATGTCAAATCTTCCGAAGTAACTTCCTTGTACTTCAGAATGGATGCTGAGAGCTTTTTGGTGAGCATCAACCTTTATGATAACTCCTACAAACTCCTTCTGGCTGATGCTACCAAAACTTTCGAGAAGCTTTGAGTCTTGATCTTCACTTTCTTACAGTCCTCATTAGAATTAGGAACATTCCTTTTCTCATCGGTTGATTCGGATTCTTCAGACTCTCAATATACCTTCTCATGTCAAAGAGATCATGTATAGGAAGAGTAAGCATGTTCTATAGGAAGTATATGTTTTGACTTCCTTGATCTCTTGTGACATATCATGTGTTTGGATTTGTTGCGAATGTCCAAGACATAATGGGTCTCTCAGTAGCAAGAGGCTGTACATGAAGTGCAGTTGGTTGAGCAGCCTCTTCTAGTTAACCTTCAGGATGTTCTGACTCATCCTAAGATGAAGAGGTGGATGCCTTGGACTTCTTTTTGTTTCTCTTGTCCCTTATGATAACCATCCTTATCCTCTTTCTGAATTCTAACTAAGGAGGGTGATGTGCAGCACCGGTTGTTCTTTTTTTATCCTCCTCAGTGGGTCCCTTTCCTCCATATGTTCTGAAAGAGAAGGTTTAGGACCCTGCTGTGGATAAGAAGATAGGCTATTATCTTTTGTCTGAGAGACGTGTGGCACTCAGATAGGATATCATCTTTTGTCTGTCTTGTTCCCGGTCTTTCTGAGTTTGCTCTTCTTCCACAGCCACAGTCTTTTTCTCAAAACTTTCTTGAACTAGATAGAGGCCACAGGCTTTGTATAGTTTCTTTTGTTTTCTCTCTTCCTTTATTTTGAGTAGCAATTCTGCAGCCTCAGCCTCCTTCCTCTCTTTTGATAGCTCTGTGTCAGCTAGTTCGTTTAACTCATCCAAGGGGAGAGAGATGATTTCATCGATGTTATAGTTCCTTAATCCCATGTATTTCAATCTGGCTACCCTTAACTCATCATCTTGAGTACTTGGCCTATAGGCAGCCCTGATTGTAGCTTGCATGAAGCTAGGGGTTTCTCATGTTCTCTCTCCTCTTGCCTTTCTCTTCTTCTTCTTTTTCTTCTCCTCAATCTCATTAGGAGTCATTTTCCTTTTCCCTTTGTTAATGGTTGGCCTGTATGACTTAGGGTGGAGAAAGCTTTGGCCTTCCGAAACTTATGTTGAACTTGAGCTCCGGCCAGGGAGAGGCTGGGATACACCTTCACCAGCAGCAGGTGTTTCACAAAAGGAACTGGGTGCTAAGGTTGATCCTTTCTCAAGGTTCACAGGGTCCACTACTGGGCTTCAACCAAGGTTTCCCCTTCGAAGCTAATTTTAGGGTCTGCCTCAGTATCCAGTTGATCAACAGTTTTACGTGCAAGCCTCTATATATGTAAGCTTGATCTTCTTTTGAATTCCTTTAGCACCCATTCTTGAATTCTCTTAGCTAATCTGCCAGCTTGCTTGTTTTGGATTGGATTGACAAGAGGCAAATCAACTAGAGAAACATTCATGTAATCTCAGGGTTTGATAGTTGAAGACTTCTTGCTACCCTTAGGACCTTGAGAGTACTAAGGCCTTTTTTGCAACATCATACCACCATCCCACTATTGGATTTTCAGTAGGGTAGGATGGCGTAGACATGGCCTTTGGAACTCCTTCCTCAAATATGCTTTGTAGTAAGGCTTTCACATCAGTGTGAGCCTGAGGAAGTTGTTGAGTCTGGACAACTGCAAGTGAGGATGGTGAATCCTCATTGTCCATACTCTAGACAGAACTCCCAGGTTCTGTGGTTGCAGTAACTTTCTCCCCCTTTTTGGTAGCATCGCCCACTTGCATAGGTGAGTTGGAGGTTAAGTCCATGACTTTCATAGGTTTTTGTGGACTTGGTTTAATTTGTCTTACAAGTCTCTTAGCTAACTTGCCATTAAGATCAGTGATCTTAAGTTGCTGATCAAACACCTGCTTTTGAAGGGTTGTCACCTGAGATTCCACGTGACTCACCTTTGCAACTAAATAGGTGCATAGGTCTGACAATTTTTCCACCTTTAGTTGTAGACTCCCTTCATCTTCATATTAACAATCATGGGGGGATCAGAGAACATGACCAGAGTCAGTTTCCTCACCACCAGGGATTGGTTCTTGGCTCCTGGATTTCCTCTGCTCCAAGACAGCTTCAGGAGAAGTGTTAAGGGGCTGAGTTGCCATGATTGAGGTGTTAAGGATGTAATCACGCACAAAAGTGAGGGCCTCTTCCATATGGACTTTTTGAAATTGTTCAGAAGAGTCCACCGTAGTAGGGGGTGAATGATCTGGGCTAGAAATGGGTGTTTCTGGAGCATTCATCTCTTTTTGAGTAGAAGAGGAGAAGAAAGACTCATGGTACTCACTGAAATCTAGATCCTTATCATTATTGAAAGCAAGGTAAGGGATTATGTAAGGATTACACTTGGAGGCTGAGCAACCAAAGAACTCTCAGCATGCAACTCTAAAGTACAAGAAAGTTACCTTAGAAGATTTTATACAACTCAGTGAATATGCTAAGTATAAAATCATTTGAAGCCAAAAATATCTCCCGAAGCTAGAAAATGAAGTCTTCCGAAGCTTCAAAGACAAAGTCTTCAAAGCCAAAGACTGATTTCTTATGACCTTTTGACAAAAGCTAAACTACTTTCCGCTGCTATCTCTAATGGGCCACCAACTTAGATAAGTTGGTGAAAAGGTCCATACTTTTCTCAACTGTAGATTAAGGTCTTTTATCTGTAACTTTCTACTCTTGTACTTTTATCTTTTTTGCAATATATTAAAATGTGACCTATGGCATGTCATAGCCATAAGTCAAAAGGCAATCTGCCTTTTGACTCTACATTGATCTTGTTGTCTAGATTAGTGTTTCCTGGTTGTCAAAGTATGGCCGGCTGAAGGTTGTAGTATAAAGTATCTCATGTATCAGTCCTTAGGGACTAAGCCTTGTAACTTTGGTTGAACACTTGAGAGCAATATACAACATCCTTGAAAACCAACTGCTTCGTTCTTGTTTGTGTTCTTTCCTTTAGTTCTTTGTTTCTTATAGCCGGTTCCCTATTTTATCTTGTAAGTGTTTGCTTGTTATCTCTTCAACACCTGTGTTTACCATCTTAAATCTGCTCTGTTTCACAAAACACTTACCTGCTCAAATGGCAGCTCTCTCCAAAGCTGATATGGAAACCGACACCATGATAAAATTCCACTGATCACTCTTGATGACTTCGACATGTGGTGCCAAGGAATGGAAGGATTTATCAAGTCTCAAGACAGCAGGATGTGGAGATCTGTTATCTCTAGACCTCATGTCCCATGCACACCTTCGGCAACTGTTGCTGTTGAAATGATTCCAAAGGACGTGGCTGACTATTCTGATGAAGATTAGAAGAGAATAGATGTAGACCAGAAGGCCATGACTGCTCTTCAAACTTCTCTTCCCAACTCTATCCATAGAGGCTTTAAGAAGTGCAAGACTACCAAGCAGCTCTAGGATGCACTTAAGCTAATAATGTATGAGGGGTTTGAGGAAGCCAAGGAGAACAAGAAAGAACTCATGAACCAGCAGTTTAAGAACTTCACCTTCAAGACAGGTGAAACCATGACTAAGTAGTATTTCAGATATGATGAGATTGTGGACACTCTAGTGGACACTAGTGTCAAAATGGAGAACAGGAACATTATGAGGAATTTCATGTTCTCTCTTCCCAAAGAATGGACTCACTATTGTGTGGCCATTAAGAGAACTGAAAACTTCTCTACTCTTACCCTTACTAAGCTATATGATATCCTGAGTGGTTACCAGATGAAGATAAACATGCAAAATCAATCTCACAGCTCATCCATTACCCATAAGAGTTCTGCCCTCCATGTGATTGAAAGGGATAGCAGAGAATCTCAGCATCATCTTCTCAGTTACCCTGACAACTCACAAAAGCGCCATTTTATCACCTTCCATGAAACACCAAGGGAGAGCTACATCCAAGGAAGCCCATTCCAAGAGACAAGCTCTTCTCTAGCCATTATGTCTACTGATGAAAGTTCAGGCAACTTTCTCTTCACTTTAGAAGACTTAGAGTGCATTCATCCAGATGATCTGGAGTATATAGAGATTATGCAGCAGATGGATCTCGTCACTCATAAAGCCAAGAAGTTATACTAGAGGACTGGAAGAAAGTTTCCTAGCAATGTATCGAGTGGAAAGTTTGGACTGGATAAAAGCAATATGAAGTGTTACAATTATAACCAAATGGGACACTTTGCTAGAGAGTTCAAGACACCAAGGACAAATGGTGACCAAGCACAATCTATACCAAACTACATTAAGGGAGCTCCAAAAGCTAAGAAGCCCAAACAGCAGGCTGTAGTTGATATTGAAGAAGGAGGCTTTAATTGGATTTTCTAGGTTGAAGATGCCTCTCCAAACCATGCCTTGATGGCTGATAATAAAAAACCCAAGATAATAGAATATCTTGTACTCCTGAGTGCATTGCTAAAGTTAGCATGTATAGTTCTTATTATTTGGAAGTGAGATCTGACCTTGAGTCTTTGAATATTTTAATAGATGATTTTAAAAGAGAAGAAAATGACTATAAATTAAAAATAGAAGATTTAGAGAAAACTATTTCTACTCTTAAACATGAGCAGACAAATTACACTACTCAAATCAAAGATCTCATAACCAAGTTAACTGAATGCTAGGCTGAGCTTGTGATCAGCAAAGCCAAGGCAGAAAAATGTGTTCTTGAAGAGGAAACCTTCAAGAACATCATATCCTCATCTTTGATGCCAAAGTGTCTTATCAAAACAGATAGGGATAGGGATCTAGTGAAATAGCTCCTCCACACACTCTATAGAGATTGTGCAGCAGATGGATCTCGTCACTCATAAAGCCAAGAAGTTATACTAGAGGACTGGAAGAAAGTTTCCTAGTAATGTATCGAGTGGAAAGTTTGGACCGGATAAAAGCAATGTGAAGTGTTACAATTGTAACCAAATGGGACACTTTGCTAGAGAGTTCAAGACACCAAGGACAAATGGTGGCCAAGCACAATCTATACCAAACTACATTAAGGGAGCTCCAAAAGCTAAGAAGCCCAAACAGCAGGCTGTAGTTGATATTGAAGAAGGAGGCTTTAATTGGATTTTCTAGGTTGAAGATGCCTCTCCAAACCATGCCTTGATGGCTGATAATAAAAAACCCAAGATAATAGAATATCTTGTACTCCTGAGTGCATTGCTAAAGTTAGCATGTATAGTTCTTATTATTTGGAAGTGAGATCTGACCTTGAGTCTTTGAATATTTTAATAGATGATTTTAAAAGAGAAGAAAATGACTATAAATTAAAAATAGAAGATTTAGAGAAAACTATTTCTACTCTTAAACATGAGCAGACAAATTACACTACTCAAATCAAAGATCTCATAACCAAGTTAACTGAATGCTAGGCTGAGCTTGTGATCAGCAAAGCCAAGGCAGAAAAATGTGTTCTTGAAGAGGAAACCTTCAAGAACATCATATCCTCATCTTTGATGCCAAAGTGTCTTATCAAAACAGATAGGGATAGGGATCTAGTGAAATAGCTCCTCCACACACTCTATGATCTGTGAGACAGCTAAGGTGTGGAACTAGTGAAGATGAGCTACTTCCTGAAAATCTAGTTCAACAGAAAGATGAAGATGATGAAGAAGAGGAGATGGTGAAGGATGAGCCTGAAGTAAGTGAAGATGCTTATTTTAAGAAGGCACACCACTTTCCTAGAGAGAAGAAAAAGAAAAAAGATGGCCAAGTCTGCAATAAAGAATTTGATCAGGGCAGCTAAGAGAAAAGCAAAGAAAGCCAGGGAGATCAAAACCACCTTTGACTTGAAGTAGAAACAAGTATTTGTTTCTGCGAGGTTTGAGGTGGTGAAGACTACAAACTTAACTATGGATTCTGGTACCAGGAGTCCTAGTTCAAGTTCAAACCAACCTTGTCAAAAGAGCAAGGTTGATCAAAAGTTCACAACTGTTGCACTTCCTGAACCATCCAGTTCCAAGAGCAAGCCTATCCTTAAGAAGCCTGTTGCATCATCTACAAAGATAAAGAAGGAACTGAAAAGAGATCAAGCTCAACCAGCCTCTTAGAAGAAATCTTTCAAAAGTATTCCAATTGAATACATCATGTGTAGCTGTACTTCTTATCTTCCTAAGGATTGCATCTACAATCCCAAAAGTACTGTCAACATGATCAAAATAACTTCTGAGATGAAGAAGAAGAAGATAGCTTCGGAAGGAAAGTCACTTTCCTTCGGAAGCTCAAAAATGAAGACAAAGAAGATACGTGAAAAATTGCCTTCGGAAGAAAATTTGGTCTCGGAAGAAGGGAATGCTTCTGAAGTATTGAAGTCTGCAGTGGATGCAAAAATTTCCAAAGGTTCAGTCCGGAAAACTTCCGAAATTGTAAAAACTTCCGAAGCATTAAAGGGCAAGTCTATTCTTTCAAAGATGGTATGGAAGATGAAAGAATGCCAAGTGACTGAAATTTCCTCATCATCAATGGTTCAAGATCCCCAAAGCTTGCACATACGATCCATAACTGTTGATTTATCTTCTGTTAATATTAATGATCCCAATACAAGCAAGGCTTGGGTTCCCAAATGTGACTAATCATCTCTTTCTGTGCAGGAACAACTCAATACCAAAAGGAATGTATGGATCATTGACGTTGGCTGTTCCAGGCACATGACAGGAAATGGTTCCTTGCTTTAAGACTTTGAAATGGAGGGCTAGTTTCTTTTGAAGGAGAAGCAGGTGGTTACATTACTGATAGGGGCAAGGTCACAAATGGTAAGCTTAGTATTGAGAAGGTAAACTTTGTCAAAGAGCTTGAGTAAAATCTTCTGAGTGTATCTTAATTTTGTGACCAAAAGCATAACATGTTCTTTACTGAACATGAGTGCATTGTTCTCAAGCCGGGGGTGATCATTCCTTAGGATCATATTTTGATAAGAGCCCCAAGAATGGGGAAGATGTACAAGATGGATTTGCAAGAAACATACCATTCTGGAGAAGTTTCCTGCTTTCTGTCTAAAGCCAATAGTGACGAGTCTTTCATCTGGCATATAAGAATATGCCATGTAAACTTTAAGAACATGAAGAAATTAATTAAGAATGATTTGGTAACTGGAATGCCAAAGAAAGAGTTTACAAGTGATGACCATTGTGTTGCATGTCTGAAAGGAAAGAAACACAAAGTGTCTTACAAGCCAAAGGAAATCAACTCTATCACTACTCCCCTTCACTTATTACACTAGGATCTGTTTGGCCCCACAAGTGTAATGAGTATAGGAAAAACTTCATATGTCTTGTGATCACAGACGACTTCACTATATATAATTGGGTCTTTTTTCTTAGAACTAAGGATAAGACTCCTAAAATCTTGAAGTCTTTCATTTTGAAGATTGAGAATCAATCTGATCACAAGGTCAAGACCATAAGATGTGTTCAAGGTACAGAATTTAAAAATCATACCCTTGATTCATTTTGTGAAGAAAAAGATATTTCAAGGCAATACAGTGCTCCTAAACCTCCTCAACAGAATGGTGTTGCTGAGAGTAGAAATATGACACTTATTGAGGCTTTAAGAACTATGTTGTTCGACTCTAAACTGCCCATCACCTTCTGGGTAGAAGCAGTCAACACTACTTGCTATGTGCGGAATAGAGTTTTAGTTGTTAAGACTCATGGTAAGACTCCTTATGAGCTGTGGCACAAAAGTAGACGTTTCATTATTTTCCTCAGATCATTTGGATGTCCTTGCACCATCCTGAATACCAAAGATCATATAGCCAAGTTTGCTGAGAAATCAGATGATGGACATTTCATTGGATACTCTTCACAAGCTAAGGCTTACAGAGTATACAATGTCAGAACCAGAGAAATTGAGGAGTCAACCAATGTGACTTTCAATGAGCACACGCCCAGTGTGAAGGGTTCTAGTCCTGATTGGTTATTTGATCTTGATTTAGTTACCAACTGTATTAACAAATCTTGTGAAGATGTTTCAGGATGTACGAGTAACTCAACAACAGGAGATCCTGAGCCAAGATTTGAGCTAAGAAGACCAACTGATAAAATCTTTTTAGCTCCAGTGGTAACAAACCCTATAGTTGGAAATCCAGTCAGCACATCCATGATAGACTCATTAGCTAATACATCTGAGGTGTCTCCCAATTCTAGTTATCAGTCATAAAACTCAAATGAAGGGATTTTCAATGTAGGAGGAAATGGAGATGGTGATTCTGACTCAGAATTTCATGATACTGAAGACCTCTCCACTGATGATAACATCAATGATTTCACACACTAATAGGGTCAAGTTTCACTTGATAAGTGTGTTGATGTGGTGGGTGATACTCAAACACTAGATCTAAATTTCACTAATTTAGATATGTCAAATCAACTTGCTGTGATTTCTCAACTAAGAATCCACAAGTCTCACCCCACCACAAACATCATTGGAGATATTGGGACACGGGTAAAAACAAGAGGACAAACCCATGATAAAAATGTTTGTCTATACTCCTGTTTCTTGTCTTAGAGAGCGCAAGAAAGTTGATGAAGCTTTGAAGGATAGACGTTGGGTTGACGCAATGTAGGAGGAGCTGCTTCAATTCAAAAGGTAAAAGGTTTGGAACCTATGTACTCTTCCTCATGGGAAGACTACCATAGGAACCAAATGGGTTTTTATAAACAAAAAGGATGATAGAGGACTTGTTACAAAAACAAGGCTAGACTAGTTGTTCAAGGGTATACTCAAGAAGAAGGGATTGACTACACTAATGTTTTTGCTCCTGTAGCAAGACTTAAAGCTATTAGGATATTCCTTGTTTTTGCTGCATCCAAGGATTTCAAAGTCTACCAACTTGATGTCAAGTGTGCATTTTTATATGGAGTGATTGAAGAGAAAGTGTATGTCAAACAGCCACCTGGCTTTGAAGACCCAGATCATCTTGATTATGTTTGCAAGCTTGATAAAGCTCTCTATGGGTTGCATCAGGCTCCAAGAAAGTGGTATGAGACACTGTCACAGTACCTTGTCCAACATGGTTACAAGAGAGGTAACATTGACAACATACTATTTCTAAAAGCAATAGGGAATGACTTGATACTGGTTCAAGTTTATGTAGATGACATCTTTTTGGGTCACATAATCCAAGTCTTTAAAAAGAGTTTAAGAAGCTGATTAAGAATAGATTTGAAATGAGTGGCATGGGGAGTTTGTAAGGATTACACTTAGAGGCCGATGCAACCAAAGAGCTCTCAGCATGCAACTTTAAAGTACAAGAAAGTTACCTCGTATGATTTTATACAACTCAGTGAATTATGCTAAGTATAAAATCTTCCAAAGCCAAAAGTCTATATCTTTCAAAGATAGAAAATGAAGTCTTCCAAAGCTTTAAAGGAAAAGTCTTTCGAATCTAAAGACTGATTTCTCCCGAGGAGAGAAAAGACATGCTTTCTCTAATCATCTTTTGACAAAAGCTGAACTACTCTCTGCTGCCATCTCTGATGGTCCACCAACTTAGATAAGTTGGTTAAAGAATCCATACTTTTGTCAACTGTAGATTAAGGTCTTTTGTTTGTAAGTTTTTACTCTTGTACTTTTATCCTTTCTGTAATATCTTAGGATGTAAGCTATGGCATGTCATAATCACAAGTCAAAAGGCAATATGTCTTTTAACTCTACATTGATCTTGTTGTCTAGATTAGTGTTTCGAGCTGGTTGTCAAAGTATTGTCGTCTGTAGGTTGTAGTATAAAGTATCTCATGTATCAGTCCTTAGGGACCAAGCCTTGTAACATTGGTTGAACACTTGAGAGCAATATACAACATCCTTGAAAAACAACTGCTTTGTTCTTGTTTATGTTCTTTCCTTTAGTTCTTTGTTTCTTGTAGTCGGTTCCCTATTTAATCTTGTAAGTGTTTGCTTATTATCTCCCCAACACTCGTGATACTATTGCATTGATCTCTCCCTAACTCGGTCCTGCAGATTGGTTGGTTTAGATCTAGAGGCTGGGGATGGTAACATCCCGTGATGGTTGTTCACTAGAGTTTTGAGAATTCGAGTGAAGGCTTTCAGCTTGGGCAGTGAGCTCATCAGGCTGAGCATGAGGAGCCTCAACACTGATCAAAGTAGTAATGGGAGTGGTTTGCTCCTTAGGGGAAGTGGGAGCTCTTGTTTCCACTTCCTCCTGAATGGGTGAGTATATAGGGACCTGCTCAACCTGAATAGACTGAGCAGGGGTTCGTTTGGATTTTCTTTTGTAGGTGATGGTGATTTGAGGCTGTGAGGATAAAGTAGAGGCTTCAAGTGTGGGTTCAACACTGATTGATGTTGTCAGGTTGTCACCTGGAGCAGTGAGCTCTAACATTTTTGAGACTAGGGCTGTTTCTACCCCTAAGAAACCAACAGTGGTCTTTCTTATGATTTTAAAGATGTCAGGTTTTATCTATCCCAGTTTAAGAGTGGTATGTCACACCCTCACTTATAGCGGAAACACGAGGATGTAACGGATGGGATCGTCATAACACATTGATAGTTAGTAGAGATGCATTAAATGATGAAAACAAACCTGTCATGACATCACCCAACACAAATGAAGACTTGTGTAGTAGTTTGTCAATTCCACGACAAACATAGTAAAAAAAGTATAATAATTTTAAATCCCACAACCCAGGAACAAGTAAAAGTAAACATGTCGAACAATGATAACTTGAAGTAAAACACAATTATTTGAAACGCTTAAGCAAGTTTAGAATGTATTCCTTAGGGTAATCTCTAAGGCATTGACTATAGCTATCCTCGATTATTATTACCTGAAAAGATATGCTCAAAAGGTCAATACATGGTTGGTGAGTTTGCAGGTTTAAATAATAACTAAAAACTGATGTTGTGTAATAGTTGGTGGGACATAAGTGCATACAGTTATAAGCAAGCTATATCACATGTAATCATAAGCCTCACAACTAAACCTATGACGTACACACAGATGTTGTAGGAACATATTCACCCTAGGGTCCGTTCGTGACCACTATTAGTTCCAACTAGTATACTAACAAACTAACAAACAAGGGTGGGGGTGTCAACCCAATAGTACTATCAATACCTGTCCATCGACTCCAACACCGTAGTTAAATAGTTGTGAATGAATAACCACACTGAAAACTCATGCATGTACTAGATATAAACTTACAACACAGTAAACACAATAGTCCCAAAGAATAAATGAGTTTATAGTATAAAAAAGGTTGAGCATACTTTTCCCCCTTGATGTTTATAAATAATTGTAATAAAACGAGGCTGCAAAACTCACCTTGATTAGCATGTAGAAGATTATACTTTGGCCAGAAACATAGCTAGCCACAAACAATAATACATACAAGGATTATTATTTAATCAAAACTAACTAGTTTTCTTTGGTAATCCACCTTGTTAATACCTTCACAACCAAATATGCTACTTATATAACTAAAAAGCTAGGCTTAATTGATTCGCATCCAAACTTGTGTCAAACAACATTAAAATCATTGTCGTCCTGACATTTGCTTGTTTATGATTATTGTATAGAATTGGTTTTATATTTATGTATGGTTTTATTTGATTTACAAAGGTTACTCATTCATGAAATTTAATATTATTAAAATTCATATTATTACTCTTTATTTCAAATTATTAGTTTATTTTAATTGTTTAAATTATTACCCTCAAATTAGTAATTTTTAGAAAATATTTCGGCATACCGACCGTTTGCGCATAGATTTTGTATAATCATTTTGAAGGTCGAAACGATAACGAAATAATACGAGGCCAATTGCATTTTAAAGATAATATATGGATTTTAGTTTCCGGGGAAAATCATATTATTTTGATAATAATTGAGAGATATGTGTTTTTAAAGTCGGACCAAACAATTTGCCAGAAATTTAGTTTTATCCATTCTTTTTGTATCAACTGTTTGGGGGCTCAAAACTTTATGGTTTTTGACGAGACCAATAGCGTAATAGACTCGTTTAACTTAGTTTTAGACATCAAATTCATCCATTTTGGACTTCGTATGACCAAATTATCATCTATACAAAATGGCCAAATTTTCAAACAGAAAGATGTCTAAAATACAACTACCCTTTGTCCCTAATCCCACAACTTTTGGCTATAATTGACTCGAGATAGCAACCGATGCTTATATTATATTCCATTGACATACCAAACACACACACACACACACACACACACACACACACACACATATATATATATATATATATATATAACTCACATACACACACATACTAAAACACACAAAAAAAACACACACACAAGTTTATACATACACACACATATACTACCAATATATATACACCAACACACATATATATTATACATACATGCAGCCATACATATATGTATATATATATATATACATCAATACATGCGCACACAAACATACACTCACATGTCTTGACACACACACATCACGCACACACACCGCTGGACCAACATGGCACCATCGCCGCACCACCGCGACACACGCACACACACGCACTACCGAACACACCACCATGGTACCATTGAATTAACCCAAACAAAAGAGACAATAAAACCTATCGAAACGAAACGAAACAAAGATTACGACAATTGTTTACCTTCGGAACGTCGAGATAATGAGACGGTGAGGACCGACGGCGGCTCATGGCGACATAGATGACTTGATTAGTGGTTAACGATGGGTAGAGGCGCGACTGGCAGTCTCTCACGGCATCGGCGGGGGATGCAGCTAGGTTGCTGTGGCCGTGACTTGCATACATATATACTTGTATACAATTGCACTTTAGTCCTTTAATAATAATGCAATTAATTCCTAAAGGTTTAACTAAAGGACAATTTAAACCCAGACTTTTGCTTCCTATTTTTTTTAACCCAAAGTTTAAGAATGTAATTATTAACGAACCAATTTAGGGACAAATATCACCGGCTATGATGTGACGCAAAACAATATTAGCGCGCAAGATTCGCGGCGTTACGATCACGATTTTATTGATTTTTCGTGAATGATACTATACATAACAATAATAATAATAATAATAATAATAATAATAATAATAATAATAATAATAATAATAATAAAAATAATAATAATAATAATAATAATAATAATAATAATAATAATAATAATAATAATAATAATAATAAAAATATGTAATATATATCTTTTTTTATTTTTATGAATTAGAATTTCGCACGACTAAATCTTAATATCATTTATTACAATTACGAACATATTAATTTCATGAAGACAATAAAAGCAAAACGAAAGATGACGAGCTTCATGTTAATTAACAAACCTGAGAGTGACGGCTGTCCTGTTCCCCTCAACTACGAGCCTAGTTCACATTTAAGAATGTGCTGGACATATCTAGAGAACATGTAATGCTCTAGGAAGTCGAAGTTTACAAGCAGATTTGTATAAACAAACTAAGAATACCTGAACTTGACCCCTTGTACCATCCCATGGACTATATATGACAAGTCCTCAGGGATTTGGTCCCATTCTTCATGTTTATTTGATAAACAATGGATAATAACATGAAGGAGATACTTCCACCGGTAAAAGATCTTGCCCTTACTAAAGGTTCTGATTATGTAGTCACCTTCATAGCCCATCTGTCTAAAAGAGTGGTTGACAGATTATTTGGGAAAAGATGTTTCACCATCAGCATTATCCAACCTCAAATGATTATTGATGGAGGCTGGCATGATGAAAATAGACATCCCCTGCACTTGCGCTTTAGATGCCTTCTCACCGTCCAAGATGACCTCTTGGCAGGTCCTCCAGAAATCAAGCAGTTGATCTTCATAGAGTGGAGGATCTATGGTAAAGGCGGTGAGGTATGCGTTGTGAGCAAAGAAACGATAGACGTTTGAGAAAGCAGGATCTTTCTTAGATGTTAACTGAGCAACCTGATTATGTTGCCTGTGAAGTTGCATGGAGAAGTTTGGTTGATTTCTGGGTTCAGGGTTGGCCATTTTAGAAAGCTTAGTCGTGAAAGAAGCTAAAGTACAGGTTTTTGGGAGATTTAGGGTTTGAGGATTTTTCAGATGAAGATGAAGTAAAAAGAGAGAGACCTGTTGGAAAAGGTATATATATGCTTGGATTTGAGACAAAGTTATTGCAATAGATAAACTTTGAAATTTGGATATGTTGGTCCCGCCTCTAAAAAATTGCCCAAAAGATAGTTTTCTTGAAAGTAGAAAAATCTTCCGAAGGTAATTTGTTTTCGAAAGTTTTGAAAAACTTCCAAAGTCAATTTTGGCATCGAAAGATATTTCTTAGATTTGCAAGAATTTTCTTCGGAAGAAATTTACTTAGAGTAAAATTGCTTCCAAGATATAATTTGTTTTGGAAGATATTAAACTTCAGAAGTTTTATTCAAGAATAAATCTTCCAAAACTGAATTGCTTTTGTAAGAAAATTGTTCTTCAGGTCATATAAGTATTTATAAAAAATTTATATTTCTTCTGATGGTAAACTTCTCAGAAAATACTTATTAGATCTGAAGACATAAATTTCTTCCAAAATCAATTTTTAATGTCTTTCACAAGAAACTATATTTCAATTTCTTAGAATTCTAAGAAATATCAATTAGAAAAATTTTCTTTCAAGATGACTAGGCTTATATGAGTGACAAAATAAATAACTTTAAAGACACACATTTTTTAGAAAATAATTCTGAAATTTATTTAAGAAAATCTACTCAAAGTTAATCATCCTAATATCTGATATAAGATACTTAAATCTCTATTCATCAAAAGCATTAGTGAACATATCAGTATATTGTTGATTTTTATTAACTTTGACAAGTTTTATCAAGCCTTTTTTAAAATTATCTCTTATCAAATGATACCTGATATTGATGTGCTTTGTCTTTGAGTGCTGCACATGATTCTCTTTAATAGAGATAGCACTGTTGTTGTTTGTATGGATGGGAGTCTCCTTGAAGTTAAATCCATAGTCCAGCATCTGATTCTGAATCCAAAGCACTTGAGTATAACAACTTGTAGTGGCAATGTATTCAGGTTTAACAGTTGATGCAGACACACAAGATTGTTTGTTGCATTGCCATGAGACTATGTTTCCACCAAGGAACTAACAACCCCTTGATGTAGACTTTCCAGTCGTTGCAGCCACTATAGTCACTATCTATATATACATACTGATTGAAGTCCGAACATTTTGGATACCAAAGTCCTAGCTTGGGAGCACGTTTGAGATATCTAAGTATCCTCTTGACAGCAACCAGGTGTGACATCTTGTGGTTGACTTGATATCTTGCACAAATGCTTGTGGCCTAATGGCTGTGAGGTACATAAGAGACCCAATCATGGCTCTATAAAAGTGTTCATCAACACACTCCCCCTCAAGGTCAGGACCTAGAGAGTGGTTTCTTGCTATGGGAGTCCTAGCAACCTTACAGTCAGTTAGATGAGAACTGGTTAGTATGTCTTGTACATACTTTGACTGATTTATGAAGATACCATTGTCCATTTGCTTCACTTGAATTAATAGAAAGAAATTGAGTTCACCCATGACACTCATTTCAAATCTCTTTTTCATCAACTTCACAAACTTTTTGCAGAGACTTGGATTAGGTGACCCAAAGATGATGTCATCTACATAAACTTGAATCAGCATCAAGTCATTCCCTGTTCCTTTGTTGTCTATATAGTTGCATGGAGAAATCTTTGGTTTCGTTGATCAGGGTTGGCCATTTGTGAGTAGCTTAAGGATGAAGGAAGATAGAAACAAAGGCGGATTGAGAGAATTTAGGTTACGAATTTGTAGATGAAGAAGAAAGTGAAAGAGAGGGGAACCGTTAAAGGTATATTTATATGAATTAGATTTGAGATAAAGTTAATGCAAAAGGATAAACTTTGAAATTCGGATTTCGGTCCTACCTCTAAAAAATTGCCCCCAAAGGTAGTTTTCTTGAAAGAAGAAAAAATCTTCCGAAGGTAATTTGTCTTTGGAAGTTTTGAAATACTTCCGAAGCCAATTTTTGCTTCGGAAGATATTTATTAGATTTGCAAGAATTTGCTTCTGAAGAAATTTACTTAGAGTAAATTTACTTCCGAAATATAGTTTGTTTTGACAGACATTAAGTTTTTACAAGTTTTATTCAAAAATAAATCTTTCGAGACTAAATTGCTTTCGAAAAAAAATTGTTCTTCAAGACACATAAGTTTCGGAAGACATTTTAAAATTTCTTCCAAAGGTAAAATACTTATTAGTTTTAAAGACATAATTGTCATTCGAAGTAAATTTAATGTATTTTAGAAGAGACTATATTTCATACACTTAGAATTCTCAGAAATATCAGTTAAAAAATTTTCTTTCAAGATAACTGGGCTTATTAGTGATGAAATAGACAACTTTTAAGAAACACATTTTTTAGAATAAAGAAAATCTAGTCAAAGTTAATCATTACAATATCTGATATAAGATACTAAAATCTTTGTTCATCAAAAGCCTTAGTGAACACATCAGTATATTGTTCATTTATGTTAACTTTGATCAGTTTTATCAAGCATTTCTCAAAATCATCTTTTATCAAATGATACCTGATATTGATGTGTGTTGTCTTTAAGTGCTGCATAGGATTCTCTGTAATAGATATACAACTGTTGTTGTCTATATAGATGGCAGTCTCCTTGAAGTTGAATCAATAGTCCAGCATCTGATTCTGAATCCAAAGTATTTGAGCATAGCATGTACCAATCGTGAATTTTCAGGTAACTTTATAGCCCTATAAGTTAAGCTCAAAAACTCTAACTCTCGTCAACCATAATATTTTCACTTAAATTTTGGGATATTAATTGATGTGCCTTAGACTTAATTGGGGATTAGATTAAGTACGTATTTTTATAATAAGAAGTTTAATGCATCAATGCAATTACGTGATAATTCATGATAATAGCAAATAATAACCTTTGACATATTATTTGAGCAATCATGCATGAAGCTACCACCTTTGCATGAATGTTTTATTATTAAACAAAATTCTTAGGACGTCAACATATCAAGTTTAATGCAACATGACATTTATTAGTATTTCATGAACGAAACTATAAACCCGACTTTGACACTTATACATAAGTTTGAGGGTTCTAGTAACCCAAAAATCTCACTCGTCATTCGAAAATCTCAAATACATAGCTAATGATTACATAAGAAAATCGTCAAGCATGAATCACCAAATCCATTAACATAAATTGGAAAATTCAAGAACGTAAATAAAACCATATTCATGCCCTCAGGATACTCGATTTATTGAGTCCAAAAACAACCCCAAAACACTCTTAAGACTCCCAATACATAATGCTAGATACAAAGGAGGTTAAACCTAAAACTAATGGGTAATAGACCAATAAAAACATCACCTCATTACTATCAAAAAGAGCTTGCAACAGGCCCCTCCTGCTGCTCAATACGGGCCATCATATCACCTCCATTTCACCTAGATACAACCCTCCATACCTTTTAACTAAAATCCAAACTATTAATCATGTATTGAACATCAACTCCAGTAATAAAATATTAAAATGAAGTGCAAAAGGGTGGTGTGACATGCTGCTGGAGCACTACTCAAGCATGCTGCTGTTGCTGCTGCCCAAGAGGGGCCAAAATCACAAGCAAAGTTGTTCAAATATGCTTTGGCATCTCATGATGAGATTCCTTACTAAACCTCTTTAAAACCCACCCTAGAGAAGATCTTTCTCACAACCAAAGGCGCAATCGGGATTTTGCACTGGAATGAGAAAATGGAAGTTGTACTCGATATCAGTGACTGCAAAGACAATTGCAAGGTTCGTTATGCGGTGTGTTCCTTCCAAGGCAAGGCTTTGACGTGGTGGAAGACGCAAGTCCAAGCTCGAGGAAGAAAGAATGCTAACAAAGTGTCTTGGGAGGAGTTGAAGGATTTACTCATCAAGGAATATTGCCCCAAAAACGAAATGCACAAGGTGGAGTCGGAATTTTGGAACTTAAGCATGCAAGGAGCTGAGCATGCAAACTACACCGATCGGTTTCACGAGTTAGCCTGACTGGTCCCTCATCTTGTTACTCCAGAATCCAAGATGGTTGACCGTTACATTTGGGAACTGGTACCTTAGATTCGCAGTCATGTCCGCACCAAGGATCCAGCCACTCTCCAAGATGCTATCTTGTTGGCCGGGACACGAACTTACGAAATGTTAAGATCTGGAACCCTTACTTGGAAGCTCTGGTGACAAGAGGAAGGCCCTAGAAAGCTCGAGAAAAAAGAAACATGATTGAGGTGCAAACAAGAAGCACCAAACCATCAAGCACTTCGCAGCAACCACCACCACTCCCAATACAAACACTCTTGCCCTACCTCTGCCAAAAAGTGGATACACCGGCACTGACCCCATGTGTAACAAATGCCCTTTTTATCAGGGCCTTACCCTATCTTTGAAAAATGCTAACAACAAGGGCATTTTACCAAGTATTGCCTAAAGGGCAACAACAACCTCCGTAACCCCCGACCCATAACACCAATCGGAACCTTCAAGCCAACAACAAGAGTCAGAACCCAAACAACAACAACAACAACAACCGCAACAACAATCCAGGGACGTGTTTTGAATATGGAAGCGCTGATCACTTCCGCAACGCGTGCCCCAAATTGAATCAGAACCAAGCTAACCTTGCTCGAGAGACGAGCATTTGTTCTTGGAACTAACGAAGCCCGCCAGGACCCAAATGTTGTGACGGGTACGTTCCTCCTCAATAATCACTATGCATCTATTCTGTTTGACTCGGGTGTTGATAGGTCATTTATGTCAACTGAATTCAAATCCCTAATTGGATTAGAGTCTAATAACCTAGCTGCACCTTATACCATAGAACTAGCTAATGGAAAGTTGATTGAAGCCAATAATATCATTCAGGGTTGCTTATTAAACCTAAATGATCATGTCTTCAAAATAGACCTCCTTCCCATTGAACTCGGAAGTTTTGATGTAGTCGTAGGAATGGATTGGTTATCTAAAACACAAGCGGAAATCATTTTTCATGAAAAGACCATACGTATCCCACTACCCAACAGTGAAGTCCTCATAGTAAATGGAGAGATTTCCGGAAGAAAATTGGGAATCATTTCATGTATTCAAGCATGAAAGTATCTAAGGAAGCGATGCCACGCCTTCCTAGCCCATGTGGTTGAAAAGAAACCGAAGGAGAAAAGCATCCAAGATATTCCAATAGTACATGAACACCTAGAGGTGTTTCCTGAGGATATGCCAGGATTACCTCCTACCCTACAAGTTGAGTTTCAAATCGACTTGGTCCCTGGAGCTGCACCGGTGGTGAAATCGCCCTATAGACTAGCACCCTCCGAAATTCAAGAGTTGTCTAGTCAATTACAAGAACTATTAGACAAAGGTTTCATTCGACCAAGTTTCTCACCTAAGGGAGCTCTGGTCCTGTTCGTCAAGAAAAAGACGGGTCCTTCAGAATGTGCATTGACTATAGGGAGTTGAATAAACTCACAATCAAAAATAGGTACCCGTTGCCCGGAATCGATGACCTGTTTGACCAATTGAAGGGTGCGACGTACTTTTCAAAAATTGATCTTAGGTCAGGATACCATCCACTGAGACTTCAGGAAGATGACATACCTAAGACAGCCTTTCACACTCGGTATGGACACTATGAATTCTTAGTAATGCCTTTTGGCCTGACAAATGCACCAGTTGTGTTCATGAATCTGATGAATAGGGTGTGCAAGCCATACTTAGACAAGTTTGTGATTGTGTTTATCGATGACATCTTGATCTATTCACGGTGTAAGGAGGATCATGAGAAACATTTGAAATCCATACTTGAATTACTTGCGAAGGAAAAACTATATGCTAAACTCTCGAAGTGTGAGTTTTGGTTGAGAGAAGTGCATTTCCTTGGACATGTAATAAACGAGAAGGGAATCCACGTGGATCCAAGCAAAATTGAAGCAGTCAAACGATGGACAATGCCCACGACACCCACTAAAGTCCGACAATTTTTGGGTTTAGCGGGATATTACTGGCGATTCATCTAAAATTTCTCAAAAATTGCCCAACCCTTAACCGCTTTGACCCAAAAGAATGTGAAGTTTGACAAGATAACAAGACAAGAGGATGCATTCCAATTGTTAAAAAAAAAGCTATGCGACGCTCTAATTTTAACATTACCCAAGGGAACCGACAATTTCATTGCGTACTGTGATGCGTCACGTCAAGGTTTAGGTTGTGTCTTGATGCAAAAGGATAAAGTCATCGCCTATGCATCACGGCAACTCAAGGTTCATGAAAAGAATTACACCACCCATGACCTAGAGTTGGGCGCCGTAGTCTTTGCCCTAAAAATCTGGAGACATTATCTTTACGGGACGAGATGCATCATCTACACGAAATAAGAGCTTGCAACACATATTTGATCAAAAAGAATTGAACATGAGACAACGAAGATGGGTCGAATTATTAAACGATTACGACTGCGAGACTAAGTACCACCCGGGCAAAGCCAACGTTGTGGCTGACGCCTTAAGCAGAAAAGAAAATGTTAAGCCTATAAGAGTACGTGCTCTAGGCATGACTATTCAGACAAGTCTCAAAGGTCGAATTAAATGCACA
Source organism: Flaveria robusta (assembly GCA_025506415.1). Lineage (NCBI taxonomy): Eukaryota > Viridiplantae > Streptophyta > Magnoliopsida > Asterales > Asteraceae > Flaveria > Flaveria robusta. Next base: position 12,329,505 of record CM046465.1, read on the forward strand.
AGGAGAAGCAGTTTTGAGAAACGATCTAAAGAATGAACTCTAGTGTGAAGCAGAAAGGAAGCTAGAACATGGGTCTGATGAAGTACTCTACTTCCAAGATCGCATGTGGGTCCCAAACGCAGATTACCTCAGGAACCTAATCATAGATGAAGCCCATAAATCCAAGTATTTAGTTTATCCTGGATCCAACAAAATGTACGAAGACCTTAGAAAATTTTATTGGTGGCCCGACATGAAAAACGACATAGCTGTATATGTCGGGAAGTGTTTGACTTGTTCAAAAGTCAAAGCCGAACATCAACGACCATCAAGTCTGCTTCAGCAACCTGAAATTCCTCAATGGAAATGGTAACAAATCACAATGGAATTAATCACCAAATTCCCTCGAACTTCTAGCGGTCACGATTCGACATGGGTCATAGTCGATCGATTGACTAAGTCCACCCATTTTCTTCCCATCCGAGAGGATTACAAAATAGAGAAATTAGCCAAAATCTATGTGAATGAGATTGTTGATAGACACGGGGTACCAATCTCAATCATTTCGGATCGGGATAGCCGATTTACATCTCAGTTTTGGCAATCTCTACAGAAAGCCTTGGGGACACGTCTAAACCAGAGTATCGCCTACCATCCTCAAACCGACGGACAGAGTGAACGTTCCATCCAAACACTCGAAGATATGCTCAGGGCTACGTGATCGACTTTGGTGGCAATTGGGACTCCCATTTACCCTTAGCCGAATTCTCTTATAACAATAGCTATCATACCAGTATAAAATATGCACCATTTGAAGCCCTATACGGACGCAAATGTCGGTCACCCGTTTGTTGGGCAGAGGTTGGTGACCATCAAATTACTGGCCCGAAAATCATTCAGGAAACTACTGATAAGATTGCCCTTATTAAGGAAAGAATTCAGGTTGCAAGAGATTGATAGAAGAGTTATGCAAACAACCGTCACAAACTGCTAGAGTTTCAGGTCCGCAACAAAGTACTACTTAAGGTCTCACCTTGGAAGGGTACCGTTTGTTTTGGAAAGAAGGGTAAACTCGCCCCTAGGTACGTCGTACCATTTGAAATTTTAGTAAGGATTGGTCCGGTAGCCTACAAACTTAAGCTAACCCAGGAACTTAGTGGAGTACACAACACTTTTCATGTGTCGAATCTTAAAAAGTGTTTAGCCGACGAAGGGTTACACATACCAATGAGAGATATTTGTATTAATGACAAGCTTCATTTAATTAAAGAAAGTGAAACGAAGTCGTATACTGATAGTCAAGTTCCGATGGAACTCCAAGCGTGGCCCGAATTTACGTGGGAACGTGAGGATCACATGAAGCTGAGCACCCACACCTATTCTCGGATAGGCTCAGAAACAATCTCATCACTTGAATTTCGGGATGAAATTCTCTCAATTGGGGGAGACTGTAACAATCGTGAATTTTCAGGTAACTTTATAGCCCTATAAGTTAAGCTCAAAAACTCTAACTCTCATCAACCGTAATATTTTCACTTAAATTTTGGGTTATTAACTAATGTGCCTTAGACTTAATTGGGGATTAGATTAAGTACGTATTTTTATATTGAGAAGTTTAGTGCATCAATGCAATTACGTGATAATTCATGATGATAGCAAATAATAACCTTTGACATATTATTTGAGCATGCAATCATGCATGAAGCTACCACCTTTGCATGAATGTTTTATTATTAAACAAAATTCTTAGCACGTCAACATATCAAGTTTAATGCAACATTACATTTATTAGTATTTCATGAACGAAACTATAAACCTGACTTTGACACTTATTCATAAGTTTGATGGTTCTAGTAACCCAAAAATCTCACTCGTCATTAGAAATCCTCAAATACATAGCCAATGATTACATAATAAAATCATCAAGCATGAATCACCAAATCCATTAACATAAATTGGCAAATTCAAAAACGTAAAAAAAACCATATTCATGCCCTCAGGATCCTCGATTTATTGAGGCCAAAAACAACCCAAAACACTCTTAAGACTCCCAATACATAATGCTAGATACAAGGAAGGTTAAACCTTAAACTAATGGGTTATAGACCAACAAAATCATCACCTCATTGCTGTCAAAAAGAGCCTGCAACTGGCCCTGCAACTGGCCCCTCCTACTGCTCAATAAAGGATGTTGAATACCATCATATCACCTCCATTTCACTTAGATACAACCCTCCATACCATTTAGTTAAAAGCCAAACTAGTAATCATGTATTGGACATCAACTCCAGTAATAAAATATTGAAATGAAGTGCAAAAGGGTGGTGTGACATGCTGCTGGAGCACTGCTCAAGCATGTTGCTGTTGCTGCTGCCCAAGACGGGGCCAAAATCATAAGAAAAGTTGTTCAAAGATGCTCTGGCATCTCATGATGGGATTCCTTACTAAACCTCTTATAAAACCCACCCCAGAGAAGATCTTTCTCACAACAAAACACTCTCAAACTGCTCAAATACAGCTCTAAGAGGCCTGCCTATTGCTGCGGTTTGGACCTCTAACACGCATTTCTTCTTGCACCAACACTTACCAAAGGGTATGAACTTAAAACCACTTAAACTGAACCTTTTAAATGATATATTAGTCATTAATAAGGTCCATGATAGGTTAGAAAACAAAGTCCAGAACATGTAACTGGTCCTAATAGGGTTTTTAGGATTACTCATACGTTGCAGAACTGAAGTCACCCTAAGCACACACTTAAACCATGATTTGAAACATGAAATAGATAATGTTCATATCTAGTTTTAGTTTTTTAACATGTGTGATATTTAATTTTTAGTTCAAAACTTAGAAGACATAACAACAAAGTTGTGAAAATAACATGGATAGCAACCTGACAGATTCATTAACCCGAATTTAAGAGGCTGTAACTTGGTCAAAAATAAACCAAATGAGGTGTTTCTTGAGCCTAGAATTATTTTCAACATGTTAGCTTTCAAACCCAACTGGTCTCGTAATTTTCCATGAAGATTTGGTCTCCCAAAAGTGAAAAATAAAATGAATTGTCATAAGTAACTTTTTCCTGACAGAAAATTGACCCGATTTTACAAGGCTATAAACTTGTCAATGTTTAACCAAATTTTTGTATCAAACATTAGCTTAATATCTTAGCTTTCCAACGCATATACGTACACCTGTTAATAATTAGTACTGGACCCCATCCGACCAAGATACGAACAACTGTCCAGAAAATGTGCAGCAGTGAACATTTACTTAGGAGTTATAGTTGATCATTATAATGCATTAATGCACGTTAAGTAGGCATATAAAAATATGACCTATGGGTACTAACCTGGATCCTAGATAGATAAAAACCTCTCACTACCATGAGTATAACACACACACATTACTAAACAAGTATACACAACCTCTAACATATTATACTACCTGACGAAATTTAGAAATAAACTTAACGGTTTAATCTAAGACAAATTACATATTGACGTACTAAACTCACCGACGAATGCTATGCATATATATATGTAGGAAGCACATCGGTTTACCATCATCACACTCCAGACCAAGGAATCTCTAAACCACTCAACAGCAACAGTGAGTTCTCGTAGCCCCTTTTTCCTTTTAAATGCTTTTGGGGGAAAAATATGCTTACAACAACAACAACACTTGAATCATTGCTTTATATGTTATGTCTATTACTTGAATATTGCATGAGTTTACCTTATCATTATCACATGCTAAATTCCCCATTCACACAACGCAACCAATTAACTCTTGGATAGAGACGCTGGATCATATTGATAGTACTATTGGGGTAGGCACCCCTATTCTCTATACTCGTTGAACGCGTCAATCAACGGTCACTTACATTGAATGTTTATTTGTGCAACAACAACAACCAATACTCGTGATAAGTATTGGAGGGGTTTTTAGTTTTCTCATAGCTATAGTTTTGTTTGTGGGCTCATGGCGTTATGTCTCGTATTTACATTCATACATAATGCTTGATTCAATTTTACTTACTACCATTTACTATAACAACTGTTTATCGAGTGTCAACTCTACGAGCTCACCAACTTTCAGTTGACCTATTTTAGCGTGTTTTTCAGGTGAAATTAAGTGTGCTAGCTTGGAAGTCAATCTTTTGCGCATCTAGGCTACAATGGAAGATTTCTTAATATAGATTTATGATCTAAGTCCATATGTGTAATCTTTATTTTGTAACCTAAGACAATGATGTAGAACCTATATCTTTTGAATGCATTACGTTTAGTATTTTCTTGTACCATGTGTTCTTAAGATACAATTTTCGTCACTCACTCACGTTTCCGCCTTGGCGAGGGTGTGACACAGCAGCTTGCAGCAGCAATGTACTCAGCTTCAGCAGTTGATGTAGAGACACAGGATTGTTTCTTGTATTGCCATGAGACTATCCTTCCACCAAGGAACTGACAATCCCCTGATGTAGACTTTGCAGTCATGTTGCAGCCACCATAGTCACTATTTGTATATGCATACAGATTGAAGTCAGAACACTTTGGATACCAAAGTCCCAGCTTGGGAGCACCTTTGAGATATCTAAGTATCATCTTGACAGCAACTAGGTGTGACATCTTGTGGTTGGCTTGATATCTTACACAAATACATATGGCAAACATGATATCAGGACTACTAGCTGTGAGATACATAAGAGACCCAATCATGGCCATGTAGAGGTGTTCATCAACACACTCCCACTTAAGGTCACGACCTAGAGAGTGGTTTCTTGTTATGGGAGTCCTAGCAACCTAATACTCAGTTACATGAAATCTGGTTAGTATGTCTTGTACATACTTTGAATGATTTATAAAGATACCATTGTCCACCTACTTCACTTAAATTCCTAGAAAGAAATTGAGTTCACCCATGACACTTATTTCAAATATATTATTCATCAGCTTCTCAAACTTTTTGTTGATCCTTGGATTAGTTGACCTAAAGATGATGTTATCTACATAAACTTTTACCAGCATCAAGTCATTCCCTATTCCTTTGAGGAAAAGTGTGTTGTCAATGTTACCTCTCTTGTAATCATATTGGACTGGACAAGGTACTGTAACAGTGTCTCATACCATTTTCTTGAAGCTTGATGCAGCCCATAGAGAGCTTTATCAAGCTTGCAGACATAATCAGGATGATCTGGGTCTCCAAAGCTAGGTGTTTGTTTGACATACACTTCCTCTTCAATCACTCCATACAAAAATCCACACTTGACATCAAATTGTTAGACTTTGAAATCATTGGATGCAGCAAAAGCAAGGAATATCCTAACAGCTTCAAGTCTTGCTACAGGAGTAAAAACATCAGTGTAGTCAATCCCTTTTTCTTGAGTGTACCCTTAAACAACTAATGTAGCCTTGTTTTTTATAAGTCCTCTATCATCCTTTTTGTTTCAAAAAACCAATTTGGTTCCTATAGTAGTCTTCCCATGAGGAAGAGGACATAGATTCCAAACTTTTTTCCTTTTGAATTGAAGCAGCTCCTCCTGCATTGCTTCAACCCAACTGTCATGCTTCAAAGATTCTTCAACTTTCATGGGCTCTATCTGAGACAAGAAACAAGAGTATAGACAAACATTTTTGACATGGAATTGTCCTTTTGTTCTCACTCCTGTCTCAACATCATTTGTGGTAGGGTGAGACTTGTGGATTCTTAGTTGAGTAATCACAGCAAGTTGATTTGACACATCTAAAATTGTGAAATTCGGATATGGTGATTGAGAATTACCCACCACATCAACACCCTTATCAAGAGTGACTTGATCTAATGATTGTGTGACACCATTGATGTTTTCTTCAGTGGGGAGGTCTTTAATATCATGAAATTCTTGGTCAGAATCACCTTTTCCCTTTCCTCCTACATTGGAAGCTCCTTCATTTGAGTTTTATGCCTCTGAGCTAAAATTTGTAGGCACCTCAGATGTATCAGCTAAATTTGTCATGGTTGTGCTGATAGTATTTCCACTTGCAGGGTTAGTTACCACTAGAGCTGAAGTAGTTTTCATGCTTGGTCTTCTCAGCTCAAAATTTGGGTCAGAATCTCCTGTTAATAAGTTACTTGTAGACCTGCAACATTTTCACAAGATTTGTTAAAACAATTAGTAACTAAATCAAGATCAAATAGCCAAGCAGGACCAGAACCTTTCACACTAGGTGTGTGTTCATTAAAAGTCACATTTACTAACTTCTCAACTACTCTGGTTTTGAGATTTTATACTCTATAAGCCTTAGCTTGAGAAGAGTATCCAATGAAGTGTCCATCATCTGATTTCTCAACAAACTTGGCTAGATGATCTTTGGTATTTAGGATGGTGCAAGAACAACCAAATGATCTAAGGAAACCAATGAAGGGTCTCCTTTTATGCCACAACTAATAAGGAGTATTACCCTGAATCTTGACTAGTAAAACTCTATTCTGTACATAGCAGGTAGTATTGATTGCCTCTACCCAGAAGGTGATGGGCAGTTTAGTGTCAGACAACATAGTTCTTGCAGCCTCAATAAGTATCCTATTTCTCCTCTCAGCAACACCATTCTACTGAGGAGTCCTGGGAGCACTATACTGTCTTGAAATACCTTTTTTTTCACAAAAGGAATAAAGTATATGATTTTTAAATTATGTTTCTTGATCACATCTTATGGTCTTGACTTTGTGATCAGATTGATTCTCAATCTTCAGAATGAAAGACTTCAAGATTTCAGGAGTCTCATCCGTTCTAAGAAAGAAGACCCAAGTTTATCTAGTGAAGTCATCTGTGATCACAAGACAGTATGATTTTTTTCCGAAACTCATTACACTTGTAGGGTCAAACAGATCCAAGTGTAACAAGTGAAGGGGAGTAGTGATAGAGTTGATTTCCTTTGGCTTGTGAGACACTTTGTGTTTCTTTCCTTTCAGACATGCAACACAATGGTCATCACTTGTAAACTCTTTCTTTGGAATTCTAGTTACCAAATCATTCTTAATTAATTTATTCATGTTCTTAAAGTTTACATGGCACATTCTTTTATGCCCGAGGAAAGACTTATCACTATCGGCTTTAGAAATGATCATCTCGTGCTTGAGAACAATGCACTCATGTTTAGTAAAGAACATGTTATGCTTTTGGTCATAAAATTGAGATACACTTAGAAGATTATACTCAAGCTCTTTGACAAAGTTTACCTTCTCATACTAAGCTTACCATTTATTACCTTGCCCCTACCAGTGATGTAACCACCTGCTTCTCTTCCAAAAGCAACTGACCCTCCCTCAAACTTCTCAAAGTCTTGAAGCAATGAGTCATTGCCTATCATGTGTCTGGAATAGCAACTATCAATGATCCATACATTTCTTTTGGTCTTGAGCTGGTCCTGCATAGAAAAAGGTGGTTAGTTACATTTGTAAACCCAAGCCTTGCTTTTCTTGGGTTTGTTAATATTAATAGAAGATAAATCAATAGTTTTGGATCCTATGTGTAAGCTTTGGGGATCTTGAGCTGTTGATGATGAGTAAACTTTAGTCACTTGGCCTTACTTCATCTTTCATACCATCTTTGAAAGACTAGACTCGGCCTTCAATTCTTCGTAAGTTTTAGCAACTTTGGAAGTTTTGCATACTGAACCTTCAGAATTTTTTGCATCCACTGCATACTTCAGTACTTCCGAATCATTCCTTTCTTCCGAAACCAAACTTTCTTCCGAAGTCAATTTTTCACTTATCTTCTTTGCCTTCATTTTTGTGCTTTCGAAGGAAAGTGACTTTTCTTCCGAAGCTATCTTCTTATTTTTCATCTTAGAATCCTTTTTGATCATGTTGACAGTACTTTTGGGATTGTATATGCAATCCTTAGGAAGATGAGAAGTACTACCACACATGATGCATTCAATTGAAATACTTCTAAGGGATTTCTTCTGAGAGGTTGGTTGAGCTTGATCTCTTTCCAATTCCTTCTTCATCTTTACTGATGATGCAGCAGGCTTCTTTGGGATACGCTTGCTCTTGGAGCTGGATGGTTCAGGCCGTGTAGCACTGATTCACTTTTTATCAACCTTCTTTTATGGACAAGGATGGTTTGAACTTGAACTGTGACTCTTGGCACTATAATCCATGGTTAAGTTTGTAGTCCTTATCAACTCAAACCCAGCAGATATGAATACTTGTTTCTGCTTCAAGTCAAAAGGTGGTTTTGATCTCCGAGGCTTTCCTTGCTTTTCTTTTGGCTGTCCTGATCAAATTATTTCTAGCAAACTTGGCCATTTTTGTCTTTTTCTTCTCTCCAGTAGAGTGGTGTCCCTTGTCAGAATGAGCCTCTTCACTGACTCCTGGCTCATCCTTCACCATCTCCTCTTCATCATCATTTTCCATTTTTCTCTTAAATTGGATCTTCAGGAGGTAGCTCATCTTCACTAGTTCCACACCTTGGCTGTCTCACAGATAATAGAGTGTGTGAAGGAGCTATTTCACTAGATCCGTGTCCTTGCCTATTTTGATAAGACACTTTGGCATGAAAAAATAAGGATATGATATTCTTGAAGGTTTCCTCTTCAAGAACACATTTTTTAGCCCTAGCTTTGCTGATCACAAGCTCAGCCTGGCATTCAGTTAACTTGGCTATTAGATCTTTGATTTGATTTCTGTAATTTGTGTGCTTATGTTTACGAGTAGAAATAGTTTTCTCTAGATCTTCTATTTTTAATTTATAGTCATTTTCTGCTCTTTTAAAATCAGCTTTTAAAATATTCAAAGACTCAAGTTCAGATCTCACTTCCAAGTAATAGGACCTATACATGCTGACTTTAGCAATTCACTCAGGAATACAAAGATGTTCTATTACCTTGGGTTCTTCATGATCAGCCATCAAGGCATGGTTTGGAGAAGTATATTCTACCTGGAAACTCCAATCAAAGCCTCCTTCTTCAAAGCAACTGCAGCCTATTGTTTGGGCTTCTCAGCTTTTGGAGCTCCCTTAGTGTAGTTTGGTCTTGATTGTGCATGGCCACCATTTGTCCTTGGTGCCTTGCACCCTTTAGCAAAGTGTCACATTTGGTTACAATTGTAACACTTCACTTTGCTTTTATCATGTCCAAACTTTCCACTGGATACATTGCTAGGAAACTTTCTCTCAATTCTCTTGTAAAACTTTTTGGCTCTATGAGTGAGAAGAGTCATCTGCTACACAATTTCCATGTACTTTAGATCATCTAGATGAATGCAGTCTAGGTATTCTAAAGTGAAGAGAAAGTTTCCTGAACTTTCATCAGAAGACACAAAGGCTTGAGAAGAGCTTGTCTCTTGGAATGTGCTTCCTTGGATGTAGCTCTCCCTTGGTGTCTCAGGAAAAGTGATGAAAGGGCCCTTTTGTGAATTGTCAGGGAAGCTAAGAAGATTATGCTGAGGTTCTCTGCTATCCCTTTCAACCACATGGAGGGCAGAACTCTTGTGGGTACTTGAAGAGCTGTGAGATGGATTTTGCATATTCATCTCCATCTAGTAACCGCTCAGGATAGCATACAGCCCCGTAAGGGTAAGGGGTAGAGAGGTTTTTAGTTCTTTTAATGGCCACACAATAGTGAATCCATTCTCTGGGAAGAGAGAACATGAACTTACTCACAATATCCCTATTCTCTAGTTTGACACTAGTATCCACCGGAGTGTCCACAATCTCAACATATCTTAAATACTACTGAGTAATGGTTTCACCTGTCTTGAAGGTGAAGTTCTTAAACTGCTTCTTCATGAGGTATTTCTTGTTCTCCCTTGCTTCCTCAACCCCTCATACATAAGCTTAAGTGCATCCTAGAGCTGCTTGGCAGTCTAGCACTTCTTAAAGCCTCTGTAGATAGAGTTGGGAAGAGCAGTTTGCAGAGTGGTCATGGCCTTCTGATCTACATCTATCCTCTTTCAATCTTCATTAGTATAGTCAGCCACGTCCTTTGGAATCATTTCACCAGCAGCAGTTGCTCAAGGTGTGCATGGACATGAGGTCAAGAGACAACAGATCTCCACATCCTGCAGTCTTGAGACTTTATGAATCCTTCCATTCTTTGGCACCAAGTGTCAAAATCATCAGGAGTGATTAGTGGAGATTCGGTCATGGTGTCGATTTTCATATAAGCTTTGGAGAGAGCTTCCATTTGAGCAGATAAGTGTTTTGTGAAACTGAGTAGATTTAAGATGATAAGATCTTACAATCAAGAGCCTGGAATGCTCTGATGCCAATTGCAGAACTAGGTTAGGGAGAGATCAATTTAATAGTATCACAGGTGTTGGAGAGATAACAAGCAAACACTTACAAGATCAAATGGGGAACCAGCTATAAGAAACACAAAACTAAAGGAAAAAACACAAACAAGAACAAGGCAGTTGGTTTTCAAGGATGTTGTGTATTGCTCTCAAGTGTTCAACCAAAGTTACAAGGCTTAGTCCCTAAGGACTGATACATGATACACTTTATACTACAACCTTCAGCCGGCCATACTTTAAAAGCCAGCTGGAAACACTAATTTAGACAACAAGATCAATGTATAGTCAAAAGGCAGATTGCCTTTTGACTTGTGACTATGACATGCTATAGCTCAAATCCTAATGTATTACAAAAAGGATAAAAGTACAAGAATAGAAAGTTACAGACAAAAGTATGGAGCTTTTCACCAACTTATCGAAGTTGGTGACCAGCAAAGATCAGAGAAAGTATATATTCTCTGTCTTTGAAAGAAATCGGTCTTTGCTTCGAAAGACTTTATCTTTGAAGCTTCGAAAGACTTCATATTTGGTTTCGCAAGATATAGACTTTTGGCTTTGGAAAATTCTATACTCAGCATAATTCACTGAGTTGTATAAAATCTTCCAAGGTAACTTCCTTGTACTTGAGGGTTGCATGCTGAGAGCTCTTTGGTTGCACCGGCCTCAAAGTGTGATCCTTACACGACACTTCACCTAACTATAAGAAACGATGCACAAATTGTTGTGAACAATATAACAGAGCCCCAAACAACATCCGGAGCTCAATCACCCACTCCAAAAACCACTACATCCATCCCGCCTCCTATAACACCCAACCCAAAGCCAAAATAACCATGAGGCCCCAAGAACAATCAACAGGTACAAACAATCCTAATACATAAACTATCAACACAATATAAGTCACTCTTTATTCATACTTAACTATAAATAAATGAAATTTTTGAATCTTAGTCATTAGTCACTAATTAATCACTTCATTAATTGCATATAAAAGCCATGGGCCAAAATTAACCAAGAAATGAGGAACAACACCAACAAACTCATTCGTACTCACAAGGCATGTAGAAAGTAACAATGAGTAGACCAGCATCACTTTTGTAGAAGTTGTACGGCTAAAACTACCTTAACAATTTATGTGACTACAAACTTAAACACTTTTGTACTCATGAAGCGTAAATTAATAAGTCATAACAGGCGTAAAGACATTGCTTTTGTACAAGTTGTGAAACCAAAAAAAACTTTAAAAGCTTATGTGAATGCAACTTGAAAGGCCACCCTGTTATCCAATGTTTTATTGAACATCATACCTCCACCACAACGCGCGGACTAAAATACTAGTTAAATATAAAAAATAAATTTGAATACTCAAATTAATTTCTCTCACTTAATTTTACCTCCAATAGAGTATTATAGTAATTTAAACACAAATCAATTTCTCTATAATAAAAATCAATTTTATTAATTGATCCATTTCTATCTCTCATCTAGATTTTTTTTAAAAACAAGCTATGTTTTTAAAAATAAATTTTATTAAAAAAATTAAAAATCACATATTTTTATTAAAATAAAAATAATAAAAAACAAAATTTTGATATAATAAAAAAGTTTTTAAAACACTAAATATTTTTGAAAGAAAATACATTAAATCGGTACTTTTATAAAAAATATAAAATTTTCTAAAATCAGTTTTATTAAAACAACCAGAATAATTATAAACCCAAGTTTTTAATAAACAAGATTTTTATAAACAATAAAGTTTTTATAAAAAAAACCATAAAACGAATGTTTAAAAATAAACTATTTTGATAAGAGAGTTTAAAAAATATTATAAATGTTTTACTTCTTGAACTATTACGTATATATAATTTTAATCATATCTTATATTAAATATTGTAATGTAACTATTCATGCTTATTAATAACTATAATCTGTTTAATAGATTTTTTATGCTATCTATTTATGCAGGACCGTTGAAACGGGTTCAATACAATCAGTTTCACAATGAGGAGAGATTTAGAACACTTAATAGATCAAATAGGGAACTGGAACCATGGTATGATACTAAGGAACATAAGCAAGCAAGAGAGAAAGAACTAAGAACAACATAATGGTTTTCAAGGATTAAGTATATTGCTCTCAAGTTCTTTTACAAGTGTTACAAAACATGGTAAATAAGGTACAAGGACCTGAGATACTTTATACTACATCCTACAGCCGGCCATATTTTGAAGGCCAGGAAACACTAATCTAGATAACAAGATCAATGTAAAGTCAAAAGGTAGATTCCCTTTTGACTAGTGACTATGACATGCCATAGCTCACATCCTAATATATTACAAGAAGGATAAAAGTACATAAAGTAGAAAGTTACAGACTCAAGACCATAATCTACAGTTTCCTAAAGCATGGACCTTTTCACCAACTTGTGTAAGTTGGTGAGTCTTCAGAGTGACAGCGGAAAGTTGGTCAACTTTCTGAAAAAGTTGATCAGAGAAAGCATGTCTTCTCTGTCTTCGGAAGAAATCCGTCTTCTATCTTCATGGCTTCGGAAGACTTTGTCTTCTAAGCTTCGGAAGACTTCATCTTTGGCTTCGGAAGATTTTAGTCTTTGGCTTCGGAATATTTTACACTTAGAGTATTTTCTGTGTAGTGTGTAAAACTTTCGAAGTAACTTCCACCATGCACAAAGTGCATGCATGCAGAAAGCACCTTGACTGTTTTGGTTGCATCAGCCTTTTTCATATTCCTTACAATTTATTTATATATCTATCTATTTATCTATAACAAATAAAATTTAAAATAAGACTTGAAACAATTTTAAATTTTATCATACTAACTTTCTCACTTATTATTATTATTATTAATATTGAAGACTAATAATATTAATCATACCATTTTCACTTTAAAAATTATATAATTTAATAAATTAAAATCTATTTTTTATTAAAAACACACTTATATAATTTAATAAATTAAAATCTATTTTTTATTAAAAACACACTTTCTAAAAACAAAAGTTTTATAAAATACAAAATACAACAAACTTTTTTAAAATAAATTCATTTTTCTTAAAACAAAATATTTAAAGCACATATTTTTTTATAAAATAAAAGTTTAAGAAAAATATATTATTGTTTATTTACTTAAATTAGCTATTCATATGCAATTATAATCATATTTGTTCTTAAAAAATAGTTTTATAATTCATAAATTTTTATTACTAATTATTTAGTTTATTTTTTATTCAACACGTGTAATATATGTCACACCCCCGCTTATAGCGGAAACACGAGGATGTAACGGACGGGATCGTTATAACACATTGTTAATTAATATAGAGCATTGAATGATATAAAAAAAAGTGTCATGACGTCACCCGACACAAATGGTGACTTGTGTCGTAGTTAGTTAATTCACGACAGCATAGTCAAACAAACAAAAACCAAATGAATTCTCATAACCCGGGAACAAGTCTAAGTAAAACAATATTCAGAACGATTAAAACCAGTCAACAATCATAGTTTATAATGTCAAAGCAAGTCTAGCTTGAATTCCTTAGGTCATCACTAAGGCCTCAAAATTAGCTATACTCGATTAATGTTACCTGAAAAGATATGCTCAAAAAGGTCAACATATTGTTGGTGAGTTCGCAGGTTTAAATAATAAATAAACTTGATGCTGTGTAATTGTTTGACAGGACATAAGTGCATATAGTTATAGGTAAGCAATATCACATGTAAACATGAGCCTCACAACTCAACCTATGACGTGCCACACAGATCTTGTCGGAATGTATTCACCCTAGGCCCGGTCCGTGGCCACTATCAGTCCCAACTAGTATACTAACAAACAAGGGTGGGGGTGTCAGCCCAATAGTACTATCAATACCTGTCCGTTGGCTCCAACACCGAAGTTAAATAGTTGTGAATAAAGAACCACACAGAAAACCCATGCATGTACTAGATATATACTTACCAACAGTAAACACAATAGTCTCAAAAATATAAAAGACTTCACAGCATAAAAAGTGTTGAGCATACTTTTCCCCTTGATATTTATAAATAATTGTAATAAAATGGGGCCGCAAAACTCACCTTGATTAGTATGCAGAAGATCGCACTTTAACCACAAACTTAGCAAGCTACAAACAGTAATACATACAAGGATTACTATTCATTCAAGACTAACAAGTTTTCTTTTGGTAACCCGCCTTGTTAGTACCCTCATAACCAGACATGCTACTCAGATAATTAAGATGTTGGGTTTTGTTGATTAGCATCCAAACTTGGGTCAACTATCATGAAAATCGTTGTTGCCGCATCATTTGCTTGTTTACGCTTGACGCGTAAATTTTATGTTACATTTATATTTGGTTTTATTTGATTTAAAAAGGTTATTCTTTCATAAATTTTGATATCACTAAAATTCATATTATTTTAATCTTCATTTCTAATTACTAGCTCATTTTGGTTGTTTACATTATTGCCCTTAAGTTATTAGTTTTTAGAAAATATTTCAGTATACTTTACTGTTTGCGCACATCTTTTGTAAAATTAGTTTGGAGGTCGAAACGACCTCGAAATGACACGAGACCAATTGGATTTTAAAGCTAACACATGGAATTAACTTTCTGGAGAAGATCATATCATATTGATAAAAATTAAGAGAGATATGTGCTTCTAAAATCGGACCAACAATCTGCCACAGAAAATTCAGTTTTAACCAATCTTTTTGTATCAACTATTTGGGGGCTCAAAACTTTATGGTTTTTGACGAGACTAATTGCGTTGGAAAATAAACTCATTGAACTTAGTTTTAGACTTCAAATTCGTCCATTTTGGGCTTCGTATGACCAACTTATTACTCGTACAAATTGACTCAATTTTCTGACAGCAAGCTGTCTAAGATACAAGTATTATCATTTTATCAAAATCCCCCAATTATTAACCATTATTGACCCGAGAAACCAACCGGCACTTATTTTATGTTCCAATTAACATACTCACACACACATATGACATGACACCTACACATATATACATTTTTAATTTACAAATACATACACCCACATACATACTTATATATCACATATATATATATATATACTTAACCTTACAATAAACCTACCATATTTATATATAGATATATACTCACACCTTCATATTCCTCATTGTTTATATATATGTATCAATATCCACACACACATATAATGCACACACAAACCATACACTCAAGGTTACACATACACTTAATACATACACACACTGATTACACACACACATGTTCACTCTCACGGTCAAACACCCATACACACTCACATTGCTACACACACATCACTGCACACACACATACATACTTCGCTGCACACACACACACCCCTACACACACACACATCGCTGCTCACATACACACACACCGCTGCACACACACATCGCTTCACAAACAAACATATCGCTATACACACACACATAACCATCGAACACCGTCGCTTAACCACCGAAAACAACCGTACCAACACGAACCGAGAAAACGAAACCGAACCTAACGGAATGAAACGAAGCAAGGTGCATTGCGATCAATTACCTGCGGGATAACTAAACGGCGAGACGATTACTTCCAACGGCGGTTCATAGTGACCGGGGCTGCTCAATTGGCGGTCGGCGGCTGCCCGGGTGATGAGTCGGGGGGAGGGGGTCACGGTGGTTGGGTTGGGAATTAGGGTTGTTAGTATATATTTATATAATAATAGAAGTTACACTTTAAACCCTAAATTATTTAAGAATTAATTCATTTTAGTTTGAAAAATATTTATTTTAAACCCTAAGCTATTTGTTTCTATTTTTATTTAAACCAAACTTTGAAACGTAACCCTTAATGAACCAACTTAAATACACACACACACATATGGTTTATCACGTGCCGCAATATAATATTAGCGTATTCAAGATTTGCAGCGTTGCAAGCGAGTTTTTGATAAGTTTTCATGAATGGTAATAATAATAATAATAATAATAATAATAATAATAATAATAATAATAATAATAATAATAATAATAATAAAAATAATAATAAAAATAAAAATAATAATAAAAATAATAATAATAATAATAATAATAATAATAATAATAATAATAATAATAATAATAATAATAATAATAATAATAATAATAATAATAATTATGTAATATTAATTTAATTCAATCCTTGATTAGAATTTCATGGGAATAGATAACAATATCAATTATTATAATTTCGAACATATGAATTTCACAAAATCAATAAATGGATAAACAAAAGATGATGAGCTTTGAGTTAATTAACGGGCTTGAGAGTAACGGATGTCATAATATACGACTTACTAACCTAGTTCCAGCATATTTATAACCATATTCATAATTAGGTTCTAATTATGGACATCATTATAAAATGAAACCATGCTTAATACAATCTCTTGAAAATAAGGTTTCACAAACTTGAAATGTCACGTAAAGGTCATAGAAATCCAAACACAAAAGGGCTAGTACTATGTTCTATGCTCAAAATTTACAAAAAAGCTCTACCTTGAAAAAGATGGACCATTGGAGTTTGTTTGTAAAGATGACAACGACATTGTGCCAAACTTCATGTAAGCAATAGCTATTTTCATTCTCATATTAGCAAGTGGAACGAAAATCACATACATGTCAACATTACCAAAAAATTTATGATTAGAAAAATAAACATTAACATTATGATAATCATTTTCTTTCACAATCATCAGTTAAACACAACTAACCTACAACAACACAATCGCTATCAATGTGAATGCAGTGATCAACGACTCAACAGGAACTACAAATGTCACTTTTTTTGACGAAGATATGACCGCTTTGCTTAACATCCGTTGTAAAGACTTGGTGCTAAAGGAATATTGTATAGACTCCAATAAACTAACACACCAAATGGTCCGTAGAATCGGTGTACCAAAATTACTACATCTAACTATAAGAAACAAAGCACAAATTGTTGTGAACAACGTAATAGAGCCCCAAACAACATCCGGAGCTCAATCAGCCACTCCAAAACCAACTACATCCATCCTACCTCCAGTAACACCCAACCTAAAGCCGAACATAACCAAGAGGCCCCAAAACTAATCAGCAGGTACAAACAAACCTAATACACAAACTATCAACACAATATAAGTCACTCATTATTCATAATTAACTGTAAATAAATGAAAAAATTTTTATCTTAGTCATTAGTTATTAATTAATCGCTTCATTAGTTACAAATACAAGTGATGGACCAAAAAGAACCAATGAATGTGGAATAGCACAAACAAACACTTTTATGCTCGCAAGACGTGTAGAAAGTAACCATGACCAGACTAGCATCACTTTTGTATAACTCGTACAACTAAAACTACCTTAACAACTTATGTGATTTCAAACTTAAACACTTTTGTATTTATGAAGCGTAAAGTAAGCAGCCACAAAAAGCGCAACAACATTGCTTCTGTACAAGTTGTAAAACCAAAAAAACTTTAAAGGATTATGTGAATGCAACTCGAAAGGCCATCCTATTATCCAACGTTTTATTGAACATCATACCACCCCCACAACGCGTAGACTAAAATTCTAGTTAAATATAAAAATTAAATTTGAATACTCAAATTAATTTCTCTCACTACATTTTTTCTCCAAAAGGGTATTTTAGTAATTTAAACACTCTAATTAATTTCTGTCTTTTAATAAAAATCAATTTTATTAATTGATTTATTTCTATCTCTAATCTAGATATTTTAAAATCAAGCTATGTTTTTAAAAATAAATTTTATTAAGGAAATTAAAAATCACATTTTAAAAAAAATAGAAATAATAAAAAAGAAAATTTTTTATATAATATAAATTTTTTTAAAACACTAAACCTTTTTGAAACAAAATATTTTAAATCGGTTCTTTTATAAAAAATATAAAATTTTCTAAAAATAGTTTCACTAAAACAACTAGAATAATTAGAAACCCGAGTTATTAACAAACAAGATTTTATAAACAATAAATATTTTCAAAAGATCATAAAACGAATGTTTAAAAATGAAACGATTTATATAAAGAGTTTAAAAAATAGTATATTTATTTTATTTCTTGAAACTATTACGTATATATAATTTTAATCATATCTTATATTAAAATATCGTACTATAACTCTTTAGCTTTATTACTAACTATAATTCGTTTAGTAAAATAGTTTCTAGCTTATTTATTTATCTATATATCAATCTATCTATAACAAAGAAAAATTAAAATAATACTTGACACAATTGGAGAGATATCACATTTAATATATCAAATAGGGAACATGGCAAAGAAACAAAATATAACAAGTAGGAACACTCAAGAACAAAACAGATTGGTTTTCAAGAATAATGTATATTGCTCTCAAGTGTTTACAAGTATTACGAAGCTTAGTCATAAGATTGGTTACATAAGATACTTTATGCTACATCCTACAACCGGCTATACATTGAAGGCCAGCTAGACACTATTCTAGACAACAAGATCAATGTAAAGTCAAAAGATAGATTGTGTTTCGACATGTGACTATGACATGTCATAACTTACATCCTATTGTATTATAAAAGTACAAGAGTAGAAAGTTACAGACAAAGACACCATACTGAGCAGTTGACAAAAGCAAAAGGTAATCACCAACTTACTTAAGTTGGTGATTCTTCAGAGCAGGCAGCGGAAAGGAGGCCTGCTTTTGTCAAAGTATGTCAGAGAATAATTTTGTCTTGTCTGTCTTCTTAAGAAATCTATCTTCTGACTTCGAAAGACTTTGTCTTTAGGCTTCGAAAGACTTTGTCTTCAGGCTTCGGAAGACTTCACTTTTGGCTTTGGAAGATTTCTGTCTTTGGCTTTGGAAGATTTCTATCTTTGGCTTTAAAAGATTTGACACTTAGTTGATTTCATCTTTGTACATGGTCAAATCTTTCGAAGTAACTTACTTGTACTTCTCTACATGCTGAGAGATCTTTGGGTAGCACGAGCCTCCAAGATAATCAACTTGACGTTACAAACTCCTACTAGACAGATGCTATCAAAACTTAAAGAAGACTATGGGTCTTGATTCTTCACTTATCTACAGTCATCATTAGAACCAGAGCCATTCCACTCTTCATAGGTTGGTTTGGATTCTTCAGACTCTCATAGTATTTTTTTTACGTCCAAGAGATCATGCTTAGGAAAGTTAAGTATATTTTTGCAACAAGTATACCTTTGGACCTCCTTGATCTCTTATGACATACCATCTATATGGGTTTGGAGAGTACACCCAGGATATGATGGGTCTCTCAGCAGCAAGAGGCTCTACAAATAATACAGTTGGTTGAATAGCCTTTTTTTATTGACCCTCTGGATGTTCTGACTCATCCTGAGGTGCAGAGGTGGATGTCTTAGACTTCTTCTTTCTCTACTTTAACTAAGAAGGTTGGTCTTGATTACCATATTTATCTTTTTCCTTCTTAGTTTGGTCCTTACTCTTCACAAGTTCAGAAGAAGGTTCAAGACCCTACCTATGGGTTAGAAGATAAAGATGGTTGAGAATCAGCAGCAGGTCTTGGTTGTGTTGTTTGTTGGGGTTCAACGTTGACCTTAATTTCAGGTGCAGCTTAACTTGGAGGAGAGTGCAAGTCTTTAAGCTCACTTTTCTTTATCTTTTGCTTGATCACCCTAATGTGCTCATCCATTATGGATAGAGACATAGGACCAAGTCTACTTCCGGAGAACCCATACAGCTTGAAGAAGCTCACCATCTTCCGTCTATATTCAGATTTCTTCTTGTTGTCTTTGATGGTGGCTTTTGATTTCTTAGATTCGTCCCTCATATTTCTCTTAGTAGCTTTTCTTTGTTGATTGGCTTCTTGATCCTGCTATTTAAGATACTCAAACTCTATGTTAAGGATCTCTTGTTAACTTTGGGATCTAGAAAGTACCAAGGCCTTTCTGTTAATGTCATACCTCCATCCTATGATTGGGTTATCAACAGGATTGGATGGAGGTGACATGGCCCCTGGTATAACACCCTTCTCAATAGGCTTTGAAGAATCGCATCCACACTAATATGGGACAAAGGAGGTTGTTGAGTCTAGACAATTGCAGATGAGGTTGGTGAGTCCTTATTGTCCATACTCTATGTAGTGCTTCCACGTTCTTTGGCTATAGTGCTTCCACATTCTCTTTAGACACCTTAATGTCAGCCAGTTCCATTAACTCATCTAGGGGGAGAGAGATCAGATAATCAACATTGTACCCCCAAGCTCCCAGGTAGTTCAATTTGGCTGCCCTTAACACATCCTCCTAAGTATTTGGCATGTGGGCAGCCTTGATTGCAACCTATAGGAAGCTAGGGTTCTCTCTTTTTTGAATTTCCTCGGACTTCCTCTTCCTCTCCCTTCTCTCTTCCTCAAACTCCTTTGTAGTTAAGACTCTTTTACCCTTATGAACCATAGGCCTGGGGGACTCGGGTAGGAGGGAGCTTTGGCTTTCTTATTCTTGTGCTGCTCTTGAGCTGTGGCAAGGGAGAGGCTATGAGACACCTTCACCAGCTCGTGTCCCACTGAGGGTAATTGTGTCAGAAAGAGAAAGAGTCTCAAGGTTCATAGAGTCCACAAGTGGGCCTTCAAATGAGGTTTCTTTTTGAAGCTAATCTTAGGGTCCAACTCAGTATCCGATTGACCAATTATTTTCCCTGCTAGCCTCTGTCTATATATACTTGTTCTTCTTCTAAACTCCCCTGACACTCTATCTTTTATCCTCTCTACTAACCTGTTAACCTGTTTGTTTTAGCTTGGATTGAAAAGTGGCAAAGTCATAGAGGAAAGCTTTCATAGAATCCCAGGTTATAGATGTTAAGGATCTCTTGTTGACCTTGGTATCTAGAAAGTACCAAGGCCTTTCTGTCAATATCATACTTCCATCCTATGATTGGGTTATCAACAGCATTGGATGGAGGTAACATGGCCCTTGATATAACACCCTTCTCAAATAGGCATTGAAGAATGACATCCATACTAATATGAGCCAAAGGAGGTTGTAGATTCTAGACAATTGCAGATGAGGTTGGTGAGTCCTCACTGTCCATACTCTGGGTAGTGCTTCCACGTTCTGTGGTTGTAGTGACTTTCTCCCCCTTTTTGGTAGCATCACCTATTTGCACAGGTGAGCTGGAGGTTAAGTCAACCACATCCGCAGGTTCTTGTGGCCGTGGATGAGCATGCCTGGTACGTAACTCAGCTAACTTCCCCTTAAGATCGGTGATCTTAAGTTGCTGATTAGCAACCTGCCTTTGTAAGGTGCTCCCCTGAGATTTCGGGTGACCAACCTTTGAAACCAAATATGTGCGAATGGTTTGCAATAATTATACACTCCCCTCATCTAGATTAAAAGAATCACGGGGGGATGAGAGTACGTAACCAAAATTAGCACTCTCACCACCAGATATTGTTCCTTGGTCTCTGGATTTCCCCTGCTTAGTGAGCTGAGATGCCATGGTTGAGATCTTAAGGATGCAATCACTTACAAAAGTGAGAGCCTCTTTCACATGGACCTCTTGAACTTGTTTAGAGAGGTCCAACTCAATAGTGGATGGATGATGTGTGCTAGACGTTGGAGTTGCAGTAGCACTCATCTCTCCTTGAATAGGGGAGGAGAAGAAAGACTCATGGTACTCACTGAATCCCACATCCTCATCATCATAGAATTCAAGGTTTGGGATTGGTTGGTTTAGATCAAGAGGTTGGGGATGGTAACTGTCCCTTAAAGGTTGATCATCTAAGTGTTGAGACTCAGAGTGATGGCTTAAGGCCTGGGTGATGAGCTAATCGGATTGAGCATGAGGAACCTCAACACTAATATGAGAAAGAATCGGAGTGGTCTGCTCCTCTAGAGAAGTGGGAGCTCTAGTGTCCACTAGCTCCATTATAAGCGGATGTATAGGAGCTTGCTCATTCTGCTTAGAGTGAACAAGGGTTCAAATGGTTCTTTTTTGGTAGGTGATGGATATAGTAGGCTGTGAGGGTAGAGGAGATGCAGGTGGGGGTTCAACATTGGCTTGGACTGCCAAGTTGTCACCTAGAGCAAGTTGTTTTAGCATTTGTGGGACAAGGGCTTTTACTACCCTGAAAAAACCAATAGTTGTTTTTCTTATTATTTTAAAAATGTTAGGCTTCATCTGTCCTAATTTTAGAATATTACCCATTCCCCTCAGTTGAGAATGTGTTGAACATATCTAGGGAACATGTAATACTAAGGGGAGTTCAAGTTTGCAAGAAGATTTGTATATATGAAATGGGAATACCTAAACTTTACTCCTTTCAGCAACACCATTCTGTCGAGGAGTTCTAGGAGCACTATATTGTCTTGAGATACCCTTCTCATCACAAAATGAATCAATGATTTGATTTTTGAATTCGGTTCCTTGGTCACATCTTATGGTCTTGACCTTGTGATCACATTGATTCTTAACTTTTAAAATGGATGATTTTAAGATTTCAGTGGTCTCATCCTTGCTCTTAAAAAGAAGACCCAAGTATATCTTGTTAAATCATTAGTCATCATAAGGTAGCATGAAGTTCTTCCTAAACTCATCACACTTGTGGGGCCAAAAAGATCCAAGTGTAACAAGTGAAGGGAGTTGTGATGGAGTTAGTTTCCTTTTGCTTTTGAGACACTTTGTGTTGCTTTCCTTTCAGACATGCAACATAATGGTCATCATTTGTAAACTCTTTTTTTGGTATTTTAGTTACTAAATCATTCTTAATAAATTTATTTATGTTTTTAAAGTTTACATGGCACATTATTTTATGTCAGAGCAAAGACTCATCACTATTGGCTTTAGATAGACAGCAGGAAACTTTTCTAGAAGGGTGGTTTCTTGCAAATTCATCTTATACATGTTTCTTCTCCTGAGGGCTCCGAGCAGATGGTGTTCCTGAGAAATGATCACCCCAGGCTTGAGAACAATGCACTCATGCTCAGTAGAAAGCATGTTATGTCTCTGGTCATAAAATTGAGATACAATCAAAAGATTATACTCAAGCTACTTGACAAAGTTTACCTTTTCATTGCTGAGCTTACCATTTGTGACCCTGCCCCTTCTAGTGATGTAACCACCAGATTCACCTCCAAATGCAACAGGCCCTCCATCAATTTTCTCAAAGTTCTAAACCAAAGAGCCATTGCTTTCATGTGCCTGGAAGAGCCACTATCAATGATCCATACATTTCTTTTGGTCTTCAACTGTTCCTGCACATAAATAGAGACGATTAGTTACATTCGGAAACTCAAGCCTTGCTAGTCTTAGGCTTATCAAGCTAAACAGAAGAAAGATTAATAGCTATCAATCATATATTCAAGCTTAGGGGATCCTTGGCTGTTGTTGATGAGGAAACTTCAGTCTCAAGGACTTCCTTCATCTTGCACACCATCTTTGGAAGATTAGTTGTCTTTCAAAACTTTAGAAGTTTTGGAGACTTAACCTTCGAAAGCATTTGCATCCACTACAGCAGACTCCGGTGCTTCGAAAGCATTTCTTTTTCTTGAGATCAAACAAGCTTTCGAAGATAGTTTTCCATCTATCTTCTTCTCAGTCACCTTGATGCTTCGAAGGAAAAAGATTTTCCTTCCGAAGCAGTCTTCTTCTTCTTCTTCTTAGTGACCTTCATCTTATTCATGTGGAAGGTACTCTTAGGATTGTAGATGTAATCCTTAGCATAATGAGAAGTATCACCACACATGAGCATTCCATAGTCTTCCTTCTAAGAGTCTTGTCCTGAGGAGAAGGCTTGTCCTGTCAAATCTTTGTTTTCATCTTTTTTAGATGATACAGCCCGCTTCTAAGGGTGAATCTTGCTTTTGGAGTTGGATGGTCCAGGCTGTACAGCAGTGGTGCATATTTGCTCAGCCTTCTTCTTCTTCTCCTTACCAAAATGGTTTGGACTGTCACCGGAACTTCTGGTACTAAAGTTCATGGTTGAGTCTTCAGTCTTTTCACCTCAAACCCATCAGAAATGAAAACTTCTTTTTGCGTGGTGTTGAAGGTGGGCTTGATCTCCTTCACTTTCTTGGATCTTCTCGTAACAGCCCTGATCAAGTTCTTTCTTGCGGACTTGGCCATTCTTGGTTTTTTCTCCTTATCTGAGATATATTGACCCTTTTGAGAGTGAACCTCTTTACTCACATCTGGTTCACCCTTCACTATATCCTCCTCCTTAACTTCATCATCATCCTCTTCTTGGGCAGGATCAACAAGAGGTAGCTTATCATCACAAGTTCCACACCTTGGTTGTCTAATAGCTAGTAATGTGTGTGGAGGAGCTATTTAACATCCAAGTCCCTCCGTGTTCTAATAACACACTTTTGCATGCAAGGATGAAGATATGATGTTTTTGAAGATTTCTTCTTCAAGAACACACTTTTCTGCCCTAGCTTTGCTAATCATAAGCTCAGCCTGGCATTTAGTCAGTTTTGAAACAAGATCTGTAATCTGAGTCCTATAGTTTGTTTGCTCATGTTTTATTATAGAAATAGTTTTCTCTAAATCTTCAATTTCAACTTTATAATCATTTTTGGCTCTTTTAAAATTAGTTTTCAAAATGTTTAAGGGCTCAAGATCAGATCTTACTTCCAAATTGTAGGATCTATACATATTTACTTTAGCAATACATTTAGGGGAGCAGAGATGTTCCAATACCTTTAAGTCATCATGATCTGTCACAAGTGCATGGTTTGGAGAAACATCTTCCACTTGAAAGATCTAGTCAAAGCCTCCTTCTTCAGTAGCAACTACTTATGGCTTTGGATGGTTGGGCTTCTCAACTCTAGGGGCTCTATTAGTGTAGTTTGGTCTGAACAGTGTTTGGCCACCATTTGTCCTTGGTGCCTTACACTCTCAAGCAAAATGATCCATTTGGTTACAGTTGTAACACTTTACCTTGCTCTTGTCCAGTCCAAACTTTCCACTAGACATATTGCTTGGAAACTTCCATTCACTTCTCTTGTAGAACTTCTTGGCTTTGTGAGTGAGAAAAGCCATTGGCTTGACTATTTCCATATACTCCAGATCATCTGGATGGATACAGTCCAGGTCTTTAAGAGTGAAGAGAAAGTTGCCAGAACTTTCAATAGAAGACACAAAGGCCTGGGAAGAGCTGGGTTCTTGGAAAGGACTTCCTTGAGAGTAGCTCTCCCTCGGTGTCTCCAGGAAGGTGATGAAAGGACCCTTTGGTGAGTTTTCAGGGTAGCCAATAAGATGATGTTATGGCTCTCTACAGTCCCTTTTAACCACATGAAGGGCTAAACTCTTTTCGGTGCTAGAAGAGCTACGAGATGGATTTTGCATGTTTATCTCCATCTGGTAATCGCTCAGGATACCATACAGCTCTGTGAGAGTGAGGGTAGAGAGGTTCTCAATTCTGTTGATGGCCACACAGTAGTGTGTCCATTCTCTAAGAAGAGAGAACATGAATTTTCTCACTATGTTCGTGTTCTCAAGCTTGACTCCAACATCTATCAGAGTATCTACAATCTCAACATACATGAAGTATTGCTGAGTCGCTTCACCTACCTTGTAGGGGAAGTTTTTAAACTACTGCTTCATGATGTCTTTCTTGATCACTTTAACCTCATTAGATCCTTCATACATCGGCTTTAGTGCATCCCAAAGTTAATTTGCACTCTTGCACTTCTTGAAGTCTCTATAGATTGAGTTTAGAAGATCAGTTTGAAGAGCGGTCATGGCATTCTGAACAATAACAATTTTCTTCCAATCTTCCTTAGAATAATCAGCCACGTCCTTTGGTATCATTCCACCTCTAGCAGATACTGAAGTAGTGCTTGGGATGTGAGGTCTTTGGACTATAGATCTCCACATCCTGCTGTCTTGAGACTTGATGAATCCTTTCATTCTCATGCATCAAGTATCAAAGTCATTAGGAGTGATCAGTGGAGACTTAGTCATTGTGTCGATTTCCATATCAGCCTTAGTAAGAGCTGCCATTGGAGCAAATAAGTGAGTGTGAAACTGACGAGTGATTTAAGATGATGAGATCTTACAATCAAGAGCCTGAGATAAGCTCTGATACCAATTGTTATGACAAAAGTAAAAGGTAATACCAACATATATAAGTTAGTGAGTATTCAGAGCTAGCTGCAGAAAGGAGGTCTGCTTTCATCAAAGTATGTAAGATAATAATTATGTCTTCTTCGTCTTCGGAAGAAATCTATCTTCAGAATTCGAAAGACTTTGTCTTCAGGCTTTGGAAGACTTCACTTTTGTCATCGGAAGATTTCTGTCTTTAGCTTCGAAAGATTTGACACTTCCTTAATTTCAACTTTATGCATGGTTAAATCTTTCGAAGTAACTTACTTGTACTTCTATGCATGCTAAAAGATCTTTGGGAAGCACGAGCCTCCAAGATAATCAACTTGACCTTACATACGTATATATATAATTTTAATCATATCTTATATTAAAATATCGTACCGTAACTCTTCATGTTTATTACTAACTATAATCCATTTAATAAATGAGTTTCTAGTCTATCTATTTATCTATATATCTATCTATCTATAACAAAGAAAAATTAAATAATACTTGACATAACTATAAGTATTATCATACTAACTTTCTCATTTATTTTTATTATTATTAATAATATTAAATACTAATAATATTAATCATACCATTTTCATATTACAAATTATTTAATTTTATAAATTAAAACCTATTTATTTATTAAAAACACACTTTTTATAAACAAAAGGTTTATTAAATACAGAATACAACAAACTTTTTTTAAAATAAATTCATTTTTCTTAAAACGAAATAATTAAAGCACACATTTTTATTAAATAAAAGTTGAAGAACAATATAATATTGTTTATTTACTTAAAGTAGCTATTCATATTCAATTACAATCATATTTGATCTTCAAACATAGTTTTATAATTCATATATTTTTATTACTAATTATTTAGTATTTTATTTATTCAACCTGTGTAATACACGGTATACTAACCTAGTACTAGCATATTTAAAACCATATTCATAATTAGATTCCAATTATGGACATCATTATAAGACGAAAACATGCATAATACAATTTCTTGAAAATAGGGTTTTATAAGCTTGAAATGTTTTATGCTAAAAATGTACAAAAAATATACCAGGGGCTTGTACTATGTTCTATGCTCAAAATATACAAAAAGCTCTACCCTGGAAAAAAATGAACCATTGGAGTTTGTTTGCAAAGATGATAACGACATGCCAAACTTCATGTAAGCAGCACCTATTTTCATTCTCATATTAGCAAGTGCAACAAAAATCACATACATGTCAACATTACCAAAAATTTTAGGACTAGAAAAATAAGCATTAACATTATGATAATCATTTTAGTTCACAATCATCAATAAAACACATCTAACCTACAACAACCCAACAGGTGCAACGTGAATGCAGTGATAAGCAACTCAATAGGAACTACAAACGTCACTTTCTTTGACGAAGATATGAACGCTTTGCTTAACATCTGTTGTGAAGACTTGGTGATGAAGGAATATTGTATAGACTCCAAGAAACTACCACACCAAAGGGTCTCCATCATAGGTGTACCAAAATTACTGCACTTAACTATCAAAAATGATGGAAAATTGTTATGAACAACATAACAGAGCCCCAAACAACATTCAGAGCTCAATCAGCCACTCCGGAACCAACTACATCCATCCTACCTCTAGTAAGACCCAACTCAAAGCCGAACATAACCAAAAGGCCCCAAGATGAATCAATAGGTACAAACAAACTTAATACATAAACTATCAACACAACATGAACCAAGTAATGAGGAATAGCACCAACAAACACTTTTGTACTCGTAAGACGTGTAGAAAGTAACTATTACTAGACAATTATCACTTTTGTAGAAGTTGTACAGGTAAAACTACCTTAACAACTTATTTGACTACAAACTTAAATACTTTTGTACTCATGAAGCGTAACTTAAGCAGCCATAACAAGTGTATCAACATTGCTATTGTACAAGTTGTAAAACCAAAAACTTTTAAAAGCTTATGTGAATGCAACTCGAAAGGCCACCCTGTTATCAAATGTTTTATTGAACATCATACCTCCGCCACCATGCGCAAACTAAAATACTAGTTAAATATAAAAAAATAAATTTGAATACTCAAATTAATTACTCTCACTTCGTTTACCCTTCAAAAGATAATATAGTAATTTAAACACTCAAATAAATTTCTCTCTCTTAATAAAAATAAATTTTATTAATTAATACATTTTTTTCTCTTATTTAGATTTTTTTAAATCAAGCTATGTCTTTAAAAATAAATTTTATTTAGTAAATTAAAAATCATATTTTTTATTAAAATATAAATAGTAAAAAAACAAAATTTTATATAACATAAAATTTTTTAAAACGCTAAACCTTTTTGAAACAAAACATTTTAAATCGGTACTTTTATAAAAAATTATAAAAAATATGAAATTTTCTAAAAGCAGTTTTATTAAAACAAGCAGAGTAATTAAAAACCCGAGTTTTTAATAAACAAGATTTTTATAGACAATAAACTTTTATAAAAAATTCAAAACAAAAGTTTAAAAATTAAACTATTTAGATAAAAGACTTTGAAAAAATTGTATAATTGTTTTATTTCTTGAAGTACTACGTATATATAATTTTAATCATATCTTATATTAAAATATCGTACTGTAACTATTCATTTTTATTAATAACTATAATTCGTTTAATAAGTACGTTTTTAACATATCTATTTACCTATATATCTATTTATCTATAACAAAGAAAATTTTAAATAAGACTTAACACAATTATAAGTTTTATCATATTAACTTTCTCATTTATTATTATTATTATTATTATTATTATTATTATTATTATTATTATTATTATTATTATTATTATTATTATTATTATTATTATTGAATACTAATAATATTATTCATACTATTTTCATATTAAAAATTATATAATTTTATAAATTAAAACCTATTTATTTATTAAAAATACACTTTTTAGAAACAAAAGTTTTATTAAATATAGAATACCACAAACTTTTTTTAAAATAAATTCATTTTTCTTAAAACAAAATATTTAAAGCACACATTTTTTTTATAAAATAAAATTTTAAGAAAAATATATTATTATTTATTTACTTAAATTAGCTATTCATTTGTAATTATAATCATATTTGATCTTCAAACATAGTTTTATAATTCATAAATTTTTATCACTAATTATTTAATATTTTATTTATTCAACCTGTGTAATGCATGGGGTACTAACCAAGTACTAGAATATTTTTAACCATATTCATAATTAGATTCCAATTATGGACATTATTATAAGACGAAACCATGATTAATAAAATTTCTTGAAAACAAGGTTTCACAAACTTGAAATGTCACGTAAAGTTCACAAAAATCCAAGCACACAGGGGCTGATATTATGTTCTATACTCAAAATATACAAAAAAGCTCTACCCTGAAGAAGATGGACCACTAGAGTTTGTTTGCAAAGATGACAATGATATTGTGCCAAACTTAATGTAATTAGTACCTATTTTCATTCTCATATTAGCAAGTTAAACGAAAATCACATACATGTTAGCATTACCCAAAACTTTATGATTAGAAAAATAAACATTACCATTATGATAATCATTTTCGTTCACAATCATCAATAAAACACATCTAACCTACAACAACACAACAGGTACAACGTGAATGTAGGGATTAGCGACTCAACAGGAACTACAAACACCAGTTTCTTTGACGAAGATATGACTGCTTTGCTTAACATCCGTTGTGAAGACTTGGTGATAAAGGAATATTATATAGAATCCAAGAAACTATCACGCCAAATGGTCTCCAGAATAGGTCTACCGAAATTACTTCACCTTACTATCAGAAACGATGCATAAATTAAATTGTTAGGAACAATGTAACAAAGCCCTAAACAACATTCGAAGCTCAATCGGCCACTCCAGAACCAACTACATTCATCCTGCCTCCAATAACACCCAACCCAAAGCCGAACATAACCAAGAGGCCCTAAAACGAATCAACAGGTACAAACAAACCTAATACATAAACTATCAACACAAGATAATTCACTCATTATTCATATTTAATTGTAAATAAATGAAAATTTTTTAATCTTAGTCATTAGTCATTAATTAATTGGTTCATTAATTATACATAAAATCCATGGACCAAAAAGAACCAAGGAACGAGAAATAGCTCTAACAAACACTTTTGTACTCGCAAGACATGTAAAAAGTAACTATGACTAGACGAGCATCACTGTTGTAGAAGTTGTACAACTAAAACTACCTTAACAACTTTTGTGACTACAAACTTAAACACTTTTGTACTCATGAAGCGTAAATTAAGCAGCCACAACAAGCGTAACAACATTGCTTTTATACAACTAGTAAAACCAAAAGAACTTTAAAAGCTTAAGTGAATGCAACTCAAAAGGCCACTGTAGGAGATATCTTAAAGGCTGATGCTCACCAAAGAGCTATCACCATGCAGTCTGAAGTACATGGAAATTACTTCGGAAGAGTTAACATATTCACTAACAAAATTCTCTAAGTGTCAAATCTTCTGAAGCCAAAGACCATTTCTTTCGAAGCCAAAGATGAAGTCTTCCAAAGCTTAACAAACAAAGTCTTCAGAACCCAGGAGACAGATTTCTTCTGAAGACAAAGAGGACATGCTTTCTCTAACATACTTTTGACAAAGCAGAACTGCTTTCCATTGACAGCTCTGAAGACTCACCAACTTATACAAGTTGGTGAACTACTTTCCATATTGTCAAACTATAGATTATGGTCTTTGTCTATAACTTTCCAACTTTGTACTATTTTATCTTTTTGTATTAGATAAAGATATGAGTTATGGCATATCATAGTCACATGTCAAAAGGCAATCTACGTTTTAACTTTACATTAATCTTATTATCTAGATTAGTGTTCCAGCTAGCTGTCAAAGTATGGCCGACTGTAGGTTGCAGTATAAAGTATCTCATGTATAGTCCTTATGGACTAAACCTTGTAACTTTGGTTGAACACTTAAGAGCAATATACAACATCCTTGAAAACCAACTGCTTGGTTCTTGCTTTGTGTTCTTTCCTTTAGTTCTTATTTCTTATAGTCGGTTCTCTATTTGATCTTGTAAGTGTTTGCTTGTTAACTCTCTAAAACACCTGTGATACTGTTGCATTGATCTCTCTCTAGCCCTGTCCTGCAATTGGTATCAGAGCATTCCAGGCTCTTGATTGTAAGATCTTACCATCTGAAATCTGCTTAGTATCACAAAACACTTATCTACTCAAATGGCAGCTCTCTCCAAAGCTGATATGGAAACCGACACTATGACCAAATCTCCACTGATCACTACTAATGACTTTGATACTTGGTTCCAAAGAATGGAAGGTTTCATCAAGTCTCAAGACAGTAGGATTTGGAGATTTGTTGTCTCTTGACGTGATGTCCCATGCACACCTTCAACAACTATTACCGGTAAAATGATCACAAAGGACGTGGCTGACTATTCTGATGAAGATTGGAAGAGGATAGATGTAGATTAGAAGCCCATGACCGCTCTTCAAACTGCTATTCCTTAATCTATCTAAAGAGTCTTTAAGAAGTGCAAGACTACCAAGCAGGTCTGGGATGCACTTAAGCTTATGTATGAGGGGTTTGAGGAAGCCAAGGAGAACAAGAAAGATCTCATAAAGCAGCAGTTTAAGAACTTTACCTTCAAGATAGATGAATCCATGACTCAACAATATTTTAGATATGTTGAAATTATGGACACTCTAGTGGATACTGGTGTCAAACTGGAGAATAGGGACATTATGAGAAAATTCATGTTCTTACTTCCTAGAGAATGGACTCACTACTGTGTGGCCATTAAGAGAACTGAAAACCTCTTTACTCTTACCCTTATTGAGCTGTATGGTATCCTGAGCGGTTACTAGATGGAGATGAACATGCAAAATCCATCTAACAGCTCATCCAGTACCCACAAGAGTTCTGCCCTCCATTTGGTTGAAAGGGACGACAGAGAACCTCAGCATCATCTTCTTAGCTACCCTGACAACTCACAAAAGGGCCATTTCATCACCTTCCCGAAGACACCAAGGGAGAGCTACATCCAAGGAAGCCCATTCCAAGAGATAAGCTATTCTCAAGCCTTTGTGTCTTCTGATGACAGTTTAGGCAACTTTCTCTTCACTCTAGAAGACTTAGAATGCATTCATCCAGATGATCTTGAGTACATGGAGATTGTGCAGCAAATGTCTTTTCTCACTCATAGAGCCAAAAAGTTTTACCAGAGGACCGGGAGAAAATTTCTAAACAATGAATCTAGTGTAAAGTTTGGACTGGATAAAAACAAAGTGAAGTGTTACAACTTTAACCAAATAAGACACTTTGCTAGAGAGTGCAAGGCACCAAGGACAAATGGTGGCCAAGCATAATCTAGACCAAAATACACTAAGGGAACTCCAAAAGTAGAGAAGCCTAAGCAGCACGCTGCAGTTGCTGTTGAAAAAGGAGGCTTTGATTGGAGTTTCCAGGTTGAAAATGTATCTCCAAACCATGCCTTGATGGTTGATTATGAAGAACCCAAGGTAATAGAACATCTTTGCACTACTTAGTGCATTGCTAAAGTTAGCATGTATAGGTCTTATTACTTGGAAGTGAGATCTGACCTTGAGTCTTTAAATATTTTAAAAGCTGATTTTAAAAGAGTAGAAAATGACTATCAACTAAAACTAGATGATTTAAAGAAAACAATTTCTACTCTTAAACATGAGCACACAAATTACTGACTCAAATCAAAGATCTCATAACCAATTTAACTGAATGCCAGGCTGAGCTTATGATCAGCAAAGGTTGAAAAATGTGTTCGAAGAGGAAACCTTTAAAAACATCATATCCTCATCTTTGCATACCAAAGTGTCTTATAAAAACAGGCAGGTACTGGGATCGAGTGAAATAGCTCCTCCCCACACTCTATTATATATGAGACAGCCAAGGTGTGAAACTAGTGAAGATGAGCTAGCTCTTGAAAATCCAGTTCAAGAGAAAGATGAAGATAATGATGAAGAGGAGATGATGAAGGATGAGCCTGAAGTGAGTGAAGAGGCTTATTTTGAGATGGGACACCACTCTCCTGTAAAGAAGAAGAAGAAGACAAAGATGGCCAAGTCTACAAGATAAAATCTCTTCAGCTTTAGTGGTAACAAACCCTGCAAGAGAACATCTAGCAGTGCATCCATGATAGACTCGTTAGCCGGCACATTTGAAGAGCCTACTAATTTTAGTTATCAAGCACAAAATTCAAAAGAAGGGATTTTCAATGTAGGAGGAAATGGAGATGGTGATTCTGACCAAGAATTTCATGATACTGAAGCCCTCTTCACAGAAGATAACATCAATGATGTCACACACTCATTGGATCAAGTCTCTCTTGATAAGTGTGTTGATATGGTGGGTAATCATCAATCACTAGATTTGAATTTCACAAATTTAGATCTGTTAAATCAACTTGCTGTGATTACTTAGCTGAGAATCGACAAGTCCCATCCCACCACAAACATCATTAGAAATGTTAAGACTAGGGTAAGAACAAAAGGACAATCTTATACTACAAACATTTGTCTACATTCTTGTTTTTTGTCCCAGATTGAGCCAAAGAAAGTTGATGAGGCTTTGAAGGATAAAAGTTGGGTTGAAGCAATGCAGGAGGAACTGCTTCAATTCAAAAGACCAAAGGTTTGGAACCTATGTCCTTTTCCTCATGAGAAGACTACTATAGGAACCAAATGGGTTTTAAAGAACAAGAAGAATGATAGAGGACTTGTCATCAAAAACAAAGCTAGACTAGTTGTTTAAGGGTACACTCAAAAAGAAGTGATTGACTACACTGATGTTTTTACTCCTGTAGCAAGACTTGAAGTTGTTAGGATATTCCTTGCTTTTGTTGTATCTAAGGATTTCAAGGTCTACCAACTTGATGTCAAGTGTGCATTTTTATATTAAAGAGAAAGTGTATGTCTGCAAGCTTGATAAAGCTCTCTAACGGTTGCATCAGGCTCCAAGAAAATGGTATGAGACACTGTCACAGTACCTTGTCCAACATTACAAAAGAGGTACCATTAACAGCACATTTTTCCTCAAAGGAACAGGGAGTGACTTGATGCTGGTTCAAGTTTATGTAGATGACATTATTTTTGGGTCACCTAATCCAAGTCTCTCCAAAGTGTTTGAGAAGCTGATGAAGAATAGATTTGAAATGAGTGCCATGGAGGAACTCAATTTTTTTCTAGTAATTCAAGTGAAGGAGGTGGACAATGGTATCTTCATAAACTAGTCAAAGTATGTGCAAGACATACTAACCAGATTTCTTCTAACTGATTGTAAGGTTGTTAAGACTCCCATAGCAAGAAACCACTCTCTAGATGATCTTAAAGGGAAGTGTGTTGATGAACACCTCTAAAGAGCTATGATTGAGTCTCTGATGTACCTCACAGCTAGTAGGCGTGATATCATGTTTGTCACATGCATCTGTACAAGATATCAAGCCAACCGCAAGAGGTCACACCTAGTTACTGTCAAGAAGATACTTAGATATCACAAAGGTGCTCCCAATCTGGGACTTTGGTATACAAAGTGTTTTGACTTCAATCTGTATGCATATGCAAATAGTGACTATGGTGGATGCAACATGACTTCAAAGTCTACATTAGGGGGATGTCAGTTCCTTGGGGAAGGATAGTGTTATGGCAATGCAAGAAGCAATCATGTGTGTCTACATCAACTGCTGAAGCTGAATATATTGCTGCTGCAAGCTACTGTGCTCAAGTGCTTTAAATTCAAAATCAGATGCTGGACTATGGATTCAACTTTAAGGAGACTCCCATCCACATAGACAACAACAGTGCTATCTTTATTATAGAGAATCATGTGCAGCACTCAAAGACAAAGTAAATCAATATCAGGTATCATTTGATAAGAGATAATATTGAGAAAGGCTTGATAAAACTAGTCAAAGTTAACACAAATAAATAATATGCTGATCTGTTCACTAAGACTTTTGATGAACAGATATTTATTATCTTATATAAGCTATTGGAATGATTAACTTTGACTAGATTTTTTGAAATTAATTTCAGAATTATTTTCTAAAATGTGTGTCTTTAAAGTTGTCTATTTCATCACTCATAAGCACAGTTATCTTAAAATAAAATTTTTCTAACTGATATTATTAGAATTCTAAGAATTTGAAATATAGTCTCTTTTGAAAGATATTAAATTTGACTTCAGAAGAAATTTATATCTTCAATTCTAATAACTATTTTCTAAGAAGTTTGCCTTCGGAAGAAATTTAAGTATATCTTCCGAAGCTTAAATTTTCTTCTACATACTTATATGACTTGAAGAACAAAATTCTTCCATAAGCAATTATTATTCTTGAATAAAACTTCTAAAGTTTAACATCATTCAAAATAAACTGTATCTCGGAAGCAAATTAACTCTAAGTAAATTTCTTCCTAAGTAAATTCTTGCAAATCTATGAAATATCTTCCGAATCCAAAATTGTCTTCAAAAGTTTTTCCAAAACTTTGCCAACACTGAACCTAGAAATCAACCAAACTTTGCCATGCTACTTCACACGCAACACAATCAAGTTGCTCTATTAACGTCTGAGAAAGATCTTGGTTTCTCAAACGTCTGCCGCTTTCTTGCTCACTCCTCATACCTCACCGCCCTTACCATAAACCCTCCACTCTATGAAGATCAACTGCTAGACTTTTGGAGAACCTGCCAAGAGGTCATCTAGGACTGTGAGAAGGCATTGAAGGCCATTGAAGGCCTAAGTACAGGAGATGACTGTTTTCACCACCCCAGCCTCCATCAACAATAATCTGAGGTTAGATGATGCTGAAGGTGAAACATCCTTCCCCAAAAAATTTGTCAACCACTCTTTCAGACAGATGGGCTATGAAGGTAATTATACTATTAGAACCTTCAAGAAGGATAAGGTCTCTCACCGACGAAAGTACCTCCTCCATGTTATTATCCATTGTTTATCAAACAAACACGGAGGATGAGACCAAATCCTTGAGGAATTATCATATATAGTCCATGGGATGGTGAAAGGGGTCAAGTTCAGGTATTCTCAATTTGTCTATACTTGTAAACTTGGACTCCCTAGAGTATTATATGTTTCTTAAATATGTCCAGCACATTCTGAACTGTGAACTGGGCTCATAGTTGAGGGGAACAAGTAACACTCTTAAATTGGAACAGATGAAGCTCGACACCTTTAAAATTATGAGAATAACCACCTTTGGTTTCTCAAGTGTAGAAACAGCCCTAGTCCCAAAAATGTTAGAGCTCACTACTCCAGGTAACAACCTGAAAACACCGGTCAGTGTTAAACGCACACCGGAAACCTTTGCTTCACCCTCACAGCCTCCAATCACCATCACCTACAAAAGAAAATCCAAACGAATCCCTACTTAGTCTATTCAAGTTGAACAGGCTCCCACATACTCACCCATGCAAGTGGAAGTGGAAACAAAAGCTCCCATTTCTCCTGCAGAGCAAACCACTCCCATTACTTATTTAATCGATGCTGAGGTTACTCATGCTCAGCCTGATGAACTCACTGCCCAAGTTGAAAACCTTCACTCACAATCTTAAAACACTAGTGAACAAACTTCAAGCGAAAGTTACCATCCCCAACCTTTAGATCTAAACCAACCCATCCCTGACCTTGCTTTCTATAATGATGAGGATCTGGATTTCAATGAGTACCATGAGTCTCTCTTCCCCTCCCCTACTCAAAGAGAGATATGTGCTCTTAAAACACCCATTTCTAGCCCTTATCATTCACCCCCTACTAAGGTGGACTCTTCTAAACAAGTTTAGGAAGTCCATACGGATGAGGCTCTCACTTTTGTAAGTGATTACACCTCAACCATGGCAACTCAGCCCCTAGACATATCTCTTGAAGCTGTCGTGTAGCAGAAGAAAAACAGAAGCCAAGAACGCATCCCTAGTGGAGAGGAAACTAACTCAGGTCATGTTTTCTCATCCCCCATAATTCTTCATCTAAATATGAGGGGAGTCTGCAACTAAAGGTGCAAAAACTATCACACCTATGCACCAATTTAGTTTCAAAGGTGAGTCACCTGGAATCTAAAGTGACAACCCTTCAAAAGCAGGTGCTTGATCAGCAACTTGAGATCACCGATCTCAGGGACAAGTTAGCTAAGAAACCTGCAAGACAAACTCAACCAGGTCCATAAGAACCCATGAAAATGGTGGACTTAACCTCTAGCTCACCTATGTAAGTGGGTGATGCTACCAAAAAAGGGAAGAAAGTCACTACAACCACCCTCACTTGCAGTTGTCCAGACTCAACAACTTCCTCAGGCTAACACTGATGTGGAGGCCTTACTACAAGAACTATTTGAGGAAGGAATTCCAAGGGCCATATCTGCCCCATCTTACCCTGCTGAAAATCCAATAGTGGGATGGTGGTATGATGCTGTAAGAAAGGCCTAATTCTAATAAGGACTGTAGAAAAAGAATGTTCATGATTCTAATAAGGACTGTAAGCAAGTGAATATCAAGACTCCAAGCTTCTCCAAAGTTTTGGTAGCATCAGCCTAGGAGAGTTTGTAGGAGATATTTTAAAGGCTGATGGTCACCAAAGAGCTCTCAGCATGTAGTCTGAAGTACAAGAAAGTTACTTTGAAAGAGCTAACATATTCACTAAGAAATTCTCTAAGTATCAAATCTTTCGAAGCCAAAGACCATTTCTTCTGAAACCAAAGATAAAGTCTTTCGAAGCTTCACAGACAATGTCTTCCAAAGCTAGAAGACAGATTTTATTCGAAGACATAGAGGACATGCTTTCTCTGACATACTTTTGACAAAGCTAAACTACTTTTCGCTGCTAGCTTTGAAGACTCACCAACTTATACAAGTTGCTAATAATTCCATACTTTTATCAAACTATAGATTATGGTCTTTGTCTGTAACTTTCCAACTTTGTACTATTTTATCTTTTTGTATTAGATAAAAATGTCAGCAATGGCATGTTATAGTCACATGACAAAAGGAGATCTGCCTTTTGACTTTACATTGTTGTCTAGATTAGTGTTCCAGCTGGCTGTCAAAGTATGGCCGACTGTAGGTTGTAGTATAAAGTATCTCATTTATCAGTCCTTATAGACTAAGCCTGTAAATTTGGTTGAACACTTGAAAGCAATATACAACATCCTTGAAAACCAACTGCTTGGTTCTTGCTTTGTGTTCTTTCTGTTAGTTCTTTGTTTCTTATAGCCGGTTTCCTATTTGATCTTGTAAGTGTTTACCTGTTAACTCTCCAACACCTATGATATTGTTGCATTGATCTCTCCCTAACCCGGTCCTACAGCCACCCTGTTATCCAATGTTTTATTGAATACCTCCGCCACAACACGTTGACTAAAATACTAGTTAAATATAAAAAATAAATTTGAATAAAAAAGATTAGAAATCTAAAGAACTAAAAAAATATTACATTACAACTTTGCCTTCATAGATACCATGGTAATAAAGCATATAGCTTCACATGCTGATTCTACCGTGCGTACTCTTCGCACATATGTGACAATTTCGACATTCTTACTGCTAGCCTTAAAGGAACTAAGAAAACTTCTTGAATGTCAATCAAAGTCAAATTTTATTGCAGTAAACCTGAAAATTATTCATTAAAGAAGTATAATTATTATCAAAACAACCTAAATGTTTCTGGTTGACCCGAGTTGTGACATAAATTAACTGAATAAAAAAATCGTATTCTTTAATGACACAAACACGTTTGAGTCTCTCATTTTAATTACCACCTCCAACTCTAAACCTATAAATTTGTAAGAAATGACCACATTACAACTTAAAATCAACACACATCTGATCCATACAAACAAAATAAGAAACCAGAAGATATGTAATGAACAAATTCTTGAATACAAACATAAATAGGTGAATCACAACCATATTCGTTAGGTTTGCATAGAACATGGCTTCTTGTGTAGATTGCCCTCAAAACAATCAAGGAAAACAACTTTAATTAGCAATTCATACTAATAAAGATATATGAGTAATAACTGAAGATTCAATCATGTTGCATATATAAGATTAATTACTTGCTTCTAGGAATTTATTATTCAATTTTATATGAAGTATGATTTAAATATCACTAAACGCACACTGTTAATATGTTACATATATATTAAGCTTTAATAATCAAAGAATTAAACCAAAAGTATTTCAAAATATATTAAAAAGTAATACCAAATCAACAAAATCAATAACAACCTCAAACTAAAACAGATAGCATAACTCAAATATACTAAATCAAAATATGTCAATACCAACAAAAAGGGCAAGATATTTATAAACATTCACCGTTAATAATATGGGTGTTGACTTAATTTTGCTTAATGATACCTAAGATTGTAAAACCCGCTAGTAGCTACTGGTATGTTGCACAGTTCACTCAGGCACTCGATAAAACAAACAAAGCATGCATAAAAATCATCATATCACACTTTATAACTTGGAAAATAATAACCCATCTGTAAATATTATTATGAATGCAGGTAAAATGTATTGTGAAAGTGTAGAGATCAATTAATTTTAGATCTAAACATATCAATGTAAACACTTTGATAAATTAAACTCTACAATCAAATTTGAAAAAGTATATCTATAAATTAAACTTTACTCTGTTAGAAACTTTGGATGTCGAATTAAAGATAACTTTATTGGTCATTCACAACAATAGATATTTAACTTTGTTTACCTATAGCAAGGTTGTTAAAATCAATATTATTGCAAACGATAAAGTAGATTCATATGTAAGTTAGCATGTAGCATGAGCAATTATAGACTAAACATCAATATGAAATTAACAGAACCTAATTGTTTTTCAAAAAAAAAATAAAGAAACCAAAACCATATTAATCAATGTTAGGTTTTAGCTTTACTCAAACACAAATCTTTCTTAATGCTTTTCATTATTGCATTGGGTGTTTAGCCGATAGCATTCAATTCAAGAACAGAAAGCAAAGAAGAAGAAACAAACGATTGATGGCTTTTAATATTGCTTTCAATTTCCCTATTTAGCCAATAACATTTAATTGCATGAATAGTCGCTACTACTTGCTTTTGTTAAGAAACCCTAAATGTTGCCACCATTCTGATTGTTCGATTTGGATCTTTTCGCCCGATCTTTTCAATGTGTCACCATCCTTTCCACCATCGACATTCTTTAACCACCATGATGCTTTAGATGTATCCGCCTAAAGCACGACAAACCGTCATTTGCCACCGCTGCCGAAATTTGAGCGTTCATAAAAAGAATTTGAGAGCGGGAATGGAATAAGGGTGGCATATATATAACTTTAGAACAACATATGAGAAATAGGATGTGATTATGTGGTAACTATCTAAGACTTGGTAATAAGAGTTAGTTACAGTCTTTGACTATATATTTGAATATAATTAAATTATAATATTTGAATTTAAATCTTAATAGAGTTGTTGAGATTGTTGTTGATTAAATTCTAAATATCAGGTTATATAGTTGTATTTCGTAGCATTGAGCAGTTGTACTTTGTAACATTAAGTAGTTGTATTTTGTAGCATGGAGTAGTTGTATATTATTATCTAGATGTCGGTTTTAAATTTTGTTTACACTGAAATGTTTAAAATAATGTGGTGGTTGAACTGCTGTTTTCGGAATATTATAATATCATTTATGCTAAAAAGTATAATAGAAAATGTAAATAAAAAGAAAAACATTTTCAGATTGGTGAAAAACTATAAAAATTCAAAAAACTCACAACTTGGTACAAATAAAAAGATCAATGTGTAAATAACTTTCAATTTTTATGTTTTTTAGCAATTTTAAAATGAAACAAATACCCTTAAAAGTTTAGGATTTTTATAAGAAAAATTACCAAAATGACCATTTGACCGAATTAAATTAACAAAACAACCATTAACTTGTGTAAATACGAAAATGACCATTTGACTTTGACCCTCGCCAAAGTCGAGGAAAAGTCATGATCCCTCGCCCACGTGGCAAGACTTTTCCTCGCCCACGTGGCATTATCTCGCCCACATGTAAAATAATTTTGTTTTATCAAAAAAAAAATTAAGCGAGGACATGCACCCCTAGGCGAGGGACGTGACAGACATCTCGCCAAGTCACCAAGGGGTGCGGGCTACGAGGCGAGGGATGTGAAAGACATCTCGCCTAGTCAGCTAGGGGTGCGGGCTACGAGGCGAGGGTGCGGGCTACAAGGCGAGGGGTGTGACATGTTTCTCGCCAAGTCAGCGAGGGATATGTCAATGTTAGGGAGGGATGTAACATCCCCCTCGCCTGTCAGCGAGGACCTATTTTCCGAGGCGAGAAATTAATGTAGGCAAGGGGTATTTAAAGGATGGTTGGGGGACCATGTGGGTCTCCGAAAATTTTTAAAAAATCCTAAAGTTTATTTAACAAATCTTTAAAAAATCTTCCGATTTTAGAAGATCGTGGTTATGGAGCACGAGGTTAGTTTTTGTTTATTACTTTCTACTTTTACTATTATTTTTGTTTTTTATTGCTTTTATTATATTGAAGTTGTTTATTATTTTTATGCATGATTTTTATGCATCCAATAGTATTACTATTAGATGTAATGTAAAAGTTGCAAAACAAATTTATATTAAATTAAAAGACAATCCTGATCAACTTTTTATGTTTAACAGCACATGTTTTGCAAAATGGTTATTATGTGAATGCATTACTAATGATGTATCACTTATTTATTTGATATTACAAACGCAAGTTCATACCGAAAATCTGGAGAACGGTATCAACTTTTCAATTAATGGACAAAATCTCCAATTTGGGCGTAAGGAATTTTGTATTATTACCCAGTTTAAATTTGGTGATATGACGCGTCAAATTATTCCTACAAGGACAAATTTTCTCAATACCGTTTTTCATTAAAATGGAATAATTAAACCTATGTTAGATGATTTAAGAGAAGTTTTTGATAACAGTTTACACATGTTAGATGATGCAACCATAATAAGAGTTTGTTTATTATTACTTGTTCAACAAGGTTTTATGAGATTAGAAGGAAAAAAAATTTTAAAGAGTCAACTTATAGATTTAGTAAATGATTTAGGGGCATGGTTTGAATTTCCATGGGGTACATATCTTTGGAATCATACTTACCCTCATATATATAATGCTCTTTATAAAATGAAAGAGAAAAACGAAAAAAAAAAAAGCTAAGATACTGCATTAAAGGATTTGTTTGGGCATTTAAGGTAAGTTTTAAATTTGATAATTATAATTATATTGATTATTTATTATTATATATTCAATCAATCTATTTTATTTTTTATAGATTTGGATTTATGAAAATTTTCCAATAATGAATACTTTTGGAAAACGCCGTGGGTATGTGCCAACAGGTATTGACTAGCCACGTATGAGTTTAATTACGTGGGAACAAGCGTTATCTATTATAAATAATTCAAAAGAGGTAAGTTATTAATTTTAAATAAATTACATGAATAAAGATTTATTAGTACTAAAATTTAATTTTTCAAATAATTTCACGGTCAGTATCTACCGTCAAATATTATTTCAACCCCTTTTGAGCAGTACCAGCAATACTACTACAGAATAATTTGTCTTCACTGTGTGAAATTCCCGTTGAAAAGCAAGAAATAAAATTTGAACATAGCGACCCTAACAGCAATAATGTACCGCAATTTGATAATTGTTTTGGTACGCAAAAACAGAATAATGAAGAACCGCAAGAAAAACAAAAGCAAAATAATATTCACTGCTGTGACCCGAAAAGTATAGAAGAAATTGTTCACAGATTACTTGTAATTATTTCTCACATCAATTATTATTAACCTTAATACATATATTATACCAAATTTGCTGATTTAATGTTTTTGTTTTAAAGAATAACTATTTCAAAAAATAAAAAACAGAAACTTATATCGTGAAAAATATGTTTG
The DNA here is from genome assembly GCA_025506415.1 of Flaveria robusta. Classification (NCBI taxonomy): domain Eukaryota; kingdom Viridiplantae; phylum Streptophyta; class Magnoliopsida; order Asterales; family Asteraceae; genus Flaveria; species Flaveria robusta. Next base: position 12,372,957 of record CM046465.1, read on the forward strand.
AAGGCAATGTAAAAGTAGAAGCAGAAGAAGTAAGTATATTAAAAAATTATATTTGTTTAATATTTATTTTATAATGGTTTATAAATTCTTCTGTTTTAGTTTAATACCAATCAATTTGTAAATACTCCAACTCAGAGGTTTCCATGTACTTTCCCTGCTTGGCCTAGTACGGGGAAGGTATTACCGTATTTATTTTAATTTTAATTATTATAATTATTATATAACTTACATTTAATAACATTTTATAATTTTTTTTCTGTAGATTTTATTGTCTTCTGATTTAACGACGCGTAGTATAGAGAAGATATTATTTAATTATTCTTACATGTTTCTTCAATATTATTTAAATTATTACTTGTTCTTATTACTTTATCTTATTGTTTTAACTAACAGACGGTTGCGATCGCGTTACGAAAAGAGAAATGTGAAATTAAACCATCGGCAGCCATTAGTTCACCTTTTTTTGTTTTTAAGAAAGATAAAAATAAAAATAACCCTCAAAATAATGTGTTGGAGTTGTTCACCAGTGGTGATCGATACACTACTTCGCTTACTATGGGTCGTGAACACACATCATCATTTTTAAGTGATTTACTTCAAATTGGAAATACAAATGTTCGGCTTGAGTCAGACGTAAGCATTCAATTTAAATATTTATTTATGTATGTTTTTTATATTTTGAATTAATTAATTTAAAGATTTATTTTGAGCAGCATATATGGGCGTATGTGACATATCTGTTACGGTCCAAACCATCAAATGCACGTTGGATAGTTTTTCCTCCGTGGTTTACCATTTTTGTTTGAAATGCGAAAATTAGCTTCATACGCAAACGGTTCAGAACCATTGTATCCACCCATTAGAGATGTTGATGAGGTAATTTTAAATTAAGTATTTTTATTATTTTATTAAATCATTTTAACTTGTTATATTTTACAGTTATATTTTCCAATGAATGTTGCGTTGAAACATTGGATTTTGATACGAATAAATTTACTACAATGGACTGTTACAGTATATAATAGGTAATAATATATTAAATTTAAATATTAAATATTTATGTTTATATAACACTAATATTTTTTTATAAATATGACAGGATCTTATGTTAATAAAATAAATTTTGCATTAAAACAAATAGACCGTACGCTTCCGGGATGGTTATATTATCATTTTTATTTCAAAGACCGTAACATGACTATTTATATACCAACATCTTTTCAACGAATCACACCGTCAAATGTGCCCCAACAAAGTTTTGGATTAGGAGATTGTGGCGTTTGAGTTTGTATTATACTATAATGTTTAATTACCGGAGATGAATTATGTCCTGTTGAAAATGTATGCGTCACAGCTCAAAAGTTTAGAGAGAAATTAGCTGTATTATTGTATGAAAATTTAACTAATAGATTTTAAGTTCATTAAATTGTATGTATTTAATTACTAAATTTAATTAATTTTTTGTAAATCTATATACCAACAATTTTTATTGTAATTTTTCACTATAAATATCAATCAATACCTTCACACTAACATCTTTATACCAACTCCTTCACAACAACACCTTCAAACCAACAAAATGATTTCTTCTTTCTTTATCATTCCCTCTCCTAAACCTGCTTACATTTTACAACTCTAATTTACCTACATTACAAAAATCAAAGAGATTACGTGATATTGTTTTTGTTTTCTTTACCTACATTACAAAAATCATATAAGAAAACAAGGATAAATGTACGTAATCATTTATTGAAATCGTAACGGATTTCAATTCGTTGCAATTTACTTTTTATATTCAACGTTCTTTAAACAAACGACATTTCAAAACTAATAATTTTATAGTTTTGTAATGTTTAAAAAATCAATAATATTTTGCATTTCTCGTACATACACTTCTTAAAATTAAACAATAACTTACTAGGTTAATTTTCATAACCTGAATATGCAAATGTAAGTTTTGACGGGTTTTACCGGGATTAAAGTCAAGTCAAGTAAAGAAGAATCAAGCAGTCGTTATAAAGTCAAGCATATTTAGAAAATATATTGTAAATTAGCTGTATAAATTTGTTTAATTTATGTGTATGAAAAATTATTTGATATGTTCTTATGATAATTATGTTGTACTTATTCTTCTCCAGGTAGTTGGAAATACGATATTAGTTGTTAACAATATTTTACTACTTCAATGAGGACTTATAAAGTATGTTTAAAAATTCTTATATCATATCAAATGATGAAATACAAAATAAATTAAAATGAAATTAATAATAAAAAGAAAAAACAAATTTATATTTAATTTTATATTTAAATTCATTATATGATATCTATAAATAGACACTTAGTTTATACATCACTCACTAGCAAGCACACTCTACATTTTCTCATCTCATAAATCCATGGATAAACATAAATACTCTTCTCAACCCGCACCTAAATCGTCATCTTGGATCATAAGTAAATAGAGGCGTCCAAAAAATAATCAGAATCTTCAACTTCTAATGTTCAAAACACGGAAGAAAACCCTCCTATAAACGTACCATTACAACCCTCGAATCGGCAGATGGTCCATTCCAGATGATTAATCAGATAATTGGTCAACAGATATTATGGAGTTTAATAATAAGGGGGACACCCCTTTTTGTTATTCTGCTATATTTTTAACACCTATAAAACTTGACAAAAATTTTTGGGGTATTTTACTAGGTTAACGACGTAAGGGTCATTTATCCGCAGTGGTAAACTTTTATATATATTATTAATATATGTATTTTTTTACTTGTATTAATAAATGTATATTTATACAGCATGTTGAAGGTTAGGTTTTAAGAATAATGAATTGGAGACACAGAGAGCTATACAAAGATGGACTGTCAAATATGCGTTGGACTATACTACGTACCTACACAATTTTTTGACTTCTTAATGGATTCATGTAGCAAGCGTGCTGTTTCGTTTGCTGATGGAAAGTACAACCCATATCCCTCCTTTTTAGATGTTGATTATGTGTATTTCCCTTTTTGTATACAGAGTGAAGAATGGGTACTTGTTCGTGTTAATTTGCGAACAATAAAATTAGAGGTTTTTTTCGGTGAAGAAATAGGTGAAGATAAATTTGGTCGATTTGTTCACATGGCGTTGATAAAACTCTCAGTTTATTTAAGTGCTTTATTAGTAAACCTTCATTTTTGGAAAAAGACCGGACAACTAGAAAAACCATTTGCTGTTGAATTAAATGAAGATTATGTTACCACACCCCAAAATTTGAGAGGTAACGAAGAAGTTTACGTCTGCATGTTGATGGAACATTTTGTTACGGCCAAGCCGATAGATTGTGGTGCACATTTTAAGGAGAATTGTAAGTTGTATAGGCGATTCATTGCTGATCAATTGTATTTCTGGCGCAGCTTACCTCGTTTAAATTAGAATTTTATCGTATAACTTTATATTATAGGCTTGTTTTGTGTGTTTGTAATCGTAATATAAAATTTTCGAGGTATGTTGAACGACTTTGAAGCATTGAAATTGGTGATTGTTTGTACAAGTGTTGAATTTAATTTTCATTTTAATAATGAGATTAGGAAAATGAAGCACTAATAAAAATATCTAATATATTATAAAAATATTATTTAAGAATAATATAACAAACGAATAAACTATTGCTAATTAATTTTTGCATTTTTTTTTCCTATCAACACATAGTATATCTTTAATATTTGCTGTAAACACATAATATATCTTCAATATTTGTTGTAAACACATAGTATATCTTCAATTTTTGTTGTAAACACATAGTATATCTTCAATATTTGTTTTATCAATATAGAGCATGAGAGATTGCCGACTCCATTGGGCCAAGCAAGATAAGAGTTGTAGTACATAGCTTAGCCACTTCAGTGCGGAAGTTCTTACTGTCCGTTCTAAATTCTCTTATCTCGTGATCAGTATTATGTAGATAAAAGAAATAAGAATAAGACAGTAGAATCCTTTTGATTATGTAGATAAAGTGATATCGTAATTGCGAATTGTAAGAAGGTTTTGGAGGAGGATGTATGTGAAAGATGAAATGCATTTTTGATGAATTTAGAATGATGAGTTTGGAGTGATAGATAATGATAGAATGAAGATAACTAGATAAGTTTGGTGGTTTCATATTTGGTGCACTACCTTATTTATAGTGGTAGAATGCATATAATAAAAACCTTTTTTCATTTAAATAATATTCTCAAAATAAAAAGTTAATACAAATATGTATTAATAAAAATCAAAATTATTTTATCATTAACGTTCATTCAAATCAAAATCCCATATTTGTGATGGTTGGCTAGTTGCTTCAATGACGTATTTAGAAAATCTTCTGTGTTGACATATACTGTTGGTTGATAATGGATTACTGCTTCCATCTGCCCTTGATTTTGACGAAACCTGTGATGGCAGTCGGGCTCTACATTGTCGCGGTTATGACCCTATGTACAACATCTACTACATACAACTTCTTTTACTACCTCCCCGCGTGACGGTATACGCTTATTTTCTCTCGGTCTGCCAGCTTGTCTTTTATTCATCAGCGGTGGTTGCACGGGCATAAAATCAAAAGGTATCTCTCACTCGAACTTTGCTGGTAAAGGATTTATTGACTCCTCGTATGTAGCCTTGTATATATCTTTACTAAAACAGTTTAAAGCCTAGTGACTACAATCTGTTATATTTAAAAACTTTGAAACAGCAATCGCATGACCACAAGATAAACCAGAGAGTTCCCATTGTCTACAACTACATGTTCTACTCCACAAATCAACCAAACCTTTTTTGCCTCCGTCTGCAACCTCAAATGTGTGATCATCGATTCCGGTCACACCTTTTGCAATTCTTCTTGTTATTTTATTTTCTGCCCATTTTGTAAAACTATGCGGCAAATCACCTACACAAATTAATATGTTAATATTTTTAACAAAAAACATAAAAGATTATATGGTACTTATGTATAAAAATATTACCTGCAATCTATTTACGATTAAAATATCATTTTTGTAGATATTCTCGAAAAATTTCAACGAGCCCAATAATTGGTAGTTTTCTAGCATGTCGTGACAAAGCATTGATAGACTCAGCACCGTTAGACGTCATGATATTATAATGACTTTCTGAACGGTGTGCTCTTGCCCATTTTTCAAACCCGACATTGACTAAATTATTTTGAACGCATGGAAGTACAACGGTGAGTCTATAAAATCGTTCTTCAAAATCAGAAACTATATAAGCTTTACAGGTTTGCCATCACAATAACTCGTAATTCTTTCCTTTCATTGACTTTAAGCGCAAATTTACCATCAAATGACGACAACATAACCCGTGATATGCATGTGGAAACACACTTCTAATTGCCATATCAATTGAGGCAGCTCTATTAGATATAATTGCCAAATTTGAATTATCACCAATACAATCTTTAAGTTTAGATAAAAACCATTTCCAAGACTCTCCGCTCTCTGTTTTACCAACACCGTATGCAACTCGTAAAATCTGATTGTTTCCATCCATATCTACTGCCAAAAACATGATGCCTAAAAACTTTCCCTTTAAATGTGCCTGATCAATCACAATTAAAGGCCGTAAAAATTACACAAAACTTTGAATCTAAATAAATAAATAATGTTAGTATTATTAAAATATTATTAAAAACCATAATCAAAACATCCCATTTCATCTACAGCAATGTCAGTGACCGTACCCGGGTTTGCTTTCTTCAAGTTGTAGCAGTAAATAGGAAGATGCGAAAATGATTCTTCTGGAGATCCTTTTAAAAGTTCGAGCGCGTAAGCCTTGCCACGCCAAGCTTGAGCGTACGATACGCTAACTTTAAATCTCTCTTTAATATCATTCATAATTTCTTTACGCCAGTAAATTCGACCGCTATATTTTAATTGGTCTTTAATGATATGACCCAATACTTTTTTGTTTGCTTGACAAATATTGGGATAAGTATCTTGACTATGTACTGATTTAAAACTCTAATGCGCACGGATACACCAATCGCAACCATCGTTACGACATGACGCCTCAAATCTACATTTTGATGATTTAACCATTTTATACTCAAAACATTCGGTAAGACACATCGTACCCAATTTCAGTTGTAATTTTTTTTTGTTGTTCAAACAATCACCTTCAGAAATAGTTGACAACCCAAAGCTGGTATTTTTGAGTGGATTATTTATAGGATCCGCTAATGACTCCGGTTGTAAAAAAAATATATCTTCATAAACTTTATACTCGAAATGATAGGGAGGCGGATGCTGTTTTTCATAAAAATCCTTATTTTTTTCGTTTTCATAATCACATTCTTGCTTAACATCACTATAACTCTCGTCATCCACAGGAATATCGTTTAAATCATAAATAAACTTTTTAGTGTCGTTCGTGGACAACAGAGCTACTAAAAACACAGGATTCTTCACTGACGAATAACGTAAAAATTTCATTTTGACCATTAAGAACAACATTCATAAAATATAGTAAATTTTTATTATCAGATATATCAATAAAATGAGTATTGGTGGATATTTTATACGATAACCGTATATAACTTTGAATTCTCAGTTTTGAAAAAATAATATCCTTTAATTCATCAAACGTTATATTACTAGATAAACTAAGAACATATCTAACACATTTACCTTTTAATTGTAGATATTCTTCAACACCGTTTACAAAATGCCATTTACCACCACTACATAATATGATATTAACTGACATTTCACAAAGTTTAAGAGAATTTTATGAAGAAGACTGAGAAGAATGTAAGATTTCATATATTTGTTAAGGGTAAACATGGTATTATATAGGGCAAAGTAAAATTAAATTAAACTTTTAAGTATTTAAAAAAATAATAAATAATTAAAAATCTCGGATTTTTTGATTAAAAAAAATTTATATAATTTGGGGAGGGGGGGTAGTTTCGTAATTTTGGGCGAGGGATTCACATAATCCCTCGCTGAGTCAGCGAGGGCATGACACGTGGGCGAGCGAGATGACACGTTGACAAGGGATTATGCTTTTTCCTTGTCGGCACGTTTTTCAGGGCGAGGGATTCACATAATCCCTCGCTGAGTCAGCGAGGGCATGACACGTGGGCGAGCGAGATGACACGTTGACAAGGGATTATGCTTTTTCCTTGTCGGCACGTTTTTCAGGGCGAGGGATTATGTCTGATCCTCGCCACGTGGGCGAGGGCGAGACACGTGACGGGATACGATTGGTTGTTTTATTTGATAAACTTGATTTTAACCAGTTATTTTGATAATTCAATTTGATCAATTGATTAATAATTTTCTCTTTTTTATATTGTATCTTATGCTTAAAAGTTGTAAAACTTTTAGCCGGTATCTCTAATTCGAATATCATATATAATAATATAGGATAGATGAGACGATTCTAGGTAAATTCTCTCTCAATCAAGCTCACGGCAACAGTTGTTCTGATTGCCCTATGAACCCTCATAGCAACAGCACTCAGATCGAAGCCCTAGGCCATTAACGATACCCTCCGTCTATTATCTTCTCCCTTTTAACTTTTACATATTTCAACAGCGATTCACGCTGCTGCTTATGAATTTATCTGTTGCTTGAGCTCAGATCGATTAAGGTACTGCTGTGGTGTGTTTCTCCAACTCTTATTTTCTTTTATGCACAAGCCAAAATCAAACGTATTTTTGCAAACTAAAACCCCTAACCTTTTTTTCGGTTGAAATTCGTATCATTTTTCTGCCATTAGGTTCCTGAGTTCAAATTCATTCAGGAATCTGCTGATTTAATTTCTGAGTAGATGAACTGGAAACAAACATGTGATTTCGGTTTAGAGGGTTGTGAAATTAGGGGTTTCGATTTAGGTCAAATGAGGATAAAGATGCAGATTTTTGGGTTTGACCTCTATTAGGGATTAATTTCAGTACTAAAGATTGAGATTTTGGTTCCTAAATCTTTAAAATTTTAGTTTGTGTTAATGAGTTTATGAAATTCGGTTTAAAATAAGTTAAAAGCTTAAGAAAGTTAAAACTTTGAAGAAGATGAGGGTAGATCGGTATGAAGAATGGAACTGTACCTACAGTTGAGTAATACACTTTGGCCACTTAGTTGACTGAATGACTGTGCTTATATCATCAACCGCATCCGCACTTTGAATTTGTCAAATTAATAGGAAATTAGCAAGACTGCGTCATTCGTTTCAAAGAACCCTTTTCTTTTGGTATCTGTGGTTTATTGGATCATTTAAAATGATTTAGTTTTTCACTATATATATACTCATTGAGTCATTGGAAACAAAACCTGAAATTAATTTTTGTGTTTGTTTACTGCTTATCAAGCCAAGCTGTCCTAGATCTAGAGTATTATAATTATATCACTAATTGCTTCATGAAGTCCTTTAAATAGATTATATCTAGTTATTCCACTGGATGATTTTGTATTAGTTTCTAGTTTTCTATAAGATGTTATGAATATCTTCAAATTTGTTTGTGTTATACCAAATAGTTTTATGAATATTCTTGATGGTTGGGTGGATGAAGCTAATCTGATACTTTGTTTGTTACTGGCAGCTTGAAGTCTTGAGTTTGTATTGAAATGGAGAACAGAAAGTACAACGGCAGACAGTACATACAAAAAAGACAAAACAAAGCAGTTGAGGTCGTATTGTTGTACAAGTTCGTATTAATTGTTTATGCTTATTTTTTCGTATAAATTTAACGCTGTAAAATTACTGTGCTGATCTGCTTTTTGTTTTGTAAGTGCTACAGGAAGATGAGGTTTCTGTTCTTGAAGAATTTGCTGAAGAATTTCGCCTACCAATTCATCATAGGCCTGTAGAAAATGTAGATCTTGATAATGTTGAACAAGCATCATTAGACACACAATTAACATCATCCAATGTTGGGTTTCGTCTTCTTCAAAAGATGGGATGGAAGGGGAAAGGTCTTGGGAAGAATGAGCAAGGTATGCTTGCAACCTTACTGCTAAAATGTTTGATGATGGGGTTACTTATGGTTTTTAGTTTGCCAACTGATTGACAATGAAACAACAGACTAGAAAATGAGTAGCAAATGTTCCTATGGAAGAATAGTATAGCTTAAAGTAAGAACCGAGTGACTATGTTTATGGAATGGTATATGATTGCAAAAATGACTTTTTTAGCTTATGAAATGACTAGTTTGTTATTGAAATAATTATAAACCTTTTACTCTATCTTGAATAGTTACACCAACTAGTTATGAGGGAAAGAAGATGAAAAGGGTGAAAGAGGTCATTTGATTACAATCCCTCTCATGAATTTCTAATGTTAATGACGAAAACATATATGGTGATAGTGAGACTAATTACTAAGGTAGAATAGTCTTCTTGGTAGTTGTCTATACCTATAATAATTAGAAGGCGAGTATGAGGATCTTCATCACTAGCCACCACATTATACATTGAATACCATCTATTACTAATCTTATGCTTTATTTGACTTTTGGTTTTATTTATATTAGACTTGTTGGTCTAGATACCTAAACCACAAGTTAATATTCATGCATTAAGATCGAAGCATTACAAATTACCCTAGATTGTTATCTATGAATAATTGCCTAACTATTTAACATAAGTCATCATTCATCAATCAGTCCAACTCCAACCCCAAGTCATGTTATTTTGCCTCTGGCGCATACAATCAAGATCATTGTATATGTGTAAGTGATCATAACCATAGTCAATCAATTGTAAGATCATTTCTCACAACTTGGATTAAGACAATGTTATGGTCAAACATAAAGGAGAACTATCAATAGTGGGTGTTATGAGATTTGCTAATGTGATCTTATGTTCAAATTTCTTATCACTTGCATTAGAAGGTATTCTATGTTGCCCAAGATCTCAATGAACACACAATTGAATCACAATTTGATCAACACACTTGAACTTCAATTGATAACACAATATGATCGACATCGTTTGTATAGACACACATATATATACATGTTTTGATAGTTTCTAACTTAAAACATATACACACTTGACCCTTAGACTTTACATAAATACATAATAGACATTTACTTGACTTTTAACTATCAACATTAATGACCTATAAATATGAATCACATGGATTTAGACATTATAATCCAACATATTCCCCCTTAATTTCTTAATCCATGTCTTCAATGTCTTCATCTTCAATATCTTCTTTCACAAACATGTTGTAGAAGATCCTTATCTTTAAACTTCGGTTTCCTACCTGTCCTTTGCTTAATTTCTCGATCAAACTTTGTAACACGAACTTTGTCTTGAACATGAACACATTCTTTCACATTTTCTTTAACACGTCCAACTCTAATTTCTTGAATCTCCATAAGCTTATCTCTTGGTGGTAAGTCTCCAATTGCTTCTCGTTTCCTCCTTTTGTAACTTGATTCAACATCTTTGACAATCTTGATTCCTTGTAAAAATACATCTTTTGATGATGTAACTTGATACTCCACGCATCTTATTTCTTCTTGAACATAATCACCACCCTGCTTATCTTCTTTGTATTCTTCTATAACATGTCTCCTTTCGATGAATAAACCAGACCATTTCGGTTCTTCATGATTAAAATATTTAGATACTGAGAACCAAAAATAATTTTTGTTTTCATCTAAGGATGTTTCCTTATATTTATCATTATCTTCAATAACTATCATTAAGAGAGTCAGTTCCTCGTCTTCATGCACCAAGTTTGAATATTCTTGTGCTTGTTTTTCTCGAGTTCAATCTCTTGCATAATGTCCAAACTCATGACAATTATAACACTCAACTTCCCTAATGTCTTTTTTCAATCGGCATTGACTTTTAGGGTAATGTTTTTTCTTTTGCTCATATGAAGGAACTTTTCCTTCTTTTCCTTGACCAAACATTCCTTCACGCCAATTGCCTTGTGATGAATTAGATTTCCTTTGTTCATGTTTTTTAAAACATTTTCCATGACTCAATTTGTCATGACGTGTGGACAAAAGTTTTTCTTGATTGTTCACTAGGCCTTTATTCATTAGCTTGATTCTTTCTTCAAAGGCTTTCAATCTTCCAATTATCTCATCTAGAGATTTCGATTCTAGATCAACAAACTGTTCAACGGTTGTAACAATTTGAATAAACTTTTTAGGTACAGAACTTAAAAGTTTTCGTACTAAAGTTGGTTGATCAAACGTTGATCCAAGACAACTTGCCCTCGTGACAATACTATTGAGCTTTGCGGTGAATGAATTGATAGTGTCTTTCTCATTCATTTTCAATATCTGAACTCAGCTTTGAGTGTTTGAAGACGTGCTTTCTGCACTCGATCCACACCGACATGCCTTGTTTTAAGTGCATCCCAAATCTCCTTTGCACATTCACAATTTACAACTTGTAACATCATCTCTTCTGGTAGTCCTTGAAATAAATACGCAATCGCCGCCATATCTTTCTTTTCATCAGGTTGCGTATTGGCACTAGGTTCTATCACTTCCCATAGTCCATTTGCCCCAAGTATGGTTTTCATATGAATTGAGCATACAGGATAATTTGTGGTTTTCAACATAGGACATTTGAATTGGGAGAATGAACTAACCTCTTTATGTAATACAATTGCATTTTTATCGGTTCTCGATTACGACTCGGTTCCCGATTACGACTCTTCTGTCATCTTAACTTAGATTTTCTTCAAAAATGCTAAGTTTTCAAATAGCAACAATTTCTAATTGGTTTTTCCTTTTAAAAACCGAACATGATTTCAAAAGTTCATTATCTTTCTAATAGGAATCAATAACAATTTCTAAACCTTTTTTACGAATTAGTTAAAAAATTTACACAAATTTCAGATTTAAATTGAAAACGTAAAACCTGAAAAATTTAAATCTTTTATACGTGTTGATTTCGACTTCTTCGAAATTAACACTTTCTTTGTGCGATTCAATTACCAAAACAGGCTACTCTTGCCTTTGATTGAACAACCAATAACACTCTTTGTTTTTGGTTTTCTATTTCGTTTGGTGTATGACCAATACTCCCAAAAACACCAAACCAATAACACCCTGCTATCGATAATCACCACAATTTATTATATTCAAATTAATGATGAATAACCAAACTACACTTTAATTTTATTTCTTATTGCACAATCTTTGCACAACAGAACCTTGGTAACCACAAGTCAAAATATCCACAATAATTGACTTCCCTCTCTATCCTTTCAATTTTAAATAGGAACAAGAGTGTGTTTTTTTCTTGACTTTCGAACAACAAAACACCACAATCAAAACAAAGCTTTGTTTCTTTTGTTTTTGATTTGGCGAGCAATCAACAACAATTAATTTACACCCTTGTGTAATTGATGTTTAAAAAATGATTATTGGAACAGCCCACAAACCCAGATTCGTGACCTTGGCTCTTAGACCCCTAGCTCCAAACATTTTTGAATAAATTTGCTAAAAAGTTGCTTAAATGAGGGGATGTAGTCTAGTAAAAGTGTATACAAAAGTCTACATCACTTGAACTTATTGTCTTTTCTTGTGTATGTAGGTATCTAACATGTGTTGTTATAAAGTGTCTAGTTTTCATAACTGTAAGTGCAGGTGTAGATTATTAAATACTAATGTTCTCTCTGGTGCCAAACTCAAAACTCCATGCATGGTTTACATATCGTGTTACATAGGATGAAGGACAAAGAACATGATATCATGCTAAACCTTAATTTCTTTTCTTGAGGCTTTTCATCCCCCTTGTTCTCATTAACATGAAGGATTAGTTTGCTGTACGGGTGGTTGTTATTAGTTTGTGAATCCATATGTTATTTGAGATGGAACGTCTCCTGTTTGGTTCACTGAATTCTTAGGGGTTGCTTGGTTCGCAGAATGTTTTGCAAAGTAATTGGAATTAGAAATGTAATTGGAATTGGAATCTTCTTAAAATTGACAACGTGTTTGGTTGGTCAATTTTGGGTGAAATTGAAATGTTAATTTTGAACATTCCATTGGATTATTAAACATTCCATGGGTAAGTGTCAGGAATGTGAATTCCAATTGAGGGAAAATTTTCCAATTCCAATTCTATCCATTGACCAACAAAACATGATTTTGGATGAAAAATTTTCCAATTCCAATTACAATTCCTGAGAATTCCGTGAACCAAACAAGGCCTTAGGAGTTGGAATTGGAATTTGAAAATTTTTCATACAAAATCTTGTTTGGTTGGTCAACGGATGTAATTGGAATTGGAAAATTTTCTCTCATTTATTGGAATTCATATTCCTTCCACTTACCCATGGAATGCTTAACAATTCAATGGAATGTTCAAAATTAAAATTCCAATTTCACTCAAAATTGACCAACTAAACACGTTAGCAATTTTAACAAGATTCCAATTCCAATTCCAATTCCAATTCCAATTCCAATTCCAATTCCAATTCCAATTCCAATTCCATTTCCATTTCAAATTCCAATTCCATTTCCAATTCCTTTGCAATACATTCTGCAAACCAAACAGCTCCTTAGGGTAGTCTTATTATAATTTTATAATTTAGGTACACATGTTCAATTGGTTGCAGTAATTGGTAACTTTTTGTCTAATCATTGCATGTTTTTCTTTAATATTACCAAGGATGATGGACGAGATTTGATCGACACAGTTTGGCTATATCTTGGTCAGCCATAGTTGGCTGCATGCTCTTGGTTAAATTGTGTCATAGTGGTAAGGAATGATACTAATTCTTTGTATATCTGCTCTTGGCTGAATTGGTGGGACGTTGAGTCTATTGATTAGGTATTATGTTTTGTCTCGTGAGATTTCTTGATCAATGATAAGAATATGATTTGAGTTCTGTTGTTTTAAGGATCCATGGAGGCATTAGTGTATATCCTTTTTGTTCGACCTGTCAAAAGTGAAGGTTATGGGTGACAATTAGATGGTATATACTTGGCTTCTTGAGCTGATGGGCAATATATTAGGCTAATATATGGGTGACAATAGCTAATATTATTAGCTATTGCTGAACACGTGTGGGTGATGCATCTCTAAAGTCTAAACTTCCTTGTGAGGTGCATATACGTGCCTAGTTATAAGGCCCCTAAATTTGGTTTGAGTATCAAGTAATTCTAATTGACATGGAAATAATGTACTTTCATTTCTGAAAAGTATAACAAAAGATGGTTTATACGCAATTTAGGTTATTGAGTTCAGTGAAAAGGTAATTAAGTTAAGCAAGAATTTTGAACTCACCCAAAAGGTTAAGCACATTACACTCTGCAGTATGTGGGGGGTACATGAAAATCTGGTATCATTGCTCATGCTTGTATTCAGTGCTGTAGAAAGCTGCCTGAGTTGTGCTTGAATTATACAAGGACAAGAGTAGTAAGCTCTTGCATAATTAACTGGTCATTACACAGGCAGTCAATTGGTCTAAATAGACACATACCTTCTAAGCAAAAAAATAAAAAAATAAATAAATAGGTGGTTCAATTGGGTTAGTGACATATTAATTCAATTCACCATTTTAATGCAAGTCATATTTTATACAATTTAGTGATCTAATTTTTTTATTGTTTCTAGACAAACACAACAGAACATACATGATCAAACCTGATGACTTTCTTATGCTGCAATCATTTATATTTTTCATAATAACCTTAAGTTTCGCTTTAATTTCATTTCAATGTAAAAAATTGTATAACTATAATGATATAATTTGATGTAAATGCTCAAGCATTTTCATAAAATGCATTAAACCCTATGAGCTCCTTGGCTGCATATCTCCTGTTATCACTTTCTAGACCTGTGTTTTTGGCATCATCTTCCTTTGTACCTACAATGTTCATTACTTTATTGGTCTCTTCTTTAATGCATCATGAATTGAAATTTTGAGCTTGTTTTCTTGTTTCTTGTTTGAGTTCTAAATGAGCTTCATCATCTTGCTTTTGTATAAATAGCTAGCTATTCTTCCTGCAAATTATAGGTTGTGTTTTCTCTCAAACGGGTGAAATGTCTAATGAAAAAAGGATTTAGCTAAAAGGTGAATGGGTAAAAGAGGTGTACTAGCTATTCTTGTTCTAAGACTTTTGTAATTGGTGAAGCTAATCTCCTTCATTGCTTATTTTTCTTTGGAATAAGGTTGTTTTCTTATATTGATTAGCTCTCTTTCTCTCTCTCTCTCTCTCTCTCTCTCTCTCTC
Organism: Flaveria robusta; assembly: GCA_025506415.1. Taxonomy (NCBI): domain Eukaryota; kingdom Viridiplantae; phylum Streptophyta; class Magnoliopsida; order Asterales; family Asteraceae; genus Flaveria; species Flaveria robusta. Next base: position 12,388,161 of record CM046465.1, read on the forward strand.
ACACACACACACACACACACATACACACAAACACACTCACACTGATATCTCTTTCTATCTGATGTCTAAGCACTAGAAAGAGGATCCTGAATAGTATCTGTTGGTATCATGATTTATTAGGAATAACAGAGCCCATCAGGTCTGGATTAAGAGATTCAAAACTAGGGGTCGGGAAACAAGAGGAAGATGATTTCTTTACGGCAGAAGAAAATATCCAGAGGAAGAAACTTGACATTGAACTCGAGGAAACTGAAGAAATTGCAAAGAAACGGGAGGTATATATTTTAGTTCTAACTTAATAGTAACAAATAATAAATTCAAACCTTAGATATTTGAGGTTGATGAGCTTTCTGAAACCTATATATATCTAATAACAGAAGGCAGCATATGGCATATATGCATGTCTTTTGATGGGGAATCAACTGCCCTGTCAGTCCTAAGGAAACATCAACCTCTGGAATGCAGTTTTTATTACCTGGTGGCTTCTTCTTCTTCTTCTTCTTCTGCCCCCTTCCTGCACATTGTGAAAATCCAGGTTATAGCAGATCGAGAGCACAAAATTCAAACTGAGGTCAAGGAAATACGGAAAGTATTCTATTGTGAGCTTTGCGACAAGCAATACAAGTTAGCAGTTGAATTTGAAGCTCACCTTAGCTCATATGATCACAATCATAGAAAGGTAATTTCTAGCCTTACTTCACTCAACCAATGTATATGTGAATTTGTTTGTTCTGGTTAACTTAACGGTCCAAATAACAAATTGCTAAAAAAGAAACGGGTCAAAGGGACTGGAACTTGTCCAAAGTGTCGTTAATGAATAAAACCTCCTAATTCAATTTGTTCGAAAGTTTTGGTATTATTGAAATATATTTTATGTAATCATATATGATGCACTAACTGTATATAAATAGTTAGAATATTTGGACAAAAAGTATTTTAGATCATCCAGCCTTGTCTGTATCGATAATGACCAACATGAAATGAGCCTGTTATCTGAATTTTGCCACAATGCCACACGTAGTCAAATTCATGCCTATGTAATTTTTGTGACTTAATTGGTTTTGCTTATACAGCGTTTCAAAGAAATGAGAGAAATGCATGGAAGCAGCAATCGTGATGACAGGCAAAAGCGTGAACAACTGCGCCAGGAGAGGGAGATGGCCAAGTTTGCTCAGATGTATGCTTTCTCTACCCATCATATTCCATTAATTGGCTTCTTTAATGTTATCATTTAATCGGTCACTATTTGCACCTACTCAATTTGATATTTTATGTACCGGGTCATCTAGGGCTGACGCCCATAAGCAGCAACAGCAACAAGAGGATTCTGAAAGAAGCAATCATCCTGTGAAGAATGCTACTATTCTTGTAGATCAGGATCAAAGGAAGGCGCTGAAATTTGGATTTTCATCAAAAGGCAGTGCATCCAAGGTACCGATAGTTTCTAAAAGAATCTTGAGGCGTAAACCATCAAACCTCCAATTTATGATGGAGAATTTTGTTAGGAGTCAATAACGTATATGGGGCTAAATTATTCTTTTTCCCATACATGGTTGGGGTTTTTTTATTTTTATTTATTATTTTTTTTTTTCGGGGTTGAAAAATTCTAGACTCAAATCTCCTACCATTGGTTTTGATCTTTGTTTGATTTGTTTGATAAGTAATCGTTATGATTCTGGCTATTTCGTACAGAGTTCTGGCAAGTATGTTGCAAAGAAGCCAAAAATACCTATTGGATTGGTGTTTAAGGATGATAGTGATGAAGAGTAGTGTTTACTTGAAAAGAAGAAACAGTTCAGGAAGTTATACTCTACATTATTACTTGTATTTGTAAACTTCAATCTTTTTCTTTTTCCTCTATGACATAGAGTTATCTTTCATACTACTTGGCTTGCTATCTTGTTTCATATCAGTGAATTAGACATTTGCTTATTTTCATGTTCCATGTTTTCACCTCTTTTGATCGATTCTTGATAATATGTTTCGTATTTGAAGTTTTTTCCTCCATGTCCAGTCCACTTTAAGGTTCTAGAAAATTATGGTTATGCAAAATGTTCATGAGTTGCGTGTTTTCTTCTAGTGATCTAGTCTATCAATTCTAGTTTTTAGCCTATAGTTCAACAAGGAAAATTAACATAAAATGTTAAAAGGAAGGGACTCAGTTGATGAGAACTAGGGTGGTCGTACCGAAAAATATCGATCGCAAAAACGAGCGAAACAACAAATTGAATGCCCTACTGATTTTGTTGGTATGGTACTGGTCCCATTGAGAATTTTGAAAAGAAAACTCCAAATTGATTGATATCGGTAACGATGGTGTTTGATCCGTACTGAATTGATATGATACAAGTATAGCACTGGTGTTTGATACAAAATGCATCTCTAATGAGAACTAACTGCTCTTCTTTGTGAGGTGAATCTACGTGTAATACGTGTGACACAATAATACGTTGTTAGTCTCATCATAGAAGGAATTTTTTTTTTTTTTTCATTTTTCATGACTTCGACTTTAGAATGTGTTCGTGTAAATCCCCTATCTGCTATGGATCTTCTATCGTAAACAATAACTACACATTATGTTAGACGTGTGGAATCGAAATAACACAATGATCAAGGAAAGGAATAAGAACGACATAGTTACTGAATAACATAATATATTTTTACTGAATAACATAATATATTTTTATACAGATGATCATATTGTGTAGGTATCAAGTGAGTTATATAGAGTTTTCTTAGAATTCCAATTGTTAAACTATAACATGTGCTAATCTATTCTAATCACATACGTTTACAAAGCAAACCCAAAAACCCAAAATTATCAAGCCCTTCCGAGAACTAACGCTCATGAATGGGCTGAGTATTCTAGTTCTCGGCTAAGCACCCTGAGTACTTGCATAACCTACATCTCTATGAACTATTTGATTAATCAGCTTATTAGAACAGGTCTCTACAATCTCCCCCAAGACTGATGCCACCAATGTATCTCCAAAAGTTGATAATTGTTGAATGAGAAGTGTCACCTGCCAACAGTTGTTTGTTCAAAATTTCAGCTACAACATTTGTAAACACCTTTGCTTGTTTCGTGAAGAGTATCTCATGATGGATCTAATTGTGTGCAAGTTTTGGTATGTCAACCTCTCCAAACTTAGCTAGGTCGATGGATCCAAAATAGTATACGTGACACTATTGTCACACTCGATCACAGCTTCACTTGTTCTCGAATTATACTACCAATGATTAAAGTTTCTAAGGGAATCTGTTGGCAGCATCTTGTGCTTTGGGATCACTTTTTGCTTAAGAGCATGTAACATTCTTGAAAATTATATACATTTAATTAATTATATTATTTCATATGATGCGTACTTATCTTAGTTTAAGATATAAAAAAAGTTATGATACTCTGTTAATACTATAACATATTTTGGATTACCGTATCTCCAACCATTTTATGTGAACCTAAAAATTTTTAAGGCATTAATAGGTATTACGACTTAATATTTTATGACGTTTTATCGAACTATATAGCATTGGTGATTTAACCGATGAGAGTCGTCGAGAATGTTTAATGTATTTTGTAAATGATGATACAATACAAACATCAAAAAGCAACTCAAAGTCGAGAATTTATGTCAACAATCAAGATATATATGAACATTAAATAAAGATTTACGTCAATATTTATATAGATGAATATAAATTTTAAGCGCCATCTTTGTAGTAAAACACCGACTACTAACATGCACTAGTCAAATAAAAATACAAACTTAAGATTAGATATATTACTAGAACCCTCAAATGGGTTACAAAAGTATATAAATTTAACTTTTAAGATTTATAACGAAATTATTTACACCAACGCAATTCTACATTTACGTTAACATAAATGAGATAGTTAATCAAATTAACTAACCAAATAACCTAGTTTAAACATCTTATAGCTACGAATCATCAAAATATATGGCAATTATCATCATCTTTTCACCTAGAATTGCCCTCCCCCCCTTAACAAGAAATCTTATAAACATCATGATGCAACCATATACATACTCATGATGACTTTCCTTGATGGTTACTTACAAGTATGGTAAAAATCACAAGGCCTCTCCTTGACCTTGTTTTCTACCGTGACCTCCCACATGGCCACACCATACATTATCATTCATTGCCATACCACTTCACATCATGCCCAAAAAAAGCCCCTATAAATACCCTTGAGTTGCAAAAGAAAAAAAAAAAAAAATTCCCCAACTACTCATTTCCTCCTTTCCATAATCATCTATTTCAGCTCCTTGTTCTCTACTATATCTCAGAAAAATGGAAGCCATGCAAGCTGCCAAGAAATTGCAGCAAGAGCACAACACGTGTAACTTTAGGTTCAAGCTTTGTTTCTAGCAAATGTTAAGGTATTTATTTATTTACACCCAAGCAATACTTTAATATGTTTAAGAATATGAAATTATGAATGAATATGCATGGTTAAGTTATCTAATATTTATGAAACAAGTACATTACTTGTTCATATAAAAATGTGGTTTAAAAGTTAGGGGCTGTTTGATTTACTTTTGACCTAGTCAAAATGTCTGACCCACTGACCCGGTCAGACATTTTGGCCGGTCAGCGTGTTTGATTTGCACTCTTTCGCGTCTGAGCCGGTCCGGCACCACTGACCCATGCCTATTTTTTCACTTACCCGGTCAGTTTTGGAACAAGCTCTTACCCGGTCACCACCTTCTGACCGGGTAAGATATATCAAACAACCCCTTAAGAAACGCTTTCTATCAGAAAACTTACCTTAACTTTTAAGGGCCATAACTCGGTCAAAAAAAAAAAATCAAAATAGACAATTCTTTTGTCTAAATTTAATATCAAAGAAATAACTTTTCAACCATAGTATATTCATAAATTTTCGTGAAGATTCGGACCCTAAAAAGCTAAGTACAAGATGAAAGGTCAAACCGGGACTTTTTGGCAGAATTCTTAGGTCGACTTTGTGAGGGCATAACTCCCTCAATTTTTACCCTATTGACTTAATTCTTTTTTTAAAAGTTAGTGTTATGAGTTAGCTTTAAAAAGAAAATGGTGTCACTTATAATGGTTAAATGTTCGGCCCCCTACTAAGTGAAATATTTTTGAAAATCCAAATATAGCTGCACAAACTTTTAAAAGAAGATACTTAATTATAGACTAGTAAATGACTCAATAAAATATGATATTTACTTTTATAGTAAGTTAAAACCTAGAAATAGGTGTGGCATAAATCCTATATTTGATTTATTATATTCGATTAGGTAAAACTTTAACGCAAGATGAGCCATAAAAATATTGAAATCAAGCAACAAACTTTAAGTCATAATATAGTACAAAATCACATGTGAACTCATGATTAAGGCAAATATATACTCTTTTCATATAATATTCACATATTTATACAATTGTACATAAATACTAAGTTTCTAATCGAATATCACTAATGGTTCGGAAATCATGCAAAAATTCACATATTTATACAATTGTACATAAATACTAAGTTTCTAATCGAATATCACTAATGGTTCGGAAATCATGCAAAACCATAAACTTGAAAAAATTTACTTTTCAAACAATAACTTAAAAACTAAATTATTAAATAACATTTGATTCATCACTTCACTTTATTACTTATTTATGGGAATGTAAACCTCATTCGCACCCTACCTATATATGTAGCAACTGCTTCGGTCTAAGAGCAATCCATCTCGTTTGACATAGTATGTACCTGGAACAATTTGTGGGTTCTCGTATCCCCTTTTACTTTTATTGATTTCGGGGGAGAAACATGTTACCTAACGACTTTATATGAATCATTGCTATTATGTTTATGCTTATACATATTTTTATGATGTATGCTATTTATTGGGTTTGGCGTTAACTTACACAACTATTTAACTCCGGGTTGGAGCCGCATGTTTAATATAGATAGTACTATCTTGACTAACAATCCTTATTCTCTCGACTGATTGGAACGCGTAAATCCATAGTCAATGATATTGAATGATTATTACCATGCAAACTATAACTTGACTTTTTCCTATACTTGAAATAAGTATCGGACGAGGCATGCGGTCAAAGAATTAGTTGTGAACTCATAAATGCATTTATCCTTAATTGTGTTATGATGACTTTACATGATAAGTTTTTAATTCATAATTGAATTCATACTTTGCAAAGATTTAGCGAGTCTCAAACTTACGAGCTCATCAATATTATTGTTGGCCCATTTTTAACATGTTCTTCAAGAAACTAACAAGTTTAGCTTTAGATATTATCATAAATGGCACGACTGGGGCATACACAAAAATTATCTTGTATAAGCCGAGGAAATCTATGCTTAATTGTATAAATCTTTGAAACTTGTAAAGTAATACATTATTATCATAATTTATTTTGAATATATAATTAAATTTAAATACCTTATTACCATGTGTTCAAGATCTCCGTTTACGTCATCTCCTTGTGATTCCACCACCGGCGAGGGGTGTGACAGACTAGGAGGCCATATCGTACTTGTAATTGTCTTTAAAGTGTAAGGATCTTTAACTCCTATCAAATCAGCTATCTTCATGCCTAGAAATCCAAAACATACTTTTTTGTGCATAAAGTGTCGAAAGTAATCGGCTTTAGCAAGATTTCCTTGGTTATACCACAAAGAATCGTCTAGCTTAATCAAATTAATCTTGGTCCACAAGAAGAAATATGTCTCATTCTTATAGTACTCGATACGACCATTCTTTCTCTTCACAACCTACATGTCCTTCTCTTTATCAATCATCTAGCAATCAATTCTAGAATGATTACCCCTCGTATGATAAAAATCATCACTATGACCAATAAAGTGATGTAATTTGTAGTTTCAGTGTGGGGATGAGAATTTGACTTTTGGCCATACTTTTAAGTTTAATATAAAACACATCACCTCATTGTGTCATACACATACACATACACGTACACGTACGTGCACGTCACGTGTACTTACATATACATATACATATATATACACATATATAGGGGGGTTTAAATAAAAAACAATAAAAATTGTGTAAACCAATAAACTATTTAAACCAATCATATGATGACAACTATAATGCTTGATTAAGAAATTATAAGGTTATGAGTAATATAGTCTTTTGACATATATTTCCATCCATTACTCTTGTACCTTTTTTAATATAATATTAAAACATAAAACCCAATAATTAGTAATGTGATGTTTACTTTTAATTATTCATCACTCTAATTGTAATCGATAACTGATAATTGAAAATTTGAATTATTCATTCAAAGTAACCGATTCCTTTTTATAAATCTGGTTACTACAGTCATTTTTACACACGCGTAAATTATTTTTTACACATGTTTAAATTTTTTTACACATGTGTAAAAGTCACTTTACTCATTTCTAAGTGTGTTTTAAAATATATATTTATATAAATCACAATTAATTTTATATAAACAGAAGCCAAAAGTTTTATGAAAATCATTAGTAATTAATTTATACAAATATAATATTTATAAAGTTAATTAAGTACCAATTTAATACATGAATTAAATGCCATTTTTTTTATCAATTAACATACAAGACACAATGTTCTATCTTAGTTTATCAAACTAAAACACGAACAAATAACATAAAACAACAATAATAAATGGGTATTTAACACGTGTTATTTTTCTTTTACACATGTGTAAAAATCACTTTTACACACTTTTACACATGTGTAAAGTTATTTTTAAATGAGTTTTAATATAAAGTTTTATATAAATCATAATTAATTTTTATAAACATGAGACAATCAGTTTTATATAAATCATTGTTTATATAAACACATCTGTAAAAGTCACTTTCAATTCTCTTCATAAAACAAATTCTCTACTAAACTAATATGGGTAAAATAAAAAAAGAAATTTGACATCCCATCATAGAAATTTGTCATGAGTTTACGTTTTTGTTAGAGTTTCTATGATGGGATGTTAAATTTGAAAACACAACATGTATTGATTATGGAATCAAACTTTTACCTAGATTCAAACTAGAGAACTTAGAATCATTGATCTTCAACTTGAATAAAAACCTAAAAACCCAAATCTAACTTTGAAAACCACTATAAAACATAGACGACAACAACATAAACTCATTATGAAAACAAATTTTTACCTATATTCAAACTGGAGAACTTAGAATCATTAATCTTAGATTTGAATAAAAACCAAAAAAACCCAAATCTAACCTTCAAAACTATTACAAAACACAGATGACAGCAACATAAACTCATTATGTAAACAAACTTTTACCTAGATCTAAACTTGAAAACATAGAATTATTGATCTTTAACTTAAACAAAAACCAAAAAACCCAAATCTAACCTTGAAAAGCATTATAAAACACTTATGACAACAATGAAACTCATTATGAAAATAAACTTTTACCTAGATTCAAACCAGAGAACTTATAATCATTCACCTTCAACTTGAACAAAAACAAAAAACCCAAATCTAACCTTGAAAACCACAAAAAAAAAAAAAAAAAAAACAGACCGCCGTCGCCATCTTCATCGGCAACGCCGCCGTAGATGGAGGTGATGAAGGATAAGCTTGAAGTGAGTGAAGAGGCTTATTTTGAAAAGGGAAACCATTCTTCTGGAGGGAAGAAGAAACCAAGGATGGCCAAGTCTGCAAGGAAGAATCTGATTAGGGTAGCCAAGAAAAAGTCAAAGAAAGCCCAGGAGATCAAACCCACCTTTAACCTAAAGCAGATCAAGTCTTTATATCTGCTGGGTTTGAAGTGGTAAAGACTAAGAACTTAACTATGAATTCTAGTACCAGGAGTCCTAGTTCAAGTTCAAACCATCCTTGTCAAAAAAAGAAGGTTGATCAAAAGTGCACCATTACTACACTGCGTGAACCATCCAACTCCAAGAGCAAACCTATCCCTCAGAAGCCAGTTGCATCAACTACAAAAGTTAAGAAGGATCTAGAGAGAGATCAAGCTCAACCCTCTTCTCAAAAAAAAAAAAACCCTTAGAAGTATGCCTGTTGAATGCATCATGTGTGGCAGTACTTCTCACTTTGTTAAGGATTGCATTTACAATCCCAAAGGTACTGTGTACATGACCAAAAAGACTTATGAGAAGAAGAAGAAGATACTTCAAAAGGAAAGCCACTTTCCTTTGGAAGCTCCAAGGTGAACAAAAAGAAGATAGGTGGAAAATAGCATTCGGAAGAAAATTTGGTCTCGGAAGAAAGGAATGCTTTCGAAGCACTGAAGTCTGCTGAAGTGAATGAAAAAAATTCTGAAGGTTCAATCTCCAAAACTTTCGAAGTTGTAAACTCTTTCGAAGCATTGAAGGCCAAGTCTAGTCTTCCAAAGATGGTGTGGAAGATGAAGGAATGCCATGTGACTGAAGTTTCGTCTTCATCAATAGCTCAAGATCATCAAAGCTTGAATATAGGTTCCATAACTGTTGATTTATATACTATTCAGATAAATGAACTCAAGACAAGCAAAGCTTGGGTTTTCAAATGTAACTAACCATCTCTTTCTGTGCAGGAACAGCTAAAAACCAAGAGAAATGTATGGATCATTGACAGTGGTTGTTCTAGGCACATGACAGGTAATGGCTCTTTGCTTCAAGATTTTGAGAAAATTGATGGAGGACCAATTGTTTTTGGAGGAGAATCAGGTGGTTACATCATTGGTAGGGGCAAGGTCACAAATGTTAAGATCAGCATTGAAAAGGTAAACTTTATCAAAGAGCTTAAGTAAAATCTTCTGAGTGTATCTCAGTTTTGTGACCAGAGACATAATATGTTCTTTACTGAACATGAGTGCATTGTTCTTAAGCCTAGGGTAATCATTCCTAAGGATCACATATTGCTCAAAGCTCCCAGAAAAGGAAACATGTACAAGATGGCTTTGCAAGAAACATCCCCTCCTGGAGAAGTTTTGTGCTTTCTGTCTAAACCCAATAGTGATGAGTCTTTCCTCTGGCATAAAAGAATGTGCCATGTAAACTTTAAAAACATGAATAAACTGATCAAGAATGACTTGGTAACTAGAATGCCAAAGAAAGAGTTTACAAGTGATAACCATTGTGTTGCCTTAAAGGAAAGCAACACAAAGTGTCTCACAAGCCAAAAGAAATTAACTCTATTACTACTCCCCTTCACTTGTTAACTTGGATCTGGTTGGCCCCATAAGTGTGATGAATTTAGGAAGAAGTTCATACTGTCTTGTGATCGCAGATGACTTCACTAGATATACTTGTGTTTTTTTTTCTTAGAACTAAGGATGAAACCCTTGAAATCTTGAAGTTTTTCATTCGAAAGACAGAGAATCAATCCGATCACAAGGTCAAGACCATAAGCTGTGATCAAGGAACTGAATTTAAAAACCATATACTTGATTTATTTTGTGAAGAAAAGGGTATTTCAAGGCAATATAGTGCTCCTAGAACTCTTCAACAAAATGATGTTGCTGAAAGGAGAAATAGGGCACTTATTGAGGTTGCTAAGTCAAGAGCCATCATCAAAGACAATGAGAAAAGGTTTGCTGATAGACTAAAAATGGTGAGCTTCTTGAAGCTGTATGGGTTCTCCGGAAGGAGAATTGGTCCTATGTCTCTATTCATCATAGATGAGCATATCAGAAGTATCAAGCAGAAGATCAAAGAGGGTGAGCTGGGTGAGCTGGTAGACTTGCATTCTCCACCAAGTCAGGTTGCATATGAAGCTGAGGTGAAGGTTGAACCTGAAGAGACAAAACAACCTGATCCTGGAGCTTCATCTAAACTAGCTTCATCTTCTGACCCATAGCAGGGTCCTAAGCCTTCTCCTTCCGAACATGTTGAGGAAAGGACCTAACTAAGAAGGATATAGAAGGAACATCTTGTACTCAAGACCAACCTTCTCAATTAAAGTACTGAAAGAGGAAGAGGATGGCCAATAGAAGGGACAAGAGAAAGAAGAAGTCCAAGGCATCCACCTCTGCACCTCAGGATGGGTTAAAACATCAGGAGGGAGAACAAGAAGAGACTGGTTAATCAACTCTAATTTATGTAGAGACTCTTTCCGCTGAGAGACCCATTGTGTCCTGGGCTTTTTCCACAAACCCAGACACATGGTATGTCAAAAATGATCAAGAAAGTCAAAACATATACTTCATACAAAACATGCTTAATCTTCATCTGCATGATCTCTTTGACATGAGGGGATACTTTGAGAGTCTGAAAAATCCAAATCAGATAATGAAGAAATGGATGATCCTTATTCTAATGAGGACTGTAAGCAAATGAAGATTAAGACTCGAAGCTACTCTTAAGTTTTGGTAGCATCAGCCTAGGGGGAGTTTGTAAGAGTTAACTTAGAGGCTGATGCATACCAAAGATCTATCAACACGCATTCTGAAGTAAAAAGAAGTTACTTCGGAAGATTTGACAAAAGCACTAAGAAATTCTCTAAGTGTCAAATCTTTCGAAGCCAAAGACCAATTTTTCCGAAGCCAAAGATGAATTCTTTTGAAACTTTAAGACAAAGTCTTTCGAAGTCAAGAGACTGATTTCTTGACATGTTTTCTCTCACATACTTTTGACAAATCTGAACCACTTTCCGATGCCATCTTAGAATAATTCCATACTTTTGTCAACTCTAGATTATGGTCATTGAGTCTGTAACTTTCTACTCTGTACTTTTTATCCTTTTTGTATTATATAAGGATGTGAGCTATGGCATGTCATAGTCATTAGTCAAAAGAGAATCTACCTTTTGAATTTACATTGATCTTGTTGTCTAGATTAGTATTACAGCCGACCTTCAAAGTATGGCCGGTTGTAGGATGTATTATAAAATGTCTCATTTACTAGTCCTAAGTAAACAAGCCTTGTAACATTGGTAAAACACTTGAGAGCAATATAGAAAATTATTGAAAACCAAATACTTTATGTTCATGCTTGTGTACTTTATTTTTGTTCTTAGTTTCAACTTGCCAGTTTCCTATTTGATCTTATAAGTATTGTTTGTTTCTGTCCAACCTTTGTAAAACTGTTGCATTGATCCCTTTCCCGGTCCTGCAAGTCCGCTATGTGTTCATCGTGCAAAACCCTCATGATTTGACACATGGCATGTTAACGAGGATGGAAAGAGTTAGAGATGTCATCCTAGAGTGACATGTGTCTAATGGTAAGGCATCTATAATCATATACTTCATATATACCTTGTTTAAGACGGAGGAGTATCTGTGGAGGTACTATTTGAGGTTCTAGATGTTGCAATCCATGATCCATACTCAAAGAGGTGAATATGCTTACTAAACTTCAATTGCATGCTAATGTCCTACATGTACAAGTGGTTACAGAATATTTCTAGGCATGTTTATGAAATGTTTATTAGTAGAACCTTCTTACTGACAAAAAAGCAGCAAATGACTATATTAAATTTATTAAGCAAGGGTTAAAGGGATCACGAAACATTATACGTATATCGATCAAGGATATAGCCGTTGATGGGTAACTGTGTTTTATCCCACAATGTGGCTGAATTAATTTCAACATTAATATTGCAACATTAGCGATGACCGCTTTAACTCTTGAGTTTAGAGATGCCATAACAATTTAAAATTTTCATACTATACATATATTAACGATAATTATCATTCATATAAGTGACAATAATATTTTAACTATGTTATTTTGTTAACATAACACTAATAGTAATACCTGAGAATATAAACTCATATCCATGATGAAAGGACACATGACATAAAGAACACAATGCTAGAAGGACACTATGTTGGAGTACGAAACACTCCAAGCCCTACCTATATACATACACTATGAAAGTACCTCATTTCAAACCCGTTCTTTTTTTCCATCTTTTACTTCAAGAAAAAAGAGAGAAAGAACTGAGATGGAGTTTTGGTCGATCTGGCGGTTATCCTTAACCCTGGTGGATGCCATTAACGGCCATGCAGCAACAACGCCTAGTTTCTCGTGATTTTGACTTAGATCAAAAAGCCTGAATATAGTTAGGAAATTTGTCTTTGATGACTAAGTTCAGATTGGATTTAAGGCCAAGGCAACGGGGTCAAGTGACCCCATTTATTTTTGTGCAGGTAGTGTAACATATGATGTTAGATTTTTTAGTGAACCCATAGTTTTTGAGGAGGTGAACCAATTAGTATTTTCAGAATTGTATTTTAACTTAAATATGGTCCTCGTTTGATGGTTAATGCGCGTTCAAATGGGGAAGAGGTTGTGGGTTCGACTCTTGTAAGCTGCAAGTTTATAATATTTTTTTTTCACTATTTAATTTGTAAAATTATAGTTTTACCGTTGTTTTTAACTTACATTAAAACCCTAAGCCAAAATGCATCCCCCTTTGCCTAAGTTGGTGTAGTTGAGCTACATACAAAAGATGGAAGTTTAGGGAGGTGGTTGCAAGTTTGTCTAGGTGGTTGCTGGTGACAACAATGGTTGTTGGCATGCCGTGGTGGATAGCGGGTGATGTTTTATTTACGGATTAAAGTTGATCACAACAAGAGTCAAATGTGGTCAACACCAGTCAGACCTAGTCAAAGGGTGGTGAATAAATGTAAAAGGTTAACTTAGCAAGTCAGTTATGATCGGGTTCGTATACGCTAATTAATCTAATGGAAAGGTATAATGCGCATATTCTTATCATCAAACATAATTATTACTATATTTATTGAGTTGAGCTTGTTATCTTAAAATATGCTAGGGAAATAATAATCATATATAGGTGGTGGTGGTTGCTAGTGGTGGTGTCAAGTGGTGATGGTGGCGGTGGTGGTGGTCTGTGGCGACCGATCTTGGTGCCTAGCGGGGATGGTGGTGGTGGCTATCGCAGTCGGTGGTGGTGGCTGTCGCAGTCGGTGGTGGTGGTGGTGGCTGGTGACGATCGAATCTTGGTCGCTGATGGTGGTTGTTGTGGTAGGTGGGTGCGTAGTTGTTGTTGGTGACTAAGAAAAACGAATTGAATGAAAAAAAAGGGTGTATGGAATGAATTTGAAGAAAATAAAATCAACTTTGTAATAGTTAATTCCATTACCTTTACCGTATATTTTATAATCTATGTTTCATAAATTTCGAGCTAAGTCTTGAATTCAGTTTTAATTTAATAAAGTAACTTTACAATTTCTTTAATTTGTATAATTGATATAGTTAAATGGTTTGTTTAAACATTGCCAGTATATTTCTAAGTTATACTAAGTTTCTATAGTTATTATAAATTATTTTTTATGTATCATACTTTAAATAAATTATATCCTTGCATTTTATAATATTTTGTAGCAAGCTTGTCAAAATATTTAGTCTTTCTTTGATTAATTATAACCAATATGTGATAAAACTTTATTCTCAAATAAATTTGCTCCATAAAATTGGCTAAGGATATGCATATTATTTTATAACAATACATGATAAACAAAATAACTTATATTTGTCATACTTACTGGGAAAAACTATTTTGTCATAGTTATTGGATGCTGAAATACACCTAAATGCTAATAATCTTGGTGATATGATTAAAGAAGACGATGAATCAACTACCCAAGATAAAGCCAAGGCGATGATTTTCCAACACCATCATCTTGGGTGACCTGTTCATAATCGACATCTTGGACTTATAAATCATTTTTGAAATCATTAATCTTGTTTTTTGAATGGATAGACGCGTTAGACAATCAAAACTATGTACCGATTAACTAATAATGTGAACCGGAAGATTAAAATATAAACTAACTGTTGTGGGACTGAAAATTTGTGATAATCAAAGTGTCTAATACAAGTTTTTGTTAATTAGTTAATGAAATAAACGTTCTTTAAGGTCTCGGGTCAATAATAGTCAAATATTGAGGTTTGGGATGCAAAGGAACAAGACTAATGTACTGGATAGTTTGCTGTCAAAAAAATGGCACATTTTGTACAGGTCCTAACTTGGGGATAATAAGTCCAAATGGGTCGAATTTTTCATCTAAAAACAAGTTCAATGAGTCCTCTAACCAACCCAACTGGTCTCGTGTCGTTTCGACATCGTTTGGTCCTCCAAACGCGACACACAAAACTGAAGCTCAAAACTGACGAATCTGGACAGCAGGTTGGTCTGTGTTCGTCGAGTCATATCTTTCTCATACTTTATCCAATGGAGATGATTATTTTTCTGGGGTTTAATTTAAAGCCTTATCTTTCAAACGATACCTATTACGTAATGTTTCGTTACCATTTCGACCACCAAGCAGTTTCTACAAAATTGGTGCGCAATCACATACATGCTGAAATATTTTGATAAACTTAAAAGTAAAGATTCGAAACTAAATAATCAAATAAAGACAAGTTTTGTATTCAAAAGTGGTTAAATAACAGTTAAAAGAATAAGTTAATATTTTCTATAACTCATTTAGTTTGGGCTAATAGATGCTTATCAAAAGACATTAATAAAGTAGTTAAAATCGACAACTAAAACCCAAAACATGACGAAATTTAAAGTTTAAATCTGACTTTGGACTTGTTCTATTAGAAAATTATGTTTTCATAAATTAGAACCTTGATGGACATTAAGGACATGGCTACAAGGATTACACCCATATTGGTGAGTCTTTTTGGTCTTTAGTAAATTTTTTGTGATTTGTACTTTTAGTGTTTGCTTTGCGTATTGTGAACTTTGGACTATACTATTTTGAGGTGAGTTTCACGGCCCCTTTCTAATATGTTTTAATTGGGGGAAAAACATGCTCATGGTTTTGGACTATGTCGTATCTTTTAGACTAATTTGGGACAATGTATGTGGTTTGGGTCATGGGTTGAGTCTAGATCTTCATTCATGAATGTGTACTTGGACTTGGGCTTGTTATTGTGACTTGGATGTCACGGAGAGGTATTGTTAGTACTAACGGGTTGACACCCCCACCCCTATCGTTAGTATACTAGTCGAGACTGATTTGGCCTGGGCTTGCCCTTGGGTGAATATAATTTGGGTAAATGGACTTGGATTGACTTAGACTTGTGTTGATATCTATGACTGCTATGTACTCTTATCCACATACAACCTTTGTACATGTTATAAACGGCAAACTCTTTGTTATTTAAACCTGTGAACTCACCAACGTTTGTTGACTTTTTAGAGCATGTCTTTTCTGGTAATGAGGCATAGGGCTTGGCTTGGGACTCTAGACAAGACCGTTCCCTTGGGAGCAATGGACTTTTCATGAGACTATTAGACTTGTTTTGAGTTGTTTGTTTGTTGAATTGTAATTGTTGGTTTTGTATTTGGGATTGTTTGTACTTGTGTTTGTTAGTTCCTGAATGGAACTTTGGACTATTTATGCATTTATGGTATGACAATTTGGGATTGACTTTACTTGGCACGTGTTCCTATGTGTCGGGCGACGTCATGACCATTTACGGAGAATGCCTTTAGTGATTCTCTTGGACCCCAATGTGTTATGACGATCCCGTCCGTCGCATCCTCATGTTTCTGCTTCTAGCGGGGGTGTGACAGATTGGTATCAGAGCCATTGGTTATAGAGAATTAGGTGGATTGTTCGACCTAGACTATAATCTAAGTACCCACATGTAGTATGCATAATAGGATTATGTGTGCATAATTATACATGTGAATATTCTATGTGCATTATCTGTTATGCCATGTAGCCTGCATTATGTGTTATCTGTGATCTTCTTATTTGGAGAATTTTGGTTGTTGTATTATTTGTGCATGCCTTGAGAAAGCATTAGGTAAGGATGTCCTCTCGTTATGCGCTTGATTATTATTTGGTTTGGATTGATAAGTGCTACCATAAGAATTCTTTTAAAGCGTCTGGGTTACTAAGCCAACCTTATTATATGCGTCTGCTAGTGATACCTATGTTGTGAGTTGAATCTCGGAAGATGAAAATGCTAGTTGACTTGACACCAACAGACAAGAGCCATGGAAAACTCAGGTCGGATGATTGCTTTATTGGATTACGGACTATACTAAATGGATTCCTTTGACTGTTCGCTACCCAAGTGAATGCTTTCTTAATCGATTCCTCTGTACAACTTCGGATATTTAACTTTTTGTTAGTGACCATATCCTTAATTCTCCAATCATGGATAATACTCTGTACTTCACAAGATGCATTGACTCCGTCAGGAGGAGCTAGGGGTGACCATGCAAAGCAGATTACCATTACGGGTGCACACGTAATTGCAATTTGCTGTGCATGCGGAACTAACAAACCCTTTCATGAGATAACATCATAGTTAGTACGAATCTTCCATTCTATACATGGGACATTGGCGTTCTTGTTCTTATGATAATCAATGATGTGGAAACATCTATCTCCTTTATCTTTTTATAAGTACAAATCAATCTTGAGCATTTACGAGAATCATACTGCGATGTTTTAGCCCAGTAGCTATGAGAAGTTGCTCCTTCTTTTGTTACTGTGATACTGCAAGTTGACTACATGTTCAAAATGTACTTGGTCTTTGAAGAATTGAAGTAGAAAGGTGACACCCGCTGTATGTATGTTGCTTTGTTCGGGCTGATCTTAAGACTTGAGGCATTGGCTATTTGGATATTCTAGCATTACACCTGATGTCGTTGGTGTGGTGAGAATGCTGCGGGGAACCCTATATATAAACATCTTTGGTATAACAAGGATGTGCTTGAACTAGGCTATGTGATGATCTTAGCGGTTTGGAGTTGGACATGGTGGGACTAATAACGGAGAAGGAAATGGTACTGGAGGTCGGATTGGTTGTACATACATGGAGTTCATGACGTGCAAGCCAATGTAGACCACAGGAAAGTTGGAGCAATAGCCCTGACCCGTTGCATTGATAAAATTAGAACAGAAGTAGACATCGAGATCTGTGCTCAGAATCAAAAGGTAAACTGTGTTGTCTATTCATGGTGGGTGAAAAACTAACGTAGTAAAATGCCCAAACCATAGTCGAGGTATGGGAGTTGTAATGGCCATGACTTTGAATGAGCTTAAAAGATTGGTAACCGAGCAGTACTACCTTGTGGACTAGATGGAAAAGTTAGATCTTGTGTCTTGGAATCATGCAATGGTAGGATGTGGTCTGATGCCCATACCTACCAATTCCATAATCTGGCAAAGCTGGTGCCATAATTATGACTTATAAATCAAATAAGGGTTGAGAGCACATCAGTGGTTTGGTTCCACAGTCATGGAATGATGACCGCTACTGCACCCCTAACCATTTAGGGTGCAATACTAAAGACAGGTACTTAGGCTGATGAGATGGTTCGCATTGGGTCTTGGAGAAAGCTAGTGGGACATGGAAGGATGTTAAGGAGTCGGGTAAGCCAACTGGGGTTAAAGTGGACAAGAAGGACAAGGTCATGAAGGGATATGTAGCTGCCATGCTGACAACAAAGGACTATGCCGGCACTTGTCCGGAGTGTAATCTGCACCATCGACTATGACGACACATCATGTGTATCTTAATTTCAAGCAATTGGAACGCTTAGCCAAGGGCTTTAAGGTGGTGCTGAACCCAATTGTGCCGATTAATGCGGTTAAATTGGCAAGAGTTCGATGTTGACATTATGAGTATGGAAGCCAGGAGCATCCTCGAAATGCATATACGAGGATAAATGGGATTCAAGGACAAATGGTCGATCAAAAACAAAGGAACAATTCAAAATATGGTTTGCAACTTGTGCTAACCCAGCGCAAGATAATGTGGCAACCCTGTTCACAGAAAGGCATTTGGGACTAGTGCCAATAATGCCCGATAGGACCAGACGTAGTGACTTTGACTTTTATAACTAAGTTGGACTTGACCCCAATTATGAGAATACGTGTTATGAAATGGACTAATAGCAGTCTTGTAAATTCTAGGGAGATAATTTAGGACTGTGTTGTGCTAGCAGAGGATCATGCCTTTAGAATAGATCTTACATGACTTGGAAGTTTTGACATGGTTGTAGGAATGAACTGGTTATCAGGGAATAGGGTTGAATTTTTCTTCTGCAAGAAGACTACTCGCATGTCGTTGTAGAATGGTGAGACACTTGACGTACATGGAAAGAGATCAAAATAGGACAAAATACAAATCATGAGCATGAAGGTGGAGGAATTAGGGTTAGATGACATACTCATTGTGCAAAAATTTTAGGAAGTATTCCCGGAGGATTTTGCATGATTATCTCCTTCACAACAAATGAACTTTCAGATTGACCTGCTACCTAATGCGATGCATGTTGCTAGGACACTTTACCTTAGCACCCTTTGAAGATGGAAGATGGGTCTAATCGAAGTTGTTAGATAAGGGTTTTTATGACCCATTCACTCACCATGGGACACTTGTGCTTTGTGTGAAGAAGAATGATGGATCTGTTAGGACATGCACGGACTATCAAAGGTTGAATAAGCTAACGGTCAAGAACCATTATCCTTTGCCGAGGGTGAATGACTTATTCAATCAGCTTCAAGTATCGACGTACCTTTGTGAATATTGATCTCCGTTCGGAAATCACCAACTTAGAGTACATGAGGGTGACATAACAAAGAAAGCATTCAAAACTCATTACAGAGAATGCGAGTTCATAGTTTGCATTTGGGGCTAACAAAGGCACTTGCGGTGCTTATGGACATGATGAATCAGGCGTGTATGCCATATCTGAATAAATTTGTTATAGTGTTCATTGAGTACATTTTGATTTATTTGAGAAAAGGGTGGATTATGAGAAACATATGGGGATAGTCTTAGAATTGTTGAAAAGGAGAAACTATATGCTAGGTTCTCCAAGTGTGTCATTAATACTGAGCATAAAAGTTTTCAACATATTTTTCACTGAAAAGAACTGAGCATGAGACACAGATGCTGGATTGGATTGTTCAATGACTATGAATATAAAATCTAGTATCACATGGCAAAAGGCAAATGTGGTTTCCGACGTGTTGAGTCGTAAGGAAAGAGTCAAACTTTTATGTTTTAAGACGTTGGCAATGATGGTTTATCCGGGTACCAAAACCCATATCATTGCTATCAAGTTGAGTCAACGAGCGCAGTGAATGTGCAGGATGAGACTTTGAGAGGTCTGGACAAACAGTTTGTACAAAAAGACGATGGAGGATTGTACTTTATTAAGCGAATTTAGGTTTCATTTATGGGGAATGTGTAGACATTGGTGTTGGATGAAGCACACAAGTTTAAGTATACTGTTTATCTTGATGCTAACAAGAGGTGCCATGATTGTAAGGACTTGTATTGGTGGCCTGGAATGAAAGGAGACATAGCGTACAACGTGTGCAAATCTCTGACTTGTTCAAAGGTTAAAGCGGGGCATCGTTGTTGTAATAGCCTGAGTTTCAAGGACGAAAGTGGAAAGTATTATTGTGGACCACTTCACAAAACTAATATGGATTAGTAGTGAGCACAATTTGATTTTGGTTATTACGGATTAAATGATCAAATCTTCCCATTTTTTGAATATTCGTGAGGACTACGAGATGGAAATGTTGGCAAGGATTTATGTTAGGGAAGTTGTGATAGACATGGAATACCTATGTCGATTATTTCTATTCATGTCGGTCGTTTCATGCAACGATTCGGCATAGTTCATAGTATGCGTTGGGTACACGTCTTGACATGAGTGCGACTTATCACTATCATACTGATGGTATGAGTGAGTGACCTATTTGAACATTGGAGGATATGTTAAGGTGTTTAGCATTGACTTGGAGGTAGCTAGGAGACTCACCAACCATTGGTTTAATTTCCTTATAATAATAACTGCAATGAGAGTCTTATAGGAGCACCGTTTGAGGCATTAAACGGATGTAAGTGTCGGTCACCGGTGTAATGGGCAGAAGTAAGGTAAACTTAGATAAATGGACCGTAAATCATTCAAGAGAGGAATGATTAGGGCTTTTGGATTAAGGACAAACTAAAGGCAGTTCAAGATTGTTAGAAATTTACATTGACAATCAAAGTAAGCCTTGCTTTAGGCACATGCTCTCAGATGTTAGTTGATTTGGTAATTAGTTACAGTTGGTGACTGGTACACTATCAAGGTGTTAGTAATGTGGTGGGTTAGCTGCGGTACACCCTATATATAAACACTAATGATATATTGAATGTGAAATCAGAATTCGGACTGTAATCTAACTTTTGGTAATGGAAAACAGTCATACTCTGGAGATATTAGTAAATAGGTTGTAAACCAAAAAAGCCATCTCAAGAGACTTTGTTTTTATTTGCGCAGTATACGAGCTGTTGCCTTGGAAAGGCATTGTTTGTCTTGGCAAAAAGAGTAAATGAGCACATTTATTGGTAAGTACAATTAAAACTACCAAATAGATTTGGTCGATGGATTATCGGTTTGAGTTACAGCAAAAACTGAGAGGGGTGCATGACTCGTTCCATGCATTAAAACTCAAGGAGTGTCTTGCGGATGAGACCATACATGTGTCGATCGAGGAAATTTGAGTGGACGGTAAAATTTGATTCGTCAAAGTACTGGTAGAGATTATGGATAAAGAAGTTAGGAATTTAAGAAGTAGTTGACTCCCCATTGTAAACGTTAGTTGGAACTCAAAGTGAGTACCTTAACCTTAGCTATGTGTGAAAAGATCAATTGAGTACTAAGTACCCTCACCTATTCATAGAAGGCACAGTTGATAAACTCTTGCTGAATTTCGGGACAAAATTCTCTCAACTGAGGGATACTGTGACATCTGTCACCTAAATATGTGCATTGACCCTCGACTTTGACTTTTTGACTCTGACTTTTGACTTTAACTCTTTGACTTTGACTTGGTCTTAATGTGATCTTTGACTTGAAAGTTGACCTAATGTGGGCTTGATCTGAGTATAGTAAATTGGACGCGTATAGACACGCTAAGTTCTAGAATTTTGTATTATGGGCTTGACATGTTCTAGTGGGCCTTGGGCATGGTGACAATGTATGTTCACCGATTTGGTCTTAGCATGATGGTTGCGTACTTGGCATTCGATTAAATACTTAAAAATGTAAGAATATAAATCTTTCGATAAGAACGCGAACAAAAATCGTACATGTGGGCTTTGCCTAAAGCCTACTAAATAGACATAATTTAATTTAAAAATATATAAATTAAATAATTTATATAGCTAATAATAGTCCGTTGGAATCGTAATAACGCATAAAATTTAAAAACGTGAAAGTTGAATGGCACACGGATCGGGACGAGACGAAAATGGACGAGACGAGCAACGGGCCCGGGAGGCCCACCCTTGGTTTCCCTTGGCCGAATTCCATCAAAAAGGGGGGAGTCCCCCCTTGTTTTCTTTTATTTCTATCATTTTTGCAATCTTTCTCTCCAAGTTTTCTCTCTAGAGAAAACCCTACCCGCCGTCATCCATCCTCTTCTTGTTATTCGTTCGAATCGCTCACCATCATCAGCAATTCCTTTGATTTTGCTGATATTCTAGCAATCAAGGTTGATTTTTGTGCAAGACTTGATCATCTACACTTTACCGGTAAGAAAATCGTTTATTTTGATGATTTTAGTTTTCATTGTTCATGTTCTTGATGATTTTCATCATCAAATCTCTAAATCATCATCTGATAATCTTGTATTCTTGGTTTTGGACATTGATTTGTGAAGAACTAGTTGTTTCGGGTATTGGAACTTCTAAACGATATAACCCTAATTCTCAATCTTTGTATATATATTCCTTGAATCTATCAAAGTTGGGTTGTAATCTTGGCTGACCTGTTCATAATCAACATCTGGGACTTATAAATCATTTTTGAAATCATTAATCTTGTTTCTTGAATGGATAGACGCGTTAGACAATCAAAACTATGTACCGATTAACTAATAATGTGAACCGAAAGATTAAAATATAAACTAAATGATGTGGGACTGAAAATTTGTGATAATCAAAGTGTCTAATACAAGTTTTTGTCAATTAGTTTATGAAATAAACATTTTTTAAGGTCTCGGGTCAATAATAGTCAAATATTGAGGTTTGGGATGCAAAGGAACAAGACTAATGAACTGGACAGTTTGCTGTCGGAAAAATGGGACATTTTGTACAGGTCCTAACTTGGTCATAATAAGTCAAAATGGGTCGAATTTTTCATCTAAAAACAATTTCAATGAGTCCTCTAACCAACCCAAGTGGTCTCGTGTCGTTTCGACATCATTTGGTCCTCCAAACGCGACACACAAAACTAAAACTCAAAACTGACGAATCTGGACAGCAGGTTGGTCTGTGTTAGTCATATCTTTCTCATACTTTATCCAATGGAGATGATTCTTTTTCTGGGGTTTAATTTAAAGACTTATCTTTCAAACGGTACATATTAAGCAATGTTTCGTTACCGTTTCGACTACCAACCAGTTTCTACAAAACTGGTGCGCAATCAGATACATGCTGAAATATTTTGATAAACTTAAAAGTAAAGATTCGAAACTAAATAATCAAATAAAGACAAGTTTTGTATTAAAAAGTGGTTAAATAATAGTTAAAAGAATAAGTTAATATTTTCTATAACTCATTTAGTATGGGATAATAGATGCTTATCAAAAGACATTAATAAAGTAGTTAAAAGCGACAACTAAAACCCTAAAATGACGAGATTTAAAGTTTAAATCTGACTTTGGACTTGTTCTATTAGAAAATTATGTTTTCATAAAATAGAACCTTGATGGACATTAAGGACTGACAAGGATTACACCCGTATTGGTCGGTCTTTTTGGTCTTTAGTAAATCTTTTGTGATTTGTACTTTTAGTGCTTGCTTAGCGTATTGAGGACTTTGGACTATACTATTTTGTGGTGAGTTTCACGGCCCCCTTTTAATATGTTTTAATCGGGGGAAAAGCATGCTCATGCTTTTGGACTATACCGTGTCTTTTAGACTAATTTTGGACAATGTATGTGGTTTGGGTCATGGGTTGAGTCTAGATCTTCATTCATGAATGTGTACTTGGACTTGGGCTTGTTATTGTGACTTGGACGTCATGGAGAGGTATTGTTAGTACTAACGGGTTGACACCCCCACCCCTATCTTCAGTATTCTAGTCGAGACTGACTTGGCCTGAGCTTGCCCTTGGGTGAATATAATCTGGGTAAATGGACTTGGACTGACTTAGACTTGTGTTGATATCTATGGCTGCTATGTACTCTTATCCACATACAACTTTTGTACATGTTATTCACGGCAAACTCTTTGTTATTTAAACCTGTGAACTCACCAATGTTTGTTGACTTTTTAGAGCATGTCTTTTCAGGTAATGCGGCTTAGGGCTTGGCTTGGGACTCTAGACAAGACCGCTCCCTTGGGAGCAATAGACTTTTCGTGAGACTATTAGACTTGTTTTGAGTTAATTGTTTGTTGAATTGTAATTATTGGTTCTGTATTTGGGATTGTTTGTATTTGTGTTTGTTAGTTACTGAATGGAACTTTGGACTATTTATGCATTTATGGTATGACGATTTGGGATTGACTTTACTTGGCACGTGTTCCTATGTGTCGGGTGACGTCATGACCATTTACAGAGAATGGCTTTAGTGATTCTCTTGGACCCCAATGTGTTATGACGATCCCATCCGTCGCATCCTCGTGTTTCCGCTTCTAGTAGGGGTGTGACATTTTATTTACTAACCAATCGAAAACAAGTTTGATTGGTTGTATAGATGTAGGGTATATGTCCGATCCCACACTAGATGATCTCAAACTAGAGTTTTTTTATCACAAATGAAGGAACTGCAATTTTATGGCGTCGAGCAAAGCAAACGATCCCAACCACTTCATCTAATCATGCAGAAATTTTATGGTACATAATATATTATTTAAAATTATTAATCTTCATTCTTAAAATCGATAGACGCATTAAGAATTGGATATATGTATTAAACGACTAAAACTCAAACCATAAGATTAAAATCTTAACTACTTGATTTGGGACTGAAACTTTTGATAATTTAAGAGTCAATTCAATGTTTTGGTCAAATGTTTCATGTAGTAAACAATGGTCTTGGTCTCGAGTCAATGGTGGTCCAAATTATGATAATGGAGTTTGAAAGTCAAAGTAGAAATTTTGGATAGCTTGCTGTTACAAAAATATGACATTTTGTACAGGTCATAACTTGGTCATGTGAAGCACAAATGGGTCAAAATTTATATCTATTAACAAGTTCAAAGACTCCTCTAGCTAACCCGAATGGTTTTGTGTATTTTTGACATCATTTGGCCAAAAGCAATAAAGAAAATTAAAGGTCAAAGATGTTAAATTCGGAAAGAATGCTTGGATGTGTTCATTGAGTCATATCTTTCTCATACTTCATCCATTTGAGGTTATTTTGCTGAAAGTTATTTTAACGTCTTAGCTTTCAAAAAGCTCTTATTACATAATGTTTTGTTATCGTTTCGACCTCCAAGCAGCCTACGCAAGATCGGTGTGTGTTAAGCTATACAAGCTGAAATATTTATTTAAACCTAAATATTAAGATTTTGGACTAAATAACTAAAATAATTTAAAAGTTTAATTTAAAGGTGGTTTCTAAGACACTTAATGATAAGAACATCTAAGGTTTATATGTTATGAAACTTGGACTAATAAATGTACATTGAAGAACATTAACGACTTAGCAAATTTTTATAACGGGACATGAAATAACAAATGAATTACGATTTCATTAAAATAAGAACTTGGATGGGCATTAAGGACTAGACTACAAGAATTACAACCAATTAGGTCTTCTCGACCTTTACTAATCTTATTTTGTTTTATTATCTATAGTTATTTGTTATACTTGTTGTAGACTTTGGATTGTGCAATCATCAAAATGAGTTTCACGAGCACTTTTAATATGTTTACATGAGGGAAAAGCATGCTCAAATTTTAATATGTTTACATGAGGGAAAAGCATGCTCAAAGTTTTTGGACTGTTTCATGTTGAATTTGTTTTGGATGTAGATTGGACTGCCATGTGTGGTTTGAGTCATAACATCGAGTCTAGATTCCCTTCATAAGTATTTTTGCTTACTTAAGACTTGGCGTTATGGAGATATACTATTAGTACTAAATGATTAACACCCCACCCTTGTCGACGGTATGCTACCTAAGACTAACATTATGTGTGCGTGGCCTTGGGTGAATATAATCTGGTTATTTGTACTTGGACTGGTCTTGAGCTTATGTGGGTTTCTATGATTTCTATGTTCTCATACACACACATATTTTATTCACGACTTACACGGAAGTATATTTTGTTCTCATAAAGCTGAGAACTCACCAACGTATGTTGACATTTTAGAGCATATTGTTTATGGTAACAATGTTTAAGTACTTGGATAATAGACTTTAGACGAGACCGCTCCTACAAGAGCATTAGACCTTTGAAATATAATAATCTTGTTGGAAATCTTGTTGGTTTGGATTGAACTTGTACGAGTTGTTCTTGTTTGGAAATCTGGATTATTTGTGTATTTATGGAAAAATATTATGGTATTGACTTTTGTTGACACTTTTTCTTTTCTGTCGGACGTCATGATCTATTGACGGAGAATAACCTTTGAGATTCTCTTAGACCCCAATGTGTTTTGACGATCCCGTCCATCACATGATTGCTTAATCAGAGCTCCCATTAGGAAATCCATAAACCTATTTCAAATCTTCACAAACCCCAATATAATTACAATCTCATTCGCCATTATTATAAGTAGAGACCTAACAAACCCACCATCCATGGTTACTATTCTTCACAAACCCCACTATAATTACACTCTCATCACCAACATCAAAGACCTTTAAAACCCGAATGAAGCTCTCTCTATCATCCATGGCTACTATGAATTGTCAGCTTTAAACATGATTACCCTTCTTACTCTTCCGTCAACAAAATTCTAGCCCATAACAGAAACTTTCTAGCTATCAAAACCCTTCTTTAACAGATCCACCTATACAACATTAGATGCAAAGAAGCTTTGTTCATTGGATTACTACAACATTTCTAAAAGTGTGGGTTTGGACATAAAGCAATTAAATTCTTTTGAAGAATGCTGTCGTTTGATTACTATCAATCATGGAAATCATTGAATGTGGTTCTTAATGTATTGGTTGAAAATAAGGGGTTTGATGGTGTAGTGGAAATATTTAAGAGCTACTCGAAGATGGGTTTCAACCAAATTTTGTGTCGTTTACTATTGTGTTCAAGAAATGGTTTGGGAGGGGAAGCGGGACGATGTGCATAAGGTGTTTGATGAAAAGCTTGAGAGAGATGTTAAGCTTATTTTTTTAACTTGCAAATGTCTAATGGAATTTCGGAGTAATAGGAATGAGTTTGTGGAGATTAAAAGTTTGTTTGATGTGATGATTAGCTAAGGGAAAAAACAAAATGCATAGTCGTATGCCTTGTGAAAGGCATTTTGTTCGAATAAAAAGTTCAAGGAAGCAAGAAAGTTGATGTTTGATATGAAGTACCAAGAGTAAAAACCAAAGCTTGTTACTTACAAAGTTTTAATGAATGATCTAGCGAAAAGGGGAAGTTTTGATGAAGCTAAAAGTTTGTTTCTTGAATTGAAGAAAAGGCAAATCAAGCTAGAAGTTGTAATGTACAACATACTTATAAATTATCTATGCAAAGAGAGTAAAGTTGAAGAAACCTAGAAATTATTTTGACTATACAAATTCATTTCATTCAGCACCAAATAGTCCAAACTGGGTAAAACAATCACTATACATAGTTATTTACAGATCCAACCAAACTGCACCTATTGGTTAAGCACTTACTAGTTTAGAGTCTTTTACCTGGTCAAACCTCTTACTTGTTAAGCACTTAGTAGTTTAGAGATTGCCAAACAATCCCTAAGTTAATAGTACAAAATTTGAATTCGTATTGATAAGTTGTTCATCCATATTGCCTATGTGCATCCGTATTGGCTTATACAGATGTACAAAAGTTGTTCGCATGTGTGGACTTTATCAGCCACGTCAACATTGGTTCATCCTCACTAAGTGATGTAGAAAACCAGTTACTTGTCCGCATTAGGTTTTTTCTTCATCCACATTAGGTAAAACTCATCCACATCACGTATATATCACTCGCACCAATGATGTAAAAGTCACTAGGCGCTACCAGGTTGGTCGAAGTTTACGAGTAATCATTCTAGGCGGGGGGAGTACTTGGGGATTACTCGGGCATGGTAAATTATAAAGAAATTATTATTAATGAATTTATACACATATCAAATATCATAAGTTCACTAATATTTATAACATATATGAATATGAATATGAATAGAAATTAAAAGGATACATGTTCAAAAACTTAAATAATTAAAAATTAGATATTTGTTTTATAATATTGTGGACATGGTAATTATTTAATAATCATCTTCCAATGTATCTCCATGAAAAATAAAATCCAAAAAAAATCGATGAAAACTAACGAAAATTGATGAAAAACAGCGAATATCCATATTTTCCAAGTTAGGCCTAGTTGGGCTGCCTAGCTCCGAGTAGTGTTGAGTTGGGCTGCCTAGCTCTGAGTAGATTCGAGTTGGATCGATTTTGAGTGAGGTGACCGATTTCGAGTTATGGGATCGAGTTGTAGAAAGTCGCTTCAGTATATATCCGAGATCCGAGTACACCCTTAGTACTCGGCCGAGTTTGCTAACTTTTACAACATTGGCCCACACTACGTCTAACACCTAATGCATTTCTTCATCCGCATCACATCCATAGTCCTTATCACCATCAATCTTTACACTTGTTGAAGTTACCAAAACAAAACAACTATTATTCGTCACTTGAATTGGCATGAATGATCCTTGTAGGGTCCAACGAAATCAATAGAGCATATATCATAGTTAAAGTTACCAAAACAAAACAACTATCATTCGTCACTTGAATTGGCATGCATGATCCTTTTACGGTCCAACTCATCAATACTGACATCTTGTTTTGAAGAGAAGTGATTAAGCATATACAACTATGGATTAGCATATATAGTGTGTGTGCTGGTTCATAGATTATTGACAACTGTTTCGGCTGATGAAGTGTTCGGTAGGCAAATTTCTTTCACATTCGGGCTGAATCAAGAGGAGCTAATAGCAACTGAGTGTTTGGTAACTTCATCCTTTAAGTATTAAAACACATGCCTTATCAGGTAATGGTGCTTTAGACTATCTATTTGGAATAAGAGACTTTTAGATTTGTATGTTTATTTCAATTTACATTCTACTTGATCGGGCATGTTTACCCTCGTAGTTACTGTAGTTACTGCTTGGAACTTTATACAATGTTTATGCTTGATTAACAGTTAATTGTGGAAAAGGATACACTTTGAACTAGTTATTTATGAGTTGGACAGTGTCATGATCCATTGACGGAGAATGCATTTTGTTTTTCTGTTAGACCCACCCTTGATGTGTAATAACGATCCTATCCATGGCATCCTTGTCTCTCCGCTATTAGCAGGGATATGAAATATTATAGTTTTTTCCCTATTTGACGATCTACAATGAGTTTTTACATAGACCTATAACTCATGACATTCCACTATTACACAATGCTCATGATGAAAAAACATGGCCTTATAGGATGTTGGGAAGCATCATTGTAAACATTGAGTAGGGAGAATATGTTCAACCAATTTGCGAAGGCTATATCACCAATACCTAGCGATCATGATTAAAGAAGTGGCTTCAAATGATTTATGCTTTTGGACGGGCTTTATTTTGATTGTCGGTTCAAACAACGACATCAATGTTCTCCAACAATTTCCATTATATACTAAGGAGATGCATAGAGCAATACCTAAATCTCCATTTAATCTCAACAACTGACGGTCAAACGTATCTACAATTTTATCAACCGGTTCTTCACTACGTAGATTACATTTGAGAAACCTTTCCTATATCCAACTGATCCAAAGGAAAAGAAGTTTAAGAAGGTGTAAGAATAAGTAAGAAAAGACGTGTAGTGAGTTTTTGGACTTTTAACAGCTAAAAGAGTAATGCTTAGGCGACCAATCCCATCTTATAATAAAGAAAACTTAGAAACATGATGTATATGTGCATGATATTGCATAGATTTTAAGAGACGATGACAATACGATATAAGTACTCTACATAAGAGATCATCTGAAAAATCTATTTCTTGGTGATAATGTAATTTCAAAGTTGAATGATTGTTGTTTGCATACTTATATTTTAATTTGATCTATTGGAGCATATTGCAAGTCTAGTAATTTATGGAGTTTAGGTGGTCCCCTTACCAATTTGAGTAGTTTCACGTAGATTTGGGCAAAAATGATGAGACAATCAATTATTAGTTGATCTAATTTGTATAGTTTGTATTGTGCTGTTAATCATAACACTAAAACTCTAACTTCAGTGAACTCTAACAAACTTGATAGATTTGAACAAAACTACGTGTGATGTCGAAGATGGTTTTCAAAATCAATGAACAGTTACACAAACAACTCTAAAATATCTTAAAATGTATATAAAACAATGGTTCCCTAAGCCTTATGTTAGAAATGGTCCATTCACCTCAAGAAAGGCAAAAACTTAACTATGACTAAGATGATAGAAATGGATTTTCTCACTTACTAGTGCTTTCCTAAGCCTTATGTTGCTAGCGTGGAAGCTATCACAACTCAAAAAATCCGGGTCAAAGACAATGTAATTGTTCTAAAGATATATTTCTCTTTTATGTTAATAATGGATAATATAGAGGTGTTACCTAAATAGGCTTTTGCTAGAACAATACAAAGATGGTCGAAGGCTATTAACAAAATAAAGTATGATACAAGTATCATTTTTATATTTGATTTGAATATATCATAGTATCCAATGAAAGATGAACTTGGGTGAAGAATGCAATACTTCAATTTTTCATCAAAATAAACGATATGTAGAACGATCAACTATGGTTAAATTTTAGGGAACAACAAACTAATCCTATGCAAGATGATCATGGGGTTTAATTGACATGAAAATAACAGCATACCGCCGGAGCATATAGTGAGTGCCACCATCCTCCGGTGCCACATGATTCTCCACACGATCGCATCCTTATCACATACCGTCTCCAACTTAGTTGTATAGTCACTGCCCCCCAAGTCCTCCAATTTGACGAGTAATATCTAACAATCCGCTTCAGCCTCTCATTTGCAAATTTGTAGCGAAAATGAGTTGTGATGTAGTGGAGATTATTAAAATCAAGCTCAAATGCTTCTGTAGGCTCTAGACAAGTGAATGTAGCGAACGATCTTGGAAGATTGTTTTTTTCTTGCTTTCGAAGGCACCATGATAAAAGCTCGTCACCTAAGTAGCCTCCTGGCTCGAGTATACTCATTCCAACAACCCCATTAGTTAGGTTTTGGCTACTTTTAACACGTCCTTGAACTATAAATACCATTCTTTGAACTGGATCACCTTCTCGTACGATCTACAATTTAAAAAAATATCAAATTCCCGAAAAGGTAAATTTCATAATGGCATGAACGACAAAAAGTACCCATGTCTAATATGATCAATGTGGTGTTTTTAGCCATTGATTACAAAAATCAGCATACCTTTTCGTTCTTTGAAAATACTAGTGGTTTAACACGATCACATATGTTGTCGAGTATTAAATCGTCTAAATTATGAAACAACGGTACCTGAAGAAGATAAAATAAATATTAGTAACATTATCTTCGACTTCAATAAGTATATGCTGCACAAAGGGGTGTAGGAGACTAGGAGTCAAGCTATAAAATTAGTTGGATAACATGACAAACCAAGTTGTTTAAATTATTTATATTTTAGTAGGCTATATTAGAATAAGTTGACATACAAACATTATTTTCTTTCATTATTTGTAGATATTTGATACATTATAAACGATTGATACAAAAACCACTCTAATATCTTAACAATCATATACATTAAAATTATATAATTTGAAGATGATAAACATTAGATACGTTTTTTTTATTAATTACCCTTTATATTTGATTCTAGAAAGTAAACCATTTTCAAAATAGTGTATTCATAATAAACATTGAATAATTTGCAACCTGACTTACACATTTGATTCATTTATTTATTACCTATAGTTTTTTACTCACAATAGAACTATAAATCACAATTCGAAGTTACTCATTCATAAATAGAAATTACATGATAAGTGTATTATTTACCATTTGTATGAGCTCTAGACACAGGAAACGCTTGATATCACGTCGAAGGCCTTCTGGAAAGTCTTTAATGAGTTCCATCTCATCTTCACCTCCCGTCAATGCCCACTTTTGGCGTTCATAATGACGAACTCTTTGTCTAAGAATCGATGGTAGTTGTCGTCTACTCATCCACCATTCCATATCACGACATCTTAGTTCCATTTTACTCTTTTCTTGCATTACATCTTCTAGAAACACCTTCATTATGCCATACAAGTTAAACTACATACAAATAATTCCTCAACTAGAATGTAAGGTTTAATTCTTGAAAGGAATTGAATATATCCACCAATACCACAAAGTAAAATAACAAAAGTAAAATTTAATCCAACTGTTAATGAGGATTGTGAACTAAATCATTATATATTTGCCTTAAGTAGTAAAGGTATTTACCTGAATATTGCCGATTAGTAATATGAATAACACTAACCCACTAAGCACGATGCAAAGACTAAAGCTCACTTCAAACCACTGACTTGTGGGCTCAAGATCATTTCCAAATGTACCGATGCTAAAGAGACCCCAAACAAAAGTATATAGAACTTTAAAGGTGAGCGAGTTGCTAGAAATAGCAGGAAATGCCCCTCCATAAATGCCGTAGTTATACGAACCATTTATATCTAAACACGATGACATTCCAGCCAAACTTGTGTTTGAGTTTCTAGCATAACGGTCACCAAAACTCCCCTCAGGCAACAAAAACCGGAAGCAAAACTCATTGGCACAAGTCAAAGGTAGGCTACATGCATTTTTAATACTACATTGTTGTCTTAGGCACAAAACCACCCTTTGTATTGCCAAAACATACCAACATCCACCTACAACCTACCATAAATAAACATTCATTTAACGATTAAATTGGGGACAAACATACGTTAAACATGAATGAATTATGACATATGATCAATTTTGTCAAGAGTATGCCTTTAAAACATAATGCAAGTCATCAACCTAACATCTCTTTTTTTATTGTCAAATACGATTTATAGCATATTGAACACATACCGAATTTTAAGTAGAAAACGACGATCAAGATTAGATGAACATTTGTAAGTGTGTATATATATATAATGAGAGAGAGATAGAGGTAGAGAGAGAGTATTATACAATTACATAAACACATCATGATTACGTGTTCAAGTCTTATTATAGACAAAAATGTAGAATCAAAAGTAGAATTCAAAAGTATAAAAAAAACATAGTCACATTATAAATCACAATTAAAAAAATAAATAAATGGGTTTTTGATCTCCACGTGATTTTCTATTTCAATTGGTTTGAAATTAAATTGATTATAAATAGGTAAATACGTATGTATAATGAGAGATATCTATGTACAATACTATATAATACAAGAACACGTTAAATAGAATAAATAATTCACCTTTTTAATGTTAAAAATTTTATTAGAAAATTCACATTTGTATATCAAATTCCCCTTTTTAATTAAATTTTCTTTTTTACATGTCTTGATCTCTCATTTAATTTTATTATAACTTCAAATTAAGTTACAAACATTGTTTTTATTTTCTGTTAACTTTTAAAAGTTAACAATAGAGTTAATTGCATAAATGGTCTTTGTGGTAAGGTTATTTTTTAAGTTTACTCCCCAAGTATGATTTATTACAAGATAGCCCATTAAGTATGCTATGTTGTAACAAAATTGTCCACAGCTTGAATGGACGTAAACTTTTTCTTTTAAGCATGTGTGAAATGATCTTTTTACATTTATCTTCATTTCCTCTTCTTTCTCTTGACCTAAATTGCACAACTACCACCACCACCCCTCCATCACCATTATCGATGCCACCTTCTTCCATCACCACTGCCACCACCCTTCCATCACCACCACTACCTCTACCCCTCCCACTCATCTTAGTCTCCACTCCTTCACTTCCAGCGACCACCCACTAGAAAGGTTTCACCATCAGAAAAAACACAAACCTAAAAGGATGTGGTTGATTATGATAGCGATGATCACAACCGCACACACCGCCATCACTGTAATCATAGCGACCACCACCGACAAGGGTTTCATGATTTGGTTGTTTTCTTTTCAAGATTTTGCATCTATTGACGGTATCAAATGGAGCTGAAGAAGGTTGTGGTAATGATGATGGTAGTTGTACGATGACATAGATAGCCATGTAGGCGCGGCATAACAGATTAAGGTTCCACCAAATAGGGTATTAAATTGCCGCTTGAAACAGGTGGTGGAGGGTGGTAAAACTTGGGGAAATTTTATTACAAATTATTATACATAGTGGGCTAACTTGTTATAAACCATATTTGAGTACTAAACTTGAAAAACGACCTTACCACACGGATCATTTATGTAATTAACTCTTAACAAAAATACTCATCAAATTAATAATTTATAAACAATTAAACGATTGAAAATTTTAATAATGAAAAAGAAATTACTCTCTAGTTTGTTTCATACCCATCATTTTATCATTGTTCTTATACACAATTTCCTCTTTAATGTGAACCCTCACTCGAGCGCCCTTATTCCCCACTTGTTTCCAAATTTGAAGAGATTGGGAAGATGGTGGCTGCTGCCTTTGCCAAGTTAGAATTAATTTGCTTCAAGAATTGATTAATTAGCATGCATTCGCAAGTATTAGAAGTGGAGGTCGTGCTAAAGGCCAGATTGAACGTGGTGAGTTACTAGAATGGTTATTTATAATTTTTTTTTCTTTTTTAATCCTGTTAACAATGGTATTTTGACCATATAAAAGAAGGTAATGGTTGAAATGAATGGAGTTAAAGATGTGTAGTGTATAGCAATGGCATATAAAAAAAATTACAAGAAAAAATATGGTCAAACTAAAAGACTACCGCAATTTACTTTTTTTTTAACTCAAACAACTTTTATGTATATCTTCTTTCTAAATATAATTATGGTAAAAGTTCAAGAAAATTATTGTTTATATTTTAGTGTATAGCAATGGTATATATTTATAAAAAAGTATTTTTTTCATAATAATATGGATTGCACAATGATTATAGTGTGTTGCATGAAAGTCACATTTAACTTTTATTCACATATATATTGTTTGTCTGACACATGGCAAGTTATCATGAC
This sequence comes from Flaveria robusta, assembly GCA_025506415.1. Taxonomy (NCBI): domain Eukaryota; kingdom Viridiplantae; phylum Streptophyta; class Magnoliopsida; order Asterales; family Asteraceae; genus Flaveria; species Flaveria robusta. Next base: position 12,423,488 of record CM046465.1, read on the forward strand.
TTATTACGTTTAACGTATTAATTCACCTTGTTAATAACTCACCCAAATATCTTTGTAAACATGTATGTGTGTGTATATGTAATGTGTATGTGTGTGGATGTTTATGTATATGTATATATGCATATGCATATGCATATGTGTGCTTGGAGTTAAATTATATACTAATTTTTGTTGAAAAAAGCAAAGTTAGATTTTGAGGCATTACTAAAGTAGTTCAAACAAACTCTAATTAAACTTATTCCAAGGGCGTTGTAACCTCCTCATTGGACCCTTACTAAAAACTTTAAAGCCACACCCTAAAAATTAAGATGGTAGAGTTTGAGAAGTTGATCCCAACACCGTTAAAATGAGTTTAGTTAGAGTTTAATTGATTCGGTTTAGATGTGGTTAAAAATATTTGTTAGCTTTTTTAAGCAAAAACATTTGTTATATATAGCGCACTTATATATATAAGGGTAGAAATGGTTGTTAATCCACCTTCATTACGATAACGTGTTAACACTAATGTAACGAACACTTACACTTTGATTATACAGTTTAACTAACTCTTACACCATGTTACACCACTAATGTAACAATTTTTCCCATATTTTTAGAATTTCATTCCCTTTTTAAAAAAACTTCACCCTTACTTTTTACTATGATGTTATTTTTTATACAAATTACACCATTAATTAGATTGTTTTAATATCTTTAATTCTAGTATAGTCTTGTTATATTGTTTTATAAATTTATTTTAACGTTCATTATGGATCACTAATTTTTATCACTGTAACTCTAACTTACAATGATGACGTGGTCTACTGTGGACCACTAGTTTGGTTAATGGTTTATCGTAATAAATAAGGGCTAACATTTGTTATCTATCCTATATATATATATATATATATATATATATATATATATATATATATATATATATGTATGTATGTATATATATGATAGAGAATAGATATTAACTTGTGTTTATTGTAATAATCTATTAACTTATTTTTGTGGTTGAGAAGCTTCCATGTCGGCTGATCACCATCTTCTCATTGAAGGGTACTTTTGGTATTTCGCAAAGATGTTTACTTTTTTTGAAGCATCCGAATGACTAGTTTCTTTTTTGCATGATACTCAATGTTTTGTTGTACTTGTTCAGGGTTTTTCAAGTTTTTTGGTGTACCCAAAAAGATTTGTATAAAACCTTTTATGTATAATGGTTTTCATATATATCTTTTATGCTCTTGATTCAAGTGTTCAAACTTCATCTACTTTTATATATTCTTCATTGTTTCACATCCTTCTAATTTCCTTCTAACACCTAAGATGGGTGTTGGTGTTGTTGAAGGTGACATACGTGAGATAGTCAACTAGAATAGTGAGCATGACGAGCATGAAGGCGACTATGATGATACGTATGATATATTTACTAGCAACACTCCTACGTGTTACATTGGATATGATAGGAGGGGTAGTATATTTTTCTATGTTTTATCAATATTCTTGTCTTCATAATTTTGGTGACTATAAGTTTATGTTAGTGTGTAATTATTAGTGTAATTGTTGATATTGATTTAATTGATTTTTTCCGGATATGTTGTGGTGTTTCCATTCTGTAAAATATGTTATATAAAAAGGTAATATATTATGGTCTTAGTATTTTTCGTAGAATTTGGTTTGATTTAGTCAATTTAGAGTGCTCTAACCTAGATACATTTCTGGATACATTTTTGTTATTTGTAGTATCAAAGGTAAGCTGACATTTTTTTGTTGTTTAATGTATTAATTTTTTTGGTTTTAACTTTAAATCTTGTATTGTGTAGTAATTTTATTATGTGACCTATTTTTTATGCATATTCTAATTTCCCATTAATTTTTTTCCATTATGTAAAATATGTTATTTAAAAGTGTAATGTATCATGGTCTTAGTAGTTTACTTGGAATTTTGTTTGCTTTAGTTAATTTATAGTGTTGTAACCACGTTACAGTTGTGATGTATCGCATTATGTGCAGTAGTGATTTTACTTATTTGAAGTATTAACTTTAAGCAGACCTTTCCTTTGCTTAACATGTTATTTTTTATATTAACTTTGAATCTTTTATTGTGTAGTCATTTTATTGTGTGTTCATTTTCCATGCACCTACTACCTTCCTTCTAATTTTTCTTTGCATTCTGTATAATATGTTATTTGAAAGGGTAATGTATCATGGTCTTACTATTTTACTTGAAATTTTATTTGCTTAACATGATTTACAGAACTGTAACAAGGTTACAGTTATGTTAAGTGTCTACTATGCAATATTTATTTTAGTTATTTCTAGTGTCACATAACCCTTTAATTTGAAAGGGTAATGTATCATGGTCTTACAATTTTACTTGAAATTTTATTTGCTTAACATGATTTACAGTACTGTGAAATATGTTATTTACAGTTGTATCATGGTGTATTTGTTTTTTTGATGGATGTTGTAGGGTTCACACTAGGGTAAGAATCTACATTAATGCATAAATGCTAGAAGTTATGTTTTGTAACACCCGGAAATTTTAAAAAGGAAGAGAAAAGTGAAGAAAAAGAAAGAAAGCAAAATAACCCAAGTTGAGGGGTTAAAGTTGTGCAAGGGGCAAACTTTATTATTAAGTTGTTCAAAACGGTGGCATGGCCGCCCACCCCTATTGCACATCATCTTCCTGTCGATTTTCTAGAGAGAGAAAGCAGGGAATTCTCTTCGGTTTTAGAGAGAAGAAGAAGAAGAGGCTGAATTCAGGTTAGTTTCCTGATTTCAGGGTGTTTTTGGCTGATGTTCAGCTTTGGGTATGTGCTTATGTGCTTGTATGTGTGTTCGGTTTTGGTGTTTTAGGTATTTGAACTCATAAGCATTCGGGTTTGAAGGAAGTATTGCTCGAAAGTTGCAAGAGGTGAGTTCTAGATCCCCGTTTTTACATGTTTTAACTGATTTGGGGCTGGAAATGCATGTTTTAACATTTTTATAAAGTTTGGGTGTGTACCCGTATGAATGTGTATGTACCCTGTTGAGAGGGTGTATGTTTGGGAAATTATGATTATGTTACTGGTTTTATGCTTGTTGATGCGTAGTATGCTAGAAACTAGGCTAGAGCAGCTTAGATTGATGATTTTGAGGTCTGAAAATGATGGTAGTTAGAAAAGTAGTTGGCCATGCGCCTAAGTGCCCATGCGCCTGAGATAATGCGCCCAAATAGTACCCAAACGCCCAAGGTTCATGCGCACAAATAGTGCCCATGCGTCTAGAATTATGTCCAGGCGCCTAAGTGTGCCCATAGGCCCAACTGTCCAAACGCCTAAGTGCCCATGCGCCTAAACCAGGCTCATGCGCCTGCATAGTACCCATGCGCCTAAGTGATGGCCGTGCGCCCAAATAGTACCCATGCGCCTGAGTCGCCCATGCCCTAAGTATTCATGCGCCCGCATAGTGCTCGTGCGCCTGCATAGTGCTCATGCGCCTAAGACTTAAAAAATTTTTCTGAAATTTTCGGAAAAGAAGGACTTTTAGGCTATGACTTGGGGTGTTCCCGGGGATGTTATGTGATGATTGTATGATGATATTATGAATGTTATGGCCTGTTTTCTTTGTGTTCCTATTATGTATTTCCCCGTGGCTTTACATGGTGTGATTATGATAATGAATGAAAAGTATTATTTTAACGAAATGAAAGATCTAAGATAATGAAAGTGGAACATAATGAATAAACGAATGAAAGTCTTGCAAGCAAAATGTAAAGAGGTTCACAACTCCTTGAGAGTTATCAGCTCAACTGTGTATCATACAGCGTGCGATCTTGGCTGCCCCATGAGGGATTCACACACAGGGGATCGGTCTTGGTGACTGTTCCATATGTGCGAAATGGGGTCCTTGTCATCAAACCCTAGATTAGTTGGCTTCGTGCCCAAGAGGGGGAGTATACGACAGGACCTAGATAGAAGTGAAAGATAATGTAACGTGCGAAATGTACGAAACGTGCGATAAGTGCGAAAAGAACGATGACGGAAGATAGTAAATATTACCTTGATGTATGTATGATGTATGATCACACGTGAAAGTATGAAAATGTTTTAACGAATGGAAGGTAATATAAATATTTTTGTAAAACTAGAACTCACTCAGCAACGCTGACTTTTATGCATTTTCAGTTGGCAGGTAATGGTTGCTGAGGATGGCACCGGGTGAAGCTACTTGGCAAGATTTTTGGTTGGCATCCATTTTGTGTAGTAATGAAACCAAACGATGATTTGTAATGTACTAATGCTGTAAACAGTAATTATTAATATATGAAATGGTTTCGTTAAATTTTTCTGCTGCAAATGTTAAATAGATTTTATGTGATTTTGAAATAGTATGTGCGGTGATTGTCCAACTGTGAGTGTCCCGGGAACGGGGCCTTACAAGTTGGTATCAGAGCCAAAAGTTTAAAAGAAATGGGTAAATATTTTCAAAAACCTAAACTTAAACTGAAAATGGGACAAATGGAAGGATGCCAGCCCAAGTAGCTATGTGCCATCAGGTATTTTCTTTAATGTGAACCCGTATTATGTGCGCATGTTATTTGAATTATGTGCCTTTAGTAGATTTGGATACTGATGTAGTCAGGATAGGGAATGCTTGGGGTATGAAGAGTAAAGTAAATGGCTAATCACAATTGGCCACTGTAATTAGGGACTTACTATACTTGACATAAACTGAGCTATTACCTTGAATGACCGTGTTGGTGTTCGAATCTTGTAGTGTGTTAGAGGATGGCTGGTGGTAGATCTTCGAAAGCTTCAAGAGGAGGAGGTCGTGGTGGACGTGATGCTGGACCGCGTGCCACAAGAGGTGGTGCTAAGGCTGCGGAAATGGTGCCTGAAGAGCCCGAGACTCATCACCAGGAAGGTGGTGATAAGAGTGCTAATTTGAGGGCCTCGGTGAAAGAGGCTGTTGTTAAGGAAGTTCACCAGGTCATGCAGACGATCCTGCCATCTGTGGTGGTCGAAGTGATTAGAGCTATGCGGGAGGACGAGAAGAAGGAGAAAGAGAAGAGCGCGGGAGAAGCAGGGCAACGGGAGACTGAGACGATTGTCCCAAGTGACGAGGAGGAGGAAGAGGTAGTGCCAGGGATAGCTCGGGGTTGTACTTATGGGGCATTCCAGAGATGCAAGCCCCCGACTTTCGATGGCAATGGGAACGCTGCTGCTGCCCATCGATGGGTGAGAGAAATGGAAGCTGTACTTGATATCAGCGAGTGCAGGGAGGACTGGAAAGTGATGTTTGCTACCCATTCATTTGTGGACTCAGCTTTGTGTTGGTAGGACAATATTGTCCAGGTCGAGGGTAGCAGGGCAATTGGAAAGATGAAGTGGGATGAGCTGAAAAGGCTGGTGATTAAGGAGTTCTGTCCTCACAGGGAACTCGATAAGATTGAGAGGGAGTTCTAACAGTTGGAGGTGGGAACCATGACGCACCAACAGTACACCACAAAGTTTAATGAGATGGCACGACTGGTGCCAGATCAGGTGACACCTGTGTCATGAAAGATAAAGAGGTACATCCAAGGTTTGCCGGCGGATATTCGCAGGCACATGATCGCCGCCCGGCCGAGCACGTTTAGGTCGGTGGTCGATCTGGCGGGAAGGTTATACGATGAACGGGAGGTGGCTGTGGTTGAAGTAGGCAAGAAAAGTGGTGGTGGTGATCAAAACTGGAATGGAAAGCGGTTTGGATGCGGTGGTGTCGCTCCAAACAGCAAGGTTGCCAGGGTGGATGACCGGCGTGTAGCCACACCCGGGGCAGGAGCAAGGAGGTGTGGTAAATGTGGAAGGGAGCATACGGGGGAGTGAAGATGGGGATCGAACGTCTGCTTCAAGTGTGGGAAGCCCGGTCACATGGCTCGAGAGTGCGGGGCCGTGAGATGTTATAACTGTGGTGAAGATGGCCATCTGAGCAGGGACTGCAAGAAGCCGAGGGCTGAGAGTTCCGGGGCAAAGAAGAAGGCTGGGAGTGAAGGCCAGAAGGCAAGCGCCAAAGCTTTCACGATGACCAGGGAGGAGGCTAGGATGGACCCCGATGTTGTGTCAGGTACGTTTCTAGTAAATCAAACTCTTGCTTCTGTGTTATTTGATTCTGGTGCTAGTAGGAGTTTCATTTCTGCTGCTTTCTGTGCTAATTTGCCCGTTAGAAGTAGAAATATTGATGAGCCCTTTGATGTAGAATCTGCCATAGGTAAGTCTACCAGGATTTCTAATATAATAGAAGACTGTGACATAGAGCTAGAAGGTCATAGGTTTCCTGCTAGACCGTTTGTGATGACCTTAGGCGGGTTTGATGTAGTCCTAGGGATGGACTGGTTAGCGGCCTATGAAGCGAATATTGTGTGTCGCAAGAAGATGATCCGACTGACAGCGCCTGACGGGAGTTCGGTGACGGTCTTTGGTGATCGAATTACTACGGTTCCGAAGGTAATTTCGATGGCGGTGGCGGGGAAGTGTATAAGACGTGGATGTAGTGCCTACCTGGCTTATGTGAAGGATGTGGACACGTCAACACCACAATAGTCCGACGTACCGGTTGTGTGTGAATTTCCCGATGTGTTTCCAGAAGACTTACCCGGTGTGCCACCGGACCGTGAGATCGAGTTCCAAATTGATTTGATACCTAGTGCTCAGCCTGTCACTAAGGCACCGTATCGATTGGCTCCAACAGAGATGAAGGAACTGATGGTTCAATTGCAAGAACTGTTGGATAAAGGGTTTATTCGACCGAGTATCTCTCCCTGGGGTGCTCCAGTGTTGTTTGTAAAGAAGAAGGATGGTAGCATGAGGATGTGCATCGACTACCGTGAGTTGAACAAGTTGACGGTGAAGAACCGATATCCTTTACCTAGAATCGACGACTTGTTTGATCAGCTGCAAGGTGCCAGTTGGTTTTCGAGAATCGATCTTCGATCGGGTTATCATCAGCTGAAGGTGAAGGAGCAGGATATTCCTAAAACAGCTTTTCGTACGCGTTACGGACACTACGATTTTCTCGTTATGTCTTTTGGTTTAACCAACGCGCCAACTGCTTTTATTGATTTGATGAATCGAGTGTGCCGGCCGATGTTGGATAAATCAGTGATTGTGTTTATCGATGATATCCTAATTTATTCGAGGAGCGAGGAGGAGCATGCCGGTCACATTCGGGAAGTATTGGAGACGCTTAGAAGGGAGAAGTTGTACGCCAAATTCTCTAAGTGCGCGTTCTGGTTGACCGAAGTTCAGTTTTTGGGTCACGTGGTGAATTCCAAAGGAATCATGGTCGACCCAGCAAAAGTAGAAGCTGTGATGCAATGGAAGTCTCCAAACACGCCATCCGAGATTCGTAGTTTCCTGGGTTTGGTGGGCTATTATAGACGATTCATCCAAGGCTTCTCAAAGATAGCTTCTCTGTTGACCAAATTGACCCGTAAGGATGTGAAGTTTGTATGGGGTCAAGAGCAAGAAAGGGCTTTTGAGGAGCTAAAGGCGAGGCTGACGCAAGCTCCAGTCTTGTCATTACCCGAAGGAAGCGAAGATTTGATGGTTTATTCAGATGCTTCTTATTTGGGGTTGGGTTACGTGTTGATGCAGCGAGGGAAGGTTATAGCCTACGCATCCCGACAGCTAAAAGTTCATGAGGTTAATTACCCTACTCATGACTTGGAGTTAGCGGCTGTGGTCTTCGCATTGAAGATTTGGAGGCACTATTTATATGGGACGAAGTGCACTATCTTCACCGACCACAAGAGCTTGAAGTACTTCTTCGAGCAGAAAGATTTGAATATGAGGCAGAGGCGATGGTTGGAGCTCATTAAGGATTATGATTGCGAGATCCATTACCGTCCAGGCAAAGCCAACGTAGTGGCGGATGCCCTTAGCCGAAAGGAGAGGCCTGAACCGATCCGGGTGAAGGCTTATCAATTGGTTATGACCTCCGATGTTATGAAGCAGGTCAAGGAGTTTCAAGACGAGGCGTTGAAAGAAGATCGCCTTAACTCCGAAAGGATGAGAGGTCTAGTCACGGAATTGGGTGAAAACACTCTCGGTGTTAGAACCCGATTTGGGCGAATGTGGATTCCTCGTTATGGAGATTTACGTGGGAAGATCATGGATGAAGCTCATAAGACTCGATACTCCATTCATCCCGGTGCTACAAAGATGTATCGTGATACGAAGAAAGATTATTGGTGGCCGGGTATGAAGCGCGACGTAGCGGAGTACGTGAGTAAGTGTCTTACTTGTTTGCAAGTGAAGGCGGAGCATCAAAAGCCATACGGGAAGATCCAACCTTTGGATATACCCGAGTGGAAGTGGGAGCATATCATCATGGATTTTATTACGAAACTGCCGCGAACGGTAAGGGGATATGACGCCATATGGGTGATAGTCGACCGTCTAACGAAGAGTGCTCATTTCTTACCGATTCGTGAAACGTATTCATCCAAGAGGTTAGCGGATCTGTTCATCAAGGAGATTATGACTCGTCATGGTGTACCGGTGTCTATTGTGTCTGACCGTGACACTCGGTTTACATCCAAGTTTTGGAAAAGATTCCACGATGCGATGGGGACGAGGTTACATATTAGTACGGCTTATCATCCTCAAACGGATGGTCAATTAGAGAGAACTATTCAGACGCTTGAGGATATGCTTCGGGCATGCGTCATTGACTTCGGAGGAAGTTGGGACGAACACTTACCGTTAGCTGAATTCTCATACAACAACAGTTATCATGCCAGCATTGGTATGCCACCCTATGAGACGCTACACGGTAGGAGGTGTAGGACACCCATATTATGGGGTGATATTGGTTAGAAGGAGTTAGGGAGCATCGAAGTGATTGAAGCTACGACTGAGAAGTTGGAAACGATAAAAGCCTATATGAAGGCAGCCAAAGATAGGCAGAAGTCGTATGCCGATAAGAGACGTAGACCGATTGAATTCAAGGTGGGTGATAGAGTTATGTTGAAGGTTTCACCTTGGAAGGGTATCATTCGGTTTAGAAAGCGGGGCAAGTTGAGTCCGAGATACATAGGGCCTTTCCGAATCATTGCTCAAGTAGGAGAGGTGGCCTATAGATTGGAGTTGCCCGATGAGTTAAGTGGAGTTCATCCAACATTCCATGTATCTCATCTGAGGAAGTGCTTAGCTGATGAGTATATGGTGGTACCACTGGAAGACATTGAGGTTGACGAACGGCTCAATTATGTGGAGCAACTAGTGACTATCATTGACAAAAAAGAGAAGAGGCTAAGGAATAAAGTGATTCCCTTGGTGCGGGTACAGTAGAAGCATAAAAAAGGACCCGAGTCTACATGGGAATCTGAGGAGGAAATGAGACAGCATTATCCTCAACTGTTCGAGGAGTGACAGGTTTCGGGGACGAAACCTATATAAGGGGGGTGGACTTGTAACACCCGGAAATTTTAAAAAGGAAGAGAAAAGTGAAGAAAAAGAAGGAAAGCAAAATAACCCAAGTTGAGGGGTTAAAGTTGTGCAAGGGGTAAACTTTATTATTAAGTTGTTCAAAAAGGTGGCATGGCCGCCCACCCCTATTGCACATCATCTTCCTGTCGATTTTCTAGAGAGAGAAAGCAGGGAATTCTCTTCGGTTTTAGAGAGAAGAAGAAGAAGAGGCTGAATTCAAGTTAGTTTCCTGATTTCAGGGAGTTCTTGGCTGATTTTCAGCTTCAGGTATGTGCTTATGTGCTTGTATGTGTGTTTGATTTTGGTGTTTTAGGTATTTGAACTCATAAGCATTCGGGTTTGAAGGAAGTCTTACTCGGAAGTTGCAAGAGGTGAGTTCTAGATCCCCGTTTTTACATGTTTTAACTGATTTGGGGCTGGAAATGCATGTTTTAACATTTTTATAAAGTTTGGGTGTGTACCCGTATGAATGTGTATGTACCCTGTTGGGAGGGTGTATGTTTGGGAAATTATGATTATGTTACTAGTTTCATGCTTGTTGATGCGTAGTATGCTAGAAACTAGGCTAGAGCAGCTTAGATTGATGATTTTGAGGTCTGAAAATGATGGTAGTTAGAAAAGTAGTTGGCCATGCGCCAAAGTGCCCATACGCCTGAGATCATGCGCCCAAATAGTACCCAAACACCCAAGGTTCATGCGCACAAATAGTGCCCATACGCCTAGAATTATGCCCAGGCGCCTAAGTGTGCCCATACGCCCAACTGCCCAAACGCCTAAGTGCCCATGCGCCTAAACCAGGCTCATGCGCCTGCATAGTACCCATGCGCCTAGAAAGTTGTCCAGGCGCCTAAGTGATGGCCATGCACCCAAATAGTGCCCATGCACCTGAGTTGCCCATGTGCCTAAGTATTCATGCGCCCGCATAGTGCTCGTGCGCCTGCATAGTGCTCATGCCCCTAAGACTTAGAAAATTTTTCTGAAATTTTCAGGAAAGAAAGACTTTTAGGCTATGACTTGGGGTGTTCCCGGGGATGGTATGTGATGATTGTATAATGATATTATGAATGTTATGGCCTGTTTTCTTTATGTTCCTATTATGTATTTCCCCGTGGCTTTACATGGTGTGATTATGATAATGAATGAAAAGTATTATCTTAACGAAATGAAAGATCTAAGATAATGAAAGTGGAACATAATGAATGAACGAATGAAAGTCTTGCAAGCAAAATGTAAGGAGGTTCACAACTCCTTGAGAGTTGTCAGCTCAACTGTGTGTCATACAGCGTGCGATCTTGGCTGCCCCATAAGGGATTCACACACAGGGGATCAGTCTTGGTGACTGTTCCATACGTGCGAAACGGGGTCCTTGTCATTAAACCCTAGATTAGTTGGCTTCGTGCCCAATAGGGGGGTTTAGTATATGACAGGACCTAGATAGAAGTGAAAGATAATGTAACGTGCGAAATGTACGAAACGTGCGATAAGTGCGAAAAGAACGATGACGGAAGATAATAAATATTACCTTGATGTATGTATGATGTATGATCACGCGCGAAAGTATGAAAATGTTTTAACGAATGGAAGGTAATATAAATGTTTTTGTAAAACTAGAACTCACTCAGCAACGTTGACTTTTATGCATTTTCAGTTGGCAGGTAATGGTTGCTGAGGATGGCACGGGGTGAAGCTACTTGGCAAGATTTTTGGTTGGCATCCATTTTGTGTAGTAATGAAACCAGACGATGATTTGTAATGTAATAATGCTGTAAACAGTAATTATTAATATATGAAATGGTTTCGTTAAATTTTTCCGCTGCAAATGTTAAATAGATTTTATGTGATTTTGAAATAGTATGTGTAATGATTGTCCAACTGTGAGTGTCCCGGGAACGGGGCCTTACATGTTTTTGTTTCATGTTTAATTCATTTTTTTGTTTTCATTGCAATAAGCTAAGACTCATGTTCTAACCCAACTACGTCTATCAACTTTATGTTTCGCATGTATGTAGGTTCTTATTCTAGCTGATTTCACCAAATGCCGAACGCTACTAAGTATTATGCTCCAGATGTGAAATGAATTTGTCTAAGAATGCTTTAATATTATTTACATCCTTGTTTAAAATTTATGGTGTGTATATATATATTTATACAGTATAATGTTTTGTTGCATTGTATCAGATCCTTTGTAGGATGACATTGTTAATTCAAATAACGTTGTATGATTTATGTTACATTACTTATGAAAATTAGTACATTGTAATGTAGATTGATGTTGCATCATGGTTGTAATCAACTTCTCGTATGTTATGATCTATGATACTAAAAATGAAATTTGAAATCGTCATAATTATATGGGTTGGGTATGGGCGTTTACTGTAGCAACATGGATGATTGTACAATGCTGATGTGATTGCCATGCATAAGAGCAATTAATTACATTAATTAAATGACAGATAGACCCTTACAAATCCATTGAAACCAAATGCAAGTAATAAAATATTCATATTAAATCAAAATCATTGGATCTTTTATGACGGATCAGATCTAAGGCTAGAAAATAGTTAATAGGTTATTGCAATGATGCATGTTTAAGATTTTATCTATCCCTATATATACATATATATAATATTATTTATACGGGTCAGGATTTTTACAGAACCATGCTTATTTACAGAACCAAAAAAACCATTGATTTACATAAATATAAATTTCAAACCATTGATTTACGTAAATGTAAATTAATACTAGTGATGTTTAGCCGGTTTATATAGTTTGTTATTCATATTTGATATACACATATGTAAAACAACTCAAGTATCACTAGACTTAATTTACATTTATACGAATGTTAACCTTTTTTACTGTGATAACTCATTAACTCAATTAATCACCCACAGCAGACCACGTAGCCAATGTAAGTTAGATTTACAGTGGTAATTTACTTGTATACAATCAACATTAATTATTTTTTTTAAATATAGCAAGACAATATTCGAATTAAAGATATTAAAATAATATATTTAATGGTGTAATTTGTATAAAAAATAACATCATACAAAAAAGTTAGGAAGGTTTTAAAAAGAAGCGCTATGTTTTCTTGAAAAGGGGGAGAAATTTTGAAAATGTAGGGTAAATTGTTACATCAGTGGAATAATTAGGTGTAAAAGTTAGTTACACTATACAATCATGGTGTAAGTATTTGTTACTTTAATATTAACGGATTAACACAATAAAGGTGAGTTAACAACCGTTTCTTCCCCTATATGTATGTGATTGTGTGTGTGTGTGTCTATATATATATATTACCATTAGATCAGAGGGGGTTACATGGCAAGGTTTGAAGTTGCCATAAAAAGAGGGGTTTTAAAAAAGAACTTACTTGCAAAGTATGCACAGCGGATGTTTGGTGTGAACGAGAGTATGCACAGCGGTTGAAGGTTGTACAGAAAGGGAAAATCTTTTTTTTTTTTTTTTTTTTTTTTTTTTTTTTTTTTTATATATACTGGGTATAATATGAAGTGCTGGAGATAATAACTGGGAGAGTAAGGGAGTGGAGAGTTAAAGAGCGGCGAAGAGTTTAGTGTGCACTGAAAGTCATATATTATTGCTTTCAAAGGTGTGTTCGAGGTGTGTTCGAGGTGTGTTTACAAATGAATTACAATTGCCCTTATATAGGCAAATGAATCTGCTAAAACTACTAAATTCAAAAAGCTATGAGCCTAAAAGTCAAAAAGGCTATACATTAAATTCAAAAGCCTAAAAAGAAAAAGTAAAAGCTGTCTGCCATGATTGTCTTTGATAATTGTTGCTTACGTCATGGCTTACGTTATTGTTTTTGTCTTGTGTAACCTGTCGTCATTGCATGCGTCGTGTCTTCTAGAAGTCTCTGTGTGTGCTGTCGATTGACTGTGGACTTGAACAATTCTGTTCGTCGTCGTATCCGTCTTCTAGGTTGACGATGTGCTGTAACTGTAGAGTGTCTCCTTCCCCTGCAAATGGTAGAAGCATACTCCAATTTGTTTTTGCATAAACCTGTATGTAGTGTCCTTCGCCTATTAATCTGTATTGCTGCCAAGGAAAACAATCAGGAATTTCTGGAGTTTCCTGATGTTTTTTGATAAACTGTTCGAAACTTGTTGTAGGCTGGCTGTGTGGATCATCCATCCATGGTAAATTTGCAAAGTCTATGTTACTGACGGGATTTGTCATCGCTCTTTGTAAATAGACGTCTGTTTTTTGTTTATTGTGTTCGATGAATATCCGCTTTCTAGCTGGTCTGTATGTATAAGCGTCTGCAAATGGGAATGAAGCAAAAATCTTACACCCAATGATCGGTGTTGTAGATCTTGCTGCAATGTTTCCTGTTGTTAAAATGATTTTCTCCCCAAGTTGATTTAGGAGATCTTCTGTTCTTCTGTCTAATTTTATTTCTAAATAATCAATCATACCATGATGGTAAAATTGAATTATCTGTTCGTCTGTTAATTTTGTAGGGTGATGAACTTGAAGTAACAAGAGGCCTGTTCCTTCGCCGTCTTCATCTGTTCTTTCTACTACTGCAAATCCTTGAACTTCACTGTCGAATCTGAAGGCCAAGTCTATGAGTTGCTGCTGTAGATTGTACAGAATTAAAGGGAATTCTGCACAAACCTTCTATGAGACAAGATTCTCAAATTCTGGGAATCTCTCTGTAACTGGTTTCAAAATTTGCCACCAGGGTGTATCAAGAATCCTTGTTTTAAAAGATTCATATTTTCTGTGTATAACTGTTTTTTCTTCTTTTTTCTCGAGCCTTTGTAATAACTGTGTATTTTTTGCTTCGAGTATAGCATTTTTCTGTTTTAATATGCTATTTTCAATTTTTATCTGTGTAATCTGTGTATTTTTTGCTTTTTCCTCTAACTGTGATTTCAATGTTGAAATCATTTCCTGCTGAGCTTGAATGTATTGCTCAGGGTTTTGTTTTGCAATCTCCGAAAAGCTTTTAACCTCTTCGGGTTCTATGTAAAAGTTTTGTATTCCAAATTTTTCTCTTGCATCTTTCAATGCTTCAGAGAAGTTTGTAAAACCTTTCCAGGTTGCTCCCCCAGGAATATTTGTTATATGAGGGATAACACTGGTCCATTTGTTGAAAATCCCAATTTTTGTACCTCTGTATATAACATAGTGTGTAAAATTGGGTTTTGTTTTAAACTGTCTTTCAGGGGTTTTTAAACTTTGTTCCTGAAAGTAAATGCTTAAAGCATTCAAAACCTGTACTTTGAAAGTTGACGCCTGTGGCATGGTTTGAATGTGCCATAGGTTGTCTAACAAGCATTGCTGCTTGTCTGTAAGTTTCATGCCTATAATAGGACGAAACTTTTTGTTAGAATCTGTGAAAATCTGTAAAGCATATGTTCCAAATTCTAATACCGGCTTGGGTATAGAACTGGTAGTATGCAAAGGGCGTTTTTCCCTTAACTGTGTAAACTGTTTTTGCTGTCTATAGAACTGTGTAATTTCATCTGGTCTTGCCACTAACTGAGGTAATGGGACCTGAGATGAACTGTGTATTTTTTCTATTGACTGCTTGTATAACTGTTGAATCTGTTCTTCTTCCTCTGTCAAAGATTTATCCTGTTTAGGATATATAATCTTTGCTTTTCCTTTATCTTTTTTCCTGTCCATCTGTAACAAACCATTTGTTAATATTACGAGATAAGATATCTGCTATCCCATTATTTTTTCCTTTAATATGTTCAAAATTTATGGAATAACCATTTCCTTGTATAATGTTTTGTAAATTAACCCATCTTGTTCTGTTTATCTTTTTACTTTGGTAATTCTTTATAAACTTAACGATTGCTTCGCAATCGGTTCTGACTGTAAACTCTTTGTTTAAAAAGATTTTGAATTTATCTAAAGCATATATTAATGCTTGTATTTCAAAATCTATTGTAGTCCAGTTTGTTTTATTTTGAAAATTACCGCTTGTATAAGCGCAAATTTTCTCTTCTTTCTTTGTGCTGTATTTATTTGGTTTACATAGAAGGACTGCTCCCCATCCTTCTTTGCATCCATCTGTTTCAATGATTATGTAATCTGTAATTAAAGGTAGTTCAAGGGGTTTTATATTTTTTACCGCCTTTTTGATCTCTTTAACCAATTTAATGTCTTCTTGGTTAAAATACCTTTGACCATTTTTTGTAGTCTTACTGTATATTGGTCCGACTAATTTTGACAAATTTGGGATAAATTTTCTGGCGTAATTTACCAGTCCCAAAAATGCTTGTATCTGTTTTAAATTTTCGAATTTTTCTGGAAAATTTAGAATTTTTGTAGAAATATGTGGTTGTAATTCTATTTTTCCATTTCCAATTTCTAACCCTAAAAAGGAGATTTTTCTTTTGAATAACTCCATTTTTCGTTTAGAAACTACTATACCATTCTTCTTTATTTCTGTAAAAACCTGCTGAAGATGTCTTTCGTGTTCCTGTACTGTATTACTTGCAACTAAAATGTCATCAATGTAAACTAAACAAAATTCGTATTTTAAAAATATACTGTCCATAAATCTTTGAAAAAGTGAAGGAGCATTTTTTAGTCCAAAACTTAGGACATTCCATTCGTATTGCCCTTCAGAACATGTAAAAGCTGTCCAGGGTTTAAAGCTTTCTTCAAGCTTTAACTGGTTATATCCTGATTTTAAATCGAATTTTGAAAATACTTTTTTATTCTGTATAAGATTTAGTAAACTGTCTTTGTTAGGGATATTGTATCCATCATCTATTGTGTTGTCATTTAATCTTTTGTAATTGTAAACTATCCTAGCCTTTCCTCTTTTTATTTCACTGTGATTTCTTACTAAAAAGGCTGCAGATCTGTGAGGACTTTCTGATTTTCTAATTAATCCTTGAGTTATCATTTCAGGGATTTGTTTTTTAAATTCCTCTTTGTCTAATGGGCTGTATTCTATGTTTGCTGAACCTTGTGTTTGTATGTAAGTCTGTTGTTCTTGTGACTGTGTTATAGCCATTTTACCTATTTCCTCAGGTTTGACTATTCTTTCTATTTCTTCTATCTTATTTTCTAGATTTTTGATTTTTAAGCTGTGTAATTCTATTGAAAGTTCTATCTTCTCTATTTTGTCATTTTTGTTATCTTTGTTGACTGTTTTGGATGTCGAGGCTATATCTTGGTTGTATATTTCTTTAAGGCATTTAAAGCAAATTTCCTTAAAGCACTTATTACACTGTGATCGTTTTTCTATACTTGGGTAATATCCACAATTATAACATCTAATGTGATTATTTCCCTTGTTCTGTATCCAGTTATGTTCATAATTTTCTTCTGTATTCATGTATGTATATGCTACTTTTACTGTTGGATTTTCATCTTCGCTGTATATGCTATATACTGATTCATTATCAGAATCATTGTCTGTTTTAATAGCTTCTATTTCATAATCCTGTATTTGTTCTATTAAGTTAGCTCTTTCTACATTCTTATTCCTGTTTGTACATCTATTAGCTAGATGTGTTGTATCTCCGCAGATAAAACATCTACATTTTCTTGACTGTGGTTTTTTAACATACCTGTTTGTACTATTTTTTCTGTAATTTTTGTTGTATGTCATACTCTTTCTTATCTTTTTTCTTTTATTGTAGACTCCATAAGCCTGTGGTGTATAAATTACTGTTTTACAAAATGCATACGCATTTCTTTTTAACTGTTCTTGTAAAGCTACTTCTTTACATTTTTCTTCTAAAATACTAAATGTATAAGTTATTCTAGGTCCTATTCCTAGATTCTGCTGTGTACCATAATTTGTTTTCCAGGCTTCATGTATAGATTTTCCTAAATCTCCTGGTAATTTTACAAAGTATTTATCACAAAGATTATCATCCATAGCTTTTCCTGTTTGAGATAATAATCTAGTGAAATCTAATGTGAATTCATTTATGTATTTCATATCTGCTATACTTAGCTGTTCTAAGTTTCTTATAGCCGTATCTTGTATTAAACTGTTGTTTTTTGCTGGATCAACTCCTAATATTAAAGTTCTAATCTGTGCTGTGAAATTGTAAGGATTATCTCCTAATGCTTTGAGTTGATTTATCTCTTCTGGATTCTGTGCTTTCTTACTTTGCCAGATTCCTAGAGCTATTGGTCCTAATGTTGTTTCTAGATATGCAAACATATCCATACTGTCTTTCTTATTTGTTTCCCAAAGTCTTACTACATTTTGTTCCCATGTTAAGACTTCATCTATCCATAACTGTGGTTTTTGTTGTTCGAGTAACAACATGTTTGTACTGTAAATCTGTCCTATGGGTAATCTCTTTCCTTTTCCTATATAACTAGATTCCTGTTGATAATCTACTGTTGGTTGTGCCCATGGTTCTCTACCATGAGTTTCTTGGTGTGTACCACTGTGTTCTCCTACCCATTCTATTTTTGGTCTTTTTAACGGGTTGTGCATCTGTGCATCCATAAAGGTTTGTTCTTGTTTGTAGAAATCTGCTATCATTGTTTTACCATTTATAATGTCTTCTACTAATGGCAGATTGTAGTATTCCTGTAGTTTTTTGTAACTTTCTTCGTATGTCATTCCTAAGTCTAACATACATTCTATTATCATGTCATCTACTTCCTGTTGTATGTTTAATTCTGTAAACTTTCTATCTATGATTTGTTCTAACGTTTTATCTGTTTCTTCTGTCTTAAGGCAATCTATGGATTCTTCTTCAAAGTCTAGAAGTGTGTAATCCATTGTTTCTTCTTGTTTAAACTTTAAGAAGTCTGTATTTAATATTTCGTCATCTGTATCGTATTCATTATCTGTATCGTATATTGGAAGTGTTTCCTCCTCTTCCTCTATACTCATAAAATGATATTCTTCGTTATCATTTTCTTCTGTTTGTTTTTCCTTAAAATCTGTAAATCTTAGCTTCTGTTTTCCATCAATTTCTTCATATATATAACTTTTCTTAGGTACTAAGACTGTTTTGTTATCATTTTCCTGTAGATCTTCTAGATCCCATTCTAATCCTGTTAACTGTTCTGGATCTATTTTTATTGGGTCTATCATCTGTATAGATTTTGATGCTATCGTTTTAACGATTCCATCTATGTTTACTTTGTATTTCATTCCTGAACTGTTACTAGCTTTTCCTAGTATTCCTATACTTACTACTAGGTTGTTTCCTTCATAATTTTCATACCCTTTTGTTTTTAAGGCTATTTTAATGTTCTGTAAGTCTTTTGTATCTTTTAAGATATCAGGTGTACAATAAAATATTGCTATATTTTGACTCAGATCTACTTCCATGCCTGAGATTATAGCTTTTTTCATTTCTGTTTTCCAACTTTTATCAAGTATTAGAGCTAAAAGCTTTGTTCCTAGGTTTTTTCTTCCTAGAGCCTTAACTCCTATTACTATTAATCCTGTGTGTACGAAGTTTTTGTTCTGTTTTTTGATCTTTTCTATAGTTTCTGGTGAAAAAAGATCTAATGTTACTGTGTTGTCTACAACTCTTAAGCTTTCTTCTCTACTGCTTCTTATGAGTGTAGTGTTTATGTTTAATCTTCCTGTTTGATATAAAATCCTTGGATTTAATATATCTAACTGGTGTTGATTGTATAATTCTAGATTTCTATCTAGGTCTATTTCTTCTTCAAGCTGTGTTATCTGTCTATTACTTTTACTTGTTTCACTTATTATTCTGTTGGATTGATTTTTTATATAATCTAAATTCTGTGATATTTTCTTAACTTCTGTTATTAAATTTTCTAATATCTGTTTATTATTTGTTACTTCTCTTTGTAGACTAATACTTAAATTAATAAGTAAATCTACTAGAGTGTTTAACTGTGAATTATTTGTGTGTAAACTGTGTTCACAAGAGTCTTTAATATTACAGACTAAAGTGAAATTATCTGTTTTAAGTGTTTTTTGTTGAGCTTTTTCAGAGAATTCTAAATTCAGAAACTCTAAGCGTTTGATTATTTGTGAGCTACCGATGGTTATTAAGAATACCTACTCTTTAACTCTTTCTCTCCTTATTCCCAGTTTATCTCTTATAAATTTTCTTATATCCCAGCTTAATTTAAAGTAATATAAAAACAGAGAAATATGATCACATATTAAAAACTAATTATCAAAACAATCAAACCAAAAAGTAACCCTTTCTTTAATAAAGTTATCAAAGCAACCTTCTTTCCCATAATCTTCACCTAAGAGAGTTCTCCAATAACACAGGCATCACACGCCATAAAATGGAGCTTGTCTTAGTCTTTTAGATTTTAAGAAAGACTTTGCTCTGATACCATTAGATCAGAGGGGGTTACATGGCAAGGTTTGAAGTTGCCATAAAAAGAGGGGTTTTAAAAAAGAAGTTACTTGCAAAGTATGCACAGCGGATGTTTGGTGTGAACGAGAGTATGCACAGCGGTTGAAGGTTGTACAGAAAGGGAAAATCTTTTTTTTTTTTTTTTTTTTTTTTTTTTTTTTTTTTTTTTTTATATATACTGGGTATAATATGAAGTGCTGGAGATAATAACTGGGAGAGTAAGGGAGTGGAGAGTTAAAGAGCGGCGAAGAGTTTAGTGTGCACTGAAAGTCATATATTATTGCTTTCAAAGGTGTGTTCGAGGTGTGTTCGAGGTGTGTTTACAAATGAATTACAATTGCCCTTATATAGGCAAATGAATCTGCTAAAACTACTAAATTCAAAAAGCTATGAGCCTAAAAGTCAAAAAGGCTATACATTAAATTCAAAAGCCTAAAAAGAAAAAGTAAAAGCTGTCTGCCATGATTGTCTTCGATAATTGTTGCTTACGTCATGGCTTACGTTATTGTTTTTGTCTTGTGTAACCTGTCGTCATTGCATGCGTCGTGTCTTCTAGAAGTCTCTGTGTGTGCTGTCGATTGACTGTGGACTTGAACAATTCTGTTCGTCGTCGTATCCGTCTTCTAGGTTGACGATGTGCTGTAACTGTAGAGTGTCTCCTTCCCCTGCAAATGGTAGAAGCATACTCCAATTTGTTTTTGCATAAACCTGTATGTAGTGTCCTTCGCCTATTAATCTGTATTGCTGCCAAGGAAAACAATCAGGAATTTCTGGAGTTTCCTGATGTTTTTTGATAAACTGTTCGAAACTTGTTGTAGGCTGGCTGTGTTGTTCATACATCCATGGTAGGTGTGCGAAGTCGATATTGCTGACGGGATTTGTCATCGCTCTTTGTAAATAGACGTCTGTCTTCTGTTTATTGTGTTCGATGAATATCCTCTTTCTTGCTGGTCTGTATGTATAAGCGTCTGCAAAAGGAAATGAAGCTACTATCTTAACACCAATGTAGGGTGTCGTGGATCGAGCTGCAATGTTTCCTGCTGTTAAAATGATTTTCTCCCCAAGTTGATTTAGGAGATCTTCTGTTCTTCTGTCTAATTTTATTTTTAAATAATCAATCATACCATGATGGTAAAATTGAATTATCTGTTCGTCTGTTAATTTTGTAGGGTGATGAACTTGAAGTAACAAGAGGCCTGTTCCTTCGCCGTCTTCATCTGTTCTTTCTACTACTGCAAATCCTTGAACTTCACTGTCGAATCTGAAGGCCAAGTCTATGAGTTGCTGCTGTAGATTGTACAGAATTAAAGGGAATTCTGCACAAACCTTCTATGAGACAAGATTCTCAAATTCTGGGAATCTCTCTGTAACTGGTTTCAAAATTTGCCACCAGGGTGTATCAAGAATCCTTGTTTTAAAAGATTCATATTTTCTATGTATAACTGTTTTTTCTTCTTTTTTCTCGAGCCTTTGTAATAACTGTGTATTTTTTGCTTCGAGTATAGCATTTTTCTATTTTAATATGCTATTTTCAATTTTTATCTGTGTAATCTGTGTATTTTTTGCTTTTTCCTCTAACTGTGATTTCAATGTTGAAATCATTTCCTGCTGAGCTTGAATGTATTGCTCAGGGTTTTGTTTTGCAATCTCCGAAAAGCTTTTAACCTCTTCGGGTTCTATGTAAAAGTTTTGTATTCCAAATTTTTCTCTTGCATCTTTCAATGCTTCAGAGAAGTTTGTAAAACCTTTCCAGGTTGCTCCCCCAGGAATATTTGTTATATGAGGGATAACACTGGTCCATTTGTTGAAAATCCCAATTTTTGTACCTCTGTATATAACATAGTGTGTAAAATTGGGTTTTGTTTTAAACTGTCTTTCAGGGGTTTTTAAACTTTGTTCCTGAAAGTAAATGCTTAAAGCATTCAAAACCTGTACTTTGAAAGTTGACGCCTGTGGCATGGTTTGAATGTGCCATAGGTTGTCTAACAAGCATTGCTGCTTGTCTGTAAGTTTCATGCCTATAATAGGACGAAACTTTTTGTTAGAATCTGTGAAAATCTGTAAAGCATATGTTCCAAATTCTAATACCGGCTTAGGTATAGAACTGGTAGTATGCAAAGGGCGTTTTTCCCTTAACTGTGTAAACTGTTTTTGCTGTCTATAGAACTGTGTAATTTCATCTGGTCTTGCCACTAACTGAGGTAATGGGACCTGAGATGAACTGTGTATTTTTTCTATTGACTGCTTGTATAACTGTTGAATCTGTTCTTCTTCCTCTGTCAAAGATTTATCCTGTTTAGGATATATAATCTTTGCTTTTCCTTTATCTTTTTTCCTGTCCATCTGTAACAAACCATTTGTTAATATTACGAGATAACATATCTGCTATCCCATTATTTTTTCCTTTAATATGTTCAAAATTTATGGAGTAACCATTTCCTTGTATAATGTTTTGTAAATTAACCCATCTTGTTCTGTTTATCTTTTTACTTTGGTAATTCTTTATAAACTTAACGATTGCTTCGCAATCGGTTCTGACTGTAAACTCTTTGTTTAAAAAGATTTTGAATTTATCTAAAGCATATATTAATGCTTGTATTTCAAAATCTATTGTAGTCCAGTTTGTTTTATTTTGAAAATTACCGCTTGTATAAGCGCAAATTTTCTCTTCTTTCTTTGTGCTGTATTTATTTGGTTTACATAGAAGGACTGCTCCCCATCCTTCTTTGCATCCATCTGTTTCAATGATTATGTAATCTGTAATTAAAGGTAGTTCAAGGGGTTTTTTTGATCTCTTTAACCAATTTAATGTCTTCTTGGTTAAAATACCTTTGACCATTTTTTGTAGTCTTACTGTATATTGGTCCGACTTTTTGACAAATACTGGCGTAATTTACCAGTTTTTATCTGTTTTAAATTTTTGAATTTTTCTGGACTATTTTTCCATTTCCAATAACCCTAATTTTTCTTCTTTATCTGTAAAAACCTGCTGAAGATGTCTTTCGTGTTCCTGTACTGTATTACTTGCAACTAAAATGTCATCAATGTAAACTAAACAAAATTCGTATTTTAAAAATATACTGTCCATAAATCTTTGAAAAAGTGAAGGAGCATTTTTTAGTCCAAAACTTAGGACATTCCATTCGTATTGCCCTTCAGAACATGTAAAAGCTGTCCAGGGTTTAAAGCTTTCTTCAAGCTTTAACTGGTTATATCCTGATTTTAAATCGAATTTTGAAAATACTTTTTTATTCTGTATAAGATTTAGTAAACTGTCTTTGTTAGGGATATTGTATCCATCATCTATTGTGTTGTCATTTAATCTTTTGTAATTGTAAACTATCCTAGCCTTTCCTCTTTTTATTTCACTGTGATTTCTTACTAAAAAGGCTGCAGATCTGTGAGGACTTTCTGATTTTCTAATTAATCCTTGAGTTATCATTTCAGGGATTTGTTTTTTAAATTCCTCTTTGTCTAATGGGCTGTATTCTATGTTTGCTGAACCTTGTGTTTGTATGTAAGTCTGTTGTTCTTGTGACTGTGTTATAGCCATTTTACCTATTTCCTCAGGTTTGACTATTCTTTCTATTTCTTCTATCTTATTTTCTAGATTTTTGATTTTTAAGCTGTGTAATTCTATTGAAAGTTCTATCTTCTCTATTTTGTCATTTTTGTTATCTTTGTTGACTGTTTTGGATGTCGAGGCTATATCTTGGTTGTATATTTCTTTAAGGCATTTAAAGCAAATTTCCTTAAAGCACTTATTACACTGTGATCGTTTTTCTATACTTGGGTAATATCCACAATTATAACATCTAATGTGATTATTTCCCTTGTTCTGTATCCAGTTATGTTCACAATTTTCTTCTGTATTCATGTATGTATATGCTACTTTTACTGTTGGATTTTCATCTTCGCTGTATATGCTATATACTGATTCATTATCAGAATCATCGTCTGTTTTAATAGCTTCTATTTCATAATCCTGTATTTGTTCTATTAAGTTAGCTCTTTCTACATTCTTATTCCTGTTTGTACATCTGTTAGCTAGATGTGTTGTATCTCCGCAGATAAAACATCTACATTTTCTTGACTGTGGTTTTTTAACATACCTGTTTGTACTATTTTTTCTGTAATTTTTGTTGTATGTCATACTCTTTCTTATCTTTTTTCTTTTATTGTAGACTCCATAAGCCTGTGGTGTATAAATTGCTGTTTTACAAAATGCATACGCATTTCTTTTTAACTGTTCTTGTAAAGCTACTTCTTTACATTTTTCTTCTAAAATACTAAATGTATAAGTTATTCTAGGTCCTATTCCTAGATTCTGTTGTGTACCATAATTTGTTTTCCAGGCTTCATGTATAGATTTTCCTAAATCTCCTGGTAATTTTACAAAGTATTTATCACAAAGATTATCATCCATGGCTTTTCCTGTTTGAGATAATAATCTAGTGAAATCTAATGTGAATTCATTTATGTATTTCATATCTGCTATACTTAGCTGTTCTAAGTTTCTTATAGCCGTATCTTGTATTAAACTGTTGTTTTTTGCTGGATCAACTCCTAATATTAAAGTTCTAATCTGTGCTGTGAAATTGTAAGGATTATCTCCTAATGCTTTGAGTTGATTTATCTCTTCTGGATTCTGTGCTTTCTTACTTTGCCAGATTCCTAGAGCTATTGGTCCTAATGTTGTTTCTAGATATGCAAACATATCCATACTGTCTTTCTTATTTGTTTCCCAAAGTCTTACTACATTTTGTTCCCATGTTAAGACTTCATCTATCCATCGCTGTGGTTTTTGTTGTTCGAGTAACAACATGTTTGTACTGTAAATCTGTCCTATGGGTAATCTCTTTCCTTTTCCTATATAACTAGATTCCTGTTGATAATCTACTGTTGGTTGTGCCCATGGTTCTCTACCATGAGTTTCTTGGTGTGTACCACTGTGTTCTCCTACCCATTCTATTTGTGGTCTTTTTAACGGGTTGTGCATCTGTGCATCCATAAAGGTTTGTTCTTGTTTGTAGAAATCTGCTATCATTGTTTTACCATTTACAATGTCTTCTACTAATGGCAGATTGTAGTATTCCTGTAGTTTTTTGTAACTTTCTTCGTATGTCATTCCTAAGTCTAACATACATTCTATTATCATGTTATCTACTTCCTGTTGTATGTTTAATTCTGTAAACTTTCTATCTATGATTTGTTCTAACGTTTTATCTGTTTCTTCTGTCTTAAGGCAATCTATGGATTCTTCTTCAAAGTCTAGAAGTGTGTAATCCATTGTTTCTTCTTGTTTAAACTTTAAGAAGTCTGTATTTAATATTTCGTCATCTGTATCGTATTCATTATCTGTATCGTATATTGGAAGTGTTTCCTCCTCTTCCTCTATACTCATAAAATGATATTCTTCGTTATCATTTTCTTCTGTTTGTTTTTCCTTAAAATCTGTAAATCTTAGCTTCTGTTTTCCATCA
Source organism: Flaveria robusta (assembly GCA_025506415.1). NCBI lineage: Eukaryota > Viridiplantae > Streptophyta > Magnoliopsida > Asterales > Asteraceae > Flaveria > Flaveria robusta. Next base: position 12,448,742 of record CM046465.1, read on the forward strand.
ATTTCTTCATATATATAACTTTTCTTAGGTACTAAGACTGTTTTGTTATCGTTTTCCTGTAGATCTTCTAGATCCCATTCTAATCCTGTTAACTGTTCTGGATCTATTTTTATTGGGTCTATCATCTGTATAGATTTTGATGCTATCGTTTTAACGATTCCATCTATGTTTACTTTGTATTTCATTCCTGAACTGTTACTAGCTTTTCCTAGTATTCCTATACTTACTACTAGGTTGTTTCCTTCATAATTTTCATACCCTTTTGTTTTTAAGGCTATTTTAATGTTCTGTAAGTCTTTTGTATCTTTTAAGATATCAGGTGTACAATAAAATATTGCTATATTTTGACTCAGATCTACTTCCATGCCTGAGATTATAGCTTTTTTCATTTCTGTTTTCCAACTTTTATCAAGTATTAGAGCTAAAAGCTTTGTTCCTAGGTTTTTTCTTCCTAGAGCCTTAACTCCTATTACTATTAATCCTGTGTGTACGAAGTTTTTGTTCTGTTTTTTGATCTTTTCTATAGTTTCTGGTGAAAAAAGATCTAATGTTACTGTGTTGTCTACAACTCTTAAGCTTTCTTCTCTACTGCTTCTTATGAGTGTAGTGTTTATGTTTAATCTTCCTGTTTGATATAAAATCCTTGGATTTAATATATCTAACTGGTGTTGATTGTATAATTCTAGATTTCTATCTAGGTCTATTTCTTCTTCAAGCTGTGTTATCTGTCTATTACTGTTAGATCCTGATCCTCTTCTAATTATTCTGTTTAAGAATCTATCTGATGTAATAGTATCCTGTATATTACCTGTAGAATTCCTAGCTTCCTGTATAGTCCTACTTCTTCCTAAAAAGCTGTTATTATTCATTTTCTTGGTTGCCAGTGTGTGTAAGGTATAGGTTTTTTAGTTGTTTTTAATTTTTGTAAGGCTTCTGTAATTTTCTCTACCTCTAGAGCTGTATTGTTTTCTGTATTACTTTTACTTGTTTCACTTATTATTCTGTTGGATTGATTTTTTATATAATCTAAATTCTGTGATATTTTCTTAACTTCTGTTATTAAATTTTCTAATATCTGTTTATTATTTGTTACTTCTCTTTGTAGACTAATACTTAAATTAATAAGTAAATCTACTAGAGTGTTTAACTGTGAATTATTTGTGTGTAAACTGTGTTCACAAGAGTCTTTAATATTACAGACTAAAGTGAAATTATCTGTTTTAAGTGTTTTTTGTTGAGCTTTTTCAGAGAATTCTAAATTCAGAAACTCTAAGCGTTTGATTATTTGTGAGCTACCGATGGTTATTAAGAATACCTACTCTTTAACTCTTTCTCTCCTTATTCCCAGTTTATCTCTTATAAATTTTCTTATATCCCAGCTTAATTTAAAGTAATATAAAAACAAAGAAATATGATCACATATTAAAAACTAATTATCAAAACAATCAAACCAAAAAGAAACCCTTTCTTTAATAAAGTTATCAAAGCAACCTTCTTTCCCATAATCTTCACCTAAGAGAGTTCTCCAATAACACAGGCATCACACGCCATAAAATGGAGCTTGTCTTAGTCTTTTAGATTTTAAGAAAGACTTTGCTCTGATACCATTAGATCAGAGGGGGTTACATGGCAAGGTTTGAAGTTGCCATAAAAAGAGGGGTTTTAAAAAAGAACTTACTTGCAAAGTATGCACAGCGGATGTTTGGTGTGAACGAGAGTATGCACAGCGGTTGAAGGTTGTACAGAAAGGGAAAATCTTTTTTTTTTTTTTTTTTTTTTTTTTTTTTTTATATATACTGGGTATAATATGAAGTGCTGGAGATAATAACTGGGAGAGTAAGGGAGTGGAGAGTTAAAGAGCGGCGAAGAGTTTAGTGTGCACTGAAAGTCATATATTATTGCTTTCAAAGGTGTGTTCGAGGTGTGTTCGAGGTGTGTTCGAGGTGTGTTTACAAATGAATTACAATTGCCCTTATATAGGCAAATGAATCTGCTAAAACTACTAAATTCAAAAAGCTATGAGCCTAAAAGTCAAAAAGGCTATACATTAAATTCAAAAGCCTAAAAAGAAAAAGTAAAAGCTGTCTGCCATGATTGTCTTCGATAATTGTTGCTTACGTCATGGCTTACGTTATTGTTTTTGTCTTGTCTAACCTGTCGTCATTGCATGCGTCGTGTCTTCTAGAAGTCTCTGTGTGTGCTGTCGATTGACTGTGGACTTGAACAATTCTGTTCGTCGTCGTATCCGTCTTCTAGGTTGACGATGTGCTGTAACTGTAGAGTGTCTCCTTCCCCTGCAAATGGTAGAAGCATACTCCAATTTGTTTTTGCATAAACCTGTATGTAGTGTCCTTCGCCTATTAATCTGTATTGCTGCCAAGGAAAACAATCAGGAATTTCTGGAGTTTCCTGATGTTTTTTGATAAACTGTTCGAAACTTGTTGTAGGCTGGCTGTGTGGATCATCCATCCATGGTAAATTTGCAAAGTCTATGTTACTGACGGGATTTGTCATCGCTCTTTGTAAATAGACGTCTGTTTTTTGTTTATTGTGTTCGATGAATATCCGCTTTCTAGCTGGTCTGTATGTATAAGCGTCTGCAAATGGGAATGAAGCAAAAATCTTACACCCAATGATCGGTGTTGTAGATCTTGCTGCAATGTTTCCTGTTGTTAAAATGATTTTCTCCCCAAGTTGATTTAGGAGATCTTCTGTTCTTCTGTCTAATTTTATTTCTAAATAATCAATCATACCATGATGGTAAAATTGAATTATCTGTTCGTCTGTTAATTTTGTAGGGTGATGAACTTGAAGTAACAAGAGGCCTGTTCCTTCGTCGTCTTCATCTGTTCTTTCTACTACTGCAAATCCTTGAACTTCACTGTCGAATCTGAAGGCCAAGTCTATGAGTTGCTGCTGTAGATTGTACAGAATTAAAGGGAATTCTGCACAAACCTTCTGTGAGACAAGATTCTCAAATTCTGGGAATCTCTCTGTAACTGGTTTCAAAATTTGCCACCAGGGTGTATCAAGAATCCTTGTTTTAAAAGATTCATATTTTCTGTGTATAACTGTTTTTTCTTCTTTTTTCTCGAGCCTTTGTAATAACTGTGTATTTTTTGCTTCGAGTATAGCATTTTTCTGTTTTAATATGCTATTTTCAATTTTTATCTGTGTAATCTGTGTATTTTTTGCTTTTTCCTCTAACTGTGATTTCAATGTTGAAATCATTTCCTGCTGAGCTTGAATGTATTGCTCAGGGTTTTGTTTTGCAATCTCCGAAAAGCTTTTAACCTCTTCGGGTTCTATGTAAAAGTTTTGTATTCCAAATTTTTCTCTTGCATCTTTCAATGCTTCAGAGAAGTTTGTAAAACCTTTCCAGGTTGCTCCCCCAGGAATATTTGTTATATGAGGGATAACACTGGTCCATTTGTTGAAAATCCCAATTTTTGTACCTCTGTATATAACATAGTGTGTAAAATTGGGTTTTGTTTTAAACTGTCTTTCAGGGGTTTTTAAACTTTGTTCCTGAAAGTAAATGCTTAAAGCATTCAAAACCTGTACTTTGAAAGTTGACGCCTGTGGCATGGTTTGAATGTGCCATAGGTTGTCTAACAAGCATTGCTGCTTGTCTGTAAGTTTCATGCCTATAATAGGACGAAACTTTTTGTTAGAATCTGTGAAAATCTGTAAAGCATATGTTCCAAATTCTAATACCGGCTTGGGTATAGAACTGGTAGTATGCAAAGGGCGTTTTTCCCTTAACTGTGTAAACTGTTTTTGCTGTCTATAGAACTGTGTAATTTCATCTGGTCTTACCACTAACTGAGGTAATGGGACCTGAGATGAACTGTGTATTTTTTCTATTGACTGCTTGTATAACTGTTGAATCTGTTCTTCTTCCTCTGTCAAAGATTTATCCTGTTTAGGATATATAATCTTTGCTTTTCCTTTATCTTTTTTCCTGTCCATCTGTAACAAACCATTTGTTAATATTACGAGATAACATATCTGCTATCCCATTATTTTTTCCTTTAATATGTTCAAAATTTATGGAATAACCATTTTCTTGTATAATGTTTTGTAAATTAACCCATCTTGTTCTGTTTATCTTTTTACTTTGGTAATTCTTTATAAACTTAACGATTGCTTCGCAATCGGTTCTGACTGTAAACTCTTTGTTTAAAAAGATTTTGAATTTATCTAAAGCATATATTAATGCTTGTATTTCAAAATCTATTGTAGTCCAGTTTGTTTTATTTTGAAAATTACCGCTTGTATAAGCGCAAATTTTCTCTTCTTTCTTTGTGCTGTATTTATTTGGTTTACATAGAAGGACTGCTCCCCATCCTTCTTTGCATCCATCTGTTTCAATGATTATGTAATCTGTAATTAAAGGTAGTTCAAGGGGTTTTATATTTTTTACCGCCTTTTTGATCTCTTTAACCAATTTAATGTCTTCTTGGTTAAAATACCTTTGACCATTTTTTGTAGTCTTACTGTATATTGGTCCGACTAATTTTGACAAATTTGGGATAAATTTTCTGGCGTAATTTACCAGTCCCAAAAATGCTTGTATCTGTTTTAAATTTTCGAATTTTTCTGGAAAATTTAGAATTTTTGTAAAAATATGTGGTTGTAATTCTATTTTTCCATTTCCAATTTCTAACCCTAAAAAGGAGATTTTTCTTTTGAATAACTCCATTTTTCGTTTAGAAACTACTATACCATTCTTCTTTATTTCTGTAAAAACCTGCTGAAGATGTCTTTCGTGTTCCTGTACTGTATTACTTGCAACTAAAATGTCATCAATGTAAACTAAACAAAATTCGTATTTTAAAAATATACTGTCCATAAATCTTTGAAAAAGTGAAGGAGCATTTTTTAGTCCAAAACTTAGGACATTCCATTCGTATTGCCCTTCAGAACATGTAAAAGCTGTCCAGGGTTTAAAGCTTTCTTCAAGCTTTAACTGGTTATATCCTGATTTTAAATCGAATTTTGAAAATACTTTTTTATTCTGTATAAGATTTAGTAAACTGTCTTTGTTAGGGATATTGTATCCATCATCTATTGTGTTGTCATTTAATCTTTTGTAATTGTAAACTATCCTAGCCTTTCCTCTTTTTATTTCACTGTGATTTCTTACTAAAAAGGCTGCAGATCTGTGAGGACTTTCTGATTTTCTAATTAATCCTTGAGTTATCATTTCAGGGATTTGTTTTTTAAATTCCTCTTTGTCTAATGGGCTGTATTCTATGTTTGCTGTTCTGATTACTATGTCGGGATTTTTAATTTGTATTTTGCAAATATATTCTACCCTTGCTTTTGTTATGTCTTCTCCAATGCATCCCATTTTTTCTAAATGTAAGATCATTGGATGATTTATACTCTTTGTAATGTCTTGCCCTTTTTCTATTTCATGATTTAAAAAGTCTGTGAGGAGTCTTAATGACTCGTTTTCTATCAAATTTTTTCTGTTATGTGTTTTTAAGAAGTCTAAATTTCCTTTACTACCTCTTTTTTGAACAATTTCTGTTGTATTTATGTATCTGAGAGTTGGTATTGTATATAGCTGTTTACTTAATGTTATAAAATTTTTTGTAATTGTTACTGCCCCATTTAATCCTAATATAAAATTTAATCCTATGACAAAGTCTTTAGATTTTATATTTGGTGGATTAATGTTTATTTGTGGCATATCGTACTTAATACTGTAATTGTTTGCAAAGTCTAAGAACTGTATTCCTACTGGTTCTAGATAATGTGTAATGTCTATTAGTCTATCTTCCACTGTTCTTGTGCTTAATTTATATGAAAGCTTTCTGTGATATTCTACTGGTGCTAAACTGTATGATATTAAACTTTTTGTTGCTCCAGTATCTACTAAGGCTTGTAAATCTATGTATTTGTTGTTATCTAACCATAAGCGGCTTTTAATAGTTATCATGTTTGTTGAACCTTGTGTTTGTATGTAAGTCTGTTGTTCTTGTGACTGTGTTATAGCCATTTTACCTATTTCCTCAGGTTTGACTATTCTTTCTATTTCTTCTATCTTATTTTCTAGATTTTTGATTTTTAAGCTGTGTAATTCTATTGAAAGTTCTATCTTCTCTATTTTGTCATTTTTGTTATCTTTGTTGACTGTTTTGGATGTCGAGGCTATATCTTGGTTGTATATTTCTTTAAGGCATTTAAAGCAAATTTCCTTAAAGCACTTATTACACTGTGATCGTTTTTCTATACTTGGGTAATATCCACAATTATAACATCTAATGTGATTATTTCCCTTGTTCTGTATCCAGTTATGTTCACAATTTTCTTCTGTATTCATGTATGTATATGCTACTTTTACTGTTGGATTTTCATCTTCGCTGTATATGCTATATACTGATTCATTATCAGAATCATCGTCTGTTTTAATAGCTTCTATTTCATAATCCTGTATTTGTTCTATTAAGTTAGCTCTTTCTACATTCTTATTCCTGTTTGTACATCTATTAGCTAGATGTGTTGTATCTCCGCAGATAAAACATCTACATTTTCTTGACTGTGGTTTTTTAACATACCTGTTTGTACTATTTTTTCTGTAATTTTGTTGTATGTCATACTCTTTCTTATCTTTTTTCTTTTATTGTAGACTCCATAAGCCTGTGGTGTATAAATTGCTGTTTTACAAAATGCATACGCATTTCTTTTTAACTGTTCTTGTAAAGCTACTTCTTTACATTTTTCTTCTAAAATACTAAATGTATAAGTTATTCTAGGTCCTATTCCTAGATTCTGTTGTGTACCATAATTTGTTTTCCAGGCTTCATGTATAGATTTTCCTAAATCTCCTGGTAATTTTACAAAGTATTTATCACAAAGATTATCATCCATAGCTTTTCCTGTTTGAGATAATAATCTAGTGAAATCTAATGTGAATTCATTTATGTATTTCATATCTGCTATACTTAGCTGTTCTAAGTTTCTTATAGCCGTATCTTGTATTAAACTGTTGTTTTTTGCTGGATCAACTCCTAATATTAAAGTTCTAATCTGTGCTGTGAAATTGTAAGGATTATCTCCTAATGCTTTGAGTTGATTTATCTCTTCTGGATTCTGTGCTTTCTTACTTTGCCAGATTCCTAGAGCTATTGGTCCTAATGTTGTTTCTAGATATGCAAACATATCCATACTGTCTTTCTTATTTGTTTCCCAAAGTCTTACTACATTTTGTTCCCATGTTAAGACTTCATCTATCCATAGCTGTGGTTTTTGTTGTTCGAGTAACAACATGTTTGTACTGTAAATCTGTCCTATGGGTAATCTCTTTCCTTTTCCTATATAACTAGATTCCTGTTGATAATCTACTGTTGGTTGTGCCCATGGTTCTCTACCATGAGTTTCTTGGTGTGTACCACTGTGTTCTCCTACCCATTCTATTTGTGGTCTTTTTAACGGGTTGTGCATCTGTGCATCCATAAAGGTTTGTTCTTGTTTGTAGAAATCTGCTATCATTGTTTTACCATTTACAATGTCTTCTACTAATGGCAGATTGTAGTATTCCTGTAGTTTTTTGTAACTTTCTTCGTATGTCATTCCTAAGTCTAACATACATTCTATTATCATGTCATCTACTTCCTGTTGTATGTTTAATTCTGTAAACTTTCTATCTATGATTTGTTCTAACGTTTTATCTGTTTCTTCTGTCTTAAGGCAATCTATGGATTCTTCTTCAAAGTCTAGAAGTGTGTAATCCATTGTTTCTTCTTGTTTAAACTTTAAGAAGTCTGTATTTAATATTTCGTCATCTGTATCGTATTCATTATCTGTATCGTATATTGGAAGTGTTTCCTCCTCTTCCTCTATACTCATAAAATGATATTCTTCGTTATCATTTTCTTCTGTTTGTTTTTCCTTAAAATCTGTAAATCTTAGCTTCTGTTTTCCATCAATTTCTTCATATATATAACTTTTCTTAGGTACTAAGACTGTTTTGTTATCGTTTTCCTGTAGATCTTCTAGATCCCATTCTAATCCTGTTAACTGTTCTGGATCTATTTTTATTGGGTCTATCATCTGTATAGATTTTGATGCTATCGTTTTAACGATTCCATCTATGTTTACTTTGTATTTCATTCCTGAACTGTTACTAGCTTTTCCTAGTATTCCTATACTTACTACTAGGTTGTTTCCTTCATAATTTTCATACCCTTTTGTTTTTAAGGCTATTTTAATGTTCTGTAAGTCTTTTGTATCTTTTAAGATATCAGGTGTACAATAAAATATTGCTATATTTTGACTCAGATCTACTTCCATGCCTGAGATTATAGCTTTTTTCATTTCTGTTTTCCAACTTTTATCAAGTATTAGAGCTAAAAGCTTTGTTCCTAGGTTTTTTCTTCCTAGAGCCTTAACTCCTATTACTATTAATCCTGTGTGTACGAAGTTTTTGTTCTGTTTTTTGATCTTTTCTATAGTTTCTGGTGAAAAAAGATCTAATGTTACTGTGTTGTCTACAACTCTTAAGCTTTCTTCTCTACTGCTTCTTATGAGTGTAGTGTTTATGTTTAATCTTCCTGTTTGATATAAAATCCTTGGATTTAATATATCTAACTGGTGTTGATTGTATAATTCTAGATTTCTATCTAGGTCTATTTCTTCTTCAAGCTGTGTTATCTGTCTATTACTGTTAGATCCTGATCCTCTTCTAATTATTCTGTTTAAGAATCTATCTGATGTAATAGTATCCTGTATATTACCTGTAGAATTCCTAGCTTCCTGTATAGTCCTACTTCTTCCTAAAAAGCTGTTATTATTCATTTTCTTGGTTGCCGGTGTGTGTAAGGTATAGGTTTTTTAGTTGTTTTTAATTTTTGTAAGGCTTCTGTAATTTTCTCTACCTCTAGAGCTGTATTGTTTTCTGTATTACTTTTACTTGTTTCACTTATTATTCTGTTGGATTGATTTTTTATATAATCTAAATTCTGTGATATTTTCTTAACTTCTGTTATTAAATTTTCTAATATCTGTTTATTATTTGTTACTTCTCTTTGTAGACTAATACTTAAATTAATAAGTAAATCTACTAGAGTGTTTAACTGTGAATTATTTGTGTGTAAACTGTGTTCACAAGAGTCTTTAATATTACAGACTAAAGTGAAATTATCTGTTTTAAGTGTTTTTTGTTGAGCTTTTTCAGAGAATTCTAAATTCAGAAACTCTAAGCGTTTGATTATTTGTGAGCTACCGATGGTTATTAAGAATACCTACTCTTTAACTCTTTCTCTCCTTATTCCCAGTTTATCTCTTATAAATTTTCTTATATCCCAGCTTAATTTAAAGTAATATAAAAACAAAGAAATATGATCACATATTAAAAACTAATTATCAAAACAATCAAACCAAAAAGAAACCCTTTCTTTAATAAAGTTATCAAAGCAACCTTCTTTCCCATAATCTTCACCTAAGAGAGTTCTCCAATAACACAGGCATCACACGCCATAAAATGGAGCTTGTCTTAGTCTTTTAGATTTTAAGAAAGACTTTGCTCTGATACCATTAGATCAGAGGGGGTTACATGGCAAGGTTTGAAGTTGCCATAAAAAGAGGGGTTTTAAAAAAGAACTTACTTGCAAAGTATGCACAGCGGATGTTTGGTGTGAACGAGAGTATGCACAGCGGTTGAAGGTTGTACAGAAAGGGAAAATCTTTTTTTTTTTTTTTTTTTTTTTTTTTTTTTTTTTTTTATATATACTGGATATAATATGAAGTGCTGGAGATAATAACTGGGAGAGTAAGGGAGTGGAGAGTTAAAGAGCGGCGAAGAGTTTAGTGTGCACTGAAAGTCATATATTATTGCTTTCAAAGGTGTGTTCGAGGTGTGTTCGAGGTGTGTTCGAGGTGTGTTTACAAATGAATTACAATTGCCCTTATATAGGCAAATGAATCTGCTAAAACTACTAAATTCAAAAAGCTATGAGCCTAAAAGTCAAAAAGGCTATACATTAAATTCAAAAGCCTAAAAAGAAAAAGTAAAAGCTGTCTGCCATGATTGTCTTCGATAATTGTTGCTTACGTCATGGCTTACGTTATTGTTTTTGTCTTGTGTAACCTGTCGTCATTGCATGCGTCGTGTCTTCTAGAAGTCTCTGTGTGTGCTGTCGATTGACTGTGGACTTGAACAATTCTGTTCGTCGTCGTATCCGTCTTCTAGGTTGACGATGTGCTGTAACTGTAGAGTGTCTCCTTCCCCTGCAAATGGTAGAAGCATACTCCAATTTGTTTTTGCATAAACCTGTATGTAGTGTCCTTCGCCTATTAATCTGTATTGCTGCCAAGGAAAACAATCAGGAATTTCTGGAGTTTCCTGATGTTTTTTGATAAACTGTTCGAAACTTGTTGTAGGCTGGCTGTGTGGATCATCCATCCATGGTAAATTTGCAAAGTCTATGTTACTGACGGGATTTGTCATCGCTCTTTGTAAATAGACGTCTGTTTTTTGTTTATTGTGTTCGATGAATATCCGCTTTCTAGCTGGTCTGTATGTATAAGCGTCTGCAAATGGGAATGAAGCAAAAATCTTACACCCAATGATCGGTGTTGTAGATCTTGCTGCAATGTTTCCTGTTGTTAAAATGATTTTCTCCCCAAGTTGATTTAGGAGATCTTCTGTTCTTCTGTCTAATTTTATTTCTAAATAATCAATCATACCATGATGGTAAAATTGAATTATCTGTTCGTCTGTTAATTTTGTAGGGTGATGAACTTGAAGTAACAAGAGGCCTGTTCCTTCGCCGTCTTCATCTGTTCTTTCTACTACTGCAAATCCTTGAACTTCACTGTCGAATCTGAAGGCCAAGTCTATGAGTTGCTGCTGTAGATTGTACAGAATTAAAGGGAATTCTGCACAAACCTTCTGTGAGACAAGATTCTCAAATTCTGGGAATCTCTCTGTAACTGGTTTCAAAATTTGCCACCAGGGTGTATCAAGAATCCTTGTTTTAAAAGATTCATATTTTCTGTGTATAACTGTTTTTTCTTCTTTTTTCTCGAGCCTTTGTAATAACTGTGTATTTTTTGCTTCGAGTATAGCATTTTTCTGTTTTAATATGCTATTTTCAATTTTTATCTGTGTAATCTGTGTATTTTTTGCTTTTTCCTCTAACTGTGATTTCAATGTTGAAATCATTTCCTGCTGAGCTTGAATGTATTGCTCAGGGTTTTGTTTTGCAATCTCCAAAAAGCTTTTAACCTCTTCGGGTTCTATGTAAAAGTTTTGTATTCCAAATTTTTCTCTTGCATCTTTCAATGCTTCAGAGAAGTTTGTAAAACCTTTCCAGGTTGCTCCCCCAGGAATATTTGTTATATGAGGGATAACACTGGTCCATTTGTTGAAAATCCCAATTTTTGTACCTCTGTATATAACATAGTGTGTAAAATTGGGTTTTGTTTTAAACTGTCTTTCAGGGGTTTTTAAACTTTGTTCCTGAAAGTAAATGCTTAAAGCATTCAAAACCTGTACTTTGAAAGTTGACGCCTGTGGCATGGTTTGAATGTGCCATAGGTTGTCTAACAAGCATTGCTGCTTGTCTGTAAGTTTCATGCCTATAATAGGACGAAACTTTTTGTTAGAATCTGTGAAAATCTGTAAAGCATATGTTCCAAATTCTAATACCGGCTTGGGTATAGAACTGGTAGTATGCAAAGGGCGTTTTTCCCTTAACTGTGTAAACTGTTTTTGCTGTCTATAGAACTGTGTAATTTCATCTGGTCTTGCCACTAACTGAGGTAATGGGACCTGAGATGAACTGTGTATTTTTTCTATTGACTGCTTGTATAACTGTTGAATCTGTTCTTCTTCCTCTGTCAAAGATTTATCCTGTTTAGGATATATAATCTTTGCTTTTCCTTTATCTTTTTTCCTGTCCATCTGTAACAAACCATTTGTTAATATTACGAGATAACATATCTGCTATCCCATTATTTTTTCCTTTAATATGTTCAAAATTTATGGAATAACCATTTCCTTGTATAATGTTTTGTAAATTAACCCATCTTGTTCTGTTTATCTTTTTACTTTGGTAATTCTTTATAAACTTAACGATTGCTTCGCAATCGGTTCTGACTGTAAACTCTTTGTTTAAAAAGATTTTGAATTTATCTAAAGCATATATTAATGCTTGTATTTCAAAATCTATTGTAGTCCAGTTTGTTTTATTTTGAAAATTACCGCTTGTATAAGCGCAAATTTTCTCTTCTTTCTTTGTGCTGTATTTATTTGGTTTACATAGAAGGACTGCTCCCCATCCTTCTTTGCATCCATCTGTTTCAATGATTATGTAATCCGTAATTAAAGGTAGTTCAAGGGGTTTTATATTTTTTACCGCCTTTTTGATCTCTTTAACCAATTTAATGTCTTCTTGGTTAAAATACCTTTGACCATTTTTTGTAGTCTTACTGTATATTGGTCCGACTAATTTTGACAAATTTGGGATAAATTTTCTGGCGTAATTTACCAGTCCCAAAAATGCTTGTATCTGTTTTAAATTTTCGAATTTTTCTGGAAAATTTAGAATTTTTGTAGAAATATGTGGTTGTAATTCTATTTTTCCATTTCCAATTTCTAACCCTAAAAAGGAGATTTTTCTTTTGAATAACTCCATTTTTCGTTTAGAAACTACTATACCATTCTTCTTTATTTCTGTAAAAACCTGCTGAAGATGTCTTTCGTGTTCCTGTACTGTATTACTTGCAACTAAAATGTCATCAATGTAAACTAAACAAAATTCGTATTTTAAAAATATACTGTCCATAAATCTTTGAAAAAGTGAAGGAGCATTTTTTAGTCCAAAACTTAGGACATTCCATTCGTATTGCCCTTCAGAACATGTAAAAGCTGTCCAGGGTTTAAAGCTTTCTTCAAGCTTTAACTGGTTATATCCTGATTTTAAATCGAATTTTGAAAATACTTTTTTATTCTGTATAAGATTTAGTAAACTGTCTTTGTTAGGGATATTGTATCCATCATCTATTGTGTTGTCATTTAATCTTTTGTAATTGTAAACTATCCTAGCCTTTCCTCTTTTTATTTCACTGTGATTTCTTACTAAAAAGGCTGCAGATCTGTGAGGACTTTCTGATTTTCTAATTAATCCTTGAGTTATCATTTCAGGGATTTGTTTTTTAAATTCCTCTTTGTCTAATGGGCTGTATTCTATGTTTGCTGTTCTGATTACTATGTCGGGATTTTTAATTTGTATTTTGCAAATATATTCTACCCTTGCTTTTGTTATGTCTTCTCCAATGTATCCCATTTTTTCTAAATGTAAGATCATTGGATGATTTATACTCTTTGTAATGTCTTGCCCTTTTTCTATTTCATGATTTAAAAAGTCTGTGAGGAGTCTTAATGACTCGTTTTCTATCAAATTTTTTCTGTTATGTGTTTTTAAGAAGTCTAAATTTCCTTTACTACCTCTTTTTTGAACAATTTCTGTTGTATTTATGTATCTGAGAGTTGGTATTGTATATAGCTGTTTACTTAATGTTATAAAATTTTTTGTAATTGTTACTGCCCCATTTAATCCTAATATAAAATTTAATCCTATGACAAAGTCTTTAGATTTTATATTTGGTGGATTAATGTTTATTTGTGGCATATCGTACTTAATACTGTAATTGTTTGCAAAGTCTAAGAACTGTATTCCTACTGGTTCTAGATAATGTGTAATGTCTATTAGTCTATCTTCCACTGTTCTTGTGCTTAATTTATATGAAAGCTTTCTGTGATATTCTACTGGTGCTAAACTGTATGATATTAAACTTTTTGTTGCTCCAGTATCTACTAAGGCTTGTAAATCTATGTATTTGTTGTTATCTAACCATAAGCGGCTTTTAATAGTTATCATGTTTGTTGAACCTTGTGTTTGTATGTAAGTCTGTTGTTCTTGTGACTGTGTTATAGCCATTTTACCTATTTCCTCAGGTTTGACTATTCTTTCTATTTCTTCTATCTTATTTTCTAGATTTTTGATTTTTAAGCTGTGTAATTCTATTGAAAGTTCTATCTTCTCTATTTTGTCATTTTTGTTATCTTTGTTGACTGTTTTGGATGTCGAGGCTATATCTTGGTTGTATATTTCTTTAAGGCATTTAAAGCAAATTTCCTTAAAGCACTTATTACACTGTGATCGTTTTTCTATACTTGGGTAATATCCACAATTATAACATCTAATGTGATTATTTCCCTTGTTCTGTATCCAGTTATGTTCACAATTTTCTTCTGTATTCATGTATGTATATGCTACTTTTACTGTTGGATTTTCATCTTCGCTGTATATGCTATATACTGATTCATTATCAGAATCATCGTCTGTTTTAATAGCTTCTATTTCATAATCCTGTATTTGTTCTATTAAGTTAGCTCTTTCTACATTCTTATTCCTGTTTGTACATCTATTAGCTAGATGTGTTGTATCTCCGCAGATAAAACATCTACATTTTCTTGACTGTGGTTTTTTAACATACCTGTTTGTACTATTTTTTCTGTAATTTTTGTTGTATGTCATACTCTTTCTTATCTTTTTTCTTTTATTGTAGACTCCATAAGCCTGTGGTGTATAAATTGCTGTTTTACAAAATGCATACGCATTTCTTTTTAACTGTTCTTGTAAAGCTACTTCTTTACATTTTTCTTCTAAAATACTAAATGTATAAGTTATTCTAGGTCCTATTCCTAGATTCTGTTGTGTACCATAATTTGTTTTCCAGGCTTCATGTATAGATTTTCCTAAATCTCCTGGTAATTTTACAAAGTATTTATCACAAAGATTATCATCCATAGCTTTTCCTGTTTGAGATAATAATCTAGTGAAATCTAATGTGAATTCATTTATGTATTTCATATCTGCTATACTTAGCTGTTCTAAGTTTCTTATAGCCGTATCTTGTATTAAACTGTTGTTTTTTGCTGGATCAACTCCTAATATTAAAGTTCTAATCTGTGCTGTGAAATTGTAAGGATTATCTCCTAATGCTTTGAGTTGATTTATCTCTTCTGGATTCTGTGCTTTCTTACTTTGCCAGATTCCTAGAGCTATTGGTCCTAATGTTGTTTCTAGATATGCAAACATATCCATACTGTCTTTCTTATTTGTTTCCCAAAGTCTTACTACATTTTGTTCCCATGTTAAGACTTCATCTATCCATAGCTGTGGTTTTTGTTGTTCGAGTAACAACATGTTTGTACTGTAAATCTGTCCTATGGGTAATCTCTTTCCTTTTCCTATATAACTAGATTCCTGTTGATAATCTACTGTTGGTTGTGCCCATGGTTCTCTACCATGAGTTTCTTGGTGTGTACCACTGTGTTCTCCTACCCATTCTATTTGTGGTCTTTTTAACGGGTTGTGCATCTGTGCATCCATAAAGGTTTGTTCTTGTTTGTAGAAATCTGCTATCATTGTTTTACCATTTACAATGTCTTCTACTAATGGCAGATTGTAGTATTCCTGTAGTTTTTTGTAACTTTCTTCGTATGTCATTCCTAAGTCTAACATACATTCTATTATCATGTCATCTACTTCCTGTTGTATGTTTAATTCTGTAAACTTTCTATCTATGATTTGTTCTAACGTTTTATCTGTTTCTTCTGTCTTAAGGCAATCTATGGATTCTTCTTCAAAGTCTAGAAGTGTGTAATCCATTGTTTCTTCTTGTTTAAACTTTAAGAAGTCTGTATTTAATATTTCGTCATCTGTATCGTATTCATTATCTGTATCGTATATTGGAAGTGTTTCCTCCTCTTCCTCTATACTCATAAAATGATATTCTTCGTTATCATTTTCTTCTGTTTGTTTTTCCTTAAAATCTGTAAATCTTAGCTTCTGTTTTCCATCAATTTCTTCATATATATAACTTTTCTTAGGTACTAAGACTGTTTTGTTATCATTTTCCTGTAGATCTTCTAGATCCCATTCTAATCCTGTTAACTGTTCTGGATCTATTTTTATTGGGTCTATCATCTGTATAGATTTTGATGCTATCGTTTTAACGATTCCATCTATGTTTACTTTGTATTTCATTCCTGAACTGTTACTAGCTTTTCCTAGTATTCCTATACTTACTACTAGGTTGTTTCCTTCATAATTTTCATACCCTTTTGTTTTTAAGGCTATTTTAATGTTCTGTAAGTCTTTTGTATCTTTTAAGATATCAGGTGTACAATAAAATATTGCTATATTTTGACTCAGATCTACTTCCATGCCTGAGATTATAGCTTTTTTCATTTCTGTTTTCCAACTTTTATCAAGTATTAGAGCTAAAAGCTTTGTTCCTAGGTTTTTTCTTCCTAGAGCCTTAACTCCTATTACTATTAATCCTGTGTGTACGAAGTTTTTGTTCTGTTTTTTGATCTTTTCTATAGTTTCTGGTGAAAAAAGATCTAATGTTACTGTGTTGTCTACAACTCTTAAGCTTTCTTCTCTACTGCTTCTTATGAGTGTAGTGTTTATGTTTAATCTTCCTGTTTGATATAAAATCCTTGGATTTAATATATCTAACTGGTGTTGATTGTATAATTCTAGATTTCTATCTAGGTCTATTTCTTCTTCAAGCTGTGTTATCTGTCTATTACTGTTAGATCCTGATCCTCTTCTAATTATTCTGTTTAAGAATCTATCTGATGTAATAGTATCCTGTATATTACCTGTAGAATTCCTAGCTTCCTGTATAGTCCTACTTCTTCCTAAAAAGCTGTTATTATTCATTTTCTTGGTTGCCGGTGTGTGTAAGGTATAGGTTTTTTAGTTGTTTTTAATTTTTGTAAGGCTTCTGTAATTTTCTCTACCTCTAGAGCTGTATTGTTTTCTGTATTACTTTTACTTGTTTCACTTATTATTCTGTTGGATTGATTTTTTATATAATCTAAATTCTGTGATATTTTCTTAACTTCTGTTATTAAATTTTCTAATATCTGTTTATTATTTGTTACTTCTCTTTGTAGACTAATACTTAAATTAATAAGTAAATCTACTAGAGTGTTTAACTGTGAATTATTTGTGTGTAAACTGTGTTCACAAGAGTCTTTAATATTACAGACTAAAGTGAAATTATCTGTTTTAAGTGTTTTTTGTTGAGCTTTTTCAGAGAATTCTAAATTCAGAAACTCTAAGCGTTTGATTATTTGTGAGCTACCGATGGTTATTAAGAATACCTACTCTTTAACTCTTTCTCTCCTTATTCCCAGTTTATCTCTTATAAATTTTCTTATATCCCAGCTTAATTTAAAGTAATATAAAAACAAAGAAATATGATCACATATTAAAAACTAATTATCAAAACAATCAAACCAAAAAGAAACCCTTTCTTTAATAAAGTTATCAAAGCAACCTTCTTTCCCATAATCTTCACCTAAGAGAGTTCTCCAATAATCCAGATACAGTAAGACTACAAAAAATGGTCAAAGGTATTTTAACCAAGAAGACATTAAATTGGTTAAAGAGATCAAAAAGGCGGTAAAAAATATAAAACCCCTTGAACTACCTTTAATTACAGATTACATAATCATTGAAACAGATGGATGCAAAGAAGGATGGGGAGCAGTCCTTCTATGTAAACCAAATAAATACAGCACAAAGAAAGAAGAGAAAATTTGCGCTTATACAAGCGGTAATTTTCAAAATAAAACAAACTGGACTACAATAGATTTTGAAATACAAGCATTAATATATGCTTTAGATAAATTCAAAATCTTTTTAAACAAAGAGTTTACAGTCAGAACCGATTGCGAAGCAATCGTTAAGTTTATAAAGAATTACCAAAGTAAAAAGATAAACAGAACAAGATGGGTTAATTTACAAAACATTATACAAGGAAATGGTTATTCCATAAATTTTGAACATATTAAAGGAAAAAATAATGGGATAGCAGATATGTTATCTCGTAATATTAACAAATGGTTTGTTACAGATGGACAGGAAAAAAGATAAAGGAAAAGCAAAGATTATATATCCTAAACAGGATAAATCTTTGACAGAGGAAGAAGAACAGATTCAACAGTTATACAAGCAGTCAATAGAAAAAATACACAGTTCATCTCAGGTCCCATTACCTCAGTTAGTGGCAAGACCAGATGAAATTACACAGTTCTATAGACAGCAAAAACAGTTTACACAGTTAAGGGAAAAACGCCCTTTGCATACTACCAGTTCTATACCCAAGCCGGTATTAGAATTTGGAACATATGCTTTACAGATTTTCACAGATTCTAACAAAAAGTTTCGTCCTATTATAGGCATGAAACTTACAGACAAGCAGCAATGCTTGTTAGACAACCTATGGCACATTCAAACCATGCCACAGGCGTCAACTTTCAAAGTACAGGTTTTGAATGCTTTAAGCATTTACTTTCAGGAACAAAGTTTAAAAACCCCTGAAAGACAGTTTAAAACAAAACCCAATTTTACACACTATGTTATATACAGAGGTACAAAAATTGGGATTTTCAACAAATGGACCAGTGTTATCCCTCATATAACAAATAATCCTGGGGGAGCAACCTGGAAAGGTTTTACAAACTTCTCTGAAGCATTGAAAGATGCAAGAGAAAAATTTGGAATACAAAACTTTTACATAGAACCCGAAGAGGTTAAAAGCTTTTCGGAGATTGCAAAACAAAACCCTGAGCAATACATTCAAGCTCAGCAGGAAATGATTTCAACATTGAAATCACAGTTAGAGGAAAAAGCAAAAAATACACAGATTACACAGATAAAAATTGAAAATAGCATATTAAAACAGAAAAATGCTATACTCGAAGCAAAAAATACACAGTTATTACAAAGGCTCGAGAAAAAAGAAGAAAAAACAGTTATACACAGAAAATATGAATCTTTTAAAACAAGGATTCTTGATACACCCTGGTGGCAAATTTTGAAACCAGTTACAGAAAGATTCCCAGAATTTGAGAATCTTGTCTCACAGAAGGTTTGTGCAGAATTCCCTTTAATTCTGTACAATCTACAGCAGCAACTCATAGACTTGGCCTTCAGATTCGACAGTGAAGTTCAAGGATTTGCAGTAGTAGAAAGAACAGATGAAGACGGCGAAGGAACAGGCCTCTTGTTACTTCAAGTTCATCACCCTACAAAATTAACAGACGAACAGATAATTCAATTTTACCATCATGGTATGATTGATTATTTAGAAATAAAATTAGACAGAAGAACAGAAGATCTCCTAAATCAACTTGGGGAGAAAATCATTTTAACAACAGGAAACATTGCAGCAAGATCTACAACACCGATCATTGGGTGTAAGATTTTTGCTTCATTCCCATTTGCAGACGCTTATACATACAGACCAGCTAGAAAGCGGATATTCATCGAACACAATAAACAAAAAACAGACGTCTATTTACAAAGAGCGATGACAAATCCCGTCAGTAACATAGACTTTGCAAATTTACCATGGATGGATGATCCACACAGCCAGCCTACAACAAGTTTCGAACAGTTTATCAAAAAACATCAGGAAACTCCAGAAATTCCTGATTGTTTTCCTTGGCAGCAATACAGATTAATAGGCGAAGGACACTACATACAGGTTTATGCAAAAACAAATTGGAGTATGCTTCTACCATTTGCAGGGGAAGGAGACACTCTACAGTTACAGCACATCGTCAACCTAGAAGACGGATACGACGACGAACAGAATTGTTCAAGTCCACAGTCAATCGACAGCACACACAGAGACTTCTAGAAGACACGACGCATGCAATGACGACAGGTTACACAAGACAAAAACAATAACGTAAGCCATGACGTAAGCAACAATTATCGAAGACAATCATGGCAGACAGCTTTTACTTTTTCTTTTTAGGCTTTTGAATTTAATGTATAGCCTTTTTGACTTTTAGGCTCATAGCTTTTTGAATTTAGTAGTTTTAGCAGATTCATTTGCCTATATAAGGGCAATTGTAATTCATTTGTTAACACACCTCGAACACACCTCGAACACACCTTTGAAAGCAATAATATATGACTTTCAGTGCACACTAAACTCTTCGCCGCTCTTTAACTCTCCACTCCCTTACTCTCCCAGTTATTATCTCCAGCACTTCATATTATACCCAGTATATATATAAAAAAAAAAAAAAAAAAAAAAAAAAAAAAAAAAAAGATTTTCCCTTTCTGTACAACCTTCAACCGCTGTGCATACTCTCGTTCACACCAAACATCCGCTGTGCATACTTTGCAAGTAAGTTCTTTTTTAAAACCCCTCTTTTTATGGCAACTTCAAACCTTGCCATGTAACCCCCTCTGATCTAATGTGATCTCTTTTTTGTATCTTTGTTAACCCTTGTTTAGTGTGATAACTCGTTAACCGTAATATAGCGAACAGTTACACATCATGCAGTGTAATTATCTTTTACACCATATTAAATCACTAAACGACTTTTTTATCATTCTCGTAAATTCATTCCTTTTTTAAAAAACTTCACCCTTTTTTTTAAACATTCTAAACTTTTTTGCATGATGTTATTTTTTTAAACAAATTACACCCTTAAATAAATCGTTTTAATACTTTTAATTTTAGTATAGTTTTGCTATATTTTTTTAAAAATTCTTTTTTATGTTCAGTGTGTACGACTAGTATTACCACTGTAACTTTAACTTACAACGGGTTATCAAAATATATAAGGGTTAAAATTTGATCTCTTAAATATATATATATATATATATATATATATATATATATACATACATATATATATGTATACTAGCTTTAGTAACCCCGTGTATTACACGGGTTGAATAAATAAAATATTAATATAATAAATTTATTAATTATAAAATGATATTATAAGATATGATATGACTGAAATAATAAAACAGTGATATTAACATTTTAACATTTTGTTTTTACAACTTTTTTTTTTAAATAAACATTTTGTTTTAAAACAAACCGTATAAAAATGTCATTTTTAAAATTTTCTTATTACAACTCTCAAATTTGATTATTTTTTGTTTTTAAAAAATTGACTTTTTAAAAATATTAATTTATTTAGAAATAACCTTAATAAATAGATTTATTTCTTAATTTATTAAATATTAAAAAGTATTAAAATAATATTATTAGTAATTAAGGTAATTATTTAATAGAAAAGAGAGGCGTGAAAATTTCTCTCGGAATGATTGTGGTGCTGACACGTGTCACCCCCATTTACTCTTTTATTAGAGTAGAAGGATATAGGGCTAGGATCAAATGTTAACCCTCCATTATTGCTATAACCGTGTTAACTTTTGAAGATCAATCAAAATCATTATCTTTTTTGTTGGAATTATATCATTACACATATACAAATATATGTTCTTTTACGTATATGCGTAAATTTATAAGCATAAAAAGTTATAATTAGTGTAAGTTACTTATACATGCGTAAATATTTACCTAGTGTAAGCAACTTACACTTGTCGTAACTTTTTTAAATTTTTGAATTTATACATATAAATAAAAGTACATATATTTGTATAAATGTAATGATTTTATTCCAGCAAAAAAATAACGATTTTGATTGATTTTCAAAAGATAATACGGTTATCGCAATAATAAAGGCTTAACATTTGATCGTTACCCTATATATATATACATACATATACATATATATATACATATACATATATATATATATATACATATATATATATATATATATATATATATATATATATATATACAGAGAAAGAGAGGATGGTTCTAGTACAAAACTTATGTTATGTAAAAACCACAAGAACAGATCTGGTACGTTGATTAAATAGATTAATGGTTAAGATTCATGACAAGTAAATAATTTTCAATAAGTTTAATAGGTAATGAGAGAAAAGATAAATTAGTAATTTATGTTATTAAAAAGTAAACAAATAACGTCCAAATATAACTAGTTCAATTAGTTTAAATGTTGACTGTTCTTTAGAATCAACAACTTCCACCAATAATTTAAAACAAACATAACTTTTATATATTTTATTAGTTTTTTTTAAAATATGTATATAACATAAAATCAAACATAACTTTAATATGTGTATAATATTGCTATTTTTTTTTAAAAATAATAAAATGTTTGTAAAAAGTTCGAAAGTAGCATATAATAAATATAAATGGTGCTATTTTCGAAAATGTAACACTTAATGTAAATAGACCTTCATAGTTATACAATGACACTTTATAACAAATTATGTTAATTGTGTTTTTTAAAAGTAGCTCTTATATTTTAAAAATGAAACTTATGCTATGATATTAGCATTTCCGGTATGATAATAACACGAATACTTCGAAAATAGCACTAATACTATAGTAGTAGCACATACATTATAAAAATTAAACTAATACTATGATTTTAGCATTTTTGGTATGATAATAGCACTGACATTACGAAAATAACACTCATACTATAAAAATAGCACTAAAACTATAATAGTAGTAAATTTATTATTTTTGTAATGCTTAAGTGACAGAGGAGAAATATGCAAATGAAATTGTGAATTTCGAACTTATGAAATCATCGTGACTTTATTATGTTGATTATCGTTAGAGTTAGATTAGTAAAAATTTAAATTATTCTATGCTTAAATCAAGCGGTTGCTAAAAACAAAAATTTGTGCAATTACTAATATGCCCCTCATTTCTAGTAATCAGGTAATCCACATGACACAAATGTATTGGTTCTTATGGTTTTTATATAAAAAACTCCTATATATAAAGACACAAACATTATATATATATATATGTATATATATATACACTATATCTATAATTTATAATATCAAGGTTTTTTGCCACTTGTCATTTTTTTTAAACCACCTTTTTCACACTTGTAATTCTATTAAACATCATCATTTTATTTTCTTTTCAAAAGGGTATTATAGTAATTTAAACATTTAAAATCAAGCTATGTTTTCAATAATAAATTTTATTAAGAAAATTAAAAATCACATCTTTTTATTAAAATAGAAATAATAAAAAAACAAAATTTTTATATAATATAAAATTTTATAAAACACTAAATCTTTTTTAAACAAAATATTTTAAATCAGTCCTTTTTTAAAAAAAATTTAAAAATATGAAAATTTACAAAAGTAGTTTTATTAAAACAACCAGTATAATTAGAAACCCGAGTTTTTAATTAACAATATTTTTATATACAATAAAAAAATCTAAAAAAGAAATATTTAAAAATTAAACTATTTAGATAAGAGAGTTAAAAAATAGTATAATTATTTTATTTTTTGAAATATTACGTATATATAATTTTAATCATATCTTATATTAAAATATCGTACTGTAACTACTTGTGTTTATTACCAAGTATAATCTTTTTAATAAATGAGTTCTAGACTATCTATTTCTCTATATATCTATCTATCTATAACAAAGTAAACTTAAAATAAAAAATAAAAAACTAACAAAATTGTAAGTTTTATCATACTAATTTTTTTATTTCTTTTTATTATTATTAATAATAATATTGAATATTAACTTTACTCATACCATTTTTAAATTAAAAATTATATTATTAAATAAATTAAAACCTATTTTTTTTATTAAAACACACTTTTTAAAAACAAAAGTTTTATAAAATACAGAATACAACAAACTTATTTTAAAATATATTCATTTTCTTAATACAAAATATTTAAAACCCAAATATCTTTTATAAAATAAAAGTTTAAGAAAAATATCTTATTGTTTATTTACTTAAATTAGCTATTCATATGTAATTATAATCATATTTTATCTTCAAACATGGTTTTATAATTTCATAAATTTTTGTTACTACTTATTTGTTTAGTATTTTATTTATTCAAAACATGTAATATACGGGGTCTAACCTAGTACACATATAGCGACGAATACGAAGAAGATGATACTTACATGAGAAGCGATGAGGTAGGCCATGAGATTAAGGGCGAAACCCCACCAAATCGTGTCAAAGACGTAGCCCGTGACTTTTGCCATCCTTCTTAATAGCAAGATTGTGTGATAGATTTTAGGTAGGAACTGGAAGATGAAAATGAAAAAAAGGCTGCTCATTATTGCTTTTATTCGCTCTTCACGCATAAACCGTGGAACCATTAACCAAAATACAACCTGAACCATATGTAACTTCAGTTATTCAAACAAAAGATTAATATTTATAACCAGATTCTAGCAATATATTCTAACAGTCAGACTTGCTTTTTATATATAATACATCCGTAATGTGTATCAATAGGTCAAATGATTGCATATGAAATAACTGGTTAAAAGTGATAACCTGTGGGAGCGGAAGTATAACAAATGCGTCATACCAGAACCCTTTGAGTGACCTTAGATAGTGAGAAGAGATGGACCGTGGATCCCACACAAGCTTCCCACGTCCAACGGCAAGGGACTCGCGCGACACATAAGCGATTCGGAACTGCAACCACATGTGAACCAGATGAACGGCGTCCACCAACGTACGAATCAACGCCACCTCTGCCGCCACCACGCTGTCCATGTAAAGGCATGGCGCGTCACCACAACTGATGGAGAGAGTGTGGGAAAAAAGAGGGTCAACAGCTAATGATATTCCGCGGGCCAACAAGAACAATTTGTTCCATTTTTGGACTCGTTTGCTGCGGGGGTTGTAGACGCGCCCGAGGAAACCATATGACCGATGTCTCTTTTGGTCGTTGGGTGAATAATCAGAGGTGTTTTTAGAGTTGGGATGGTTATGAATGGGCATAAGAGAAGAGCCAATGGAGGCTTGCCATTGGGGTTGATTAGCATTGTTATCACATCTGGTTGAGTGGAAGAAGGGAATGCCTACATGGGTGCACGCATAGCACTCGGTTATGTCAGAAGCTATACTGTCCTCATCGAGATCATTGGCGTCGTCGAAAGATTTACTCCTGCGATGGCATATGCTAAAGGAAGAAGGCATTTGGAAAGTGGTTAAAGGGAACCTTGAGAGGGGTAGAAATTAATGGTTGGTGATGATAAGAGAGTTATTTATATAGTACTTTCAATGTTTATATTACATTACTTGGATGCATATATAGTTATATACATACACTTTTTACAGCTTTATGTTAGATTCAGTAGTAAGCCAAGGCAACTTGATTAAATCATGCAAAACTTATTGCATGCCAACAAAAAATTGTGTTCTAATATCAATGACACAACACATACAAGAAGCATGTGATTTAAAAGAAATCAAAAAGTATCCTACGATTACTTTTGAAGACAATATAAATTAGATGGCTGATATTAGAAAAAGGCTAGATTAGTGGTAATATAGTACAAATAAATCTAACTAGCTACAATTTACATCTATGGCAGCGAACCCTATGGCGAGGACATTGTCTAGTAGCCATAGGTCACCCTAAGATGACGACTTGTTGTCTCCATTGGGCCACCTTGATTTTTTTGGAGCAATAAACTAGGATCCTAAGCCACATTAAAACGTGAAAGAGGGCGCATTACAGAGAAAAGTTTGGATGGGTCAACCCAAGGGTAGAAGAAGATTGAATAAATTTATAACTTTTGTTTAGATGATTTGTTAAGTCTACAATTATCATGTGTTCATATATTCTTATTACTTTAATTAGATTTAATATATTGTTAGTATATAGTTGATTTAGTATGTTGTTTACCTTAAATGTGTCAAAATCACATATACGCATGCCAATAGGTTTATGATTTTAATATGTTGTATTTGGGTGATTTTGACTCATTTAAATTCTAGTCGTCAACATTAGTTTATTAAAGTGGTTTTGGTGCATTTTGACCAGCGTTTTGTTTAAAATTTTGTGAAAATCATCCTAACATAGTTTAATAAATTTAATGTTAACGACAATTAGTTTAAATGGGTTAAAATCATCTAAACACACTTCAATAAAGTTAATGATTTGTACTTTTAGTGTAAATGGGTAAAAATCACCCGAACGCACGTCAATAGATTTAATGTTGAATATTATTAGTTGCATTGCTGGTTATAAGTTGAAATTTGAGAATTGTTATCTTATATATACTTATAATTAAACAGTATGGTTTTTTCCATTTTATAATAGTTACGCTACTAAAATTTTGGAAAAATATTAATATTTTTTTTATTTTAGTCTTTAAAATTGCAGACAAAAATTAAAAATCAATATGTCCAAATGGAAATGGAGGCGGGCTAGTCGCCCTTAAATGAGATGAAATGTTTGGAGTTGGTGTTAGAACAAAGGTGTGATCATATGAGATGTGTCGGGAGAAAAATAAAAAAAAATATCTCGTTATAAACTATCAAGCGGATCGTCATCATAATCGGGATAAAAAAATGGAAGCCCTAAGACAACAAATACGTGAAATGCAAGAAATAATGAATGAATTTAAACTAAGGAAATCAAATCCCAATAACAATGAAGATGATGAAAATGATGACAGTTAGATAGTTAATTTGTTTGGTTTGTAAAAATTTAATATATATTTACATTAGTAGTTTCGTTTTTTGGGTATCTAACTTGATTCATATTGATATTCGTTTAGCTATCGATAATATATATAAATGTTCACTTAACTGTACAAATTTGTATTAAAACATGTAATATTGGGAGGACAATAGTAGAAAAATATAAAAAATTAAACTTGTAATAGGATTGCCTTAGATATTTTTAAAGAAATTAATTTTATTTTTTACGTATAATAATAATATTTCCGATCGAACTATGGCGATGACGATGACGTTTCCTAGCCATAGACATTTAAAAAAAATTATTTTAAAACTTAAATATTAAAATATATGATGACTACTCTATGGCAACAACTTGTTGTCGGAATAGATCTCTGTGGCGACAAATATACTTGCTACGACAGACTTTACATCGGACTTTACAAATTCGTTAGTGCGAAGGAAAACAACACTAAAAATGAAGCATAGATGAACATTAGCAAAGATAAGAAAACCACAAAAATTTGTGTGAGTTAGGGTGTTAATGATGATGAACATGGGAATTGAAAAGAAGTAATTATATTGTCACGTCAGGGTAAAACTATATGGCTCCAAACCAACCATGTCAAATGACCAAACAAAAAAGTAAGGACGAGGTCGAGCCACGGGGCAAGAACAGAGGTGGTTTTGGAACATGGTTCATGAGCCTGAAAAGCAGATAGGGCCATGATTCGGCTAAAAATGTGGGAATGCATGTTTGATCAATTACTTATATGTAACTCTAAACAAGGACAACAACACCAACCACACAATGGAGAAATGGGACGAGCAATGACAAAGTAACATCAAAACAAAGCAAATTAAAAGATTACAAAAAATGCCTAAATAAGAAAGAAAATAATAATTCCTCATACACAAGACATTTTCACATCACCGTTTATTAACCACATGAAGTTGAAAGAACCTCATACACAAGACATTTCACATTAATAAGTTAGTAACTGAGAAATTAGGGCAGAAAGGTAACGTGGTTAAATGTCATGTTATATTATAAATAAAACCTCATACAACAGCTTGTGCAGTAACTGAATATTTCTTGAGGAAATACAAAGAGTAAAATAAGTTTTACTATATTAGAAAAAGTTCTACATTAAACACACGCGAATTATATGGTCCATAGTTTTTTTATGTGTCAATAAGATTACCATCAAATTCTACATAGTCTTTTACTATTTAGCTAATAAGTTTGTAAGTACCTTGTAGAAATTTATAAAAAGAAAAAGGTATCCATAATAAATTTTAATTTTGGGCTAGTTTTGATGAAACGACTATAGCCACAAAAATAAAGTTGGAAGAAGGAAACAAAAACACATTATAAGAAAGGAACAAATAATTACTTATATGTCAGGTGTGTAAATGGGGTCATTCATTAGTTTCATCTCATATAATTTCTTTTAACCTAATTTTATTTAATTATATATTTTTAATTACAACACGTATATTTATCGAGATTAATTCATTAGTTTCATCTCATATAATTTCTTTTAACATAATTTTATTTAATTATATTTTTTAATTGCAACATGTATATTTATCAAGATTAAATCTTTAATTATACATGGTGCAAAACTAGAACCCACTACGTTATATTTAATTACTTGATAATTGTGCTTATCAGACGGAAAAAACATATTCAAGAGATCAAGTAAATATGTATATGTGTGCATTTATCTATATGTGTGGGAGGAGGATCAAATACAAACTATATGTAGCCTAAAAACCGTAGGAACCAATATGATAGTCATATATGATTAATATATTAAAGTTATAGCACTAATATGTTTAATATGTATCAAATATATTCATTAAAACACAAGAAAAAATATTTACGTATTTTCAAATAATTAACATAATACATATGTGCAAAGTAGCACAACATATGTTCGAAATAGCACAATATATATGATATTTTATTAGGTGCTATTAAATTTCTTATATTCATAATTTTAAGTTTTGTCTTATCATACTATTAATTTTTATAGGTGTTATGTTTAATTATATGTGTTATGTTTGATTTTATCTTATTTTTTACGTTTTATGTTTGAGTTATATGTGTTATATTCGATTAGTTATATTGTTATGTTTGATTTTTTAGTTATGTGTACTATGTGATATGTGTTATGTTTAACTTTTTATTTATACGTATTATATTATATGTGTTATGTTTGAGTTATATACGTGCTATGTTTAATAAGTTATATTTTGTTAACTTTATAAACATTTTAACAATGTATTAATGTGATATTATATATGTTATATATAAATAGATATGCTATTATAGGTATAATAATATCTCAGAATATAATAGCATACTGTTGTAAAAATAGCACCTTAGTGTAGTTGTAAATATTTTTAAAAAAAGATTTAATCATGATAATAACACAATTTAATCACAATAATAGCACAGTTTAATTTGTATAATAGCACAGTTATAAACATAATCACGATATTGTATGTCTTGCATATAGACCTGACAATTTTAACCCATCCATTAAAAAATGAGTTCAAATGGACTTTTAATATAAGGTAATGGGTTGTTTTGAGCTCAACATTATTTCCAAAAGGTCTAAATGGGCATGTTTAACAATAGAACAAAAATGGCACGGATCAAAATGGGTGGAAAGAAAATATGCTATGGGTCAGAATGGGCGGGTCATCTTAATCTGATTATTTTCACAAACTCAAGCTTTTCATGGCTCCAATCGCCACCGACAGCACCACCATTCCAAACACCACCGACAGCACCACCGCTCCAATCACCAACACCACCCTCGCTCAATTTCCTCATCTCCATTTATAGCATCATAATCGAAAGTTGTGGGAACTATTGGATTGATTCAAATATCTTCCCCTGCTTTGCATTGCACCCATTGAAGAGTTGAAGTTTTTGACCCAATCAAACAATCCTCATCTTCCAAAAACTTACTTTGCTCCTCCTATTAACATTGTTAATCATCAATTCTTTTTGTTTATCTGAGGCCCCAACAATCATCATCATCAAATTTTTTTCTTGATTCGTGTTTGAAAGCAACCATCATGGGATAACTTCAATGGAAGGGGCATGGAATAGGCCCATTGATTTTATCTGTACCTGATTAACCTGCTAGACCTGCTCTCACCAATCCGAACAACCCGAAAACCGTTTATTATCCTGGTCGGGTTTCGGATAGACTTTATAACCGCAAAACCCGAATAACCCGAACCGAATAACCCAATATTTGAATAACCCGACCTTATCTCACCTATACTTTGTTATGGTTTGTGTTGGAAAATTGAGAATTTTTTAATTTTTGGATTTGACCGTCCTGACCCAACTCATCCTGACCCAAATCCATTCTAACCCGAACTCATCCTTACCCGTTTCTGACCTAAACCCATTCTGACCCGAACCCATTCTGACCCGAACCTGTATTGACCCGAACCTGTTCTAACCCGACACCTAACCCGTCTCGCCCATTTTGCCAGGCCTAGTTGTATATAAATAAATATGCTATTATATGTATAACAATATCTTAGACTATAGTAGCATACTAGTTTTAGTAAAATCGTGTATTACACGGGTTGAATAAACTAAATATTAAATATAATAAAAATTTATTAAGTATACAGCGAAGTTTTAATATAATATATGATTGAAATTATATATGAGTAAGAATTATAACTAATAAAACAATGATATCAACTTTTTAAAAACTTTTGTTTTTAAACTATTTTTTTCAATTGAAATCAAACATTTTGTTTCAAAACAAACCATATTAAAAATATTATTTTTAAAAGTTTTATTATTATAACTCTCAATTTTTAATTATTTTTAGTTTATAAAATATTATATTTTAAAATATTTTGTATTTTAAAAAAGTTGATGTTTTAAAAAAAATTTTATTTTAAACAAATTTGTATTTTTAGATATAACATTGTAGGGATTAAACCTATATGCTCGGGAAATCAATTGAAAATATTAAAAATCAAGATCTAGTCGCGTGAGAACTTTTGATCCGTGCGAGAAGTTAGTTCTTGCACGAGACCTTTTGGTTTAGTATAAATATCTTGTTTTATTAATGTTTAAGATAGAACTTTCCTGATTTGAGAGCATACTTGTAACCTTTTGAAATCAGAGAGCAATACAATTCAAGTTTATTTACTTTTGTTGCTTGATTCTTAGTTACATACTTCAATTTCTTTACCGTGAATGATTACGTTCCGCATTCTCCTCACGAGATCAATCTATTATTGTTTCTAGAAGATCCTTACGATTGGTATCACAGCCATGAGTGCTCTAGCTCGATTGGATTGAAGTTTGAAGAGTTTTAAAGTGTTCTTGAGCTACAAATTCGTATTTCTTTTGAAGATCAATTTAATTTCAGCATTTTTAATCAATTTGAAGATGACAAGATTAGAAACAATCTCAGTTAATGAAGTAAAGGTGGTTACATGGTTTAATTGATTTGAAGATTAATCACTTAATTTTGGACAAATTGGTGATCACACTGAGGTTGGAAATCTCGAAATTGCAAGGAATTGAGAGTGCGAAAAGTTAGTATTCGCACGCGAAAGATATATTTTCGCGCAAAAACTTCAGCATTTCGCAAAAGTTTGTTACAAAAGATTTCATTCGCGCGAGAACTTCAACCTTTCGCAAATGCAGTTACAAATCTTTCCGCGCAAAAAGTTTCTAAAACAATGCGCACGAAATGTTTTGAAGGCAGTGTTCGCGCGAAAAGTTTTTCAAAAACAATATTCGTGCAAGAACTTAAGGGGCCGTTTGGTTCGTATAATGTTTTGTAAAGGAATTGGAAATGGAAATGGAATTGGAATTGGAATTGAAATTAGAATATTGTTGAAGTTGATAACGTGTTTGGTTGGTTAATTTTGAGTGAAATTGGAATTTCAATTTTGAACATTTAATTGGATTGTTATACATTCCATATGTAATTGGAATGAATGTGAATTCCAATGAATAAAGGAAAATTTTTCCAATTTCAATTCCATCCGTTGACCAATCAACTAGGATTATGGATTGAAAATTTTCCAATTTCAATTCAAATTCCAATTTCTGAGAATTCTATGAACCAAACGTCCCCTAAGTTTCCTACAATTTTTGAAAAGTTTGATTTTCAAGTCTCCACAATGGCAAATTTGAAGAACATCACTGCTACACTAAACCTTGATAATGAGATTGACACAAGCGCTAAACCCCCAAGACTTCTTAGTGATGATGATTATCAAGACTGGGTGTACAGGTTTGAGAACCATATCATTTACACCGAACCAAGGATGTTGCGATCGATCAAGTACGGACCATACATTCTTGTGTACACTAATGACAAAGGAGAGCTGGTTCCTAAACCTGAACACTTATGGGATGAAGAAGATTTGAAGAAGCTTGAACTTAATGACAAAGCATACGTTGCAATCACCATGGCTCTTACTACTGAAATTTCACAGAAACTCAAAGAGTACAGAGGTGCAAAAGTCTTATGGGATGCTATGGAGGAATAAATAATGGGAAATAAAGACATGAGGGAGATAGAAAAGACATGCTAAATCAAGAATTTTAACATGTTTAATCATGTGTTATGTGTTACATTAGAAGCTCATGTGTCAAGATTTGTGAAGCTGATCACTAAAATGAAATGTGTTGGAATTGTTCTAGAAAATATAGCTGTCAACAAGAAGCTACTGAATTCATTACCTTATAGCTGGAACAACAATTGCACTATAATCAAATGAACCAAAGATCTATTTACACTGTCTCTTAATGATCTAATCTCAACCATCAAATCATATGAAATGGATGACAAACAGAGAGCTTCAAATCATCTAAACACAATGGGAGCTGAAGCATCTGCACTATATGCTAAAATGGCAAGCAATCCGAATTATTATGTCAGCTACTCACAAATGTGTCAACAACAACAATCAACAAACCCTGTCATTTCTACTGTCAAAGAAACTTCTATCCCTCAATTCCAAGTTCCTAATTCAAACCAATTTTCATCCATTCAGTCTCAACATATACCGTCACAACAATCTTTCTCATATCCTCACAGTCAACCCTCACAACCCAGTAAACAAGCATTTTTTGTCAACTCAAACCCATACAAGCAAACCATTCAAATTGTCGAAGAACACCTGGCTTTATTCACAACTTTTATGTCAAGTTATGAAGCCTTCATGGCTGGCAGATTAAGTGCTTCTAACATACTAGTTGATGACTTGCAACAAATAAATCATGATGATGTTGAAGAAAAAGATATCAAATATCAAATGGCCGTGGTGGTGTATAAGGCTAAGAATTTTGCAAGAGGAAGAGGAAGAAAAATGTTTGGAGTGAACAATTCAAGCAAAATTGGGTTTGACAAGAATAATCTGAGCTTTTATAATTGTGACAAACCAGGTCACTTTGCAAGAGAATGCATTGAAGCAAAACCAAATCCAGCTGATCATGGCAAGAAAATGGTAACTGTCGAGGTGGAAACAAAAGGTGATAAGGCATGTTCTTCAAATAATAAAACGTTAGTTTCTTAGACCAATGGAGAGTATGATTAGTCAGATCATATGGAGATATTAGATATCAAGCTATCCATAGCTTTGCTGGTAGAGATTAAAGAATATAAAGAGAAAGTTGAAGAAAATTTGTTTGTTGAATATGTATCTGGAGATCTGCTTGAAGGTGTATTTGCTGAAGAAGAGGTGGTTAAGAAAGATGAGAATGTGCTTACTGAGTCAGCTGTTAAGATTTCTCCAGCTCAAAAATTTACAACTAACAATGAACAAGAAGAAAGCAAAGAAGAAGCTATTGAGATTACTTCAGCAACTGATGAAGAAAAATCCACTACTGTTCAGAAAACTCTGACACCTGCTCAATCTGATGTGATTAATACTGTTGAGATTACTCCAGCAACAGAAGCAGAGAAAAAAGATATTTTAAAGATTTATTATGAAATAAATGGCAGGCGAAACTGCAAAAATTGAAGATACAAATCAGGTATACATCGATCTTTGTACTAATTCTTGTGTTGAAAAGGTTCAAAGATAAAGAGTTCACAACGAGCATTTGATTTTAGAAGTTGAAAAACTTCAACATCAAGCTCGAAAATACAAAGCAAATGAAAAATTGTTTAAAGAGAAAATAGAAGGTTTAAAAAAATCAATTTATCAGTCAAAATTAAATCTTCATGATAAAGAATGTAAAATTAATTATTTAACTTCTAGAAATCAAGATCTTGCTTTGGAAATTAATAAACTTAACAGTAAACTCTTGTCTGTGAAATTAACTGTTGAAAATTTTGAATTATCCTTAAACATGGTTGAAGGTATTATCAAGTCACATATGACACAGAAGATTAATGGTGGTAAAAGTAGAGTTGGATATTCTAATATTGCACCATCCTTTAATCATGATTATAAAATTAAATTTACCTTCATCTCTTACAACAATTGATGAAGAATTGAACTATAGATTAGGATTTCAACCAACTTCTCACTTAAAACCTTCAGTCAAGATCCCATTAACTGATGATGCAATCATAAAAACTAGAATTAAACTCAATAATGATTGTTATTTTGCTGAAAGTGTGAAGATTAATGGTTTAATTGAAGAATAGGAAAGTGATGATGAAATAGTTTTCCAAGATAATAAAAATAAGAATTGAAATGAAAAATCATCTTGTAAATCATCACAAGTTATTAATGAAAAGTCAAGGATTTATGTTTCTACAAATGATTGTTCTAAAATATCTAACAAACAACAGAAATTAAAATAAAATAATCATTCATAAGAATAATAAAAGAAAACAGTTTAAACCCTAAACCCTTTACACCATCAGTATCTGACTTGAAAATTGATTTCAAGAACATATTTGTTTCTAAAGGCAATATTGATAAGGAAGATTATAGTTTTAAAGAAAAAATGCTTGTTTTTTTTTAAAATAAAACTTCTAATACTGCTAACCCTGTGAAACAAGATGTGTGTAGTTTAGGTACTAAAGAAGCTGGTCTGATTCCAGTAAAAGTATTGTAAGGATTATAGAAAAGGATGATGCACTCAAAACAGTTAGGGTGTCTCCTGCATGCATGCACCTTGTGCATGGTAGAAGTTACTTCGGAAGTTTTACACTCTACAAGAAAATTACACAAGTGTAAAATCTTTCGAAGCCAAAAGACCAATTATTCTGAAGCCAAAGATGAAGTCTTCCGAAGCTTAGAAGACAAAGTCTTCTGAAGCCTCAAAGATAGAAGACTGATTTCTTCCGAAGACAGAGAAAACATGCTCTCTGTGATCAACAACTTTTCAGAAAAGCTGACCAACTTTCCGCTGCCACTCTGCAGGCTCACCAACTTTACACAAGTTGGTGAAAAGGTCCATCCTTTAGGAAGCTGTAGATTAAGGTCTTGAGTCTGTAACTTTCTACTTTATGTACTTTTATCCTTTTTGTATTACAATAGGATGTGAGCTATGGCATGTCATAGTCACATGTCAAAAGGCAATCTGCCTTTTGACTTTACATTGATCTTGTTGTCTAGATTAGTGTTTCCAGCTGGCTTTCAAAGTATGGCCGGCTGTAGGATGTAGTATAAAGTATCCAGGTTCTTGTATTTTAATGTATGCTTTGTAACACTTGTAATAGAACTTGAGAGCAATATACATCTTCCTTGAAAACCAAATATCTTGTTCTTAAGCTTTCTATCTCTTGTCTACTTGTGTTATCTTAGTATCATCATAAACCTGCCAGTTCCCTATTTGATCTGTTAAGTGTTCTAAGTCTCTCCTCATTGTGAAAACTGAGTTGCTCACCCTTCAAACGGTCGTGCAATTGGTATCAGAGCTTTCCAGGCTCTTGATTGTAAGATCTCACCATCTTAGATCTCTTAGTATTTTTCACAAAATACTTAACAACTCAAATGGCAGCTCTTCCAAAGGCTGATATGGAAACTGGCACTATGACAAAGTCCCCACTGATCAATCCTGAAGACTTTGATACTTGGTGTCAAAGAATGGAAGGCTTCATCAAGTCTCAAGACTCCAGGATGTTGGAATCTGTTGTCTCTAGACCTTACATTCCATGCACCTCTTCAGCTGTTGTTGGAGGTTGCATGATCCCAAAGGAGGTGGCTGACTATTCTGAAGAAGATAGAAAGAAGATAGATATCGATCAGAAGGCCATGACTGCCCTCCAAACTGCTCTTCCCAACTCTATCTACAGGGGCTTCAAGAAGTGCAAAACTGCCAAGCAGTTATGGGATGCACTAAAGCTCATGTATGAGGGGTCCTATGAAGCTAAGGAGAACAAAAAGAACCTCTTGAAGCAGCAGTTTGAAAATTTCACGTACAAGACAGGTGAAACCATGACTCATCAATACTTCAGGTATGTTGAGATTGTGGATACTCTAATGGATGTTGGAGTAACTCTTGAGAACAGGGATATTGTGAGGAAGTTCATGTCCTCTCTTCCCAAAAAGTGGACTCACTACTGTGTTGTCATCAAGAGAACTGAGAACCTTAAAACTCTTACTCTTACAGAGTTGTATGGTATCCTCAGTGGCTACCAGATGGAGATGAACATGCAAAATCCATCTGGTAACTCCAAGAATCAGTAGGGTTCCGCCCTTCATGTGGTTGAAAGGGACTGCAGAGAATCACAGCATCATCTTATCTGCTACCCTGACAACTCACAATAGGGTCCTTTCATCACCTTCCCTGAGACACCAAGGGAGAGCTACATCCAAGGAAGTCCATTCCAAGAGACAAGCTTTTCCCATGCTTTTGTGTCTGCTGATGAAAGTTCAGGTAGCTTTTTCTTCACCCTTGAAAACATGGACTGTATCCATCCAGATGATCTGGAGTACATGGAGATAGTCCGGCAGATGGCTCTTCTCACTCACAGAGCCAAGAAGTTCTACAAGCGGATAGGGAGGAAGTTTCCTAGCATTGCAGCCAGTGGAAAGTTTGAACTGGACAAAAGTAAGGTGAAGTGTTTCAACTTCAACCCAATGGGACACTTTACCAGGGAGTGCATGGCACCTAGAACAAATGGTGGGCAAGCACAAGCCAGACCAAACTACACTGAAGGAGTCAACCAGAATAAGAAGCCAAAGCAGCAAGCTGCAGTTGCTGTTGAAGAAGGAGGCTTTGACTGGAGCTTTCAAGTTGAAGATGCATCTCCAAATCAAGCACTGATGGCTGATCATGATGAAGCCAAGGTATTCGAACATCTTTGTACTCCTGAATGTATTGCTAAAGTTAATAGATATAGGTCCTATAACTTAGAAATGAGATATGATCTTGAGTCCTTAAATATCTTAAAATCTGATTTCAAAAGAGCTGAAAATGGATATAAACTAAAAATAGAAGATTTAGAGAAAACCATTTCAACTCTCAAACATGAACACTCAAACTACAGGACTCAGATTAAAGATCTCATTACTAAGTTAACTGAATGCCAGGCTGAGCTTGTGATCTGCAAAGCCAGGGCAGAAAAATGCGTTCTTGAAGAAGAAACCTTCAAGAACATGATAACCTCATTATCTCAGGATGAGTAATAACATCCTGAGAAAGTGCATTAAGAGGCTGCTCAATCAACTCCATTAAAAAAAAGAGCCTCTTGCAACCCTAAGACCATCCATGACTTGATTGTACACTGCTGATTAAGACATGAGGATTGCAGTCTGCTGAACATCCTATCTGTTTTGGTAGCATCAGCCTAGGGGGAGTTTGTAAGGATTATAGAAGAGGCTGATGCACACAAAACAGTCAAGAAGTCTCCTGCATGCATGCACCTTGTGCATGGTAGAAGTTACTTCGGAAGTTTTACACTCTAAAAGAAAATTACACAAGTGTAAAATCTTCCGAAGCTAAAAGACCATTTCTTTCGAAGCCAAAGATGAAGTCTTCCGAAGCTTAGAAGACAAAGTCTTTCGAAGCCTCAAAGATAGAAGACTGATTTCTTCCGAAGACAGAGAAGACATGCTCTCTATGATCAACAACTTTTCAGAAAAGCTGACCAACTTTCCGCTGCCACTCTGCAGGCTTACCAACTTTACACAAGTTGGTGAAATGGTCCATGCTTTAGGAAGCTGTAGATTAAAGTCTTGAGTCTGTAACTTTTTACTTTATGAACTTTTATTCTTTCTGTATTACAATAGGATGTGAGCTATGGCATGTCATAGTCACATGTCAAAAGGCAATCTGCCTTTTGACTTTTCATTGATCTTGTTGTCTAGATTAGTGATTCCAGCTGGCTTTCAAAGTATGGCCGGCTGTAGGATGTAGTATTAAGTATCTCAGGTTCTTGTATTTTAAGGCATGCTTTGTAACACTTGTAATAGAACTTGAGAGCAATATACATGTTCCTTGAGAACCAAATATCTTGTTCTTAAGCTTTCTGTCTCTTGTTTACTTGTGTTATATTAGTATCATCATAAACCTGCCAGTTTCATATATGATCTGTTAAGTGTTCTAAGTCTCTCCTCATTGTGAAAACTAAGTTGCTCACCCTTCAAACGGTCCTGCAAGTATCTCAAAAGGTTAAAGATATTGTTCATACCTTAATTCTTTTGGAGTCAGCTAAGAATATTTTAGATGAAAGAAAGAAACGAGAGACTGTGAAAGAATCACAAGGCCAAAGATATACTAAAGACGGATTCTATGATAACTTTGTTGGTTATCATAAACAGTTCAAGGAAAATACACGAGTGCATAATGTGTATCATAAACAGTGTTGTTATATTGCTGGAATGCCAATTCATAAAGCTAGAAATTATATTCATCCACATCAAACTACAAGCAAGCAAAGATTTCATAATTCTTTTTAACATAAAAGAAAACGATTCTTTTTAAATGCTAGATTTAATATGAAGATAAATCAATCAAAAGATAGAACTTTCCTTATTTGAGCATACTTCTAACTTTTTGAAATAATAGAGCAATACAATTCTAGTTTATTTATTTTTGTTGCTTGATTCTTCATTGCATACTCAATTTTCTATACCGTGAACGATTACATTCCGCAGTTTTCTCACGAGATCGATCTATTATTGTTTCTAAAAGATCCTTACAATCAGATCAGAGTTTATCTGAATATTCCTTTTAATGAAAAAATTGTTTGATTGATTTTTAATCATTTTCCTGTTGTGTTTGTAGCTATTCAACCTTTGACATTATCCATTCAAGATGCATTGACTGATGATGTTGGATCTACTTCTTCATCAACTAAAAGAAAATCTTCAGACATCACTTCTTCTTCTATAAAATCATCTATTCAAATCTCTTATTCTGATATGAATTGTAAGGATTACACTTAGAGGTTGTCGCAACCAAATAGCTCTTAGCATGTAACATTGAAGTACAAGTAAGTTACCTTGAAAGATTTTATACAACTCAGTGAATTATGCTAAGTATAAAATCTTCCAAAGCCAAAAGTCCATATCTTCCAAAGCCAAAGATATAGTCTTCTTAAGCTTCAAAGACAAAATCTTCTGAAGCCAAAGACTGATTTCTTTCGAAGACAGAGAATACATAATTTTTCTGATCACCTTTTGACAAAAGCTGAACTACTTTCTGCTATCATCTCTGCTCGTCACCAACTTAGATAAGTTGGTGAAAAGGTCCATACTTTGTCAACTGTAGATTATGGTCTTTTGTCTGTAACTTTCTACTCTTGTACTTTAATCCTTTTTGTAATACATTAGGATGTCAGCTATGGCATGTCATAGACACAAGTCAAAAGGCAATCTTCCTTTTGACTCTACATTGATCTTGTTTTCTAGATAGTGTTTTCAACTGGCTTTCAAAGTATGGCCGGCTGTAGGTTGTAGTATAAAATGTCTCATGTATCAGTCCTTAGGGACTAAGCCTTGTAACTTTGGTTGAACATTTAAGAGCAATATACAACATCCTTGAAAACCATCTGCTTTGTTCTTGTTTGTGCTCTTTCCTTCAGTTCTTTGTTTCCTATAGCCGGTTTCCTATGTAATCTTGTAAGTGTTTGCTTGTTATCTCTCCAACACCTGTGATACTGTTACATTGATATCTCCCTAACCCGGTCCTTTAATTGGTATCAGAGCATTCCAAGCTCTTGATTGTAAGATCTTACCATCTTAAATCTACTCAGTTTCACAAAACACTTATCTGCTCAAACGGTAGCTCTCTCCAAAGCTTATATGGAAACCGGCACCATAACCAAATCTCCACTAATCACTCCTGATGACTTCGACACTTGGTACCAAAGAATGAAAGGATTCATCAAGTCTCAAGATAGCAGGATGTGGAGATCTGTTGTCTTTAGACCTCATGTCTCATGCACACCTTCAGCAACTCCTGCTGGTGAAATGATCCCAAAGGACATGGCTGACTATTCTTATGAAGATTAGAAGAGGATAGATGTAAATCAGAAGGCCATGACCGCTCTACAAACTACTCTTCCCAACTCTATCTACAGAGGCTTTAAGAAGTGCAAGACTGCCAAGCAGCTCTGGGATGCACTTAAGCTTATGTATGAGGGGTCTAAGTAAGCCAAGGAGAATAAGAAAGACCTCATGAAGCAGGAGTTTGAGAACTTCACCTTCAAGATAGGTGAAATCATGACTCAGCAATATTTAGATATGTTAAGATTGTGAACACTCTGGTGGATACTGGTATCAAACTGTAGAATAGGGAGATTGTGAGGAAGTTCATGTTCTCTCTTCCCAAAGAATGGACTCACTAGTGTGTGGCTATTAAGAGAACTGAAAACCTCTGTACTCTTACCCTTACTGAGCTCTATGGTATCCTGAGCGGTTACGAGATGGAGATGAATATGCAAAATCCATCTCACAGCTTATCCAGTACCCACAAGAGTTCTGCCCTCCATGTGGTTGAAAGGGATAGCAGAGAACCTCAGCATCATCTACTCAGCTACCTTGACAACTCATAAAAGGGCCCTTTCATCACCTTCCCGAAGACACCAAGGGAGAGCTACATCCACGGAAGCCCATTTTAAGAGACAAGCTCTTCTCAAGCCTTTGTGTCTTTTGATGAAAGTTCAGGCAAGTTTCTCTTCACTCTAGAAAACTTAGACTGCATTTATCCAGATGATCTACATGGAGATTGTGCAGGAGATGGCTCTCCTCACTCATAAAGCCAAGAAGTTTTACCAAAGAACTGGGAGAAAGTTTCCTAGCAATGTATCCAATGGAAAGTTTGGACTGGATATAAACAAAGTGAAGTGTTACAACTGTAACCAAATGGGACACTTTGCTAGAGAGTGCAAGGCACCAAGGACAAATGGTGGCCACGTACAATCTAGATCAAACTACATTGAGAGAGCTCCAAAAGCTGAATAGCCAAACAGCAAGCTGCAGTTGCTGTTAAAAAAGGAGGCTTTGATTGGAGTTTGCAGGTAGAAGATACTTCTCCAAACCATTCCTTGATGGCTGATCATGAAGAACCCAAGGTAATAGAAAATCTTTATACTCCTGAGTGCATTGCTAAAGTTAGCATGTATGGGTTCTATTACTTTGAATATTTTAAAAGCTGATTTTAAAAGAGCAGAAAATGACTATAAATTAAAAATAATAGATTTAAAGAAAACTATCTCTACTCATAAACATGAGCACACAAATTACAGTACTCAAATCAAAGATATCATAGCCAAGTTAACTTAATGTCAGGCTGACCTTGTGATCAGCAAAGCCAGGGCTAAAAAATGCGTTCTTTAAGAGGAAACCTACAAGAACATCATATCCTCATCTTTGCATGCCAAAGTGTTTTACTAAAACAGGTAGGGACTGAAATCTAGTGAAATAGCCCCTCCACACACTCTATTATCTGTGAGACTGCCAAGGTGTGGAACTTATGAAGATGAGCTAGCTCCTAAAGATCTAGTTCAAAAGAAAGATGAAGATGAAGATGAAGAGGAGATTGTGAAGGATGAGCCTGAAGTGAGTGAAGATGCTCATTCTAAAAAGGAACACCACTCTCATGGAGAGAAGAAAAAGACAAATATGGCCAAGTCTACTAGAAAGAATTTGATCAAGGCAGCTAAAAGCAAAGCAAGGAAAGCCTAGAAGATCAAAACCACCTTTGACTTAAAGTACAAACAAGTATTCATATCTGTTGGGTTTGAGGTAGTGAAGACTGCAAACTTAACCATGGATTCTAGTACAAGTAGTCCTAGTTCAAATTCAAACCATTCTTGTCAAAAGAGAAAGGTTGATCAAAAGTGCACCACTGCTGAACCACCCAGCTCCAAGAGCAAGCCTATCCCTAAAAAGCCTGCTACATCATTTACAAAGATAAAGAAGGAACTATAAAGAGATCAAGCTCAACCAGCCTTTCACAAGAAATCCTTTAAAAGTGTTCCAATTGAATGGATCATGTCTGGCAGTACTTCTCATTTTTCTAAGAATTGCATTTACAATCCCAAAAATACTACCAACATGATCAAAAAGGCTTCTGAGATGAAGAAGAATAAGATAGCTTCGAAAGGAAAGTCACTTTCCTTCGGAAGCTCAAAAATGAAAGCGAAGAAGATAAGTGGAAAATTGCCTTCGGAATAAAATTTGGTCTCGAAAGAAAGGAATGCTTCCGAAGTACTGAAGTCTGCAATGGATGTAAGAACTTCTAAAGGTTCAGTCTGCAAAACTTTAGAAGTTGTAAACACTTTCGAAGCATTGAAGGCAAGTCTAGTTTTTCAAAGATCGTATGGAAGATGAAGGAAGGCCAAATGATTGAAGTTTCCTTATCATCAACAGCTCAAGATCCCCAAAGCTTGCACATAGGATCCATAACTATTGATTTATCTTCTATTAACATTAATGAACCCAACACAAGAAAGGCTTGGGTTTTCAAATGTAACTAACCATCTCTTTTTATGCAGTAACAGCTCAAGACCAAAAGGAATGCATGGATCATTAACAGTGGCTGTTCCAGGCACATGACAGGCAATGGCTTCTTGTTTCAAGACATTGAGAAGTTTGATGGAGGGCCAGGTGGTTACATCACTGGTAGGGGCAAGGTCACAAATGGTAAGCTCAATATTGAGAATGTGAACTTTGTTAAAGAGCTTGAGTACAATCTTCTGAGCGTATCTCAAATTTGTAACTAAAAGCATAACATGTTATTTACTAAACATGAGTGCATTGTTCTCAAGCCTAGGGTGATCATTCATCAGGAGCATATTCTGCTCAGAGCCCTAGGAAAAGGAACGTGTACAAGATGAATTTGCAAGAAACATCCCCTTCTGGAGAAGTTTACAGCTTTTTGTCTAAAGCCAATAATGATAAGTCTTTCCTCTGGCATAAAAGAATATGCCATGTAAACTTTAAGAACATGAATAAATTAATTAAAAATGATTTGATAACTGGAATGCCAAAGAAAGAGTTTACAAGTGATGACAATTATGTTGCATGTCTTAAAAAAACAACACAAAGTGTCTCGCAAGCCAAAGGAAATCAACTCTATCACTATCCACTTCACGTGTTACACTTGGATCTGTATGGCCCCATAAGTGTAATGAGTTTAGGAAAAACTTCATATTGTCTTGTGATCACAGATGACTTAACTAGATATACTTGGGTCTTCTTTCTTAGAACTAAGGATTAGACTTCTGACATCTTGAAGTCTTTCATTCTGAAGATTGAGAATCAATATGATCACAAGGTCAAGACCATAAAAGGTGATCGAGGAACAGAATTTAAAAATCATATCCTCGATTCATTTTGTGAAGAAAAAGGTATTTCAAGACAATACAGTGCTCTTAGAACTCCTCAGCAGAATGGTGTTGCTGAGAGGAGAAACATGAAACTTATTGAGGTTGCAAGAACCATGTTGTCTAACTCTAAACTGCCCATCACCTTCTGGGCAGAGGTAGTCAATACGGTCTGCTATGTGCAGAACAGAGTTTTAGTAGTCAATGCTAATGGTAAGACTCCTTATGAGCTATGGCACAAAAGGGGACCTTTCATTGGTTTCCTCAAATCATTTGGATGTCCTTATTCTAAATACCAAAGATCATACAACCAAGTTTGCTGAGAAATCGGATGATGGACATTTTATTGGATACTCTTCTCAAGCTAAGGCTTATAAAATATACAATCTCAGAACTAGAGTAGTTGAGGAGTCAGCTAATGTGACTTTTAATGAACACACACCCAGTGTGAAAGGTTCTGGTCCTGATTGGCTATTTGATTTTGATTTAGTTACTAATTGTTTTAACAAATCTTGTGAAGATGTTTCAGGATCTACAGGTAACTTATCAACATGAGATCCTGACCCAAGATTTGAGCTGAGAAGACCAAACATGAATACTACTTCAGCTCCAGTGGTAACTAACCCCGCAGGTGGAAATCCTACAGCACAACCATGACAAATCAGTTGATACATCTGAGGTGCCTATAAATTCTAGCACAGAGACAACTCAAATGAAGGAGCTTCCAGTGTAGAAGGAAATGAAGATGGTGATTCTGACCAAAAATTTCACGATAC
This sequence comes from Flaveria robusta, assembly GCA_025506415.1. NCBI lineage: Eukaryota > Viridiplantae > Streptophyta > Magnoliopsida > Asterales > Asteraceae > Flaveria > Flaveria robusta. The sequence continues at coordinate 12,492,709 of CM046465.1, forward strand.
TAAAGACCTCTCCACTGAAGACAACATCAATGATGTCACACACTCATTGGATCAAGTTACACTTGATAAGTGTGTTGATGTGGTGGGTGATACTCAATCACCAGATTTGAATTTCACTAATTTAGATCTGTCAAATCAACTTGCTATGATTCCTCACATAAGAATCCACAAGTCTCACCCCCACCACAAACATTATTAGAGATGTTGAGACAGGAGTGAGAACAAAAGGACAAATCCATGATAAAAATGTTTGTCTATACTCTTGTTTCTTATCTCAGATAGAGCCCAAGAAAATTGATGAAGCTTTGAATGATGGTAGTTGGGTTGAAGTTATGCGGGAGGAGCAGCTTCAATTCAAAAGACAAAAGGTTTGGAACCTATGTTCACTTCCTCATGGGAAGACTGCTATAGGAACCAACTGGGTTTTTAGAAGCAAGAAGCATGATAGAGTACCTGTTATCAAAAACAAGGCTAGACTAGTTGTTTAAGGGTACATTCAAAAAGAAAGAATTGACTACACCGATGTTTTTGCTTTTGTAGCAAGACTTGAACCTGTTAGGATATTTTTTGCTTTTGCTGCATCTAAGGATTTCAAAGTCTACCAACTTGATGTCAAGTGTGCGTTTTTGTATGGAGTAATTGAAGAGGAAGTGTACGTCAAACAACCACCTAGCTTTGCAGACCCAAATCATCCTGATTATGTCTGTAAGCTTGATAAAGTATGTACAAGTAAAGCAGGTGGACAATGGTATCTTCATAAACCAGTCAAAGTATGTACAAGACATACTAACCAGATTTCATCTAACTGACTGTAAGGTTGTTATGACTTTTATAGCAAAAAAAACCACTCTGTAGATCCTGACCTTGAGGGGGGGGTGTGGATAAACACCTCTACAGGGCTGCAAGACCGGTGAAGGTATTCAATGCAATCAGTTTCACAATAAGGAAAGACTTAGAACACTTAACAGATCAAATAGGGTACTAGAACCTTTAAGGTGATACTAAGAAACACAAGCAAATAAAGATTAGACGAAACCAAGAACAATAAGCAGAATGGTTTTCAAGGATAAAGTATATTGCTCTCAAGTTCTTTTACAAGTGTTACAAAGCATGGACAATAAAATACAAGGACCTGAGATACTTTATACTACATCCTACAGCCGGTCATACTTTGAAGGACAGCTGGAAACACTAATCTAGACAAAAGATCAATGTAAAGTCAAAAGGCAGATTGTCTTTTGACTAGTGACTATGACATGCCATAGCTTACATCCTAATGTAATACAAAAAGGATAAAAGTACATAAAATAGAAAGTTACATACTCAAGACCATAATCTACAACTTCCTAAAACATAGATCTTTTCACCAACTTGTGTAAGTTGGTGAGTCTGCAGAGTGGCAGCGGAAAGTTAGTAAGCTTTCTGAAAAAGTTGATCACAGAAAGCATGTTTTCTCTGTCTTCGGAAGAAATCAGTCTTCTATCTTCATGGCTTCGAAAGACTTTGTCTTCTAAGTTTCGGAAGACTTCATCTTTGGCTTCGAAAGATTTGGTCTTTGGCTTCGGAAGATTTTACACTTAGTGTAATTTCTTTGAAGTGTGTAAAACTTCTGAAGTAACTTTTATTATGCACTAAGTGCATGCATGCAGAAAGCAGCTTGAGTGTTTTGGGTGCATCAGCCTCTTCTGTAATCCTTACAAGGGCCATGATTGGGTCTCTAATGTACCTCATAGTAGTAGGCCTGATAACATGTTTGTCACATGCATCTATGCAAGATATCAAGCCAACCCTAAAATGTCACATCTAGTTGTTGTCAAGAGGATACTTAGATATCTCAAGGTGCTCCCAAGCTGGGACTTTGGTATCTAAAATGTTCTGACTTTAATCTGTATGCATATACAGATAGTGACTATGGTGGCTGCAACATTACTGCAAAGTCTACATCAGGGGGTTGTCAGTTTCTTGCTGGAAGGATAGTCTCATGGCAATGCAAGAAATAATCATGTGTGTCTGCATCAACTGCTAAAGCTTAATACAGTACTGCTGCAAGCTGCTGTGCTCAAATACTTTGGATTCAGAATCAGATGTTGGACTATGGATTCAACTTCAAAGAGACTCCCATCCACATAGACAACAACAGTGCTATCTTTATTAAAAAGAATCCTATGCAGCACTCAAAGACAAATCATATCAATATCAGTATATATATAATAAAATAATAGTATTTGTTATATATAATGCAGCCACTTATTATACAATATTAGTAAAATATAGAAGATTTTCAAAGTTTGAAATTACTAATCTAAAATACTCGGATGGATTGTTACCATAAGAATTTAAAATTTGTGAGCTACATGTGCTCCATTTGAATATTCAAATTGTTAGTGCAAGATTTCAAATTTGAGATAACAAATGATTGAAATTACTTATAAGTAAAAGTTTCAAGTTATAAAACGAGGATATCATTCTCTAAACTTTTGGTTTTTTAATTTTTTTATTTTCAAAAAAAGTTATGTTTTAAACATTTTGTGTTAAAACAAATCGTTTCAAAAAATATCATCTTTAAAATTTCCTTATTATAAATTTGAATTTTAATTATTTTTATTTTATAAAAAATTTATATTAATTATTTTTGTATTTAAAAAAATTTAATGTTTTTAAAAAATATCTTATTTAAAAAAATTCCTTAAAAGTACATTTATAGAAATATCTATTTCGTAATTCATTATAAAATACTTTTAGTTTGAAAAAAAACTCAAATGATATCATTTGTAATTAAGTTAATTATTTACTATGAGAGATATGTGAGAAATTAAGATTCAAGGGGCCTATAATTATGTCACGTGTCACTTAAAAACATTCTTTTATTAGTATGTATAGATTAAGATTAAGATTTGGTTTATAAATTAACTATTTTTAGTAAATTCATGTATTACACGAGTTTAATAGATAAAATATGAAATAGAATTAAAATTTATTAATAATAAAGTTATATTTTAATATAAAATATGATTGAAATCTTTCTATAATAAATAAATAAAATATTGTTTTAAAAAGAATATTTTAAAAAATACTCCTTGTAGAAGATTGAGTTGAGTACGTCCGGGGGGTGGGGGGGTAGAGGGTGTCGTTTCATTTATAAAAACTTTCTTATTATAACTCCTACTTTAAATTATTTTATAAAATTTTACTTTTTAAAAAAACACCAATTTTAAATTTTTTTTATTTTTATGAAAGTTTAATTTTTAAAAAAAATTATTTTATAAAAATTTGTTTATTTAGAAATAAAATTAATAAAAACATTTTTTTCTTAATTTACTATAAATTATTTTAATATAAAAAAGAATGAAATAATATTAGTAATTAATATGTGTAAGGATTATAGAAGAGGCTGATGCACTCAAAACAGTCAAGGTGTCTCCTACATGCACCTTGTGCATGGTAGAAGTTACTTCGGAAGTTTTACACACTACAAGAAAATTACACAAGTGTAAAATCTTCCGAAGCCAAAATACCAATTCTTCCGAAGCCAAAGATGAAGTCTTCCGAAGCTTAGAAGACAAAGTCTTCCAAAGCCTCAAAGATAGAAGACTGATTTCTTTGGAAGACAGAGAAGACATGCTCTCTGTGATGAACAACTTTTCAAAAAAGCTAACCAACTTTCCGCTGCCACTCTGCAGGCTCACCAACTTTACACAAGTTGGTGAAAAGGTTCATGCTTTAGGAAGCTGTAGATTAAGGTCTTGAGTCTGTAACTTTCTACTTTATGTACTTTTATCCTTTTTGTATTACAATAGGATGTGAACTATGGCATGTCATAGTCACATGTCAAAGGCAATCTGCCTTTTGACTTTACATTGATCTTGTTGTCTAGATTAGTGTTTCCAGCTGGCTTTCAAAGTATGGTCGACTGTAGGATGTAGTATAAAGTATCTTAAGTTTTTGTATTTTAGAATGTATGCTTTGTAACACTTGTAATAGAACTTGAGAGCAATATACATCTTCCTTGAAAACCAATTATCTTGTTCTTAAGCTTTCTGTCTCTTGTTTACTTGTGTTTATCTTAGTATCAACATAAACTATCTAGTTCCCTATTTAATCTATTAAGTGTTCTAAGTCTCTCCTCATTATGAAAACTGACTTGCACCCTTCAAACTGTCTTGCAATTGGTATCAGAGCATTCCAGGCTCTTGATTGTAAGATCTCACTATCTTAGATCTCTCAATTTTTCACAAAACACTTAACAACTCAAATGGCAGCTCTTTCAAAGGCTGATATGGAAACTGGCACTATGACAAAGTCCCCACTGATCACTCCTAAAGACTTTCATACTTGGTGTCAAAGAATGGAAGGCTTCATCAAATCTCAAGACTCCAGGATGTGGGAATCTGTTGTCTCTCGACCTTACATCCCATGCACCTCTTCAGCTGCTGCTGGAGGTGGCATGATCCCAAAAGAGGTGGTTGACTATTCTGAAGAAGATAGAAAGAAGATAGATATCGATCAGAAGGCCATGACTGCCCTCCAAACTACTCTTCCCAACTCTATCTACAGGGGCTTCAAGAAGTACAAAACTGCTAAGCAGTTATGGGATGTACTAAAGCTCATGTATGAGGGGTCCTCTGAAGCAAAGGAAAACAAAAAGGACCTCTTAAAGCAGCAGTTTGAGAACTTCACCTACAAGACAGGTGAAACCATGACTCAGCAATACTTTAGGTACGTTGAGATTGTGGATACTCTAATGGATGTTGGAGTAACTCTTGAGAACAGGGACATTGTGAGTAAGTTCATGTCCTCTCTTCCCAAACAGTGGACTCATTACAGAGTTGTATGGTATCCTCAGTGGCTACCGGATGGAGATGAACATGCAAAATCCATCTGGTAACTCCAGCAATTAGCAGGGTTCAGCTCTTCATGTAGTTGAAAGGGATTGCAGAGAACCACAACATCAACTTATCTGCTACCTTGACAACTCACAAAAGGGTCCTTTCATCACCTTCCCTGAGACACCAAGGGAGAGCTACATCCAAGGAAGTCCATTCCAAGAGACAAGATCTTCCCATGCTTTTGTGTCTACTGATAAGAATTCAGGCAGCTTTCTTTTCACCCTTGAAGACCTGGACTATATCCATACAGATGATCTGGAGTACATGGAGATAGTCTAGCAGATGGCTCTTCTCACTCGCAGAGCCAAGAAGTTCTACAAGCGGACAGGGAGGAAGTTTCCTAGCAATGCAGCCAGTGGAAAGTTTGGACTGGACAAAAGCAAGGTGAAGTGTTTCAACTGCAACCAAATGGGACACTTTGCCAGGGAGTGCAAGGCACCTAGAACAAATGGTGGCCAAGCACAAGCCAGACCAAACTACACTGAAGGAGTCAACCAGAATGAGAAGCCAAAGTAGCAAGCTGCAGTTGCTGTTGAAGAAGGAGGCTTTGACTAGAGCTTTCAAGTTGAGGATGCATCTCCAAACCAAGCACTGATGGCTGATCATGATGAAGCCAAGGTATTGGAACATCTTTGTACTCCTGAATGTATTGCTTAAGTTAATAGATATAGGTCCTATAACTTAGAAATGAGATCTGATCTTGAGTCCTTAAATGTCTTAAAATCTGATTTCAAAAGAGCTGAAAATGGATATAAACTGAAAATAGAAGATTTAGAGAAAACCATTTCAACTCTCAAACATGAACACACCAACTACAAGACCCAGATTAAAGATCTCATTACTAAGTTAACTGAATGCCAGGCTGAGCTTGTGATCAGCAAAGCCAGGGCAGAAAAATGTGTTCTTGAAGAAGAGACCTTCAAGAACATGATATCCTCATCTCTGTATGCCAAAGTGTGTTATCAGAATAAGCAAGGACTAGGATCTACTGAGATAGCTCCTCCACACTCCTTACTATCAGTAAGATCTCCAAGGTGTGGAACTTGTGAAGATGAGCTTCCCCTCATAGACCCTATGAGTGAAGAGGATGAAGAGAATATAGTGAAGGATGCATCTAAGAAGAGTGAAGAAGATCATCCTAAGAAGGGTCACTATTCTCCTAAGGAGAGAAAATCTGTTGGGTTGTCAAAATCTAAGAGGAAGAACTTGATTAGAAGAGCAAAGAGAAAGTCCAAGAAAGCTCAAGAGATCAAGGCCACTTTCAACTCTAAGCAAAAACAAGTGTTCATCTCTATAGGATTTGAAGTGGTAAAAGCTGAAGACTCAACTATGAATCCTAATACCAGGGGTTCTAGTTCTTGTCAACCTCATCCCAACAATAACAAAAAGAAGGCTGATTTGTTGTGTACCACTGCTGCACAACCTGAACCATCCACATCCAGCAGCAAGTCTCTCCCTAAAAGACTTGTTACCTCATCTGTGAAGAAGAAGAAGGAAGTGGAAAGTGATCAAGATCAGTCTTGCTCTCAAAAGAAGGCTTCCAGAAGAATGCAGTTTGATTGTGTCATGTGTGGCAGAACTTCTCATTTAGCTAAGGATTGCATCTACAATCCTAAAAGCACTGTCCACATGATCAAGAAGAAATCTTCTGAAAAGATCAAGAACAAGCCAACTTTTGAAGGAAAAGCTTTTCCTCTCGGAAGTTCCAAGGCGAAGAAGAAGACAAGTGAAAACTTGCCTTCGAAAGAAAAATTGGTCTCGAAAGAAAGGAATGCTTCCGAAGTACTGAAGCTTGCTGCAGTGAAAGCAAGATCTTCCGAAGGTCCAGTCTCCAAAACTTTCGAAGTTGTCAAAACTTCCGAAGTGTTGAAGGTCAAGTCTAAGCTTCCAAAGGTGGTGTGGAAGACAGAGAAAGACCATGTGACTGAAAGTTCTTCATCAACAACAGCTGCTGATCCTCAAAGCTTGAACATAGGATCAATTACTGTTGCATTGTCTTCTGCTGATATTACTGAGCCCAAGACCAGCAAGGCTTGGGTTTCCAAATGTAACTAATCATCTTTTTTTTTTATGCAGGAACAGCTAAAGACCAACAGGAATGTGTGGATCATTGACAATGGTTGTTCCAGGCATATGACAGGCAATGACTCTCTACTCCAAATTTTTGAAAAGATTGATGGAGGGCCTGTTGCTTTTGGAGGAGATGCAGCAAGTTACATTACTGGAAGGGGCATGGCCACAAATGGTAAGCTCTGCAATGAAAAAGTAAACTTTGTCAAGGAGCTTGGGTACAATCTACTGAGTGTATCCCAATTTTATGATCAAAAGCATAACATGCTCTTTACTGAGCATGAGTGCATTGTTCTCAAGCCCGGGGTGGTCATTCCTCAAAAGCATATCCTGCTCAGAGCCCCAAGGAAAGGGAACATGTACAAGATGGACTTGCATGAAACTTCTCCCTCTGGAGAAGTGTCTTGCTTTCTGTCTAAAACAAATAGTAATGAGTCTTTTCTCTGGCATAAAAGAATGTGCCATGTTAACTTTAAAAATATGAATAAATTAATTAAGAATGATTTGGTAACTGGAATGCCAAAAAGAGAGTTTACAAGTGATGACCATTGTGTTGCATGCCTGAAAAGGAGGCAGCATAAGGTGTCTCACAAGCCAAAGGAAAGAAACTCCATCACTACTCCCCTATACTTGTTACATATGGATCTTTTTGGCCCCACCAGTGTAATGAGTCTAGCAAAGACCTGATACTGTTTGATGATCACAGATGATTTCACTAGATTCACTTGGGTCTTTTTCCTTAAAACTAAGGATGAGACTCTTGAGATATTGAAGAATTTCATTCTAAAGATTGAGAATCAATCTGATCACAAGGTCAAGATGATAAGATGTGATCAAGGAACTGAATTTAAGAACCAAATCCTTGATACATTTTGTGATGAAAATGGTATTTCAAGACAATATAGTGCTGCCAGGACTCCTCAGCAAAATGGTGTTGCTGAGAGGAGAAACAGGACACTAATTGAAGTGCAAGAACTATGTTGTCAACTCTAAACTGCCTATCACCTTCTGGGCAGAAGTAATGAACACTGCTTGCTATGTGCAGAATAGAGTTTTAGTAGTTAAGACTCATGGTAAGACTCCTTATGAACTGTGGCACAAAAGGAGACCTTTCATTGGTTTCCTCAGATTATTTGGATGTTCTTGCACCATCTTGAATACCAGAGATCAGATAGCCAAATTTGATGAGAAATCAGATGATGGATACTTCATTGGATACTCTTCTCAAGTTAAGGCTTATAAGGTGTACAATCTCAGAACCAAAATTGTTGATAAGTCAGCCAATGTGACTTTCAATGAACACACTCCTTGTGTGAGAGGTTCTGGTCCTGATTGGCTGTTTGATCTTGATTTAGTTACTAACTATTTTAACAAGTCTTGTGAGAATGTTTTAGGATCTACAGGTAACCTATCAACAGAAGATACTGATCCAAGATTTGAGCTGAGAAGACCTTCAAGTCAATCTACTTCAGCTCTAGTGGTAACTAATTCTGCAGATGGAGCTCCTATCAGTACAACAATGACAAATCCTGCTGATACATCTGAAGTGCCTTCAAATTCCAGCTCAGAGGCACAGAACCAAAAGGAAGGAGTTCCAAATGTAGAAGAAAGTGGAAATGGTGACAGTGATCAAGAATTTCTTGATGCTGACTCCATGAAAGACAACATCATTGATGTCACACACTCATTGGATCAAGCTTCTCTTGATAAGTGTGTTGATGTGGTGGGTGAATCTGCTTTGCCTGATCAAAATTTTTAAAATTTGGATCTTTCCAACCAACTTGCTGTGATCCCTCAACTAAGGATCCACAAGTCTCACCCTACCATAAACATCATTGGTGAAGTTGACAAGGGGGGTAAGAACAAGA